>CM069857.1:110594945-111344945 GCA_036172795.1 Pelodytes ibericus | reverse complement strand
CAGTCCGACTCAGACGCCAGCAAGGTGGAGGTGGAGTACTGGTTTGGTCTGGTATCATCAAAGATGAGCTTGTGGGGCCTTTTCGGGTTGAGGATGGAGTCAAGCTCAACTCCCAGTCCTACTGCCAGTTCCTGGAAGACACCTTCTTCAAGCAGTGGTACAGGAAGAAGTCTGCATCCTTCAAGAAAACCATGATTTTCATGCAGGACAATGCTCCATCACACGCGTCCAAGTACTCCACAGCGTGGCTGGCAAGAAAGGGTATAAAAGAAGAAAATCTAATGACATGGCCTCCTTGTTCACCTGATCTGAACCCCATTGAGAACCTGTGGTCCATCATCAAATGTGAGATTTACAAGGAGGGAAAACAGTACACCTCTCTGAACAGTGTCTGGGAGGCTGTGGTTGCTGCTGCACGCAATGTTGATGGTGAACAGATCAAAACACTGACAGAATCCATGGATGGCAGGCTTTTGAGTGTCCTTGCAAAGAAAGATGGCTATATTGGTCACTGATTTGTTTTTGTTTTGTTTTTGAATGTCAGAAATGTATATTTGTGAATGTTGAGATGTTATATTGGTTTCACTGGTAAAAATAAATAATTGAAATGGGTATATATTTGTTTTTTGTTAAGTTGCCTAATAATTATGCACAGTAATAGTCACCTGCACACACAGATATCCCCCTAAAATAGCTAAAACTAAAAACAAACTTAAAAACTACTTCCAAAAATATTCAGCTTTGATATTAATGAGTTTTTTGGGTTCATTGAGAACATGGTTGTTGTTCAATAATAAAATTAATCCTCAAAAATACAACTTGCCTAATAATTCTGCACTCCCTGTATATAGAGGTGTGTGACTGGATGTGTTTGTGTGTGTGTGTGTGTATATATATATATATGTATATATATATATATGTGTGTGTGTGTGTGTGTGTGTGACTGGATGTGTTTGTGTGTGTGTATATATACACACATATATAACTGCATTTTACTGACCTTGGGCAAAAAGCAACCTGTGCATTGTACTGTGTCCACATTATTGTGTTAGAGGTTCAGAGTGATTATTGTCTGTTACTCTGTAAATTACTTTTCAATTTAAACACAAATTCAGTGATTTGGTTGTTTTCTTCCTTAGTGATGCAGATAAATTCTTGCTAGACCATATACAGATTTGATGCTAGTTGAGCTATTTAAATTAGCAGACCTCTTTTCCTGTGTATGAATACACTATTAGATACATGTGTACTATGTTTCCTTTCTGTGTATGGCTATGTACAATATACTGCACACAGGCATAAATAAATGTGTTCTTAATTTTAGACAGAGTTCTGTACTAATAGGTAATTGGTGGAAAGGTAACCTTTCCTCATGCTTATAAAAAAACAAACTTTAGCAGCCAAATTGTGGATGCTATTGCCAGTACTACTAGTCAGCCTGCCATTTACAGGTGTGTGCCTGCTAAAACTACTCAACCGGGCTATTCACTTGTAAAAGCTGGATATTTGGTGACCAGAATTCCCCCTTACATGGAAGTGCACTTCGTGATAAAAAAAATAAAAAAAAAGATTGCAGCCGTGCCCCCTCCCCCCTTTAAAGTGGATGTCTCATCACAGCACGTTTAATAGAAGCAGTGATTTCAGTGCAGCACTGCAAAATCCATTTTTTTCAGAAGAATCCCTCCACAATGTACTACTTACTGATCATTGATGTATCCTTAGTATAGTTTTCTGCAGTTTTGTTTCCATACACATCATTTACCCAACAATATAGTTTGGGCAACCTTTTTATTGTGCAGTGCTGCACTGAAATCACTGCTTCCTTTAAACGTGCTGTATTTTAGGGAGAATAGATATTCTCTATAAAGGGTGAGGATGCATGAAGAATGAAGGAAAATATACAATTACAGATTTCCTGTAAAATGGACTTAGTTTATAACCCGTTATTGTTATAGGCGATTATATTGCCTCTTTAATTATGGGAGGCTTACGAGATGCATTCGGCAAGGTAGCAGTGAACAGAATAAAGCCCTAACGTTGTACAAAAACCATAAGCTGAAATGTATTAGCAGTACACGTGCTCCCAGTGTTAAATATTAAATGATCCCCAGTGCTCTGCGCCTTTAAGAGTTCTTTGTCTCCGGCAACCTTATTTACCCTTTTTGCGGCACGACGATACTTCCTTCTGCCATTTTTATTCACAAAGCCAGTTACGCTTTCCGGCTGTTCGTGTACACGTTTAGCTGCGCATTTTCCGTAAACTGGGAAAAATGGCCCCCAGAGCGGTCTGCGTGCGGTTAGACGTGGGGGAAGAAGGAGGGGCAGTTGGAGCTTTGTGTGCGTGTGTGGCTGTTGCGCGAGCCAATGAGATGACACTATAGGCAGGGCGCCGGCGGGCGGGAGCCAATGATATTGTAAGGGAAGGAGCCGGGGGGTTGGACGTTACGCGGTGGCGGCGGGTGACAGGTCGCGCGTGCTGCGGATGGTGGAATAAAGAGCGGGAGCTGCGGAGACATGAGGCGGAGACACCGGGAAGGAGGAGGAGCGGGCACCGGGGAAGCAGGTACTGGGGGCGGTGCGCCAGGGGGAGAGGGAGGAGCAGACGGAGAAGGGGGGATCGAGACCGGAGGGGGAGGCACGTTTAGTAATATTGTGCGTATACAAACACACATGTAAATAATACAATGACATTTTTGTGTAAACTCTAAGTACTTGGGTGTGCATGTTCAAGAAATTGTGCTCAGAAATGTAAATGCGCATCTCTACAAATTACTGTTTCTGCATGAAAGAGAATAACAAAACATCATGAGTTGTGGTCACCAGTTGGGTTCTACAAAGCACTGTTTCTGCATGAAAGAGAATAACAAAACATCATGAGTTGTGGTCACCAGTTGGCTTTATGAGAGAACTCTCCTCCTAAGTTTGTCCTTTTTTAATAAATTGTGTGTTTGTATATGCTTACATACATGCAGTAGAAAACGCCAAATTATTTTATCCCCTGTGTGCACCTAATCATTTCCTACAAGAATCCGCTAATAGAATTTAATTGGGTCAATAGATCATATTGAACAGTGAACAACTTTTATATAAAATAATTGATTGTACTGTGATCTGCAGCATTGGGGATTTTTACTTCTCCTAACCAGATGAGTGTTGTATACAGAGGGCAGGGTTTTGGAGTCCAGCTTGATAGCCAGTTTTCTCCCTCACACGTATTACACACCTGGAGAGTGACCCTACTGAGAAATGATGGACACTGATATCAGGAAAATAAGGTTTAAAACTTTTGTAAAAATGTGTATTAATTATATTTATTTTTAATATGTTGTTCAGGTAGTTGGGTTTTGCAGTCCTCTCAGTAAAACACTGGCTAGATGGCAATAGTAAAAAAAAAAAAAAAAAAAAAACAGGGAAAAAAACAAATTTTGATTTTTTTTCTTCAGATGAAATATGGTTTGTTCATCTAAAACAAACACATTTCAAGAGCTCTTAAAACTGGATGATCCCAGTTTAACAAAAACTTTATTCAACTCTGCATGGACATGGTTAATGCATTTTTTTTATTTTTTTATCCATAACCTAATCCTCCTTTTCTACCTGTGCGGATAGTTTTTGCTGTTTTTAATATGGCCTATACTCAGGAGCCTAAAAAAAAATGGATTTAGTCCCTCTGTAAAGGTTTCTACAAACCTATTTTTCTTGCAAAGTATACATAATGTGCCTTTTAAGAAACTTGTAATGCTCTCCTTTTTTCCCAGTTCTACAGAGTTTGCCATTTCAAGTCCCCAGTGAAATAGTGAATCTCACTACTAAATACACTTACATGCTGTACTGTCCTTCCTTAAACTATGCTGACACTAACATCTGATAGTTTCTTCAGTTGGATTGTTCTAAACATTAAGAGTTATCGTAATGTGTCATCATATTTAGAGGCAAGCTGTGTGCATTTGTGGCTTTTTTTTTTTTTTAAAGGGTCTAACTTTGTGCCAAGAAACTTTCACTGTTTAATTACTATACATATGAATTTTTATTAAGCCATACATTGGTTCCAACACTTTTTAGCTGTGAATGTAACCCTACTTGTAATAGCCACTTTGGCCTGTGCTGTGCAAATACACAAATATCCGATGTACAATCTCCAATACTCAATATGGGTAAGAAAAAGCCGAGAATGCACTAAAAACTGGGCCAATTGTATGACACCGGGCCTTTGTAATAGGTAATATGGCTAGAGTGAGGGGCCTGTAGATTTCTGCTCTCTTGTAAATAAGAACGAAAAGCATGCCATCCTCTTGCTGCTCCATTATAATTACTATTATAATGGAGCAGGAATCAGATTATAAAAACTTTGTTTATAATCTGTTAACATAATATTCATAAAAAAATTTCACTTTACAGTTTACACATTGTTAGAATACTGCACAGTGTGGGGGTAACACCGATTTTATTGCAATGTTCTTGTGTGTGCTCGCACTTTTTTTGTTTAATATAGTGTGTATGTAAGCAGGAAATCCAATTAACTTTTATATGCAGCAGTATGCAAGGCATAAACAAATATTAATTTACTATGGAAGTACACCTAGTGTTATGTGCATTTGTTGCTCTATATTAAAGTAGTGGTTCCCCTATGTGCCTTCTTTAGAGAAATCTGTTTGACCTTTGAAAAATTAGGGAGAAACTGCAGAATCTCAATAAAAAAAAAATTCACTTTTGCACAGTGGGCCTATTGTCATGTTAATTATCATTAACACTATTAAAGCATTTTGATTTTCTCATCTCTATTAGTTGCCAGACACTTGTGCTGTGCACATTCTCTTTCCCAGACTAGGGTTTGAGTTGACCGTCTATAATATTTCCTACCTACCAGTGACTTTAGTGGCAAGTATGGAATCTTTTCCCTACATATCATTTCTCTTCCATATTTTCTGCCTTGTATATCCTAGCACTTCCCAACCTGGAAGGCGGGTGATTTCTCCACGGGTGGTTTGAGTCATTTCAGATGATGCAGAGCTACTAGTTTAAGGTCTGTAAAACAAAAACACGCAGTATGTGAGATCTTTAAATATCTCCCTTTGTGGGGAACACCAGTTGTACTCCACAACAAGAAGAGAAAGTAAGGTATCTGGAGCATCTCTGCCACTGTGACCAGCATTCAGGACCCTTCCACTAACATGGCGCCTTTTCACTGAGCGCCCGATGTCCCATTACACCTGGAGCGAAGATCATTCAGTGCAATGCGAGGGGGTGGAGCAAGCATCCCCTCGTGCCACTTTCCCACTACACAGAAGAAGAAAAAATAGTGCAGGTGGAAAAACACTTCAAGTTTCTCTTGTGTTCTTGTGACCCTACAGTAATTGAAGTGTAACTATGCAGAACTTGAAGTGGCTAGACATCTTGTACATGTTTTAACAATTTGCTAGATACCTGTTATTGCATATATGCAACTTTGTACACGGCTTGGGGAAAATATTTCCCCACTACTCCTTTTTTTTTTTTTTTTTTTTTTACTTTGTTATCCGCAGAAAGTTCAGCTAACTCGTGGTTGACATTACTTTTCTCATCAAGTTCCCACATGTTTTTGAAAAGGACAACTGTCAACCCTTAACTAACTGTACTAAATAAAGAAGCAAACCCTTTCACATATGCTGTGCCATTCCTATGAAACCATTCCAATACGATTTCTCTTGACATGTAAGGCAAATGGCATGCCCCAAGTATATGCAATGTCAGCTGCTTTCAGAGCCGTTGTCACCAGCTTAAGGGATTTAAGCACTCGAAGTTAGGCCTGTATATTACTTTCCAGGCCTTGAGCACCTGAAGAAGTCTGTTGTAGGTTATTGTTGAAACTGACTGAGTATATTGAGCAACTGGACTTAAAATCCCATCATTCCCAGGTGGTAATTCGTAGAATTCAGCAGCTTTTCAGCTCATTCATCAAGGGGATGGAGTAATATTCATAGACACGAAAAAATAATGGAATATATCCAAACATAGAACATTTATTATCCCCTATACAAACTACGGCTTATATTAAAAACAAAGAACTAGCAGGTAGTAAGACGTCACCAGTCCTTCCGTTTCAGCAGATTTCTTTATGCAGACGGTGTGCACTCTCAGTCTGATAGCAGCCAAAAAAACGAGGTAGGTGCGTTCACTTCCGTGTTCCCAAGGATCCTCTCGGATAAAACGTCACTACACTGTGACGCGTTTCGCCCTGTCTGGCTTCTTCAAGACAGTGACTATTACAAGTCCTGACTCTCAACCATGTGGCCCCGCCTCCTCTTGTGATGCCCCACATGTGACAGCATGCAAGATTGAGCTGGGAATACAAGCGTGCGCATTGCACTGCTTGTATACTTGTAACAGGACTGCAGGGAGAGATCTCCCCGTTACCAGATCTCTCCCTGCATCCCTGTTCCCAGTATGCAAGCTGATCAGTGTGCATGCTTGTATTGTCAGCAAAAACTTGTATAAGGTCACATGCATGATTGCAAGAGGGGGTGGGGTTTTATGAGAGATGAGGTGGTACTGCACACAGTTAAGAGGCAGAACTGCATGGAGCTTTGGTCAGAGGTCTGGCCATAGTGAAGAAAAATAAAATGTTTATACGTTTGTCAATAAGACAAGTTTGTATTTTAACAAACTTCTTCTACGGTTTATATAAACCTTATGGAAAAACCGCCTACCTTGTCCCAGCTGTGATTAGATAAATGCCAATTCCTTGGTCACGCAGGGCAATCTAAACTGTTAAATAGATTTCATAAAATATCAAAAAGTGGGAGAAGAGGCATGCGAACAAAATCAATCCCCTGCAGCTGCTCACAGCCTGCTGGACCCCGGGTCCCGAGCCCGGCCATAATCGGCAAAATAGAGAGTAAGGAAGCACAAGAAAGTCCAATATGCAGAAATCTCACAAAGCTTGATCCTTATAAAACATAACGTTTAATCCAATAGAAAAATAAAAAATAAAATGACATGGGGGTAGAATTAACACCTAATTCGTTTCATCCATTCGGACTTGCAGGTCTGACCTGTGACCTATGAGTAAGTCCGAATGGATGAAACGCGTTAGGTGTTCTACCCCCATGTCATTTTATTTTTCTATTGGATTAAACGTTATGTTTTATAAGGATCAAGCTTCGTGAGATTTCTGCATATTGGACTTTCTTGTGCTTCCTTATTCTCTAAATAGATTTCATGCTTTTGGGGCATTTATGAGTAGTATCTAGCTGAGGTAAGACTTCTACTTCTGCAAAAAAATGGCGGCTCTGGTCCTTGCAGCAAAAAAATAAAAGTACAATAAACTGAAGAAAAAAAATTGTATTGGTACGGCACAGTATAAATGTTTTCTACTTAAATAACATTGTATTAACCCCTTAGTGACATGACTTTTTTGGCTTGTCCGACGCTTGGTGACATGGGCTGTTTTAACATTTCTGAGGTGTTTGTGTTTTGCTGTAATTTATTTCTGTCTCATTTAGTGTACCCGCACAAACTATATATCGTTTTTATCGTTATAAGAAGGGCTTTCTTTTGATACCATTATTTTGATAATAGCATATAATTTGATGTAAAAAAAATAAAATATGGCAAAAAAATTGAAAAAATAATTTTTTTATGACTTTTATTTGAAAAATCGTATACTCATGTACAAGAGACAACAAAAAAACACTGCTAAAAAGTTTCTAATATATGTCCTGAGTTCAGAAATAGCCCATGTTTTTGTGCTTTTTTTATTCATGTTACAGGGCCAGAACTATAAGTGGTGCAAAGCTATTTTAAAATCCTTTCTTTCAAAATTAGCGATAGTGACATTGTAACACTGATTTCTGTATTAAATCCATGAATGACCCCCAACATGTACATATTTTGAAAACTAGACAACTCAGGGCATTTAACTTGGGGTATTTTGACACATTTCATGTAGCCATTTTACCACCAATCTATGCCAAAGTTTGCTGCAAAAAATCTTTTTTTTAAATTTTTCACATATATTGCAATTTAGGTAAACATTACCTTAAAATGTGAAGGGGTATTTCCAAATAACACTTCAATATGTGTTCAGCAACATCTCCTGAGTACAGGGATACCACCCATGCATAGGTTTGTTGGTTTGTTTTGGGGCTAAAAGGCCACATTTAGGGGGTGCGCATTTTGGTTTTCCAACTTGGAATTCTGACATGCAGAAAACTTGTGCCCATGTCCCATTTGGGACATTTTTTTTAAGCCAAAAAGTGTATTCTACCCCACAAAACCATATATTTTTGAAAACTAGACACCCTAGGGTATTTCAAATGGTAGTATTTTAACACTTTTCATGCACTAATTCTACCACCAGCCTATGTCAATGTTATGGATAGTAATTTGTTTTTCACATTCATTGTACATCGGGCATGAATTCATAGATCCTATTATGTGTCAGTGCCAAACAACACCTTAATATGTACAAATGAAAAATCTTGCGATGTAATGACGAATGCGGAAGAATACGACGAGGATTTTGTTTATCAGCTATATAAGGGTGATTCAATGCAGGGAGTCCAGACGCCAAGTTGAAGCCCACAGGCGAAACGCGTAGCGGACTGGACTCACCTGCCTCATTTGTACCCTTTTATCTATTGGACCCATTTTAATATTTTTTAAAAAAAAAGCTCTTTGTACACCTTGTGTACACTGTCTATGTATATCTTGTATCCAGCTACACTTTCAGAGGACATCATATCCAATTTTGTTTGAGGCGCCCATCATACAGGATAAAGATAACTCCAAGTGTAAGCTACTATTTATCTCTTTATTAAATATTTGTACAATCACATACTGATCCACTGCCTTTTCGTTGTACTTTTCCTGAGCTGCAACCTGCAGAGGAGGTCGATACCACGCCCCCTACTGATGAATACAGGCTTTCAAAGTGCAACATATTTTCTGGAAGTCTGTGAGTGAGATAAAAGAGGGGAGATAAAAATCCCCCTCGATCACACAATATATTATTCCACTGCATCTCCTTTTGCACAGGATTTTTCACTGCAATCATTTTTTCTTCACCTAATAAGGTGTATATATATATATATATTCACATTGTTTTTTCACCTTGCTAATTTTTTCACCTTACAGTTTGTTTAAGCGCACTTTAGCAAATTTTGTCACTTAACACCTTAATATGTGTTCACCAACATCTCCTGAGTACAGGGATACCACCCATGTGTAGGTTAGTTAGATTATTTGGGGGCTAAAAGGCCACGTTTAGGGGGGGGGGTGCATTTCCAACTTGGAATTTTGACATGTAGTCAGCCTGCGCCCATGTTCCATTTGGGACACTTTTGAAGCCTGTCAAAGTATTTTACCCCATAAAACCATATATTTTGGAAAACTAGAAATCCTAGGGTATTTAAAATTGTGGTATTTTAACACTTTCCAAGTGCTAATTCTACCACCAACCTATGTCAAAGGGTTGGGATGTCATTTTTTTCCCCACACACATTGTAGTTCAGGCAGGAATTTTCAGATTCTGGTATTTGCCACTGCCAACCAACACCTCAATATGTGTTCAGCAACATCTCCTGAGTACAGGGATACCCCCCATGCATAGGTTTGTTGGTTTGTATTGGGTCTAAAATTCCACATTTAGGGGGTGCGCAATTCCAACCTGGAATTTTGACATGTAGTCAGCCTGCGCCCATGTTCCATTTGGAACATTTTTGAAGCCGTCCAATGAATTTTACCCCATCAAACCATATATTTTTGGAAAATAGACATCCTAAGGTATTTCAAATGGTGGTATTTTAATACTGTATAGGTACTAATTCTACCAACAGCCTTTGTAAAAGTTTGTGGTAGTACTTTATTGGGAGTTTTTTTTTCCACATGCATTGTACTTCAGGCATGAATTCACAGATTCTGGTATATGTCACTGCCAAACAACAACCCAATATGTGTTCAGCAACATCTCCCGAGTACAGGGATAGCACCCATGCATAGGTTTGTTGGTTTGTTTTTGGCTAGAAGGCAACATTTGTGAGATGCGCATCTCAAAATTCCAACTTGGAATTTTGACATGTAGGCAACCTGCGTCCGTGTCCTTTATGGGATATATCTTTGAAGCCAGCCAATGTAATTTACCCCCACCAAACCATATATTTTTTTTATCGGTAGACCCCCATCACTACTTGTGGCAAGGGCTCAGCAGCCACCGATACATCGCTAGATGATGTATCAGAAAGCTGAATAGGGTCAAAATCGAACCGTGAGTCCGCGGCCTCAGAATCAGTGCGTAAGCAGTGATCTCGAGCAAGGAAGGGGTTAATAGCTCTTAGAAGAGCCTATCTAGTACTGTAATACATTACAGTACAAAGAAATTAATCCATAAAACAGTGCAGACAGCAAAACATACTGTTGCTGTGCAAGATTACTGCTTACACAGTGATGAATGGCAGGGAAGGGGTTAATACACAGTGAAAGACTTTCATAAAACCTGCCAATTTTATAAAATGTTATTTTATATCACTAATACTGATCTCTGTCTCTTTCCGTCACAAAAATGTAAGTGAGGAGAGGGAGGCAGATCAATATTTGTGAATATTGATCCGATTAATTTTGATCTGACCAGGGCGAATGGTGAGCTTAATTGAGAAATCACCAAACCGCCTTTGCTACTGATTCGCTGTTACTGATCGCTATGCGCTCAGGCAGCTTAAAAAAAAAAATCTCAAATATTTTTACTTTACATGTAATCCCCTAGCGGGTATGTGTAAAAAAAAAAAAAAAAAATAAAAATATGCAGACAGATAAACATTGCTTTGGCGTCAATATCATTGCGTAAGCAGTGATCGACGGTAAATAAGGGGTTAATAACTCTTAGAAGAGCCTTTTTAGTACTGTAATAAATTACAGTACAAAAAAAATTAACCCCTAAAAAATGCACAAACAGCAAAAATAAATGCGCTGATGTGCACGATCACTGCTTATGCAAGATCAGTGGCAGGGAAGGGGTTAAACGCAGGGAATTGCTTTAATAAAAATTTTTTTATTGTTTTATTATTTGTGTGTTGTGTATTTATTGTTTTTTTTAACTTTTACTTACTTTTAGAACTTTGATCTGTCTCTCTCCCTCACTAAAAAAAATGTGAGGAGAGGGAGGCAGATCATAACTGGTCAGATCAATATAGAGTTTAATATTGATCTGACCAGTCAGTGGGGATGTTCAGGAGAGCATCCCCACTGCCTGTCAGTGTGCCTGGCAATCACTGATTGCCTCTGTGAAGAGGCAATCGTGTGACAGCCAGAGAGCACAGGAAGCAGGTACTTCCTGCCTCCTGTGCTCTTGCCCTTAGAAGGGCAGCGCCATCTTGGTCACTCAGTGACCAAGATCGTGCATTTTTTTTTTTGTGTTTCTGATTGCCTCGACTTGCGAGGCAATCAGAAACACTTTCTGAGCATAGGAAGCGAAAGATTCGCTTCCTATGCTCATTTTTGAAATGCCCGCGTTTTAAAGGCACTGTGCCTTTAAAACCGGCATTTCGATCGCTCTCCGGAGCGATCGAAATGCCGACGGGCATTTTTTTTAGCATTGTACGATGCTTCCACACGGAAGCATCGTTACAATACCATCAGAGCACTGAAAGCGGAAAAACTCCGCTTTCAGTGCTCGTTTTGACACAGGACGGACTAGGTCCGTCCTGTGTCACTAACGCCTCGGCACACAGGACGGACCTAGTCCGTCCTGTGTCGCCAAGGGGTTAAAGGATAGACATTTGGCCTTTAAGAAATTATGCTAGTGCCCTGTAACTCCATGTAGTAAACAATTGTATTGTGACAATAGGTCCTTTTTTGCAGTTTTAAAAGGTTTTTTGTCGGAGATCTTTAAGAGTAAGCTGCAATACATGACAAGCTCCAAATCTGGTTCAAATGTTTTATTCTGTTATAAAGTCGGCAGGTGAAAAAAAACAAACAAACAAACAAAAAAACTATCCTTGCTCTTGAGCTCTAACTAAACATGGCAATTTATATCAACACTTGAGTCACTTTCCCACTTACCAACAAAACACAGAACAAAGGAAACAAATCTAAATGGACAAACCTTAGTTTGTCGCAGTCCACTTCTTTTGGCTGGAATATTCACGACTGGGTGAACTGATGCAGGCTGGACTTTTAAACACTACTGATTGGGTCCAAATGATAGGCAACTGGCTTCACCTCCTAAGCCCCCACTATTCAGTGTAATAAATTGTTGGATCCTCCCATGGGAATTTAACTCTTAGAAGTGTAGAATTTGACAAAGCACATCTTCTGAACTTCCATCTATAACTGCATATGCTGTTGTCAGTATGTTCATGTATCTATTCAATAATGCACTTGGTGTTCAAGGTTAATCCATCAGACAGGGTCTGTTTGATTTGTACCATTTGTTGGTGCACCTATACCTGTACCATAAAAACCTCCCACTGCTCAATGCATTTAATTAACATACCTAGCTCATCAGTTCTGATTCACAAAATGATTACATCTGATGAGGATAATTTGAAGTTCTCAAGCAGATCTATCTCTTTTTTTTCCTCTCCACTCTCTGTATTAATATAAACATGCATCTATGCAACATACTGCCGTACAACTATATTTCCCACTATACTGATATTTTTTTTTTTTATTGCCTGTGACATTGTCTTGAAACTAGGTTCAGTGTGGTTGGCTGCAACGCTCTCCTGTGCTGCATGCTATTGTGGAATTGAGTTAAAATGAGAGGATCATCTGAACAAAGCATGGTACTAATATTAACTCCTTGGTCTGTGTTTCATTGGCTGGAACAGTGTACTTGGCAATATGGTAAGCATCTCCCATCTTTTCCAAAGATGACATTTCATGCTTAGCCTTGGGATACTGCTTCTGTTTTCGGGCACCCCCCGATGACTTCATTTTGTACTGCTCTGTGACTTCCTGATAATGTGTTCTTGATCCCTGAGCTTAAAAAAAAAATAAATAAGAAAGCTTAATGTGTCCATTCATATTTTATTTTTCATTTACTAACACTTTATGTCATGTAGTTTAGAAAAGGGAGTCGTGGCAGACTGGTAGGAAGAATCCCCTATTGAGATTGCAAGTCAGGATAAAACAGGCAAGACTGCTGATATTGATGGGGTAACATACCTCCCAATTGTCCCACAGTATTGATTCCATTCCTCCATATACTGGAGCACTGGAGAATCCGTTTTGTGCATGTGTAATGGGCTGAAATGGAAGGTGAAAATGAGCACATGTGAATGGGGAAAGTGACATGGAAATAAATTATTAGAAGAGGGAACTAAAATGAAGAAAGACGGCAAAGATAAGAAGAGAAGGCATTTTGAGCTTTAACTCCGTTCCCTGTAGTAAATTGGGCACCTGACTCAAAATTATCAAGTGAGGGCTCAATAAGTAACTTTATTTATATCCTTAAAGAACTCCAATTAAAATGCCTACATTTCTTGATATTTTAGTTACACAGAACTTTTTTTTTTACCAACCATTATCCTTTAAAGGGACAGTCTAGTTAGAAACATAGAATGTGTCGGCAGATAAAAACCATTCGGTCCATCTAGTCTGCCCAATTTTTTTTGGAGTACTTTTATTAGTCCCCCGTTCCCGGTCTTATAGCTAGGATAGCCTTGTGTCTATCCCACGCATGCTTAAAATCCTTGACTGTGTTTACCTCTACCACTTCTGCTGGAAGGCTATTCCATACATCCACTACCCTCTCAGTAAAGTAATACTTCCTGATATTACTTTTAAATCGTTGCCCCTCTAATTTAAGACTATGTCCTCTAGTTGTGGTAGTTTTTCTTCTTTTAAATATACTCTCTTCCTTTACTGTGTTGATTCTCTTTATGTATTTAAATGTTTCTATCATATCCCGCCTGTTACGTCTTTCCTCCAAGCTATACATGTTAAGATGCTTTTTTATTTATTTATAGATATCTCTTTTATTGGTATATAAAAAGAAAAAACATATACATACAAACGTACATTGCAATATATTACATATTCTTAGTCTTGCTCAGCCCGAAAAATAAAAGACAGAAAATAGAAAAAGCTGCCTGAGGGCGAAATTTCATTGTCATTAGACTTAGTAATTGCAATGTTACATAAAGACGAACAAATTCACACACTGCTGTCTCCTCCCTCCCCCCGCTGCCCGCAGGATGGTACCCCCCTCCTCCTCTCCAGCCCAGGAAATTCCGAACTGCCCATTTATGGCCTTTTTCTCTTTTCACTTACCCCTCCTCCCTTCCTTCCCACCTCTTCTTGAGGGAATGTATTCTAGGACTCTATAGCTGGAGAACGTATGTTGTTATTGCTTACTCCTTGATCATATTAGAGCAGTCTACCCATATTTGTTTAGTCCTACTTGAGGTTGACAAAATCCAGGAAACGCCACATTCCATTTTAATTTGGAATCGTAATTGATCTTCGACAGTTTTCCAACTAATACATTTATTTCTTTTCCAGTCCCTAGCTATGACTCTTTTTGTTGCCAGAAGACAGTGGGTTGCGAGAGCTAGTTGGGGTTTGGAGATTTTGGGCCACCCCTGGTGTAAAAGGACTGATCTGAGGTTTTTCGGGAGTTTAATCTTGCCTTTGCTATGTAGAAATTTAAATACGGCCTCCCACAAACTCTTAAGTCCTACACATCCCCACCAGATGTGTGTAAAATCTCCGTCAGCCAGCCTACATCGCCAGCAAAGTCTGGATTGGGACTCGTGGAAATGGGACAGTCGGGTGGGAACTAGATACAACCGATTTACAATTTTAAAAAAGGTCTCCGTCAAAGAAAGGTCATGCACGTATGTATTAACCCTTGACCAGGCTTCTATCCAGTCTTTTTCAGTGGTGGTAATACCCAGCTCCCTCTCCCATTTGATCTTTGTTTTGCTATTATTATAAACTTCTTGGTCTCTGATATGGTCCATAAATAAAGCCACACCCTTTTTCAATTTCGGGCGTGTCATTGTCTCCATCAGTTCTGCATCCTCTTTATCCTTTCTTAGATGTTTTTTTAAAAAGCTAATAATTCGCAAATGATTATAGAATTGATTTTGTCCCAGTCCCCTTTCCTTCTCCAACTGGGCCAGGGTTTTAATGGTGTTACTATGTGGAATTAGAATGTCCTGAATTTTTTTGACCCCTCCTTTTTTCCATATCTCTAGGTCTATATTCTCCATGTTGTAAGCTAGGACTTCTATGGGTAGGGAACTTGGGATTTTATCCAAAATCCCCCTTTTTTCCCTCTGTTTGTGCCAAAAGGGAAGGAGATGTTCCAGTACCAGACAACTCTTCGTCTGGTACAACTTTACTTTGTTCTGGATAGTCCAGATCGCTTTATTTAAGTCTTCTATCCCTAATGAATTTGCTTCTATCTTGTACCAGCCTTCATACTGAGATTGTACTTTTTGTGTTTTATATACATGGAAAAGCATGTTTGCCTCGTACCAGTGGGATATTATGGGGAATGATGTACCTCCCTGCTTGATTTTTGCTGCAAGACATTTTCTATTGATACGTGGCCTTTTTCCCCTCCAGACGAAATTATTAAAAGCTGACTGTATAATTTCTAACCACTGCTTGGGTATGCCAAGTGGGATCATCCGGAACAGGTAATTCCATTTAGGTACCACATAGCTCTTAAGTATATTGATTCTTCCCCACCAGGAGAACTCCACCTGGCTCCACACCTTCAGATTTTTATTCATTTGCCTCAGCATTGCCATAAAGTTAATCTCTACTATTTTATTGATATTTGCTAGAATCTTGATTCCCAGATAATCCAATTCTTTTTTTTATCACTCATGAAATTATATTTCCTCTGAATAAAATCTGATTTTGCTTTAGGGAGATTTTTAAAGATGACCGATGTTTTAGAAACGTTCAGCCTATAGTTAGAGAATTTACTGAAGTTGTCTATCTCCTTCTTTATGTTTTCGGGCTAATTCGTAGTAAGAGATATAAAGTTTCTGAAGAGAGCTTTCATCTTTTTTCCTTAGATATTTTTCTATCTTTATAAAGTGTCCCCTAATAACAGACTTATATGCGCACCAAGTGGTGCATGCCGAGGTTTGCTCAATCTCGTTTTCCTGAAAAAAGTATTGGGACATATTCTCTATATGCAGTCTGTTGTCCGCTGAGTAATGTAAACTGTCATTCAGTCTCCACGATTTAACCGGGTTGGCCCTATATTGCTCCTCTATTTCAAAAAAGACCAGATCATGATCCGACCAAAGATTATCCTGGATATATATACTCTTATTTATTAACCTGAGAGCTGTGATGTCTCCTACTACCAAGTCAATTCTTGAATATGATTGATGGACTCGCGAGTAATGGGTATAGTCCCTACCCTGTGGGAACGCAACCCTCCAGATGTCATATAGGCCTGATCTACTTAAGACATTTGTTAAATGTCTGGCTTGTTTGGAGATGTTTTTCAGGTTCTTTACTTGTTTTTTATGCTTTTTATCTGGGACGCTATTGAAATCACCTGCGATTATCAAGGCACCCCTTTTTTATTTTATCCATTTTTTCCAGAATCTGGACAAAGTTGTTTACTGGGGACTTATTTTCTAAATAGACGTTGACCAAGGTAAATCATTTATAGTACATACTTTTATAATATAACGAGCCTCTTTATCTAGCTCCACTAGTTTGACTTCTAACTGGCATTGTTGGGAGAACATTATTGCCACTCCTCGTTTTTTTGGTGTCCTTTAAAGAAGCTTGAAACAACACATATCTGTCCCTTCCCCAATTAGTTCTATCTGTCTGTCTCCAGTGAGTTTCTTGGAGAAAAATTATGTCCAGTTTGTTTCCTCAAAAATCTATAAACTCTATTTCTCTTACATGGTTCGTTCAGGCCCTGGGCGTTAATTGATAGACATCTAATCATTAGTTCATGGGGGGGGGTTTGGGGATGAGGGACCACCCGCCAGGCCGGGAAAGAGGGAGACGACAGCATACAAATATATAACCCACCACAGACATAAACACACAATTAGAAGGGGAGGTGGGAAACAATCTGCCCCCATACCCCTCCCCTTCAGAGACAGATGACGAGCCAAAGGCTCCTCTCTGGCTCTACAAATCACTATAAACATGATTTGATCCTGGGTTCACGTATGAACCCCTGCAGGGGCATAGAGCCTGCCGCCCAATATGAGAGAGAAGGAGAACAACAAGACCGGGAGAAAAAAGGAAAAAGAAAGAAAAGAAAAAGAACCTGGTGTATATCTCTGAACCATATCCTAGCAATTTTCCAATACTATAGATGTTATTCATGTATGCTCCCCTAGCTAATCCGTGGTAGGGGAAGAGAGAAATATGTACAGATTATAACCCAATTTGGGGGAAAGGGAAAGAGAGGGAAAAGAGAAAGAAGAGAAAAGGAAAAAAAAAAAAGAAACAAATAGATTATCCAGCAGTCTGGATTTAGTGCATATATCTAATACATCGTATTCAAAAGTGCAGAAAGTGCTATAGACATAAATTACGTAATAGTTACTCCCAGATCTGTGAGTGTGTATATATATATATATATATATATATATATATATCTAAAGTGTCATATTAAAAAGTGCTAAGGGTGAAAACTACATAGTATTCCGAAATCTGTGCCATTATTTTATAAAATACTAGACTATCAGTCCTCAAATGCTTCAGAATATACTAGGAAGAAAAAAAAACCCCACATCTTAACAGTCTAATTTTAGTGCAGATATCTGATACATCATAATAAGTGCAGATAGTGCTATGTACATAGATTGAATGGTGATTCTTTCTTTCGAAATCTGTAACATTATATTTATAAAGTGTTATACAAACTGGATCATCAGGACTTCATTAGTAAATATCTCAATGACTTATCTTAACACTACTATACCCGTAAATCATAAATAGTCCCTAACGAGTATAAAAAAAGATTTAACTCTTTGCGAGTTGCCCCCAGATTGGGGCACAAAGGAAAGAGAAAGAAAAAACAGTCTTAGTTTAATACATATACCTATACATCCCATTAAAAAGATACCAAAAGTACCCTAGACATAAATTGCATAATAGTTCTTTCAAAATCTAGTGTACCAAAGAAAAGAGCCAAGTCCGTGTCAATTATGACCCGGCTTAAGATAAAGAAAGGGAGAAGAAAAAAAAAACATCTTGACAGTCTAATTTTAGTGCAAATATCTGATACATCATAATAAGTGCAAATAGTGCTATGTACATAAATTAAATGGTAATTCTTTCTTTCAAAATCTGTGACATTATATTTATAAAGTGTTATACGAACTGAATCATCACAACTTCGTTTTAGTAACTATCTCAATGACCTAACTTAACATTTTGCTATACCCTTAAATCACAAATAGTCACTAGCATGCTTAAGGAAAGGTTTAGATCTGTACGAATTACCCCCAGATTGGGGGGAAAAAGGGAAAGGGAGAGAGAGAGGGAGAAAGAATAAACAACAAAAAACAAAAAAAAAGAAACCGTCTGAATTTAATACCTATACCTATAACATCCTATTAAAAAGATGCCAAGAGTGTCTTAGACATAAATTGCATATTAATTCTTTCAAAATCTAGTATACCAAGGAAGAGAGACAAATTAGTATCAATTATAACCCGACTTAAGAGAAAGGAAAAAAAAAAAAAAAAAAGGCACATCTTGGCAGTCTGGTTCTAATACTGATATCTGGCACGTCCTAATAGGTGCAAAGAGTGCTTTGCACATAGATTATATGTTAGTTCTTTCTTTCAAACTCTGTGACATTACGTTTATTATCCGGACTGACTCAGCCCAACTTGGTTTTAGTGTGTATCTCCGAGAAGAAGAAGAAGAGAGAAAAAAAAGACAGACATCTTCTTCTGTTTCTTCTTCCCTTATCCTTCTACAACGGGCGAACCAGGGGACTTCTCTGTGGGTCAGAGTTTTTTTCTATTTTATTTAATTCTATCCAATTACGCAGTTCGTGTGGTGAGGATAGTGTTTCAGCTTGTCCTTCAAAAAATATCTTCAGGGACTTGGCATATCCCCACTTGTATCTGATATTGTGGTTCCGTAGAACAGTCAATTCTGTAGAAAAAGATCTTCTCCAGGACCTAGTGTTGAATGAGAGGTTAAAATTGTGTCCCTGAACTGAGAGGAACGAAAGCATGCTATCACGTCTCGGGGTGCCTCTGTAGGCGCCACTTTAGATTTTATTAGGCGGTGGCATCTCTCCATGTAGCCATGTTTTGAAAAACTGCTGCAGAAAATCTTGAAGCTTTTCTTGTATATAGTTTTCGGGAATATTCCTGAATCTAAGATTACTTCTTCTCGATCTATCCTCTAAATCTGTCAACTTTTGCTCCAAAGAGTACGTCCTTTTCTCCAGAATTTTGCATTTTCTCTTTTAAGCCTTTTTGCTCCTCTTCGTCTCTTAATAGTCTTCCCTCCATCTCTGCAATTTTTGTGGAGAGTGCTGCGATATCGGATTTTATTTCTTTGGAGCTGTTATTAATTTCCTGTTTAAATGACTCCAGGAGTGTGAGTTGCAGATTTTCAAGGGATCCTTTTAAAAATGCCTGCGACACGGCCGCAGAATCAGCACTGGCACTGCTCTCTGTTGAGTCATACATTGTGGTAATTGTTTCTTCTGTGCCTTTACCAAGTGCAGATGATTGTGGGGGAAAAAAGGAAGACACTCTTCTCTCCACTTTGCCAACCTTAAGCTCCTTCTTCTCCTCTCTCTTGTCTTTCTTCTGCAATTGATTTTTTGGTGCCATGTTAATCTGTGTAGATCTTCACGAAGCTGTGCGACCTTGTGGATCTTGTTTGCAGCGTTTTATAATGCACATATAAAGTGAAAGGCAAAATCCTGCAGCAAGGAGTAAGGAATTTCATGCAAGAGGCACACAGATTACAAATTGCAAGTAGTGATCGGAAGGCAAAATGGGTTACTTTAGCATATAGTTATAGTTAGCATATAGTTCTTATATACTGTTTATAGTAACTGTCAGGTTACTACTGACTAGGACAAATAAATCCCATATAGTAGAGATTTTAGCATTCCTTGTAGCAATATTTGCAGCCCGGTTTGGAAGCAGGTAATCAGCCAGTTAAGAAGGAAGATTGTCACATAGATGGTGAGAATATAATAGAATCCTTAAGTTCTTTTTAATTGTCGTCAGACTTGCATCACCCTATCTTAGGTAAGCCGAAACAGACAGAATCTAGCAGGGAGGGTACATGGGATCTGTAGAGCAGTATAAACTCTGCTCCGCCCAGAACTTATTTTAGTGGTATTTTACGAGGTTTTACGCTCTTAGGCAGGAGACAATTGGTTCGCTCTTAGCATAGAAAAATAGGTCCCATTTAGTAGTAGGTGTATAGTCCAATATTCATATATTGCTATGAGACTTTGTATGTAAGGTACTGGGCTGAGCTTGTTCAGCAGTCAAATTAACATACAGATTGACAAAGAGGGGGGATAGGTATCACATGGAGAGTAGGTAGTTTGTGTACCACCAATTTTCCTCTTTCCTTTTTCTTCCTCTAACTTCCCCCTTTCTTCTTCTCCTGCAGTTCGCCTCTTTATATTTCGCATTAATCGTGTCTTTTACCTTTTATCTTCGCCTTTCTTTCTCTGCTATCGATCTCCGCCTCCTCTCCTCTCTCTTCCCTCTCCTCCTTCCTGCACTGCCAGCCGCTCTTCTTAAATTTGTGCCTCCTGCAATAAGACAGTACCTGTTGTTCCCCTCACTAGGATCCCCGCTGTAGAGACTTCTAGCGGGAACGAGTTTCCTCCTCTGTCGCACAGCAGCGCGTCATACTCCGGACCTCCCTCTCTCCCTCCTCTCACATCGGGCGGCGGCTCCCCCCCGCCAACTCGTCACGTGGAAGCGTCATGACGCCCCGTCACAGCCAGCATCATTTCTATTTGCCTACTATGCACATGCTTGGCAAGCATGTTAAGATGCTTTAACCTTTCCTGGTAAGTTTTTTTTTTTTATCCTTCAACCCATGAACCAGTTTAGTAGCCCTTCTCTGAACTCTCTCCAAAGTATCAATATCCTTCTGGAGATACGGTCATCAGTACTGCGTACAATACTCCAAGTGAGGTCTCACCAGTGCTCTGTACAATGGCATGAGCACTTCCCTCTTCCTACTGCTAATACCTCTCCCTATGCAACCAAGCATTCTGAAAGGTAGAGTGAAAGGTAGTTCCCAAACTTACTTTGGTGCAAGATGAAGATTACTGCTTATTTAGCGCACAGGTTTTTTTTTCTAGTGTAATTTGATGCAGGCATTCTTCATAAATCACATTTTAACCCCTTAACGCATGTGGACGTATATATACGTCCTGAAAAGCATGGTCCTTAAGGACCATGAGGACATATATATACGTCCTCCGTTTTCATGTAGTGTTGCGCTCATTAGCGCAACACTACATGCCTGCAGCTACTCTCAGAGGCTGCTTCGGATCCGAAGCAGCCTCTGAGAGGGCTTTCAGCCACCCCTCGACCCCCCCCCCCCGCGCGCATACGATCACAGCGAATGTGATCGTATGCGCGCAAACACACATAGGCAGTGAAAGCTCATCACTGCCTATGTGTGTTAGTGTTGCAATGATGCCTCTATCGAGGCATCATGCAACACATTCTGTGCCCTCCTATACAGCATGCCCAGAGGAGAGCGACAGAAGAGAGAAAAAAAAAATCTCTTCCGTCGCTCTGAAACCGCTACTTGACTGCCCCTACAGGCAGTTAGGCGGTATTACAGTTAAAAATAGAAAATTAATTAAATAAATAAATTAAATAAATAAATGGAAAAAGCTAACCCTTGATCTACAGAACCTAGATCTAGGGTTAGGGTCCAAATAGGTTAATAATTAGGGTTAAATGGGGGTTCGGATGATTACAAGGGTTAGATTAAGGGGTGGGGGTCAATTTAGGGTTAGATTAAATTTAGAGTTGGGGTAAATTTAGGTTTCGGGTTAAAAAAATCACTGTAGAAGAAAATGGTTAGAAAACCAAAAAAACACTAATATTGTTTATTGCCCTATTACGTGAAATAAAACATAGACAAACAAGGAAACATTGATATTCCTAAACTCAGGACAAATAGTAGAAATATATAGACGGGGTCTTTTACCATTTGTAATTGTGTAAAAAAAAAAAAATCAGGTCAAAGTTGGAAAAAGTGTTTGTTTTTTATGGCATATTTTCATCATATTTTCTATTTTTTTAATAGTAAATGATATCATATAATGAAAATAATAGTATCAAATGAAAGCCCTATCTGTCCTTTAAAAAATGATATATAATTTGTGTGGGTGGACTGAACACAAAGAAAGAAATTCACAGTTCAGTAAACGTATGACAAAAATAATGGAATTCTGGTCTTCAAGGCACGTCAAATGCAACATAGCACTCGGTCACTAAGGGGTTAATATTTGACTCAAGCCCTCCCCAGTGATTACTCTGCATGTTTAAAGTTTTGTTTCATTTAGTCACTTCCTGGGCAACCATACAAGTGGCAATATTCGGTCAAACCTGAGATGTGGGTGTGTCTTTTTTTTGGGGTTTTTTTGTTTAATTTTTTTATGATGACTAATAATTCTGGTGTAATCTTGTATTGCTGTGTGCGATTACCACTTCAGATTATTAGTTGGCCTGTCTGTATTCTTTGTTTTCTAGATTATATATTGTGAAGTAGTGTGCCATTTCTGCTGTGTCTGGCTTCATTAAGACCCCATATCACCCGTCCACAGCTCCGCTAAGCTTGTGCCCAGGTGCACACTCCACAAGTCTGTGATAGTGTGCACATATACAGGTTCATACACTGTGGTTGGTTCGTGTTGTCCTTCCATTGAGAATCCCCTTATGTCCCTCTCAAGGCCTCCTGTGCACATGTTGGGAACAATGCAGGAGCATCACTGCTAGGAAGGAGAAAAATAAGGGGAGTTGGCTCCCCTCATTTTACTGCTGACAGAAGGCAATTAGTGCACACTGTGCCTCCATGAGCTTGGCTGGTAGTAGCAATTAGTGGTGTTTACAGACACACCTTCCTGTTTTAACCCTTTTAATGCCAGCAGTGGTTGATTCCACAAAACTGATGGCTTTGATTGATTAGCCAATCTGTTCAAGGAATTATACAAAATCTACATGGAAAGGTGTTGGATATCATAATTTTAACCCATCTGTGCTACCACAGTCACACAGTTTCTGGGAATCAAAAATAATAATTATACAGTCTGTTCATGTTCAGGGTTTTGTGCTGTGCAATGTTTTGAGATTTGATTCCTGTTTAGAGCACAAGTGGCTCAGCAGGTAGAGGGTTAAGCCCCTAGCGTTGTGGCAAACGGCAGATGTTAACTATGGCATCTGGTTTAGTATTCAGTTATGTAAATGAGGGGGCTGTCGGGATGTTCCTGCAGGGCCTGTCCAATGAGTATTGTGCATGAAACATCACCATTTCTCCCTCATCAGCTATAAGGGGTAACCCCTCCCATACTTTCACCAGGAAAGGACCTACATGGTGTGACCAACTAGGTAACATATTGATAGTCTGATATGGGGCACATTCTGCCTGGCAATGTCCTTCAAACTCCTGCAACTGCAGACTTGACAATGCACCCGGCAGCAGTCTGCAGTGTGAATTTGTATGTGTTCTGCATTGTTTAACAAATACATCTTTTTATTTTTCCTTTTTTTTTTTTTCTATAATCAAATCTAATCCATGTATTATATTATTTGTTGATTTGAATGAATGTGTGTATCCATGTAATCTGTCTCTCACTTTCCAATTAATTTCCTTTTTTCCCTCTCCGGCTTGCCAGTGACGTGGTGTCCCCTCCTCTGAACTGGAAGACCTGTCTTCTCACACGAAGCATTGGTTTGGAAGCAGATCCTCACTAGTATCAAGTCTCTGATTGGCTGACATGGGGCAGGCTTTGGCTCCGCTGCTGTCAACTCTACAAATAATTTGTTGTGTCAGTATGAACAGGTAAACACTTGTTTGTGTTGGAGTAATTGTATAGTATTGAACATGCTTGAAATTTGAACACTGCACGGTGTATTCACATTTTAATATATATTCCCATAGTTCTTCATAGAATATTCTTTTGAATATTTAAGTGCATTTGTATTTCTGTAAGCTATAGGCAAATTCCTTACTGCTTTTTGAAATGTAACAGTTTTTTGTTCTTTCACAGTTAATTTAGAAATTGCAATACATATTGTATGAAAGAGGTGAACAAACTTTTATATGCATCCTGAAAATTTGTGATGCATTCCTTTTTGTTTTTTTTCTTCTAATAAGTTGAAACTTTTTTCATGCAAACTTATAAATACTTATTTTCAAAGCATACCTATTATAAAGAGGGATTAAACTCTCTTGAAAGAACAACTTTGTTTTTTTCTTTAACCTTGCTTCCTTAGACAAAGCAAGAGTTAAAAAATAGTGTTCCCATTTGTGAATTAAACCCGCTCTGTATGTTTACATATACACGTGAGTTTACGCTGAGCTTTGCCTCACTGCAGGGACAGGGCTCAGCTAGATGCTGGTGCACGCTGACATAGTTAGTATGTGCTCAGCCAATAGGTGTGGGGGCTTGCCCTGTGCCTTCTGATCTGCATCAGTCAGGGCAAACCGAGAGAGACCTTGGTTTTTGATGCCACCAACAGAGGGGATCTAGTTTAAGGTTCCCTCTATTGGTGCATTCAAAAACCAAGGTCTCTCTCTGCACTAGCAGAGCGAGGATGTCGGGGACAGCCATCTTCCATTGAAGCATAATGGCTGTCAATCTAAGGATAAACTACCATGTACAATACAAAGTACATGCCAGTTTATCCGCATACTAGTGCCACTCATATTTTCACTTGTGCTTCTATATTAGAAGCACAGGTGAAAAAAAAAAAAGTGTCACTTTAACAACAAACGGCCACTCACACGAATCTCTCGACCAGCTGCTGCCAAGGAGAGCTGCTCCTTCACCTGGCAGCATCCTAGTTTTTGCTTTGAAGCAGATGAATAACGTTTGTACAGTTCACCATTCATAAAGCTGTTTGAATGAGGCAGAAGTTGGCCTCTTTCTCATTAAAATATTTTTAGGGTTTAATCTATTTGTAACATTGCTTTTCATTTACATGTTTCATTTAGTACTAATATAATGTAGGGCTTAATGTGTAAATTACACATATCCCATTGAAAATAAGTTAAATGACTCCGTTAAATCAAGTTTTAAGATGATTTCATAAGCAGGAGACACTGCAGACACATTTAAAACTTTTATAAATTCTCATAATTATGTGTTTGCTTGCAATTTTGCCTTATTTTTCATAATTTTTTATTCTCTGCATTCACAGTATAAGCAAGGTTTAGGTTGACAGAATCCCTTTTAGTTGTTGTTTAATGTAAAATGCCACACTTTGAGACTGCTGTTAAAATAATAACTGTAGCTTTCCAAGACAATGTATTTTACATGAGCATGATCAAAAATTCATTTATCAAACTTTTTTTGGGGTGTACCTTGGAAATGTCCTGTTTTGAAATTTTGTACCTGTAAGAAAAATACTTACAAGCACTAAATATTTATTCTTTTGTTATCATAGATCACTCTGCAAGATCTTTCTGTGAACATGGATCGATGTAAACATGTAGGGCGCCTGCGCCTGGCCCAGGACCACTCAATCCTGAACCCACAGAAATGGCGGTGTGTGGACTGTGATACACGAGAGTCTGTGTGGGCATGTCTGAAGTGTTCCCATGTTGCCTGTGGACGCTATATTGAGGAGCACACTTTGCGTCACTTCCAGGAGAGCAACCATCCTCTGGTGATGGAGGTACATGAGCTTTATGTCTTCTGCTACGTGTGCCAGGACTATGTATTAAATGATAATCCAGAAGGAGACCTAAAGTTGCTGAGGAGCGCCCTATCTGCTGTGCGCAGTCAAAAGCAGGAACTGCCCAACCGAAGAAGCTTACGTTCACAAGTCACAGCAAACGATGGGAGTGGATATCACAGGTCACCACAGGGGCAGTCCATGATGCTTACAGCTCTGCAGCATAGACGCCAGGCTTTATTGGCTAAGGCACTGCGGTTTTGGTTTGAGAGAAGTTCAAGGGGGCAAATAGAAGTGGAAGAGAGGAGGCAGAGGGCTGAGCTTGAAAGACGAAAAGAGGAGGCTAGACTAAGAAGACAAGAAGTGAAACGGCGGCTCCTTGAAGAACTTGCAAACACCCCTCCCAGGAAAAGCGCCCGTCTGCTATCTCACACAAATCGGGACAGCCTTATTCCCCGTAAATTCAGGGACATGACATCCAGCAGCCCCGCTTCAAGACGTGAGGCACGCAGACGCTTCAACCAGCTATATTCTATCAGGCCCACTGTGACCCCAGGAGTCACTGGACTTCGAAACCTGGGAAACACCTGCTACATGAACTCTATTCTGCAAGTGTTGAGCCACCTGCAGAAGTTCAGGGAGTGCTTCCTCACCCTGGACACTTGTGAAAAGGAGGAACTGTTGGCAAAAACTGGTACCAATGGCAAGCACCGTGTAGGTGACAGTGATGGAGGGCACCCCCCTGTTGGACCAAAGTTGAATGGAGAGTCCTCCATAAGAAAAAGTTTAGAGCTGATTCAAGCCAAGGAGCCCAGTACCAAACAACTGTCCCTATGCCATGAGCTGCACACTTTGTTCCGGGTGATGTGGTCAGGGAAGTGGGCGCTGGTTTCGCCCTTTGCCATGCTGCACTCAGTGTGGAGTCTGATCCCAGCCTTCCGGGGATACGACCAGCAGGATGCTCAGGAGTTCCTATGTGAGCTACTAGACAAGGTGCAGCAGGAACTGGAATCTGAAGGCAACAAACGCAGGATCCTCATCCCAATTTCCCAGAGGAAGCTCACCAAACAGGTGCTGAAGGTAGTGAATACAATATTCCATGGACAACTTCTCAGCCAGGTGAGAGCCTAATATTGCCACTACGCTATCATTTTATTTTAATCAATTTCAAAATATTAAATTAAAATTGGCAACACTGGTTATACATGTGCCTCCTTGAAAGCTCTCTCACAGTTTCCTTTCTGCTAGGTTACTTGCCTGACTTGCAGCTATAAGTCTGACACCGTAGAGCCCTTCTGGGACCTTTCCTTAGAGTTTCCTGAACGCTACCACTGCCTGGAAAAGGGGATTGCACCTGTCACCACTACTGAATGCACACTTACTGAAATGCTGGCCAAGTTCACAGAAACCGAGGCCCTAGAAGGAAGAATATATGCTTGTGATCAATGCAACAGTGAGTGTTGGTTAACATACCAGTATTATAACCCTCATGGTCTGTGAAATTTATTCAAAAGGATTTTAATATATACCGGTCTACCATACACAGTAGGGTCCAAAAGTCGGGTCTAGGACTCTTCTTCGCCGCATCTTCATCGCTGACGGTTCAACGCGGCTGTTTCACCGCGGCTGCAGCTATGTAAGAGCTGACAGTTCAGCGCTGAACTGTCAGCTCTTACAAATCTAAAAGTAAAACTAAAATACCCCCCCCCCCCTAATAAATGATTCCCCCCCCCCCAATAGTAACACTAAACCCCAATACTAACACTAAAATTAACCCCAATACTAATATTAACCCCCTAAACCCTAATACTAACCCCCGACCCCTAATAGTAAAATTAACCCCTAACACTAAACCTAATTCTAACCCCCTAAACCCTAATTCTAAACAAACTAAAATCGGTAAAATACTTACCTTTAGCGATGAAATGTCCGTGATTAAATCTCCAGCGACGATCTGTCTTGTGCTTTAAAGTGGGCAGTGAAGCGCCTGCGCGGAAGCAGCCGCGATGAAGAGTCCCATCCCCCCAAAAGTCTGCTAGAGTCCAATACCATAATTCACTGTTTATTCAGCATTTCTAGGAAAAAGAAACCTATTTGACAAAATATGCACAGTAATACTCAAAACAAAAATATTACATTTTCCCGGTTTATTCCAGCAGCTCCATATTCCTAGAACCAGCAAAAAAATTGGTCTTCATAAAACCATCAGCATTTATTTGAGACTTTTGAACCAACTGTTATTAATAATAAAAAAAAAAATGAAATGAGAGAAATGTCAATGTATTCTTCCTGGTATATTCTGCATTAAAACCTCCTCTTCTGCTTTATAGATTAATTAATCCCTTCTCAATATGTGCTACTGCCATAATATATGGATCTTTTTACCCCTTCCATGATAAAGTGTCTCTTGTTTCCATCTTCTTCATTCACTAACAAGTGTTTCTTGTAAAGCAAATGGAAATGTAGTTTGTCTCTTTCCTAAAACACTGCAGTCACATTTCTACTGAAATATTGGCAGTACAATCGCAGTGTGCTGACTGGCTTCCTTTCAGCAGTTTTCATGCTCTCCTGTAAAAAAAAAAAAAGTGCTGTCATTAGCAGTTATTTTGAAAACAATCTCTTTGTTGAACTTGGTTGTTTCAAGTGTTTGGATTTGGCAGTGGGCGTGGTTACAACTTGCTTTGTGTGCTGTGATGTAACACAAAATAATTGACTACGGGAGAGAGGCAGGACTGTTGCTTTAGAAATGGCAATAGCACTATGACACTTTTTATAGGAGATGGGAAAAACTGAGCTAGAGCTTTACTTATGCAGTACTTATATAATAATGTTCTGGACACCGCCCCTTTAACCCCTTAGTGACAAGACATTTTGACCTTGACTTTCCCTTGGTGACCAGGACTGTTTTTACATTTCTGGGGTGTTTGTGTTTAGCTGTAATTTTCTTCTTTCTCACATACAATACCCACACAAATTATCGGTTGCTTTTATTGTCATAAAAAGGTCTTTCATTACCATTATGTTCATCATATCTTCTAATTTACGACATAAAAAATCATAAAATATGATGAAAAAAAACTCAGCAGGGGGCGCCGGAACCGTTAAAAACACACAGCCACGGACCTGCAGCACCGGGAGACAGAGCAGCAGCAAGGGGGGAGGAAGAGGGTGGCTAAATCTGGGCACATTGAGAGGCATAATACTGGCATATTGTGTGGGATAATAATCCTGGCATATTGAGGGGCATAATCCTGGCATATTGAGGGGCATACTCTTGGCATATTGTGTGGGAAAATCCTGGCATATTGAGTGGCATAATAAGCCTGGCATATTGAGTGGCATAATAAGCCTGGCATATTGAGGGGCATAATCCTGGCATATTGGGTGGGAAAATCCTGGCATATTGAGGAGCATAATAAGCCTGGCATATTGGGTGGGAAAATCCTGGCATATTGAGGGGCATAATAATCCTAGCATATTGGGTGGGAAAATCCTGGCATATTGAGGGGCATAATCCTACAGCAATTATTCAAATTACAGTGATTATTTTAGTGGGTGCTATACTACATATTTGTACCCTGCCCTGAGCCCAGTGCCACAGAGAGTGCAGTGCACTTGCAACTGCATGTGTGCCAGGCACATGACTTTAATCCTGTTCTGTTAGCACAGTGGGCAACATCTAGGCATTTTTAAATTCTGCAATTTGTTGGTGTTAAATATTACATTTGCGTCCTGCATTTCATATCTGAGAGTCAAATAGAACAGTCCAATACTATGCTTACAGTGCACTTTGAAAAATTCTGGCTACCTCCTCCTCCTCCTCCAGCGCCGCTTCCACCTACACCGCCACGGTCACCGCCTCCACAACCTATGGGTCACTTAGTATAAACTGAAAGAGAATACCCTGCACTCCAACCCTCTCTCAAATGATCCTCCTGGCAGCCATGCTTTAGATTTAGATTTATGTTCTTCCAAAGCTAAAATCAAAGATTCCATCTAGTGCTATTTTATGGCTCAGCTGTATTTGTAATTTGCATGTATTTTATGTTATTTCCCTATCCACATTTGCTTGCAGGGCACTTGTCCTACTCTTAACCACATTTTACTTCATTTTGCAGCCCTCTAGCCCTTTCCAGGACTTTTTTAGAGGCATTTTAGTGGCCAAAAGTTTGTGTCCCCATTGACTTCAATGGGGTTCGGGGTCAAGTTCGAGCACGGACCCGGACATTTTTTCGAAGTTCGGCCAAACCCGAACATCCAGGTGTCTGCTCAACTCTACTAACAACTAATCAAGCCCTAATCCTAGTTTTAAGCTAATTAAATCTTATATTTTTTTTTGTTTTTTTTCTTTTTTACATTGCTATGTTGCTGACTGCCTCTAGGGGCAGTCAAGCAACATATTCAGAATGACGGAAGTGAATTTTTTTCATTTCCGAAGCTCTGACCACAAAAGGGCATAGCCATATTGCAGGAGCATGCTGCTCCGTCAGTATGGCGATCATGGGTGCCCCAGAGAGCAAATTTCGGTGCTGGCTATTGCCTCGACATAGAGGCAATAGACCATCACGGTTAGAGCTGCGACAGTGGAGCTGCCCAAGTGGTTCTCAGTTCCATAATATTATAAAATTAACCCCTCTCTCCCCCAGGGTCCAGACGTCCAAATGCCACAATATTTGGATATTTGAATTGCTTTTACCATAAGACCTTTACATACATATGCTGGAAGCTGGCTCAGAATACAAATCAATCCACCTCCAAACAATGTTTTTGAATAAACACTCAACATTTTAAATATAAATGCTTTAATGAAAGAAAACAAATAAAGCACCTCTTTACATGCTATTGATCTATCATGGGCAGACATTGAGCTGGGGAATTATAAACTTAAGGCCTTAAAGTAGCTGACATTAATTTGGAAAAATTGAGTTGGATCCTATTCAACTGCACTGGAGACTTTTTCCAACTCTACATTGGCCTAAAGTTTGAAATTCCCCATCTCCGTTCCCTGCAATTCTCTCTTTATTGCGTAGACCCGTTAACCATTCTATTGTCCTGTTGGACTTTCTGGCTGTCCATGCAATCTTTAACAGTTAGTGGCAGACATTTATAATGCAGACTACAATACAATATATATATATAATATAATTTCAATTCTGAACTGTTTTGAGGCTCTACTTTGGATATAATATATTTCAGTCTTCACGTATGTGCTAATTGTCAGACTTCATAGCTGACGCATGTGCCTTTGGAAATCAACCTGACGTGGTGTTTCTATTACTTTTTTGTTTATCCTTTTTTTTTGTTTTGTTTTTAACCTTTTCAGCCTGTTCTCAGCAAATATAGTGCTTTTTAATTTTTGTTTTCTGAATAAAAAATATTTTTACTGTGTTTGGAAGTGGGATTGCTATTTGTTTCAATGCGGCTCTCTTATCTGGTACGTGTGTTTGAAGCTATATGGATCTCTAAAAGCTTGAATTTTACTACAGTGTAGTTTTGTTTTCCTTCTACTATAGTGGATAAGTAAAGGGAAAACCAGTAGATTTTAAATCCTTTTGGAATTGTATTTATTTTTGAAACTGGAATGGTAAAACCTGTAATAATATAAACCAAAAAGTTCACAGCTTATTTTCTGTGAACATTATTATGCAGGGTGTATATTTAACAGTTTTCTAATTGACTTGTGCCTGTGAACTGCTTGATCGTGGTTTGCCTACACATAGCCAATTAAAGCGGGGGCTTTACTCACGCGTCCGATTTAAGTTTGTTACTTTGCAACTATCTCTAGTTAAGACTTGTAAAGGTCCCCTTGGTTGATCCCACGTAAAAACAAGAGTCTCTCATTGCACTGGTGTACTTGGACGGCATGGGTATGTGCCTGTTGTAAGGGGGTGCCATGTCCAGGACCACCATCATTAATTTGGGGCTCCTTAAGTTTCCCCTGCCCTCTTTTGTTATTGCCCCCACATCCCTTGCCATTTCACCTACAGGTCTTGTAAGATTGTACACCCAGGACATGTCCCAGCCAGCATCCAGATTCCATCAATTGGACTTCCCTAAAGTCTTGTGGTAGGCTGCTGGATGTGTGTGCGCTTCCCAGGTGCACAGCTATCCTCTCAGGCTGCCTCTTACACTCACCGAGAGAATGGATTCTGGCTGCCAGGAGGTCACGTAACCCCCGACGGTCTGACTTCAGAGACAGCCAGAGAGGATGTCTGTGTGCCTGGGCGGTGCACAGTCATCTGGCTGCATGCTCTGTTGCCCACAGGGAGGGCTGGTAATGGGTGAGCTTTCGGTCTGCCCAGCCGGTGACTCTGAATGCAAGCTTTTTGTTTTGTTTTTTAAAGCAGCCCTGAGCTGACCCCAATTGTAATGGTTGTACCCCCCTAATGGCGGAGATACTCTTCCCCAACCTCCTGGGACAAGTGCTACAGGTCTTTATGTGAAAGTCTCCGACCTCAGTCAGTGTTGCTAGTGTTCCCCGTTCAGAATAACCATTCAGAGCATCAGGCCATGACGATCTGGATTATCACCCAGCGCGGGCAGTGCTAAATGATGTCGCTAGGTAAGGAAAGGGGGAGGCAGCGACAAAAGAAAGGAAGAGGGACAAGACAGATACAAGGTAGATAGAGAGACAGAAAGAGGGCGTGGGGTGAAGGCAGAAGGAGGGATTGAGTGAGAGACAAAAAAGTAGCGATTGGGAAAGCCAGAGTCGAAGGTGAGATTGTATACTTAGAAAAGCTAAGTGTTACCATGTGTTTGTCTGTGGCACACTGTAGTTAAAGAAAAAAAAGAATGGATTTGGGGTGTATAAAAGAAGCTTGGTTGAGAGGAAAGGGGAGTGTATGGGTTCTGCCCTGGTACCAATTAAGTTGGGTTTGCCCGTGGCTTACCTTGAGAGACAGCCTTCTCAGGGAAGCATGGCAGCTGCCAGTTAAATGATTAGCTGGTTGGTATGTATTATCAAAAGTACATGTTGATCTGTCCTCAGACTAGGGACACTCACCTTTCCACTTGAGATTATAAATTAGAGGCACTAGGGGGATGCGTGATGACGTAAGACGCTGAGGTGGGCGGAGCGTCTGAGGTTCGAGTAATGGAGGTCTGACAGTGAAGCGCTGAACCACGAAAATAAAACGGCATTCCGGCGAATAGTAGCCCTGCTTATGAAGAAGAGCTCGGTAAGGGGGGAAACCGAATCCCTAAAGTGAAGAGGTCTCACCGGAAGTAGCGGGTCCGAGGGCAGTATGCAACGCGTCTGAACAACAAGCGAAGTACTCGCCACGCGGCATCAGAAGAGACCTTCCTGCTGTCTGTTTTGTAAGCTAAGGGGGACTCCAACTCCAACGGAGGGAACGGAGCATCAGACCTAGCAGTTGCTGAGAATAGGCAGAGACGGGATGAACTCCACCTAAAGGCCCAGACGACTGTTTTAAATCACAGCAAGCATACAGAGAAATGAAATCCTGATATCAAGCTAACAAGGATCGGGCAAAGTGGACATCGCCTCAGCAATCGATAAGTATCACTGATTATATCTTGTGTTTCCCCCCTTATGACGGTTAGCTCTTAGGAAAACAAGAGACACCATATTAATGATATAAAACACATTGGCTTTCTCCAATAATAGACTCTGTGTGAGCACTGGTACTGACCGAATAATCACATTGGGATTTTTCTATAGACATTCACCCTTTGGGAAAGAGACACATAATCCCCCTCCCTGAGGAAGTAATAGCATACCTACCACCATTAGAGCAGACTCACGAGTAGCTGGACAATAAAATATGATGCCGAATAAACGGGGCACTGAGCAGAAAAACCCCCCCGAAGAGGGATAAGGATAAAGAAAGGAAAAATGCAGGTCCTAAAAGGGATGGAAAGATAGATTCAATATTCTCCCCTCAGACAGGGAAAAACTCTAAGGGATTGGAAAAATCACCCATAACTAGTAATGAGATGGACTCCTCTGAGCTAGAGGCTACAAGACAGGGATTGGATAGTTCAGGTGAGGGGGATTCACAGGGGATCACCCAGGAATATCTGCACATGTGTTTAAACACACAGATGGAACAAATAAAACAAGAGCTTAATAACTTCCTATCAACTTTTAAAAACGAAATGTCCCTAGTTAAAGAGAGAGTATCTAAAATAGAAGAAAAAATTGAAGGTAATGAGTTAAAACAAAAAGACACTAAAGAAGAAATGGAACAAATAAAAAAGAAATTGGAAACAATAGAGTTAAAAGTTACAGATATGGAGGATAGAGCACGCCGTAAAAATATCCGGATAAGGGGCATACCGGAGTCAATAACAAGGGAGAAAATGACACTCTACTTAACAGATTTATTTAAACAGATGGAGACGCAACCTGTAGTGGCCCCTATGGATATCGAACGTGCACACAGATTATTAAAACCAAATGGGATCGGGGAAGAACACCCAAGGGATGTGATTATCCGTTTTGCAACCTTCGGTATAAAGCAAATCGTGATGAACACGGTGAGGTCCCTGGGGCCAAAAGACCAAAGGATTAAACATCTGTCATTCTTTCAAGACATTTCTTACAATACTAGACAAGGGAGAAGACTGTTTATGCCGGTGATTGCTAAGCTGAGAGACAGACAGATAAACTACTGGTGGGGGTATCCCCTAAAGTTATGTTTAAGATTCAATGATGAAACATTCACATTTGGAAAAGTGAAACAGGCAATAGACTGGCTCGAAAAAATCCCAGGAGGGTCAGAAGGATTCTGATAATGATGTGCCAGTTGGGATGTGGATGGGGAGGGTGGAGAATGAATGAGAGAGGGGAAGCGGAAGAAAGGAGCAAGATATAATAAGGTTGGGGCCTTACCCGCCCCCCCTCCACATACGGAGACCCCCATCTCCACGAGCTGATAAATAAAAAAAGGCTTCTCTTCCTCTTTTTGAGATAAATGACATGTAAGACAGGGTTATATACACAATTATATATATTTATATTTTCTTTTTTCTCCCCCCACTGAGGAGAGAGCACTAGACACAAGAATTATAGATAAATTAATAGAAAGAGGGAATACTAGTAGTACAATAAGGAATACTTATTTAGATTAGCACCGGTAAAATAAATGAATAAAGAGAGGGTGGTGGGAAGAGTAAACAATTAAAACACTGGTTGGGGACCCATTAGGAGTCCACATGATAATGCACTCTAATAAAACTAAATAATTTTTGTACCTTCAATCACTAGGCACTGAGTAACAGAGAAGTGGTATAAACAAAGACAAGACAATTATAGGTTTGACACTAGATGCATGAGACAATACTAACCAAGTAGGGAGGTAGATCGTCGTTTGAAGTTAAGCACTTAAATTGGGGAGTATAGATGAAGGATAGAACACACTAAGCAAATAGGACACAAGAAATTAGGTACAAGAAAGATTAGGCACGACCCAGCATGACTCAAAAAGGGAAGAGGTAAAGCTATGATAAAAGGGCGAATGATAAGTTATGGTAGGGTGGGTAATAATCATCTCCCCCTACGTAGTGACGCCAACTGGGGGGAATACTCCAGCCCCCCCCCCCCCCCCCCGGGCTTGTGGGAAACATTGAGAGATGGGCTGACTCCAATCCCCTTTGTAATAAGATAAACTGCAATACACCTTTACTTGGTGGCTTTATACTTAGTCCTGGGGGAGGGAGAGAGAAGAGGGAAAGGAAAATGAAAAGAAAAGGTAGGTTCAGATTTGAAATCAAATTTACTCCTAGTTACAGGAGGAATGTACACCTCCTTCTCGACCTCTATGCTTCACACTTCAATAGGGGATGTTGAAGTGTGAAGAATTGGGAAATCGAATGGGGATAAATACCCGAATATGTTTTATGTGTTTATTGTTTAATAAATGTTATATGTGTATATGTGGCTTGGCGATGGGATCCCTCCAAATGGACTATAGAACGGGTACAAAAAGGGCAAGATGGGAAATTAAAATTACCTAGAGATATGAAGAATTTGAAAATAATGTCCCTGAACACTCAAGGACTTAATCTACCCCATAAAAGGATAACACTCATTAATGATATGTCTCAGAAAGGGATAACAGTGGGTATGCTCCAGGAAACACATTGGAAGCAGGATTTTGCCAAAAAAGTTGCATGGAGAAAATACCCACATTTAGCCTATTCATCATTAAACGAACAAAAAAAAAGGGGGGTAGCAATTATTGTGTCCAATAAAGTAAAATTTGAATCACTATACGAACAAAGGGACACCGAAGGCAGATATGTCTTTCTGGTATGTGTAATAGATAATATTAAATACTCATTTCTGAATATATACGCTCCGAATAAGGGCCAACTCCGATTTTTAAACTCGGTTATGAAGAAATGTGTTGAGTTTATACAGGGGCATTTTATTCTTGCAGGAGACTTTAACCCCTTAACGACAGATGACGTGCCAGGCACGTCACGGCAAATCGAGGACTTGCCGACAGGTGACGTGCCTGGCACGTCATGCACTAAACTGAGTAAAGAAAGCGACCAGCGGTCGCTTTCTTTACTCGAACGGTGTTGCTACAATGCCTCTAGGTAGAGGCATTGTGCAACACCCCCCAAATGTGCAGGGGCGCGCTACGATCACTCCACGGAGTGATCGTAGCAGCCATTTAAAAATGGCTGCGCCGGCTGCACACATGTGCTTAGAAAGCGAACGATCGTTCGCTTTCTAAGCATCTCCGGTGTTGTTAAAGTGCCTCGCCAGCGAGGCACTTAACAACACCGTTCTGCTCCCCAGAGCCGATGGTGGTCGCTCTCCTGAGCGACCCCATCGGCTCAGTAGAAGGGAACGCTGCCTATACAGGCAGCGCTTCCCTTCTAATGGCAAGAGCATCGGAAGTGAAAGTATTTCACTTCCGATGCTCTAGGGGGAGCCAATCGATGCCTGCACAACAGATCTATGTGATCTGTGTGCAGGCATGTATGGTAAGTGCTCTGATGAGCACTTATCATACTGTCAAAGGCAATATTAGCAAATATTGCCTTTGACAAGTATTGATCTGCCTCCCTCACCTTACTAGTTTTAGTAAGGGAGAGAGACAGATCAGATAAAGTAAAAAAATAAAATAAAATAATAAAACAAATATTTAATAAAATTTTAAACACCAAGGGCTTTTATAAAAGCCATTTAACCCCTTCCCTGCCATTGATCGCTGTGTACGCAGTGATCATACACAGCAGCACATTTTTTGCTGTCTGTGCATTTTTTAGGGGTTAATTTTTTTTACTGTAATTCATTACAGTATAAAAAAAAGCTCTTTTAAGAGAGATTAACCCCTTTCTTGCTGTAGATCACTGCCTAAGCAGAGATCTGACGCAAATGCAGCAATCTTGCTGCAGAAGCATTTTTAATTTTTTTAAAACTTTTTTATTACACCCGTCACGTGTTAATTATACCCGCTAGGGGACTACGTTTAACGTAATTTTTTTTTTAAATAAGAGCTATTAACCCCTTCCTTGCCGTATATCACTTCCTAAGCAGCACATATGGTCACTGCCTAAGCAGTGCATATGGTCACTGCCTAAGCAGCGCATATGGAGCAATCTAGTCGCAGAAGGATTTTTTTTTTTGCTATCAGCATTTTTTTTGTCAGACTCGCTAGGGGTTAATTATACCCACTAGGGGATTACGTGTATTCCTTTTGAAGCTGTCTGAACACGTGTATAGCGATCAGTAACAGCCGATCAGTGGCAAAGGTGGTTTGGTGATTTCTCAGATGAGCATCACCATTCGTCTGGTTCGATCAATATTGGTAAATATTGTTCTGACCCATATGGATCTGCCTCCCTCTCCTCACTTGAGTTTTAGTGAGGGAAAGAGACAGATCTGTATAACATAATTTTTTAATTGTAATAAATTAAATAAAATGTTAAAAAAAATTGTGAGTCCCAAGGGCTTTTATAAAAGCCATACCCTTTGTATAGTGTAGTGTATTAACCCCTTCCCTGCCACTGATCACTGCACAGCAGAAATTTTTTTCTTGTCTGTGCATTTTTAGGGGTTAATTTTTTTGTACAGTACTACAAAGGCTCTTATAAGAGCTATTAACCCCTTCCTTGCTCTACATGTTCAAATTCCAAGTTTGAAAATCAAAAAGCGCACCTCTCAAATGTAGCCTTTCAACACCCAACAAAGCTGACAAAGCTATGCATGGGTGGTATCCCTGTGCTCGGGAGATGTTGCTGAACATATATTGTGGTATTGTTTGTCAGTGACACATACCGAAATATGTGAATTTGTGTCTAAAGTACAATGTATGTGGGAAAAAATACACAATAAAATGACTACCACAAACTTTGACAAAGGCTGGTGGTAGAATTGGTGCATGGAAAGTGTTAAAATAACACCATTTAAAATAGCCTAGGGTGTCTACTTTTACAAAATATATACTTTTTGGGGTAAAATACACTGTCCGACTTTAAAAAAAAGTCCCAAATGAAAGATGGGCTCAGGCTGGCTACACGTCAATATTCCAAGTTGAAAATGCGCACCTTCACAATGTGGCCCTTTTAGCCCCCAAACAACCCAACAAACCTATGCATGGGTGGTATCCCTGTACTCAAGAGATGTTGCTGAACACTTATTGGGGTGTTATTTGGCAGTGACACATACCAAAATCTGTAAATTCATGTCTGAAGTACAAGGTTTGTGAAAAAAAAACACAAGAAAATTACTACCACAAACTTTGACAAAGGCTGGTGGTAGAATTAGTGCATGGAAAGTGTAAAAATACCACCATTTGAGATAGCCTAGGGTGTCTACTTTAAAAAAATATATGGGTTGATGTGGTAAAATACACTGGCTGGTTTCAAATATGTCCCAAATGGGACATGGGTGCAGGCTGTCTGCATGTCAAAATTTCAAATTGGAAAACCAAAAACTTCACCTCCCAAATTTGGCCTTTTACCCCCCCAAACAATCCAACAAACCTATGCATGGGGGGTATCCCTGTACTCAAGAGATGTTGCTGAACACTTATTGGGGTGTTATTTGGCAGTGACACATACCAAAATCTGTAAATTCATGTCTGAAGTACAAGGTTTGTGAAAAAAAAAAACACAAAAAAATTACTACCACAAACTTTGACAAAGGCTGGTGGTAGAATTAGTGCATGGAAAGTGTTAAAATACCACCATTTGAGATAGCCTAGGGTGTCTACTTTTAAAAAATATATGGGTTGATGGGGTAAAATACACTGGCTGGTTTCAAATATGTCCCAAATGGGACATGGGTGCAGGCTGTCTGCATGTAAAAATTTCAAGTTGGAAAACAAAAAACTGCACCTCACAAATTTGGCATTTTAGCCCCCAAACAACCCAACAAACCTATGCATGGGTGGTATCCCTGTACTCAGGAGAAATAGTAGAATCTATTTAGCATGTTTTTTCGTTCGCTATTGTCGATGAGGAGAAGTTGTTTCAAATAAAAACAAAGAAACTTGTGTATTTTTTTTTTTTTTTACCATATTTTTTTTTTTTTTTTTAATAATATGATAAGATATGATCAAAAATATGGCATCCATAGAAAGCCCTTTTTGTCCCGATAAAAACAATATATAATATGTGTGGGTACAGCAAATGACGAAGAAGAAAATTACTGCTAAACACAAACAGCACAGAAATGTTAAAATAGCCATTGTCCAGAAAGGACAAAAATGTTTCAAAGGCTCTGTCCTTAAGGGGTTAACTGTATTGCCGACCCTGTCCTCGATAAGTTGACTACTAAAGGGGCAATCATAGATAAATCAACATATGGCCTAGCAAGAGATCTGAAAGAATTTATAGGTAAACATGAGCTCTATGACATCTGGAGAGCTTTTAATCCCGAAAATAAGGAATATACACTTTACTCCAAACCATTTAACTCATATTCTAGAATAGACATGATTATGGGGAAAAAAGAATTAATGAATCTATGTAAAAAAACTACAATTCAAGAAATTCCTTGGTCCGATCATAACCCAGTAATCATAGAGTTAATGAACCAAAAACCTAAGGAAAGTAAAACTTGGAAGTTAAATAATGACCTCCTCGTGAATGAAGGCTTTTTAGAGGATTTTAAAAAAAATACTACAATGTTCTTTAAGGAAAATATAACAGGTGATGTCTCCATAGAGTTAGTGTGGTGCACCTATAAAAGCGTCATAAGGGGATGGGCAATAAGTAAAACAGCTTACCTAAGGAGAAACGCTTCTAAGAAGTTATCAGAGTTATATACTGAGTTGGAAAACATGAAGAGATCAGATAGATGTAAGACAGATCAGGAATATCTCACTAAAATTACACAGATAAAAGATAAGATCAATGAGGCGCTAATGAAACGAGCGGCATATATTCTATCTAAACAACAACAAAGATGGTATTACATGGGAAATAAAACTGATAGTCTTCTCACATCCCAAATATATAAGAAAAATGCCTCAAATAGAATACACAAGATTGTAAATAATAAGATAACCGCAATCTCTCCGGCTCAAATTGGAGAGCAATTCAGAAATTTCTATAAGAAACTATATTCAATAAATACAGAATCGGACAACAGGGAGTTAATAAAGAAATATTTAGACGAGATATCTATTAGGAAAATCTCTGAGTCCCAAAGAGTAACCCTTGAAAAACCTGTAAGTTCTGAGGAAGTAGGGAGAGCTATACTACAGTTGAAGAACAATAAAGCACCAGGCCCCGATGGGTTTTCTGGCCAGTTTTATAAAAAACTAGCACCACTCCTGATAAAACAATTAACAGATACATTTAATTCAATTAATGAAAAACGTATCTTCCCTCAAGAAATGCTACAGGCATCCATAATACCTATACTAAAGCCAAATAAAGATCCAGAGAGATTAGAAAACTACCGCCCAATTTCATTGATAAATATAGATACAAAAATATACTCGGCCATTTTTGCTCAACGCTTGAAAGAGTGCCTCCCAGGGGTTATTAATATGGACCAAACAGGCTTTATGCAGGGAAGAGACCCGGCAGATAACATCAGGAGGAACTGCGATATATTCGAATTCGCAAATAGGTATAGGAGACCCATGCTGGCCCTGTCACTGGACGCAGAGAAGGCGTTTGACAGGGTCAGCTGGGTTTTTCTAGAAGAGACCATGGGGAGAATGGGATTGGGCCCTAAAATAATGGACGCAATAATGGCCCTATATACAATTCCAACAGCAAAGGTAGTAGGGCAAGGAATTGACTCTGACTGGCTCCCAATACTAAATGGAACAAGGCAGGGATGTCCTCTAGCACCCATGCTTTATATTATATCCTTAGAGCCCCTCGCTGAAAAAATAAGAAGTAACAGAGAGATCAAGGGAATACACATAGGTAAAAGAGAGTATAAACTCTCATTATATGCCGATGATATACTACTAACCATGTGTAACCCAGAAGTGTCTTTGGACAGATTATTAAAAGAAATAAAAGACTATGGAAACATCTCCAATTACAAACTAAATATAGGAAAATCCCAGGCAGGCTGTATAGCTATGTCCCAGATAACAAAAGAGGCATTAAAAGCAGAATATGACTTCCTATGGTCGGAGACCACAATTGAATATCTGGGTATGGAGATACCCTTAAATGCCCATAACATACTTGAATTAAATTGTAGAGGTATACTGAGCTCTACGCAAAGTACACTGAGAAAATGGAGTCATTTACCCATCTCATGGATGGGACGAATTAATATTATAAAAGATTACATTATGCCTAAATGGCTATATTTTCTCAGGATGATACCAGGGAAATTAAACAACGAGTGGATTAATCAGATTCAGAAATGCTTCTTGGAATTTATTTGGAGAGGCAATAAACCAAGAATAAATAGAAACACACTACTCAGGGATAGAAATAGTGGGGGCATGGGAATTCCTAACCTTAAGATCATCTGGGAAGCATCCATGTTGATGCATATAAACAAAATTCAATGGTCAGAATCAAAATTATTAGACTGGTATAGTATTGAGTCAGCACTAATAGGGGGGAAAACACTGGAACAATTCTTATGGGTTAATAAAGAAGGATATAAAGTTGTAGCAGTTAATATTGGGGGGTCCCCACTGGGAGATCTGTTGGAATTTTGGCAAAAATTGAAGAAAAGATGGGGAATAGAAGAGAAGATCATCAGTACAACACCCCTAGAAGTGATAGAAAGAAATCTTCAGGATATAGATATAGGTAATTGGTATAAAAAAGGGTTAGATAGGATACATCAACTTTATCATAGGGGAAAACTTAAACAATTTTCGGACCTAAGGCTAGCATTTGAATTTTCAACCAAGGACCAGTTTAAATATATGAGGATTAGTCATTACTTGAAGGGAGCACTACTGAAGGAGTCGGATAGGAAGGACATGATAGGCGACTTAATATCCCTATTTAACGGGGGAAAAAAAAAGTAGAGCTATAAAGCAATGCCTAGAGTTTCTGAAAAAAATTAATAGAACCCCTCCTCCACAAGTATGGTCAAAATGGGAAGGAGAGTTGAACAATAAAAGGGGAGAAAGAATCGAGCAAGAGCTATGGATAAGGGCATGGAATGGGGTCAGGAAGCACGTTCACTGCCTGAACCTTCAAGAAACATATTTTAAATTGGTCCACAGATGGTATAGAATCCCAGTAATAATGAATAAAATAGATAACTCCAAATCAAATTTGTGCTGGCGGTGTGGAAACGGTAAAGGCACGTGGACCCACATATGGTGGGATTGCACAAAGATAAAAGGAACATGGGAAAAAGTATTTGAAAATATATCTAAAATATCGGGTCTAAAAATTGACCCATGTCCCATGAAAGCCCTTCTCCACTTAAAATGGGGGGACAACACGAAACAGCATCAAGGGAGTATTAATCAGATCCTGATGGCAATGAAAATTTTAATAGCTAGGAAATGGAACCAGCAGGACTGTATAAACTGGACACATTTAGAAAGACAAATAAACCTGCAAAGGGACATGGAAAAAGGGTTCTATATGGCCTCCGGCTCAATGGAAAAATATCAAAAAGTATGGCAGAATTGGAACACATTATTAGAGAGTGGAACTTGAGATCAGATGAATTTGTATATGTAGAACCTAGAAGCAAAATGAGACGGAGGGTCAACTCGCCAAGTCACATATGTCACAAATGTCTGTAACTGTTGTTTGTTAATCAGGAACAATAATGCTAAGATGGACTCTTAAATGGGAGGAGAGGAGGATCGATACAATGTTCCTGAAAGTCTGTCAAGTTGTATCTTGTATTTTGTATTTTTGTAATAAAAAAAAATAAATAAATTAGAGGCACTAATGGGAAAAAAAAAAGTTTAGTGTCCACTTTAATTTTTGTTCTGTTGCAGGCAGGAGGCGAAAGTCCTCCCCTAAACCCTTGGTGCTGAGTGAGGCAAAGAAGCAACTCATGATCTTCAGACTACCTCAGGTCCTGCGGCTGCATCTCAAGCGCTTCAGGTAAGAAAAGTCTGTTCAGCAAGAAGTAGGACAACCTTTGTGCTGTAATTAATTCTTTGTTTATGAGATTGAATATTTGTCTAATTGTGTGACGTTTTTCTGTTGACAAAATGCAGTCCTTTGCATGTAAAATTAATATCTTGGTAGATGTTTTTTTTTTTTTTTTTTTTTTTGCAATAAATGAATTTAGCAGCCTGAATTAGGCTTAGTATTTATTTATTTATTTATTACTTATAGGTGGTCTGGACGGAATCACAGAGAGAAGATCGGAGTTCATGTGTTTTTTGATCAAGTGTTAAACATGGAGCCATACTGTAGAAATCTGCTGCCATCCTCTGATACAGGGACCTTTCTTTATGACCTCTCTGCGGTTGTGATGCATCATGGTAAAGGCTTTGGATCTGGACACTACACAGCATACTGTTATAACACAGAGGGGGGTAAGTGCATGAGCTTCAGCTTGGGAAAGGCATGAACTGATCCTTGATTATCCCTACTTCCCTTGGTAGAACATTGCATCATTTGACACTTTTTGCTACTGAAATCCTGCATTCTTTAAAGGGACACTATCAATTACATAAGATTTACCTGGTCATTTAAAACAAACACATATATAACTCATATTTTTTTTAAATTAAGTCTTTATCTCCTGGCTCCATTTTGTGAATATTTAACACGATGCAACATCATCCAAAATCTTGGCCAAAGCCTGTATGATGATGTCATACAATACTCCCCTGCTCTCTTACTGGCTCCTGTGTATCATAGTGGGCAGGACTAGGTAGCTGTGTACAACTTTTTTTTTACCTGCCTTCCAACTCAAAGAGAGGAGATTGACCTGATCAAACAGGATCATAACTCCGCCCCCTAGTGATGTAATATTTACATTACCCTCCCATCAATCTATGATCAGAATTCTGATTTATAGACTGCATTCTGTGTCCTCAGTCCCAAAGTGAGAAATTTTGTGCTTTAAAGTCACTAGGGGGTGGCACCCAAAAACATTATATTTCACAAAATGGCGGCAACCAGTCACACTTGTTTAGTTAAATATTTTATTAAATACATTCACATAAAAACAAAAGACAAATCTGAAATCAACAAAACACAAAACCTTTTCATTTTTTGGTGGGAGTGTCCCTTTAAAGTTATTGCTTCTTGTTTGCTCACATTATGCGCTTTTCATTCCACTAATCTTCTTTTTTCTTTTTTAATCAAAACTTTCTTCTGTTTATTGAAGCAAAAGTTATTTTTACATTGACACCAATTATAGTGGTAACCTGCCAGGTACAGTATAAGATACATGACATTTTGTGCACTATGTGGAACAAAATGTGAGATCTTCTCCGGTTTTCATCTTAAATAGATAGAGGTGCTAGCTAGATCCCCTTTGATGATTATCTGACTGCCATTAGCAGTTGACTTTCTGTGTGAGTCACATAGGGGTTCTTTCCTTTTTTAACGACTAAGAAATAGGTAAATCTCCAATGTGGGTTGTTTGTGTATAGTATATAAATTGTTTATTATAGAAAACCAGCTTGAGTTTTCTATACAATTCTGCTGATCTATCAGTAGCACTAAGTATAATGTGAGGAATAGGAGCAAATCTTTGCCTTTCTCAATACTTACTTTTGTTTAATATTCTTCTAGGATTCTGGGTTCACTGCAATGATTCCAAATTGAACATGTGCTCTGTGGAAGAGGTGTGCAGGACACAAGCCTACATCCTTTTCTACACTCAGCAGAGTAACACACAGAGTGGTGTGCATAATACACAAAGTGTTGCAGGGACCGCTGGCCTCCAAATCCCGTCTCAGGATCTGTCCAGTAAACAAGAGTGTGGCCAGCAGACTATTATCCCATGACATTTCTAGCACAAGTTGTTGTTCTAGGCAAGTTGTCCTGGTCACTTTACATTTTCTTTTTCTACAAATTTAGCTGTGTTTTTATTCATCATGTCAGTAGCTACAGAAGACTTGCATTTTGTTTATAAGGTGCTCGTCTGTAGGACACCTTATGTTTCAGGAAGGTTAATGTCAAAGCTGGGGTGTCTAGGGGCAAGTTTTAAATTTAATAAAATCTTTTTCACCAGCACTGCTATTCACCCACTGCCACTGCTCAAGATTTTTAATTTATTTTTGTATTTTGGCTGCATCCAATTTTCTTTCTGCTTTCAGTACCACTACTCCAGTGGTAGCAGTGGTAGTGATCAAACGTGCTGTGGAACCACAAACCCACCTAGCACCGCTGTAGGAAGTATTTATTGTGAGCCATGTAATGTTGACGGCATACCAACAGACCATATGAAGAACTACCATCGATACCACCAGTGTTTAGCTTGAGATGTCTGATGCATTGGTGTACCCCTCCCATACATCAAAATGTATTTTTGCTCTTTTTTTGTTTTGTTTGTTTTCACCACTCCCTATGTGTTTTCCTTAATGCCACATGTTGGTCTTGCTGACTGTCCTCCTCATTTGCAGCCACTCCGTGTAATGTCAAGGAATGTGTAACTACTGTGAGTAGCCATACAAACACAAATCATGATGGTTTTGATTCAAACCATATTAGTCCAGTGTCGGAAGCTATTGCTCTTTGTCTTTTGTTTCTTCCTTCTGCTGTTGCTTTCAGCACAAACTTTCTTAGGGCTGAGTAACTGTAAGTCTTCCTATTTAGAGACATACAACCAATCACTGATTGTGTTGTGGTTACCGTTCTATATATTCTTTTGGTGTCCCCAGAGTCTCATTCTGCTAGTACATATTTTAAACATGGGAACAAGAAAAAGATTCAACAGACACCACTAAAGACTCTTGTGAAATATCCTGTAGAAATAAAAAGGTAACATGTATTCCTCACCCACCTCTTACATTGCAAACAGTTTCCCTGCCATTATCACAGTTGACAGAAATTGTTTTCATGTTTTTGCAGTGTCAGTTTTAATCCACATTTTATCTGAAAAGATGCAATAGTTTATCAAAGACTTGGTTGCCCTTATACACCTAGGATGCAAAATTGCATTGGTTTGGTGTGTTCTTGTTTGTTTTCCCCACCCACTAAAAGCACGTGTCCTACAATATTTTACAGATAAAGAATGTTCCTTTTGCTGAATACTTCTTCTTACTGTGACCTTCCTCTAAATGTTGGTACAATACAAAGTATTGTAGCATCAAAGTCAGTTTGAAGTGACATGCAAGTTAATTAGCATCAAAGTGTTTTTATATCGTTGATTAGAGTCTTGTCTATAGCATTCATTTTAGGTTAATGAAATGTTTTTCACACATTCATACTATGGCTTTTATTTTTAAAACTGTTACCAAGGCAACAGTAATACATCATCTACATGTACTTTGCATCTTGAAATCAAGATACGGGGAATTGCACTCTTCCAACTAGCAAAATTACCAAATGAATGCTGCAAGAAAAAGAGCACTAATCACTCCCATCCCATTAGAATTGTATATTTTTTTTAAAATTGTTTTAAACAATGAAAAATTATCTATATATTTTGTTAGCAAAATTGTAAGCAAGTACATAAATTAAGAGAAAACTGTCTTAAATGTGTCTGGTCTCTTCTGTGTATGACATCACCTTGTGGCGTGATATAAAAATTAAATACTTTTCAATGGGAAATGTGTAATTTACATATTAAACCGCAAGGTTATGTCTTAAGGGGCCGATTAACCACACAGCACTCCATTAAGTGGGGTGTTTATTTTCATCAAAGTGGCGTGGCAACGTTTCAACCCTGACGGGTCTTTGTCAAGCAATGGCAGGATTGAAACGTTGCCACAACACTTTGGTGAAAATAAACACCCCACTTAACAGAGTACTGTGCGATTAATCGTTTCATCTGGAATAATATGGGACCCGGTAGAGTCCTACACTGTTTGAAGAGTGAGTGCCGATAGAACTATTTGCTTTCATATGTCTTAAACTAGATATTAGATGTGTCTGTGGTGTCTCTGTTTGTGTATGCATTTGCCTGCTATTCTGCTAACACTATATATATATATATATATATATATAGATATAGATATATAGTTTTATATATTTATATATATATATATATATATATATAGTTATTGTTTAGCTGAGGGAGTCTCTTTTAAAGGATGCATAAATGGACAACAGTGAAGTCCAATGTTCTAAACTTGATCACATTGTTTGTAAAGGCCATTGTAGCTTCCAAAAAAACATCCAGCAGGGGAATTGCTAGTAAGCCAATACTATTCTTCCATTTATGTATGTTTGTTTGTATTTTCTTCCTAGCCTCACAGTTGAACCTTCAAACACTTATTTTGGAGTCTCTGCTAAATATATGGATGCTAAAATACCAGTGCATTCAGGTCCACCACATATACTTGCGAAACAGTGTAGACTGTAATGTGCTAGCAACAGATCTTGGTAAGGACAACCTGAATGCACCAGCAGGGGTGGATGTAGCTTTGGAAATTGTAAAGTAAAGGTAGGCATATACCACATGTGTAGGTTAAAATCTTTTCTAGTCCATTATGAGGTTTAAAAATGTCAAAAGTCCTAATTCACAATCCCTGGTTATTCGAAGAGGTAGGTTCTACTAATTATTCCATCTTTAATCCGTGGCACAAGAATTGGCCGTGCAGCTGTGCACTTGAGTGGTACAATGGTAATGCTGTATATAAGTAGTTAAAGGGACTCGACCTCAACATTGCTTATACTGTGAATGCAAAGAATAAACAGATTATGAAAAATTATTTAGACATTGTCTAAGCAGAATTGCAAGCAAATGCATATATGGGGATTTTTTAAACATGTTTGTGGTGTCTCATTTCTATGACCTCACCTGTGGCTTGAAAAATGCAAATGAACTACTTTTCAATGAGAAATTTCATTTGCATACCAAGCCACACAGTGATGTCATAAGCAGGAGACTCCACATATGAATTTAGAATACCCTTTTCCTCTTAATTTATGCATTTATTTGCAATGTTGTTAACACTGTGTATAGATTATTTTAGATAATGGTTTGTTTTTATTCTTTACAACATTCACAGTATTAGCAATGTTGAGGTTGCTAGAGTCCTTTGAAGTGTAATAGACAGTAAATGCGACTTTTTAAGTTAGTGCATCAAGACTGTTGCAAGTCTTTCAGGGGAGACCAATATATCAACAGATTGTGTTATTAGCTATACTCAAGAATCTGTTCAGTTAAGCCATTTTCATATTTTTGTGTGTTTTGTAATCTTAAACCTAGGATTATAGATGTTCAGCCATTTAATAGGCCTCTGCCACAATAATCTGTCAGGGTTCCTGATTGTCTCCGATAACTAATGAGGATTACTAGGAATGGAACGGAACACCTCTACATAAAGATAAAATGCAATCATATTAACCACTTGCTGTGATGACTGCTCAGGTTCAACATAGGAAAAATATGTGAGCTGGCAGTGATGGTTGCCTGTTTTATTTTTTTAAACTTATTTTTCTTAAATCCCCACCTCCCCAACTTCTCTAATTATAAATGTTCAATAAATTCAAGCTTATCTGTAAGGTGACACTTTAGAAAGTCCAAGAGACAATTTATCAACTTCAAAATCTATTGCCATAATTGCTTCTAAGAATTAAAAAAGATTTGTACATTGTGCAGAATTACAAGCAAATGCATAGATTTGAGAGAATTTTTTTTTTTAACGGTCTATAGTGTCTGCTTTTTAGGAAAATTACATTCAGTGATAATTAATTTGTGTATCAATGTGATGTCCTAAACAGGTGACTCATTTGAAAATACTTTTTTTCCCTTAATTTATTTGCTACATTCACAGTACAACAATGTTTCAGTAGCACATTTTTGCAATATTCCTTTGGCTGAAGTACATTTTAAGCATCTAAAATTGTATACAGGAACATGAACATTTTATAAATTGTCTGTTTTCTAAGTTATTTATTTTTACCTCCCTCTTGTTCCTAAACATTCTTTACTCATGAGTTTGCACATACAACAGCCTCAAGTACATTGGTTTTGACTATTCCAGGCTAGTTTATTTTGCTGGATAAATATTTTTTAACTAATTGGGTACTAGGAATAGTTTTTTTTAATGTGTTGTAATTAGATTGTTGTAGTCTTAATGACTAAAATGTTGAATTTTTATAGCACCAACGTATTGCACATACAATGCATTCCATTTATTTCATCATATGCTCCTAAAGGACAATTGCTGGGGGATTACATCAAATGCAGGCATTTCACATATGTTGACGGTGCGATAGCATTTACAGTCTTGTCTGACACGTGCTGTATCCAAATAATTTCTTCATCTATCCTCTTCAGTTTTTTTTCTTTCTACTTTATTCATGCTGATACAGCAACCTCTAACATTTTCTGAGACTGTGGAATGTGTACATTTGTGGTTATAAGGTTAGTCTGCAGTTACAAAAGTGTTATAAAACTTGAATTCACTTCAGTTTTGGAAATCATCTTAATACCCCTATTTCAGTCTTTCTCCACAACTGTTTCCATTCACTCCTACATTACCATAATCCTTCCTAACTGTTCACATTAGTATTCTCCTCTGCACTCTTTGTAGGAATTTAATTCCCAGCTTACATGATTGCACACCAAGAGCGTAAAGGGAGCCACCTAAAATGTTTAATGTTTTGAATGCAGAGCTTAAAGTATGATCAAAAATGTATACATCTGTGCATGTGATGCCATAAACAAGACACCATAGACACATATTGGAGTTAAAAATATTATTTTTCTTAATCTGTGCATTTGCTTATAATTCTGCTAATACACAATGCATAGATCTTATTTTTTTTCTTAATATATTTACATTACAGTGCAAACAATGTTTAAGGGATAGTCCCTTTAATAGCTTATTATGCAGCTGGAATTGATTAAAAGATGAGAGATTAATTGTTGGCATGTGCTAACCCACTTTTAAAATTTGGACTCCTAACCAAACTAAGCTCCTCTACTTTCAAAAAGCTAGATGTCGCTGCCTCAATGTACATTCCTGTAAAGCTGTATCAGCTTGCAAGCGTGGATATGGCTAACTGAACATGTATCACTTAATAACAAAAGGACCTCACCTGTAGATACTAAGTCTGCCTATATTGTATAAAAGTCTCCTAGATAGGGGCTTAGTAGTTACTACATGTTATAGGTCACTGCTCTATTTGTACTACATGAGAAAATTGTAGTCTGAGAATGTAATACTTTGTCACTTCTTTCCTGACAGCTGGTATTTTTATGCACTTGTGCAAGTTATGGTTGTTGTTCGGTATTAAATAAGACTGGTAGATTGCAAATTGTGTGCCTAATTTGCCACTACCAGCAGCTCAACATGAAAAAATTGTCTATTTGCACAATGAGCCAGTCAGACTTTGTGAAGGGGTACCCTCTCTTTTGTCCCCCCATTAAATGGCTAATCTCTCTCCTTGTGGGCCCTTCCAGACTGTGCAACACTTTATTTGTAATTTTAGCAACTGCTGCTCTGTTGCCATTATGCTGTGTAAAATGAGACTTGGATTAAAAAACAAACCTGTTGCTCCCCAAGTCATCACTACATCAAGGCTGTTGAATTAAGTGTTGTGTTCTCTGTAGCATGGGGTTAAACGAGTAATGATCGGGACATAAATGTTTTAGGATTTGCCACAGCTTAGTAAATACAATCTTCCAATCAATTTGGGTTGGTTGCTGAGATACACATACGCACTGCACCAATCATGTCTGTTCACAATGGTAATGGCTGGTTATTCTGCTAAATCTCATGCGCATATGTCCTTTCCCTATTGACAGCCTGTGAGTACAAGACTGTCCCTATTCATCCCTGTCCATGAGTGGATAGCGGACAGGGCAGTGCATTTAATGGATAAAAGCTTGTGTGTATCCTCTATTCTTGAAGAGGTGGTGTTGTTTAATTGGGATGGGGTCAAAACCATCTTTTTATGAGTTTTGTAAATCTCTACTCTTTTTACACCTTGTTTTTTGTAAGCCGAAGTTTCCTATTAAAAAATGAAAACAATGCTGTGCGTATGTACATTTTTTTTAATTTTCACATTACTGTTTAGGTTTTTTAACATTTCAATGCGATGGAGAAATCTCATTTCCATACAGTGTGAGGTGTAGGCAGCAATAAAAGTCCATCTTCCGTCCGTCCACAAACAGGGAATCGGCTTCCTCTATGCAGACCACTACACAACTTCTGATCAGATATAACGTGCTTTCAGGAGAATGAGAAGTGGAAGAAACAAGCTTCATACCAAACAGCTTGAAGAGAAATAAAGATCAGTTTTAATACAAACCCTTATTAATGTATCCCTCATTAACATTTTTAAAAGCACCAACAATTTACATAGCGCGAGGTACAGAGCAAAGAGGGGGAATACATACTAAATTGAACTGACTGATGGTAGAGAGCCCTGCTTGAATGCTTACAATCTAGAATAATCCTTATTTGTTTTTAAACTTGAGCCAAAAGCTCTTATTCTAGGGCCATTTATCCTACTAATTATTTTATCAATACGTTGTAAACCCAGCTACAAATGTCAAAAACCAAATCAAGAAGACAAATTGCACAGGGTTAGCAATACAACTGAGACATTTAAAACAAACTGTGTGGCCAAATACAGTCTTAAGAAAATAACTGGCAACAAGTACCCCAATTTATTTTTTAGCAAATGTATAGATACAATTTGGTGTATATGATAACAGAACTTCGTAAAATTTAAGATAGCTTTCTTTGCATAATATAAGAAGAGGCTAAAGCTGCTGGTTCACTCAGCTGGATGTGCCCCCATCATTCATTCCTAGTTATGCATCTGTGCCAATCAAATAAGGTTAGAGAGAGAAAAGCATTTGTGAATTGTTAAAAAAAAAAAAAATCTATATTACTGTAATAAAACATTGGACTGCTAAAATGTATATAAAAAGGTGAAAGTGAAGGTTTTTGAGCACAAGTGCCCACTATTCAACAGGTAAAGTTAATTTCATAGTGCCATTTTACCCCACATTCTAGTCCCCTGCTAACATTTTCACTGCAGTCTCAAGTTTACCCTTCTCACAGTTTTAATTTATTTTTCTTTCTTTGCTCCATCTCAGTGGCCCTGTGTGCTGCACTTCCTTGACTATATAGTGATCCCGTAGTCAGATACAGAGTGCCATAGGTTTGCCATCACTGTACTGTAGTAATAGATACATTTAATTAGAAACAAAGTTTTGTATTGTAATTCACTTGGTATGTAAGAGCTCCTTAATTTAATTTTTAATGACTAGCTCTATTTCTGCACAAATGTAACAAATTACATGAAATTACAAAAATAGCTGCCAATGAGTGTGCATGAAATGATATTTTAGGTCAGGGCTTGACAAATCTAATTTGATTTTAGGAGTCAGCAAAAAAAAATTTAGGAGCCAGACAATCACGCAAGCATACGCAATTCATAAACACACACGCCTACTTCACATATATACATACACACCTACTTTACATATACACATATATCCAAACACCTCACACACACACACCTACTTTACATATACACATGTATCCAAACACCTCACACACACACACCTTTACATATACACATGTATCCAAACACCTCACACACACACACACACACATGTATCCAAACACCTCACACACACACACACACACATGTATCCAAACACCTCACACACACACACACCTACTTTACATATACACATGTATCCAAACACCTCACACACACACACCTACTTTACATATACACATGTATCCAAACACCTCACACACACACACCTACTTTACATATACACATGTATCCAAACACCTCACACACACACCTACTTTACATATACACATGTATCCAAACACCTCACACACACACACACACACACACATGTATCCAAACACCTCACACACACACACACCTACTTTACATATACACATGTATCCAAACACCTCACACACACACACACACACATGTATCCAAACACCTCACACACACACACCTACTTTACATATACACATGTATCCAAACACCTCACACACACCTACTTTACATATACACATGTATCCAAACACCTCACACACACACACACCTACTTTACATATACACATGTATCCAAACACCTCACACACACACCTACTTTACATATACACATGTATCCAAACACCTCACACACACACCTACTTTACATATACACATGTATCCAAACACCTCACACACACACCTACTTTACATATACACATGTATCCAAACACCTCACACACACACACACACACACACACACACACACACACACACACACCTACTTTACATATACACATGTATCCAAACACCTCACACACACACCTACTTTACATATACACATGTATCCAAACACCTCACACACACACACACACACACACACACACACACACACTTTACATATACACATGTATCCAAACACCTCACACACACACACACCTACTTTACATATACACATGTATCCAAACACCTCACACACACACCTACTTTACATATACACATGTATCCAAACACCTCACACACACACCTACTTTACATATACACATGTATCCAAACACCTCACACACACACACACACACACCTACTTTACATATACACATGTATCCAAACACCTCACACACACACACATGTATCCAAACACCTCACACACACACACACACACACACTTTACATATACACATGTATCCAAACACCTCACACACACACACCTACACACACTTTACATATACACATGTATCCAAACACCTCACACACACACACACACCTACTTTACATATACACATGTATCCAAACACCTCACACACACACCTACTTTACATATACACATGTATCCAAACACCTCACACACACACCTACTTTACATATACACATGTATCCAAACACCACACACACACACACACACCTACTTTACATATACACATGTATCCAAACACCTCACACACACACACACCTACTTTACATATACACATGTATCCAAACACCTCACACACACACCTACTTTACATATACACATGTATCCAAACACCTCACACACACACCTACTTTACATATACACATGTATCCAAACACCACACACACACACACACACACACACACCTACTTTACATATACACATGTATCCAAACACCTCACACACACACACATGTATCCAAACACCTCACACACACACACACACACACACACTTTACATATACACATGTATCCAAACACCTCACACACACACACACACACCTACTTTACATATACACATGTATCCAAACACCTCACACACACACACACCTACTTTACATATACACATGTATCCAAACACCTCACACACACACACACCTACTTTACATATACACATGTATCCAAACACCTCACACACACACACCTACTTTACATATACACATGTATCCAAACACCTCACACACACACACCTACTTTACATATACACATGTATCCAAACACCTCACACACACACACACCTACTTTACATATACACATGTATCCAAACACCTCACACACACACACACCTACTTTACATATACACATGTATCCAAACACCTCACACACACACCTACTTTACATATACACATGTATCCAAACACCTCACACACACACACCTACTTTACATATACACATGTATCCAAACACCTCACACACACACACCTACTTTACATATACACATGTATCCAAACACCTCACACACACACACACCTACTTTACATATACACATGTATCCAAACACCTCACACACACACACCTACTTTACATATACACATGTATCCAAACACCTCACACACACACACCTACTTTACATATACACATGTATCCAAACACCTCACACACACACACCTACTTTACATATACACATGTATCCAAACACCTCACACACACACACACCTACTTTACATATACACATGTATCCAAACACCTCACACACACACACACCTACTTTACATATACACATGTATCCAAACACCTCACACACACACACACCTACTTTACATATACACATGTATCCAAACACCTCACACACACACACACCTACTTTACATATACACATGTATCCAAACACCTCACACACACACACACCTACTTTACATATACACATGTATCCAAACACCTCACACACACACACACCTACTTTACATATACACATGTATCCAAACACCTCACACACACACACCTACTTTACATATACACATGTATCCAAACACCTCACACACACACACCTACTTTACATATACACATGTATCCAAACACCTCACACACACACACCTACTTTACATATACACATGTATCCAAACACCTCACACACACACACCTACTTTACATATACACATGTATCCAAACACCTCACACACACACCTACTTTACATATACACATGTATCCAAACACCTCACACACACACCTACTTTACATATACACATGTATCCAAACACCTCACACACACACCTACTTTACATATACACATGTATCCAAACACCTCACACACACACCTACTTTACATATACACATGTATCCAAACACCTCACACACACACCTACTTTACATATACACATATATACAAAACACACACCCACCTCACAGTCTTTTCTCGAGGTTTTTTCTTAACGTGTCAACCTTCCCTGCTGCTTTACCTCATTGCAGTGGAGGGGGACATTCATCACGTGATGACACCCGGCACTCAGACACGCGTTGCGCAGGGGGCGGGGCTTGCAGTCTGTGCCATCCGCACAGACTTTACCCCCTCGCGCTCTGAAAAAATAAAAAAATCGGATGGCAGCGGCAAGGGGACAGTGAGGGTAACTTCACCCAGGCTCAACAAACCCTGGGTGCCAGGTCGCCATGGCAACCAGGAAATGAGACCTGGTGCCTGGGGTTTGTCGAGCCCTGTTTTAGCTAGCAATAATTAGGAATTGTCCTGTAGATGTTTAGCTTGCAAGCAGGGCTCTCTACCTCATGTATTCATCTGTCCTTGTGCTATGTAACCTGCTGGCACTACATAAATGTTAATGTAATGTCTGTATCATGTCCATGCATTGTGTGAAGGGGAAAACTCACCATGGTTACATTTTTTTTCTCAGCTATAACCCAGGAGGTGGTGCCATCAAATCAATATCAGTCAGGTTTCTGGCCACCCAAACACCAGCAGCAAATAGTCCCGCATTCAAAATTAGGTTTCTATAAATAAGAAGCACAAGTAACACTAACAAAATACCAAGTTAAAAAGGCATACTCGAGTCACCAAAAATCAGGTTTACTATTTGTAACTATGTGTGGTTTTGTGCATCAAACCTGAATTTACTAATAATCATTACTAAATTAAATTTGCTCCAGCCCTCCCCTGGCGCTGTTTACATACAAGAGGACAAGTTTATCTAAACAGTTACTCTTGCAGCAAATGGCACTGTGAAAATACATCTCACTCCCTCTCCCCCTTTATAGTCTGTGAAATGAGCAAGTGAGTCCAAATGGCTTTATGTCTGTGCCATTAAAAACATTATACGACTGGAGTGTGCCCTCCGTGAACTCTGGAGATCACTGGGGTGCCTAGGAATAGTCCATTTTCATGCTCATGCATTCAATGGAAAGGAAATTAATTCAATTGCTTCTAATTGGCCTCTGCTCCAAACAAAAAAAAAAGATTAACGGAATGAGTTAGTTCTTAAAATGTTAGGGAATGCAAAATGTGCATAGAAAAGTGTGTTATTATGCATTAAGATTTGTATTACACTATAGCATACGTAGGACATTGAACCTTACCAGATCTCCATTACCCCAATTACTGGATCACCCAGTACTAACATGACCTTGAACAATATGACAATTGTGGACATATTGGGATTTATGTTTAAATGGCATAATTCTTTAGCAATGTTCAACAATCCAGAGTATATTTCATGAGCGAATTTACATAAAGCATTGCTAAGGTGACTGAAGAATAAAGGTCTTCTCATCTAGCGCAGCATTGGAAAAGCTTTTGTGCACCGGTTGCCCCATATAGGTTAGCCAGCCACGTGGTTGGCTCTGCGTCATGGGAACCGTGGTCTATAACTGCAGTCCTTAAGGTTGGCTAACACTGCTTAGGCAAATACACAAGATACCTTTCCTAAAAGAAGAGCAGTAGGCTATAAGGGGACACGCTGCAGACCCGCAAAGAAAACACGTATTTTTTTTTTTTTGTCTCTATAAATTATCATATTATAAATGCATTCTATCACACCTGTAGAAGTTGTTTCTGTCGGTTATGAAATTATAAGCCCCACGGACACAACCCAGGGCACCAGGACCTCCAGCTATCTTCTCTACATCAGCCGGCGCCATGTTCAACGTGCCTGTGAGACGTATAACCGGTTCCTGTTTCATTCACGAGCAGCTTTTTTCCCTCTACAACGACCTCCTGCGGCAGGAGGAGGTCTTGGACAGGAATTATCTAACAAAGCAAGTTGCACAGTTCTAAAATTACAAAAACGCACACACAAATACACAAAAACTAAAATAACAGTCACTTGGTGTATTTCATTAGAAACTTGCCCCAGAATTGATGTATGTGTAACATGAAAATAAAGAACAACTTTAGTGTGAAGAAAAATGAACAAATGAATGCATACGAAAAGTATTGATTTTAAAATAAGTGTTCAATAATATGGACAATCATTTTTATAAAAAGAAAAAGTTTTGCGCATAAAATATACATACTTCAGCATACCAGAAAAGAAAAAACAGAAAAAAGCCAATATGTGACACTGTAACAAAATAATTAATATCTATTATGTGCCCCTTCTCACATGGAGCAGAGCCCTTATACTCGCAAGTCGCAAATGTTTTAATGGGGTTTTAAACTTTGTTTGTGTAAGCCTAATATTGTGGGGGCCATTAAACTTTTTTATTTTGTCGCAACGCTATGGTCTATCTCCTATACCAGGGGTATCCAAGTTTTTTCTGTGGTGGGCCACTTCACCAAAAATGTATGCGAGCATGGGCCGCATTCATTTTTCAATAAAAGAAAGTTATGTATATATTTATATACTGTGTGTGTGTGTAATTAGCAATAAAAAAACGTTTTCGTTTTTGAACGTGGATGAGATCTTCAGACCCCTCCTCCATACAGTTACACTGACACACACACACTTGCACACAGTTACACTGACGCACACACTTGCACACAGTACTTTAGGTACTTTAGCACTGTGAATTAGCTGACCCTAAAATCCCTAAAGAGGGATTACCCAAATAAAGTTTAACCCCTTAGTGACATGACTTTTTTGGCTTGTCCGACGCTTGGTGACATGGGCTGTTTTAACATTTCTGAGGTGTTTGTGTTTTGCTGTAATTTATTTCTGTCTCATTTAGTGTACCCGCACAAACTATATATTGTTTTTATCGTTATAAGAAGGGCTTTCTTTTGATACCATTATTTTGATAATAGGATATAATTTGATGTAAAAAAAATAATAAAATATGGCAAAAAAATTGAAAAAAATACTTTTTTTATGACTTTTATTTGAAAAATCGTATACTCATGTACAAGAGACAACAAAAAAACACTGCTAAAAAGTTTCTAATATATGTCCTGAGTTCAGAAATAGCCCATGTTTTTATGCTTTTTTATTCATGTTACAGGGCCAGAACTATAAGTGGTGCAAAGCTATTTTAAAATCCTTTCTTTCAAAATTAGCGATAGTGACATTGTAACACTGATTTCTGTACTAAATCCATGAATGACCCCCAACATGTACATATTTTTGAAAACTAGACAACTCAGGGCATTTAACTTGGGGTATTTTGACACATTTCATGTAGCCATTTTACCACCAATCTATGCCAAAGTTTGCAGCAAATATCTTTTTTTTTTAATTTTTCACATATATTGCAATTTAGGTAAACATTACCTTAAAATGTGAAGGGATATTTCCAAATAACACCTCAATATGTGTTCAGCAACATCTCCTGAGTACAGGGATACCACCCATGCATAGGTTTGTTGGTTTGTTTTGGGGCTAAAAGGCCACATTTAGGGGGTGCGCATTTTGGTTTTCCAACTTGGAATTCTGACATGCAGAAAACTTGTGCCCATGTCCCATTTGGGACATTTTTGAAGCCAGAAAGTGTATTCTACCCCACAAAACCATATATATTTTTAAACTAGACACCCTAGGGTATTTCAAATGGTAGTATTTTAACACTTTCCATGCACTAATTATACTACCAGCCTATGTCAATGTTTTGGGTAGTAATTTTTTTTCACATACATTGTACTTTGTGCATGAATTCACAGATCCTGTTATATGTCAGTGCCAAACAACACCTCAATATGTGTTCAGCAACATCTCCTGAGTACAGGGATACCCCCCATGTATAGGTTGGTTAGGTTATTTGGGGGTTAAAAGGCCACATTTGAGAGGTGCGCTTTTTGGTTTTCCAACTTGGAATTCTGACGTGCAGAAAACCTGCGCCGATGTCCCATTTGGGACATTTTTGAAGCCAAAAAGTGTATTCTATCCCACAAAACCATATATTTTTGAAAACTAGACACCCTAGGGTATTTCAAATGGTAGTATTTTAACACTTTCCATGCACTAATTCTACCACCAGCCTATGTCAATGTTATGGATAGTAATTTGTTTTTCACATTCATTGTACATCGGGCATGAATTCATAGATCCTATTATGTGTCAGTGCCACAAAACACATTAATATGTGTTCAGCAACATCTCCTGAGTACAGGGATACCACCCATGTGTAGGTTAGTTAGATTATTTGGGGGCTAAAAGGCCATGTTTAGGGGGGTGCATTTCCAACTTGGAATTTTGACATGTAGTCAGCCTGCACCCATGTTCCATTTGGGACACTTTTGAAGCCTGTCAAAGTATTTTACCCCATAAAACCATATATTTTGGAAAACTAGACATCCTAGGGTTTTTAAAATTGTGGTATTTTAACACTTTCCAAGTGCTAATTCTACCACCAACCTATGTCAAAGGGTTGGGATGTCATTTTTTCCCCACACACATTGTAGTTCAGGCAGGAATTTTCAGATTCTGGTATTTGCCACTGCCAACCAACACCTCAATATGTGTTCAGCAACATCTCCTGAGTACAGGGATACCCCCCATGCATAGGTTTGTTGGTTTGTATTGGGTCTAAAATTCCACATTTAGGGGGTGCGCAATTCCAACCTGGAATTTTGACATGTAGTCAGCCTGCGCCCATGTTCCATTTGGAACATTTTTGAAGCCGTCCAATGAATTTTACCCCATCAAACCATATATTTTTGGAAAATAGACATCCTAAGGTATTTCAAATGGTGGTATTTTAATACTGTATAGGTACTAATTCTACCACCAGCCTTTGTAAAAGTTTGTGGTAGTACTTTTTTGGGAGGTTTTTTTCCACATGCATTGTACTTCAGGCATGAATTCACAGATTCTGGTATATGTCACTGCCAAACAACAACCCAATATGTGTTCAGCAACATCTCCCGAGTACAGGGATAGCACCCATGCATAGGTTTGTTGGTTTGTTTTTGGCTAGAAGGCAACATTTGTGAGATGCGCATCTCAAAATTCCAACTTGGAATTTTGACATGTAGTCAACCTGCGTACGTGTCCTTTATGGGATATATCTTTGAAGCCAGCCAATGTAATTTACCCCCACCAAACCATATATTTTTTTATCGGTAGACCCCCATCACTACTTGTGGCAAGGGCTCAGCAGCCACCGATACATCGCTAGATGATGTATCAGAAAGCTGAATAGGGTCAAAATCGAACCCTGAGTCCGCGGCCTCAGAATCAGTGCGTAAGCAGTGATCTCGAGCAAAGAAGGGGTTAATAGCTCTTAGAAGAGCCTATCTAGTACTGTAATACATTACAGTACAAAGAAATTAATCCATAAAACAGTGCAGACAGAAAAACATACTGTTGCTGTGCAAGATTACTGCTTACACAGTGATGAATGGCAGGGAAGGGGTTAATACACAGAAAGACTTTCATAAAACCTGACAATTTTATAAAATGTTATTTTATATCACTAATACTGATCTGTCTCTTTCCGTCACAAAAATGTAAGTGAGGAGAGGGAGGCAGATCAATATTTGTGAATATTGATCCGACCAATTTTGATCTGACCAGGGCGAATGGTGAGCTTAATTGAGAAATCACCAAACCGCCTTTGCCACTAATTCGCTGTTACTGATCGCTATGCGCTCAGGCAGCTTAAAAAAAAAAACTCAAATATTTTTACTTTACATGTAATCCCCTAGCGGGTATGTGTAAAAAAAATAAAATAAAAATATGCAGACAGATAAAAATTGCTTTGGCGTCAATATCATTGCGTAAGCAGTGATCGACGGCAAAGAAGGGGTTAATAACTCTTAGAAGAGCCTTTTTAGTACTGTAATAAATTACAGTACAAAAAAAATTAACCCCTAAAAAATGCACAAACGGCAAAAATAAATGCGCTGATGTGCACGATCACTGCTTATGCAAGATCAGTGGCAGGGAAGGGGTTAAACGCAGGGAATTGCTTTAATAAATTTTTTTTTATTGTTTTAATATTTGTGTGTTGTGTGTTTATTGTTTTTTTTTACTTTTAGAACTTTGATCTGTCTCTCTCCCTCACTGAAAAAATGTGAGGAGAGGGAGGCAGATCATAGAAACATAGAAACATAGAAACATAGAATGTGTCGGCAGATAAGAACCATTCGGTCCATCTAGTCTGCCCAATTTTTTATTTATTTTTTGAGTACTTTTATTAGTCCCCCGTTCCCGGTCTTATAGCTAGGATAGCCTTGTGTCTATCCCACGCATGCTTAAAATCCTTGACTGTGTTTACCTCTACCACTTCTGCTGGCAGGCTATTCCATACATCCACTACCCTCTCAGTAAAGTAATACTTCCTGATATTACTTTTAAATCGTTGCCCCTCTAATTTAAGACTATGTCCTCTAGTTGTGGTAGTTTTTCTTCTTTTAAATATACTCTCTTCCTTTACTGTGTTGATTCCCTTTATGTATTTAAATGTTTCTATCATATCCCCCCTGTTACGTCTTTCCTCCAAGCTATACATGTTAAGATGCTTTAACCTTTCCTGGTAAGTTTTATCCTTCAACCCATGAACCAGTTTAGTAGCCCTTCTCTGAACTCTCTCCAAAGTATCAATATCCTTCTGGAGATAAGGTCTCCAGTACTGCGTACAATACTCCAAGTGAGGTCTCACCAGTGCTCTGTACAATGGCATGAGCACTTCCCTCTTCCTACTGCTAATACCTCTCCCTATGCAACCAAGCATTCTGCTAGCATTTCCTGCTGCTCTATTGCATTGCCTACCTACCTTCAAGTCCTCTGAAATTATTACTCCTAAATCCCTTTCCTCAGATGTTGAGGTTAGGACTGTACCAAATAGTCTATATTCTGCTTTTGGGTTTTTACGCCCAAGGTGCATAATCTTGCACTTGTCCACATTAAATGCCAGTTGCCACTGCTCTGACCATTTTTCTAGTTTAGCTAAATCATTTGCCATTTGGCTTATCCCTCCATGAATATCAACCCTGCTGCAAATCTTTGTATCATCAGCAAAAATACATACTTTACCAACAAGACCTTCTGCAATATCGCTAATAAAAATATTAAAGAGAATGGGTCCAAGAACAGATCCCTGAGGTACCCCACTAGTAACAAGACCTTGCATCGAATATACCCCATTGACTACAACCCTCTGTTGCCTGTCACTCAGCCATTGTCTAATCCATTCAACAATATTGAAATCCAAACTCAAAGATTTCAGTTTATTGATAAGCCTTCTATGTGCGACAGTGTCAAAAGCCTTACTGAAATCTAGGTAAGCAATGTCTACTGCACCACCCTGATCTATTATTTTAGTTACCCAATCAAAAAAATCAATAAGATTAGTTTGGCATGATCTCCCTGATGTAAACCCATGCTGTCTCTGATCTTGAAATCCAAGCGACTTTAGATGTTCAACAATCCTATTCTTTAACAAGGTTTCCATTATTTTCCCCACTACTGAAGTAAGACTTACTGGTCTATAGTTGCCCGCCTCCTCCTTACTACCTTTCTTGTGAATGGGCACAACATTAGCTAATTTCCAATCTTCTGGAACTACTCCCGTTAACAATGATTGGTTAAATAAATCTGTTAACGGTTTTGCTAGTACACCACTAAGTTCTTTTAATAACTTTGGATGTATCCCATCAGGTCCCATCGACTTATTTGTCTTTACTTTAGACAGCTGAAGTAAAACCTCTTCCTCTGTAAACTTACATGCATCAAAAGACTCATTAGTCTTTTTCCCTAAATGAGGTCCCTTACCCTCATTTTCATTTGTAAAAACTGAACAAAAATATTCATTAAAGCAGTCTGCTAAGCCTTTATCCTCTTCTACATAGCATCCTTCCTTTGTTTTTAATCTAACTAATCCTTGTTTTACTTTCTTTTTCTCATGTATGTATCTAAAAAATGTTTTATCCCCCTTTTTCACTGACTGGGCTATAGTCTCTTCTGTGTGTGCTTTGGAAGCTCTTATAGCTTGCTTTGCCTCTTTCTGCCTACTCTTATAGATCTTTCTATCTTCCTCACTCTGAGTATTTTTATAATTACTAAATGCTAGCTTTTTATTTTTTACTATTTTAGCCACCTCTGCAGAGTACCACAGTGGTTTCTTCAATTTTTTGCTCTTACTGACAAGCCTTATGCAATTTTCTGTTGCCTTCAGTAGTGCAACTTTTAGATAATCCCATTTCTCCTGGACTCCATTTAAATTGCTCCAGTCTGATAATGACTCCTTCACATCTAATCTAATTTTAGAAAAGTCTGTTTTTCTAAAATCTAAAACTTTTGTTTTTGTGTGGTGTGACTGCGTCACTGTTCTTATATTAAACCACACTGTCTGGTGATCACTAGATCCTAAACTTTCACCTACAGTAATATCTGATAACAGATCTCCATTTGTGAACACTAAGTCTAGTATGGCCTGCTTTCGAGTTGGCTCCTCCACTACTTGTTTTAGAGATAATCCCAGTAGGGAGTTTAGGATATGCGTACTCCTGGCACAAGTAGCTGTTTTGTATTTCCAGTTCACATCAGGAAGATTAAAGTCACCCATGATGATCACTTCTCCCTTCATTGTCATTTTAGCTATTTCCTCAACTAGTAGATTATCTAACTCCTCTATTTGTCCAGGGGGCCTATAAATCACACCTAACCGAGTTACCATATGATTACCAAATTCTAATGTAACCCAAACTGACTCTATGTTCGCCGCACTAACTTGTATTACGTTACATTTTAAGCTATCCCTCACATACAGGGCCACCCCTCCCCCTTTTTTACCTTCTCTGTCTTTTCTATATAAAGAGTACCCTGGTATTGAAATGTCCCAGTCATGTTTTTCATTATACCATGTCTCAGTAACAGCCACTAAATCTACATTCTCAGTTGCCAATATTGTCACAAGTTCATGGATCTTATTCCCTAAACTGCGAGCATTTGTAGACATGACCCTAAGCTTATCCTTTTTTAGCACGCTGACTACAGGTAACTTCTGTACCTTTTTTGGGGGGCAATTGGATTGATGTTTTATCGCCATTTTGCCCCCCTCTTTTAGTTTAAAAACCTCCTAGCAAAACCTCTGAACTGCTCACTGAGAACATTCGTTCCCTTTTGAGAAAGATGCAAACCATCTTTTTTGTACAGTTCCTTTCTATCCCATAGTGAACTTCCATGAGAAACAAAGCCAAATCCTTGCTCCCGACACCATTCTCCAAGCCACAACTTGAAGTTCCTAATACGCATCCGTCTATCATTCTGAATGTTGTGCACAGGCATAACTTCAGAAAAGGACAGTGTGGACACAACCTGCCGTATATCATTGGCAAGAACACGAAAAGCTTCCTTCACCTCTGAAACCTCATTGCAAGCCAAATCATTTGTCCCTAGATGAACCAGTACATCCAATTCTCCTTCCTGATTTGCTTGCTTAACAATATTAGAAATACGCCTCCTGTCTCTGCGAGCAGTAGCTCCAGGAATAGTGTCCAACTCCGCACCTCTTATGATAGAATCGCCCAACAACAACTGCTTTCTATCAGGCCTCACCTTCTCCTTGCACACCTTAGCCACATAGGAGAGTGGTTCCTCAAACTCTGTGTCTGAGCCTGCCTCCACAACACCACTGCACTCTGCAAGTGCTGAAAATGAATTCTGGACAGCCACAGACTGTGGGACATGCCTTTTATCCACAACTCTAAGCCTACCAGATCCAACAGTAATCCACCTGCCATTCCTAGGAAGCCTCTGCGGCAATGGCCTCTGTGTCAGTGACTTCGCAACAGTCTCAGCCCGAGTTTGTTTTACAGATAAATTACAAATCTCGGACTTTAAAAATGCAATCTCCTGCTGCAATCTTGAGAACTGTCTACAGATTAGACAGCCTCCAAACCTCCAAAAAATGGAATGTGAAACAAATGCAGAACAATTATCACAGTAAACCAAATCTGCCATTTTAAGAATTTAAATCAAAAAGATCTTTTAGTTTTGCTCACCTCTTGTATACCTCAGACTACCTCCAGAGTATCTCCAGAATATCTCTGGTCAGATCAATATAGAGTTAATATGGATATGACCAGTCAGTGGGGATGTTCAGCAGAACATCCCCACTGCCTGTCAGTGTGCCTGGCAGTCACTGATTGCCTCTGTGAAGAGGCAATCGTGTGACAGCCAGAGAGCACAGGAAGCAGGTACTTCCTGCCTCCTGTGCTCTTGCCCTTAGAAGGGCAGCGCCATCTTGGTCACTCAGTGACCAAGATCGTGCATTTTTTTTTTGTGTTCCTGATTGCCTCGACTTGCTCGACTGATTCAGTGCTCGTTTTGACACAGGACGGACTAGGTCCGTCCTGTGTCACTAACGCTTCGCCACACAGGACGGACCTAGTCCGTACTGTGTCGCGAAAAGGGGTTAATTAGGCCTGTTTAGAACATCTTTTTAACTGCGCTGTTCACAAGATATGTATATTTGATTGTTGCCCCCCCCCCCCCCCCATTACTTTTGTTACAGTGTCACACATTGGCTTTTTTCAGTTTTTTTCTTTTATGGTACCCTGATCATATTTATGAGATAAGTATATATTTTCACTGAAAATTGAAGTGTGTTTTGTGTGGTTCACTCATGTGTTTGCAGCACATTACCTATATTATCATTGATTTATTATAGTTTATAAATCTTTTGGCGGTTTCTTTTTATACACTTTTTAAATCATTTTTAGAAGACAGAGGGCTCTTACTCAAATGCATGGGGTTAATGTTAACGCTAATGCCTCCCAACCATCTCAGTCTGCTGTTTCAAGTGTCCTGATTTTTGGGGTAATAGGAGAAAATGGAATAAAATCTTGAAAAGAGACCTTGTTTATTTATTTGCAATTTGCCTGGCACACTGTCATAATAAATATTCCCTCAGGCCACAAACCTCACCAGTAACTGCCTCAGGCCTGCATCAGGTCCGTCGTGGCACTCCTCTTTGCAGTGCTTCTCCAGCCCCCAGGCCTCAGAAGGCCCTTCAGCATGCACCCTGCACGTCCCTTACCCACCATCCAATGATTACACGGGCACGAGGGCCACCCGTTTTTAAAGACCCCACTCGGTTACCACAGCAATGGAGGAGGCGACGTCACTCCCTGGTGTCATAGGGGCGCGGCAGGGGTCAAGTCCAGGGGAAAAAAGTGTGGGAACTCACCCAAGATCCACTGACACCCCCCCCCCCCCCCCAAAAAAAATATATAAAATTCACATGCAATAAACAAATATATATTGAACAGTTGAAACAAATTAAATTAGCTATGCCAGGATTTTGCCCCTCTACATGCCAGGATCTAGCCCCTCTATATGCTAGGATTTAGGCCCTCTATATGCCAGGATTTAGGCCCTCTATATGCCAGGATTTTGCCCCTCTATATGCCAGGATTTTGCCCCTCTATATGCCAGGATCTAGCCCCTCTATATGTCAGGATTTAGCCCCTCTATATGCCAGGATTTTGTCACTCAATAGACCAGAAATTCCACCCTCCTCCCCCTTCCCCAGACAGTCCTTATCTCCAGTCGTCTCCTTCGTGCATCTTCCCCCCTGCACGGAGGAAGGAAGCTCCGGTCTTCGCTTTTTTTTTTTTTAAACTTTACTGTGGTCGCGTGACTTCAATAAAGTTTTTTTTAACAGTGACGACCGGAGCTTCCTTGCTCAGTGCAGGGGGGGGAAGATGCATGGAGGAGACGACCGGAGACAGAGAGCAACAAGGAGGTAAGTACTCACCATCTCCTTGGTGCTCCCAGTTTCCGTCCAGCTCCTCCGTGAGGTCTTCTTCCCTCCTGCACAGAGGAGGGAAACAAGGCCACCAAATCCGGTGGCAATGACAGGAATTTTTTTTGTTTTTTTTTCCTCGGACCGCATCTAGTGGATGTGGCTGCAGAAAAAAAAAATGCATTGGCTCAGGAGGAGCACCGGCTGGGCTGAAGAGGCAGCTGCCCTGGTCCTGCAGGAGCAAAGGGAATGGCGTTCCTGCCATGAAAAAAGTGCAGGAATGCTGTTCCCACGCGTTCCTGCAGGATTCTAGCCCTGCACACACACCCTTACACAGACACAGTGACACACTTACATCCTTACACAGACACAGTGACACACATACACACCCTTACACTGACACACTTACCACTTACACACACCCTTACACAGTCAGTGACACACTTAGACACACATACCCTTACACAGACACAGTGACACACACACCCTTACACAGACAGTGACACACACACACCCTTACACTGACACAGTGACACACTTACACACACACCCTTACACAGAAAGTGACACACGTACACACACCCTTACCACTTACACACACACAGTGACACCAACACACTATTTTGCCCCTCAATATGCCAGTATTTTGCAACTCCATATGCCAGTATTTTGCCACTCCAATATGCCATTTAATATGCCAGGCTTTTTCCCCTCCAATATGCCAGGAGTTTGCCCCTCCAATATGCCCCTCAATATGCCAGGCTTTTGCCCCTCCAATATGCCAGGATTTTGCCCCTCCAATATGCCAGGATTTTGCCCCTCAATATGCCAGGATTTCTACCCCCTCCTCCCCCCTTCCCAGTACTCACCTCCTTGCTGCTGTCTCCCGGTGCAGGTCCGTGGCTGTGAAGGAAGCGTTGTGCGTTCCCCTCCAGCCACGCGGCTTCCATAAAGTTTGTTGAAAAAAAAAGTTTGAACAAACTTTATTGAAGTTGCACTGTTTGACCGGAGCGCACAACGCCGCACAGCCGCACGGACCTGCAGAGCAGCAAGGAGGTAAGTAAACCCCCTTCCTGCGTGTCGGGGGGAGCGGGCGGCCCTGTATGTATTTCTGGGGTTTGTGTGCTCTCTGCTCGGAGCACACAAAACCCCAGAAATTATTTTCAGCCAGCCTGCCCTTGTCCTGCAGGAGCAAAGGTAACGGCGTTCCTGCCATGAAAAAAGTGCAGGAACGCCATTCCCACGCGTTCCTGCAGGACTCGAGCCCTGGGGAGCGGGCTTACTGCCCTTTAAAATTCCCTGGCACCAAATCCTTCTTGCCCAGTTATCTGTGCTGCTTGTACCCTAAGCATTTGTATCCTGATCCCTTCTGAATTACCTGGCTGGTCTTTACCTCCCTGATATCTGGCTTCCTGACCCACAACTTCTCTACCTGACTATCCTTATCTCTGGCTCCCTCGACCTTCTGGCTTCTACCCTGACTATTCTACTATCTGGCTCCCAAACGGCTTGTTCCCAGGGGCATTGCTAGGTCTCCAAAAGATCCGGGGCTGGAGCACATGACAGATTTGATAGAAGTGGAGTAATAAGCTCACATGCTTAGGCGGCATACAGACTGATATAATTGACGCCGATGAACAATAGGTATATATGGGTATATATCGGGGCTCAACAAATCCCAGGCACCAGGAAATTATACCTGGCGCCTGGTTAATGTTGTCCCTCCATGGTGACCTCGCCGCTGGGATTATTTTATTTATTTATTTCTCCAGCGGAGCGCGAGGGAGCAGTGTGTGCACCCAGGGCCGGCCTTAGGGGTGTGCGACCTGTGCGAGCGCACAGGGCGCAACACCCCAGGAGGCGCCGCCCACCAGCTAAAAAAAACAAAAAAAAAGCAGGTAGAGGCACTGGGTGGGGGAGATCAAAAGATCCCCCCTCACCAGCCCTCTGCTCGGCATGCTCTGCTGTGTCGGGGAGAGGGCGGAGCTAACCGGCTGAGCGGTGTAGCTCCGCCCCCACCCTGTGAAGCAGAGAAGCTCCTGCATCACAGGGAGCTGCAGGCAGCAAAAGAAAGTGCTGCTTGGCTCACCATGCCTGCATTAAGCCACACATGCACTTTCTTTTGCTGCCCACAGCTCCCCGTGAAGCAGACGCTGCTCTGTTTCACAGGGTGGGGGCGGAGCTACACCGCTCAGCCGGTTAGCTCCGCCCCCTCCCTGATCAACATTTGCAGGCAAGGGAAGGGGGGGGGGGAGGCAGACTGAACAAGGGGAGAGAGAGACAGACAGAACAGGGGGAGGGGGAGAGAGAGACAGAACAGGGGGGGAGAGAGAAAGAGAGAGACAGAATGGGGGGAGAGAGACAGAATGGGGGGAGTGAGAGACAGAACAGGGGGAGAGAGAGAGACAGACAGAACAGGAGGAGGGGAGAGAGACAGACAGAACAGGAGGAGGGGAGAGAGACAGACAGAACAGGAGGAGGGGAGAGAGAAAGAGAGAGACAGAACGAGACAGACAGAACAAGGGGAGAGAGACAGAACGAGACAGACAGAACAGGGGGAGAGAGAGAGACAGACAGAACAAGGGGAGAGAGAGACAGACAGAACAGGGGGAGAGAGAGACAGACAGAACAGGGGGAGAGAGAGACAGAACAGGAGGAGGGGGAGAGAGAGACAGAACAGGAGGAGGGGGAGAGAGAGACAGAACAGGAGGAGGGGGAGAGAGAGACAGAACAGGGGGAGAGAGAGACAGAACAGGGGGAGAGAGAGACAGAACGGGGGGGAGAGAGAGACAGAACACGGGTGTCTGGGGGGGGGAGACAGAACACGGGTGTCTGGGGGGGGGAGACAACGGGGGGGGACAGAACAGGGGGAGGAGAGACAGAACAGGGGGAGGGGGGAGAGAGACAGAACAGAGGGAGAGAGAGAAAACAGGTATGGGGGAGTTAGAGCGAGACAGACGTGGCAAGGAAGAGGGAAGGGACACATACATAGGGGGGGGGGGGCGCCACGGGGGAAGCCCGCACAGGGCGCTGGGACACTTAAGGCCGGCCCGACTGACTGTATGTGTGTGTCTGCCTGTGACTGACTATATGTGTGTATCTGTCTGTATGTGTGTGTGTGTATGTGTCTACCTCCACAGCAATAAAAAAGTCACAGTAATGTGCAATGTGTATTCAATATAACACAGACTCCACAGCAATAAAACTCACAGTAATGTGCAGTGCGTGAGTGTATCACACACTCATGCTGCACATTACTGTACCACAATACACAAAAAGACTTGCAGCACACAAAAAACTCACATTACTCAAAGTTACACTTATACACAAAAATACACAGCCACAAATACACACACATGCAGCCACACATACACTTTCACACTTGCAGCCACACATGTACAACATTCACACTTGCACAGTCACACATGCATACACACACCCTTACACACAGAGACACACAATCCCACTTCCATACACCAACTTAGATCACACACACTTGTATGTGAGCAAATTCCCATGATTTCAAAATAACTGGGCATACAAAAATTTGTGTACGTTGCAAACAACATTTACCAGTCTCATAATATGCCATAATAAAGGGGATATCACACACACAGACAACCACCCTGACCCCCCCCCCCCCCCCCCCCCAGATAGATACCCTTACATAGCAACCTTACACTCACACACACACACACACACACACCTTTATACACACAGATGGCCTTTCCCACACGGACATTCTGCCACGCAGACACGTGTGTAAACCTGCAACTCTCACACTCACATCACAAATATTTATTTTTTAATAAAAATGGGTCAAAAATCTGGGGAGAATAGGCTGAGGTATGAAGGTATGCTCCTTCTACCAACCTCATAAAAGAGAGAAGTGCAGGGAAATGAGATGGGAATTCAACTGAATGCGAGAATTGTTCCAGCTCTGCTAATTTAGCCTTAATTTTGAAATTCTCATCTCACTTCCCTGCAATTCTCTCTTTCATGAGTAAAGCCCATAATATAATGAGCATCACATTCACTCATCATGTATGGGTTTAATACTATAACCAGGTACATGGGATGTTTAATGCCATGTGTATGGACTTTCATTGCCATCAATATAAAGACTAGACATGTGCAAAACTAAAATTTTTGTTTCGTTTTCGTCCATTCGGACGAAAATGTTATTTATTTCGTCTAAAACGAATTTCGTTCATTACTGCATTCGTTTCAGACGAAATTCGTTCATTATTTTCGTTTCGTTAATTTTTATTCGTTCGTTTTATAGAATACATGTAATATTATTGGCTTTCTATAAACCGAACGAGAGCCCCATTCATAAGAAATTCTTATGAATGGGGCTCTCGTTCGGTTCATAGAAAGGCAATAGTACTACATGTTTTCTATAAGCCGAAAGTCTATAAACCTAACGTTCGGTTTATAGACTTTCGGCTTATGGAATACATGTAATCCTATTGCTATTCTATAAACCGAACATTCGGTTTATAGAATAGCCATAGGATTACATGTATTACATAAGCCGACAGCCTATAAACCGAACGTTCGGTTTATAGGCTGTCGGCATTTCACTACACGGAGACAGAGTCTCCATTCATAAATTTATGAATGGAGACTTTGTCTCCGTGTAGGGAAATGCTATTGTATTCTATAAACCGACTCTATTTCGGCTTATAGAATGCAATAGTGCTACGAATGATTTTCGTTTATTAACCATTCGTTCATTCGGCTTTCGTTAACTTAGCATTTTCGTTCTTCGTTTTTCAGACGAATGGACGATTTTCGGACGAAAATGCATTCGTCCGAAAACGAATGCACATGTCTAATAAAGACTATATATATAAAGATGAATCACTTTTATTCATATTAAATGTGATAATCAGGTGTGAAAATAAAAATTGGATGAGCACTGTTTCACACTTAAATCACATTCAATATGAATAATAGTAATTAATCACATTTTCTCCTAGTAATCTCACTGCCACTCACACACACTCATAACTCTGCCACTCACACTTTCACTCTCGCACACTTACACTCTGCCACTCACACACACTTATAACTTTGCTGCTCATGCTTACACTCACACACTCTGCCACTCACACACATACACACGCATAACTCTGCCACTCACACTCTGCCATACACTCACGTGCAAAGCTTGAGGGGGCAAAGTTAAGCACGAGGGGCGGAGCTGATCGTGAGGGGGGTGGAGTCTGGTGCTGTTCAGCATACAGATTGCAGCATGCAATCCCTGGATGGATCTACTAAAATAGATCCATCCAGGGATTGATCATGGGTGCTATTGGTGTTGCTTAATGCCATGACATCGAGGCATTACACCAATACTGCTGGAGCAGCTATATATAATGTTAGCTCTTAAACTTTTGCATGATATTTCATTTCTATCTACATAACTGTTAGACTACATTAGTGGGTCAGCCACTCATTTATCTAACACCATATAAAATGACTTATTATAGCCATCTGGGCCTGGTGCTTTAATCAGTTTTAATTTCCCTACAGACAAAGAGTTCCAGTCAAGGAAATCTGGGCTCCACCGCTCTCAGCTGCAGTGCCTTCCAGCAATGAAAGGGTGTGTGTTCCTCTCACTGTGTGGTCCATGTGCCGTCTTCCCACGCCTAACCCAGCGTTAAAGAATCCATAAATGAAGAAATGGTGAAGGGAAGAATCCACACTCAGGAATCCAAGTTGAAAAATAGGTGATGTTTATTTGCAGAAGGTATATGTGAAACAGCAGAAACGGGGTGGAAAACTTAACGAGTTTCACGTGGATGCACGCTTAATCATAAGTCACTTCTTCATTTATGGATTAATTTCCCTACAGCTCTTTTAACGTCTGTTCTTTTATATGATGATTAATACTTAAGAGTAGTTGATCTTCAGTCTTAGGTACTTTTAACTAAATAATCAGGTATTTCCTCTCTAGTAGCTTCTTTAGGGATAAAACTTATGTAAAGATTATCCTATTTTATCTGGTGTCAATCACATCTCCTGCCTATTTTTGTTTCTCGTTATGCGATTATTTACTTTTTTCCCTTTTATTTTATAATTTTATTTTGTCTGCCCTGTTGCCCTTTTAATAATATTTAGAGTTAAGATATTTTAATTTCCTTACTGTATCCTCACTCACAAGATCATTTATTTTATCTTTAAGAGCTATCAGCTTATCTTTATTTACATTAGATGGGGATTGTTTATGAATGTTAGACAGATTAAAATCCTGTATATATAATTCCGATAAACATGTCCTATACAAAATAACCAAGCACTGACTGGAAGGTGTGCTGGGTTTAAATAGGTAGCTGGGATCACATGACCGGCCACCTCCCACCAGTAGGTGGGGCACACAGATGTTATATAAAGGAGGTCAGAGACTCAGCGCCATCTTGTTTTATTCCCTGGTCCCTGGCCTGTTCCTCCCCAATGGATCTCTCAGGAGCAGTGAGAGCTGCGATTCTGCCATGAGGGCGGCGTGGGCGCCCAGGGGCAGGTGAGTACCTAGTTGTGCCATGACAGAGCCCCCTCCCTAGACGTGACCTCAGGGCGCAAGATAGATTTGGTCGACCAGGATGTCGTCTGTGGAAGGCCCTTATCTTAGCAGGTGCGTTGCCACTCCTGGCTGGTTCCCAAGACCGTTCCTCTGGGCCATAACCCTTCCAGTAGATGAGATATTCTAAGACACCCCTACGACGTCTAGAGTCGAGAATCTCCTGAACCTCATATTCGTTAGAGCCATCAACAACCACTGGAGCAGGTGGGGCAATATTACAAGAAGCGAATCGGCTGGGTTTCCATGGTTTTAGGAGGGATACATGAAATACAGGATGTAACCGATAGGTAGAGGGAAGATCGAGACGGACAGCTACAGGAGATATGACCTCAGTTATAGTGAAGGGACCAATGTAGCGTGGCCCTAGTTTCCGTGAAGGACAGGACAAACGCATATGTTGTGTGGATAGCCAGACTTTGTCCCCTGGCACATAGGTAGGTGCTGGGGACCTTCTTTTGTCTGCATATCCTTTGTAGAGTTGTTGTGCTACTTTAAGGGTTTGTTGCAACATACATCTTTGTTGTCTGAGTTTGTTGAGACGTGACGCATTCTTCTAGGGTACTCTTGACAGCAAGAAGTTCTCGCTCACCTACATCGTAGTTCTTTTCTGCGGACGATAATTTACGAGAGTAAAAGGCCACGGGGTGTAGCTGGTCATCCTTCTGGCTTCTTTGAGAAATAATTCCTCCAATGGCAATGTCAGAGGCGTCTACCTCGAGGAAGAAAGCCTTGGTAGTATCGGGTTGTATGAGGATAGGTGCTTGGGTAAAAAGTTATTTTAACTTAGTAAAGGCATCTTGAGCTTGGGTAGTCCATGTAAATCGTTCTTGTTTCTTGGTTAAGGCTGTGATGGAAGAACATACTTGAGAAAAGCCTCTGATGAAACGCCTGTAGAAATTGGCGAATCCCATGAATCGCTGTACGGACTTCTTGTCTTTAGGTATTGGCCAGTCTAAGACTGCAGAGACTTTGCGAGGATCCATTTGTATTTGTCCAGGGGAAATTATGTACCCCAGGAATTCTACGGATTCTGAATCAAAAATACATTTCTCCAATTTAGCGTATAGCCCATGTTCCCGTAGACGGAGAAGTACCTTCCTCATGTGTTTGTTGTGTTCGGCTGGAGAGGAGGAGACAACCAGGATGTCATCTAGATAGATTACGATGAAGGAATCTAGAATATCACGGAAGACGTCATTAAGGAAATGCTGGAATGTGGCTGGGACATTGCAAAGCCCAAAGGGCATGACGGGCATAGGCGTGCGCACGGGGTGTGCCGGGTGTGCCTGGGCACACCCTAATCCAGGGCTCGACAAACCCCAGGCGCCAGGTCGCCATGGCGAGCAGGAAATCAGACCTGGCGCCCGGGTATCGTGAGCCCTGCGTGGTGCCCTCGGCAATGGGCAGGGCCGTCTTTAACGCGGGGCAAACGGGGCAGCTGCCCTGGGCCCATTTACTCCTGGGGGGCCCCAAGGCAGCTGTCCCGTGGGCCCCCAGCCCTGCTTGCCGCGTTCACAGCGCATTGCGCTTGTGAACGCTTTTTTTCCGGCAAGCCGCATCCGATGGATGCGACGGCCGAAAAAAAAAAAAAAACCTGACGCCGGATGTGACGTCGCGTCACATCCGGTGTCTGTTTCCCTCCTCCGTGCAAGAGGGAAGACTGCACGGAGGAGACTTCCGGCGGGGGACACGGAGCAGCTTCATGTAAGTAGGGGGGGGGGGCTGGCTGGCACAATATTCCTGATATCTGACTGGCACTATATTACTGGGTATATGATTGGCACTATATTACTTGGCATCTGACTGGCACTATATTACTGGGTATCTGACTGGCACAATATTACTGGGTATCTGACTGGCACTATAATACTGGGCATCTGATTGGCACAATATTCCTGGGCATCTGATTGGCACAATATTCCTGGGCATCTGATTGGCACTATATTCCTGGGCATCTGACTGGCACTATAATACTGGGCATCTGATTGGCACTATATTACTGGGCATCTGTTTGGCACTATATTACTGGGCATCTGACTGGCACTATAATACTGGGCATCTGACTGGCACTATAATACTGGGCATCTGACTGGCACAATAATACTGGGCATCTGACTGGCACAATAATACTGGGCATCGGGCTGGCACAATAATACTGGGCATCTGACTGGCACTATATTACTGGGCATCTGACTGGCACTATATTACTGGGCATCTGACTGGCACTATATTACTGGGCATCTGGCTGGCACTATATTACTGGGCATCTGACTGGCACAATAATACTGGGCATCTGACTGGCACTATATTACTGGGCATCTGGCTGTCACAATAATACTGGGCATCTGGCTGGCATAATATTACAGGCATCTGGCTGGCACTATATTACTGGGCATCTGGCTGGCACAATATTACAGGCATCTGACTGGCACAATAATACTGGGCTCTGACTGGCACACTATTACAGGCATCTGACTGGCATTATATTACAGGCATCTGGCTGGCATTATATTACTGGGCATCTGGCTGGCATTATATTACTGGGCATCTGGCTGGCATTATATTACTGGGCATCTGACTGGCACAATATTACTGGGCATCTGACTGGCACAATATTACGGGCATCTGACTGGCATAATATTACAGGCATCTGACTGGCATAATATTACAGGCATCTGACTGGCACAATATTACAGGCATCTGACTGGCACAATATTCCTGGCCTCTGACAGGCACAATATTCCTGGGCTCTGACAGGCACACATTTCCTGGTATCTGACTGGCACAATATTATTGGTATTTGACTGGCACAATATTACTGGTATCTGACTGGCACAATATTGCAGGCATCTGACTGGCACAATATTGCAGGCATCTGACTGGCACAATATTGCAGGCATCTGACTGGCACAATATTACTAGGCTCTGACTGGCACAATATTACTGGGCTCTGACTGGCACAATATTACTGGCATCTGAATGGCACAACAATTATGGCATATGTGTGTGTGGGGGGGGGGGGGGTAACATTGCGATGGATGGCGGGTTTGCATGCAGGGGAGGGGGCAGGGTCCAGGGGGCCCAAGCAAATGCTTGCCCAGGGTCCAATCACTATTAAAGACGGCCCTGGCAATGGGATCGGGTTTTTTTTCTTTATTCCTGCAGCGGTGCGCGAGGGAGCAGAGTGAGTGCACCGGCTGCACAGACTTCCTGCTCCGCCCCCTCGCGCACCGCGTTCTAGCGCTGATCACTGGGGAGCATAGCATGGAAGCTGCTCTGTGCCACCGGGCTGCAACGGATACCGCCCCCCTCTCTCTGCATTGAGGTGTAATCGCAGGGAGGGGGGACACTGATAGGTGAACTTTTTTTTTTTCTTTTAAAAAAAAAAAACGACAACCAAAAAAAACCCTGCTGTCTTGTGTATGTCTGCGTGGATGTGTTTGTGTGTATATGTGTGTGCCTGGATGTGTTTGTGTGTGTGTGTGTATATGTGTGTGCCTGGATGTGTTTGTGTGTGTGTGTGTATATGTGTGTGCCTGGATGTGTTTGTGTGTGTGTGTATATGTGTGTGCCTGGATGTGTTTGTGTGTGTGTGTATATGTGTGTGCCTGGATGTGTTTGTGTGTGTGTGTATATGTGTGTGCCTGGATGTGTGTGTGTGTGTATATATGTGTGTGCCTGGATGTGTGTGTGTGTGTATATATGTGTGTGACTGGATGTGTGTGTGTGTGTATATATGTGTGTGACTGGATGTGTTTGTGTGTGTGTATATATGTGTGTGACTGGATGTGTTTGTGTGTGTATATATGTGTGTGACTGGATGTGTTTGTGTGTGTATATATATGTGTGTGACTGGATGTGTTTGTGTGTGTATATATATGTGTGTGACTGGATGTGTTTGTGTGTGTATATATATGTGTGTGACTGGATGTGTTTGTGTGTGTATATATATGTGTGTGACTGGATGTGTTTGTGTGTGTATATATGTGTGTGACTGGATGTGTTTGTGTGTGTGTATATATGTGTGTGACTGGATGTGTTTGTGTGTGTATATATGTGTGTGCCTGGATGTGTTTGTGTGTGTATATATGTGTGTGCCTGGATGTGTTTGTGTGTGTATATATGTGTGTGGCTGGATGTGTTTGTGTGTATATATGTGTGTGGCTGGATGTGTTTGTGTGTATGTATGTGTGGGACTGACTGGATGTGTTTGTGTGTATATATGTGTGTATATATGTGACTGGATGCGTTTTGTGTGTGTATATATGTGTCTGGATGCGTTTTGTGTGTATATATGTGTCTGACTGACTGGATGCGTTTTGTGTGTATATATGTGTCTGACTAGATGTGTTTGTGTGTATATATATGTGTCTGACTGGATGTGTTTGTGTGTATGTATGTGTTTAATAGGGTGTGTGTGTGTGTATGTATGTATGTATGTATGTATGTATGTGACTGACTGGATGTGTACGTGTGTATATATATATATGTGTGACTGGATGTGTGTGTGGGGGGGTGTTTTGTATGTATATGTAGAAAAACAAGGTGTAACAGGTTTCGCGTTCAGAAGTGGAGGGTGCACAGAGAGGACTTTCACCCTAGTCCTCCAAATCAGAATAAAGGATCCTTTATTCTGTATGTATATGTGACAGACTATGTGTCTGTGTGTGACTGCGTGTGTTTGTGTTTATGTGCCGTTGTCTGGCTCCTAGATTTTTTAGCTGGCTCCTAAAACTCAGATCAATTTGTCAAGCCCTGCCCTAATCAAGCTTCAAAATTGAGGCTCTCTCACCTCCGTGCTGCACTGCCGTCTGCCGCCCGAGTTTGTCTCCTAATCCGATCCTTCACTATGCGAGCGGAAGCGCCGCATAGTGAAGGACGGACTTTCTCCTCCCTCAGACCTCCCCTGTAATGTACGCGTTCGCGTACACGCGTTCCGTGACGTCACGCAGAGGCGGAGTCACGGCAACGCAAGGGTGAGGCCCAGCCGCAGTGCCAGAGGAGAGGGTGCAGAGCGGAGCACAGGCACATCGTTTTTTCCCAGGAGGGGTTCTGGGGCGGCCGGCTGGCTGGTAAACTTTAAGTAAGTGTTTTTTTAAGTTAAAAAATGTGAAATGTTTGTTTACATTGCTAAATGCTTAATTAATAAAAAAAAAAAGTTTTAATACAGTTTTTAAATGTTTGTTTATATTGATAATTATATGAATGCGGGTCTGTATGTAAGTATGCAGAGTGCATTTGTGTATGTGTGTGTGTGTGTATAGATATATAGATAGATATATATCTATCTATATATCTATACACACACACACGTGTGCGGCGTGTGTGTTTGTGCTTTAGGGTGCACACCCTAATGCAATAGGCTGCGCACGCCTATGATGACGGGATATTCAAAGTGCCCATACCGTGTTCTGAAGGCTGTTTTCCATTCATCATTTTCACGGATACGGACCAGGTTATATGCACCTCGTAGATCTAATTTTGCAAATATCTTTTCTCCCCTTAATCTGTCTAAGAGTTCGGGTATCAGAGGTAAAGGATATCGTTTTTTTTATAGTGATATCGTTTAGAGCAAGGCAATCCACACACGGACGCAGGCCTCCGTCTTTCTTGCCAACAAAGAAAATTCCTGCTCCTGCCGGGGATGATGAGGATCTAATAAATCCTTTGGCCAGGTTCTCAGAAATGTACTCTTTCAGATGTTTGAGTTCTGTTTCAGAGAGAGGAAAAATGCGTCCACAGGGAATGGGTGCATTAGGGAGTAGTTTGATTGGACAGTCGTATGGCCGTCTCGGGGGTAATTGTTCTGCATTCCTTTTGCTGAAGACGTCTTGGAACTCTTTATATTTGTCCGGCAATGTGACTGGAGGGTCAGTAGTTATGGTGAGCAGGTGCATGTCTGTGTTGTTCAAGCAAGTGGTGGTGCAAAAGGTAGAGGGAAAAGTTAAAGTGCCCTTGAGCCAGTCTATCACCGGGTTGTGCGTGCGGAGCCATGGAAGACCGAGGATAAGTGGAAACATGGGTGAGGGCAAAATATCAAGATTAATAGTCTCTCTATGCAGACCAAGGAGGAGGCAAATGGGACCAGTTTCGTACAGTACAGGTCCTGTTTTGATAGGAGTACCATCCTCAACATATAATGACAAAGGATGAGCCTTCCGTCGCATAGGTAGATGATGGGTCTGCACCAGCTTTTGGTCTATAAAGCAGCCGCTGGCACCTGAATCGATGAAGGCTGTGACAGGATGCTCTTTATTTCCCCACTGGAGAGAGAGAGGAACAGAGAGATAAGAGGAGGTTGGTGGAACAGTAGGAGTCCAAGAGGAAGCCCCAAATAGACTTTCATTATTATTGATCTCTTAAATTGGGAATTGAGACCCTGGGGATTCAATGTAAAGAATCAAACATTATAAAAGCGAGGTATCCGAATTATCATTTATATAGTACAAAGATGCTGTCACACCCACCTGGAGAGTCGTGGAGCGGATGAAACCCAATTTGCAGCGGAACAGCACTCCTTTACTATCACGACCCTTAGGAGCACCTGGAAGTGGAGACAGGGTCCCAAAGGGTCTGGTGGCGTGGAGGCCTTTAATAAAAATAATAAATTTCCAGAAAGCAGCAGCAGGAAAAGCAAACGAAAATGCAGTCTTGCAGCACACAGAAGTAAACGATAAATCTGGAACTAGGTCAGGAAACAGGCTGTAGCAGCTGTCCAAGGAAATCAGGGAGCAGGAACCGGGAACAGAAGCTGGAGCAGGGAGAAGCAAACAAAAATGCAGTCTGCAGCAGACAGAAGCAAACGCTCAATCTGGAGCTAAGTCAGGAAGCAGGCTGTAGCAGTTGTCCAAGGAATCAGAGAGCAGGAACCGGGAACAGAAGCTGGAGCAGGAAGAACAAATGAAAATGCAGTCTTGCAGCAGACAGAAGCAAAGGGCAAAAAACAAAATAACCAAGCACTGACTGGAAGGTGTGCTGGGTTTAAATAGGTAGCTAGGATCACATGACCGGCCACCTCCCACCAGTAGGTGGGGCACACAGATGTTATATAAAGAGGTCAGAGACTCAGCGCCATCTTGTTTTATTCCCTGGTCCCTGGCCTGTTCCTCCCCAATGGATCTCTCAGGAGCAGTGAGAGCTGCGATTCTGCCAGGAGGGCGGCTTTGGCGCCCAGGGGCAGGTGAGTACCTAGCTGTGCCATGACAGATGCCAACAAAGCCTGCAAAAAGGCAATTAAAATGGCTAAATTGGAAAATGAGAAAAGTATTGCTAAGGAGAGTAAAACTAACCCCAAAAATGTTATACAATATATAAATGGAAAAAAGCTAAAGAGGGAAAATGTTGGGCCCTTGTTATCCCAAATGGGGAATTTGGTTAGTGAAGACAGAGAGAAAGCAGACATTTTAAATACTTTTTTTTCTTTTGTTTATACTAAGGAAGAACTTATTTCTGTGATTCATTATTGAAAGGATTAATTTGGATCTGTGAGGGTTAAAAGCCGACAGTGTGTCAAAGAAGCTGATGTCTGCAGCACCTTCTGGAAGGCCAGATCACGCCAGTAGCATAATTGTTATTAGAATGGTCTTATCTTACTATTCCAAGGCTAGAACAGAGGTTTCTGGAACATCAACAAGTTGTCTCTGAAAGTTCTGTAATTTTCCTATAAGAACGACTTTTGTAACACTATTTTACATATTACGTTTTAAGTGCATTTTCTTATAAAACACGCCTTTCTACATATTAGAATAACCAATTATATCGTAGTAACTAATGTTTTTATCTTCGTATATATATATGCTTGTTTAAACAATTAAAATCAGAGTTGTTTCACAGTTGCATTGGTGTCGGTCTCTTTTATTCACTGTGAAATAGCTCTCCTGGATCCAGTATTTACAAGTCAAACCAAGACGGTCGCATTAAGGGACAGAGGAAATTTCCTTACAATTTGGGGGCTCGTCCGGGATCGGGAAGGTCATCCTTTGTCCGGTAAGATATACTTTTTTTTGGTTTATCTATCGGACTGAGGGCACTGGCCAAATCCCGATCCTTATATTCAGGGCCGGACTGGGAGAAAAATTCGGCCCGGGCATTTTTTGATCACAGCGGCCCACTAAGAAGGGGGCGGGGCAGAGGAGGTGTGTTTTGTCATCACCAATGACAAACACGCTCCCTCTCAAAGTGAGCATGTTGGTTCAATGCTCTTCCAGGGCAGACCATGTGCAGAGCTCTGCTGAAGAGCTCTAGCATGAGAAAAAAGCCCTTTATTTGTTCTGCACAGTGCAAGCAAATTTAATAACATGCTTGCACTGTGTTTCCTTGCAACTTGTCTCTGGTGTCTCTATAAATGGATACCAAGAGACAAAAATGCCAGGAAAGAGTATTGAGCATGTGTTTGGAGCCTGCTTGTGGGATTGCGTGTGTGTAGAGTGAGCTGATTGTGGTGTGGTATTGTGTAATAAGGTCGGTTTTAGTTGTGTTGTGTTTGTGGTGTAATGTGATGCATATGTGGCTAGGGGCTGTAGAGAATGTGTGTATAGGGGATATAGCAAGTGTGTGAATACAGGCTATAGTGTGTGTGTGTATATATAGATGTAGTGTGTATTTAGGGGTGTAGTATGTGTTTGCTTACAAAGAATCTAGTGTGTGTATATATACACACATATATATATATATATATATATATATATATATATATATATATATATATATATATGAGTCTAGTGTGTGTTTGAAGGACCCAGAATGTGTATAGGAGATCTAGTGAGTGTGTGTGTTTATAACGGTTTCAGAGTGTATATAGGGATCTAGCGTGTGTATGTGTGTAGATGATCCAGAGTTGGGTAAGGGATCTAGTGTGTGTCTGGAATGTAATTTGTTTAGAGGTCCAGTATGTGTGTGATGGGTGCTGTGTGTGTATATATATATATATATATATATATATATATATATATATATATATATATATATATATATATGGAAGTATTGTGTATGTCTGTTGTGTGAGTGTTGTGTATGATGTGTGTGAGAGTGCTGTGTGTGAGAGTGCAAGAGTGCTGTCTATGATGTGTGTGAGTGCTGTGTGTGAGAATGCTGTGTGTGAGAGTGCTATGTGTGTGTGATGGGTGTGAGAGTGCTGTGTGTGATGGGTGTAAGAGTGCTGTGTGTGATGGGTGTGATAGTGCTGTGTGTGATGGGTGTGAGAGTGCTGTGTGTGATGGGTGTGAGAGCGCTGTGTGTGATGGGTGTGAGAATGCTGTGTGTGATGGGTGTGAGAGTGCTGTGTGTGATGGGTGTGAGAGTGCTGTGTGTGATGGGTGTGAGAATGCTGTGTGTGAGTGCTGTGTGGTATGGGTGTGAGAGTGCTGTATAAATGTTAGAATGGATTGTGTGTGTGTGTGTAGGGGGGGTAAATAAACAAATAAAATAACAGGCATTATGTCCGGGGGGGACATAATGCCTGTTATTGTATTTGTTTATTTACCCCCCCCCCCCCACACACACACACAATCCATTCTAATATTTATACAGCACTCTCACACCCATCACACACAGCACTCACACCCATCACTCTCACACCCATCACACACAGCACTCACACCCATCACACACAGCACTCACACCCATCACACACAGCACTCACACCCATCACACCCAGCACTCTCACACACAGCACTCTCACACCCATCACACGCAGCATTCTCACACCCATCACACGCAGCATTCTCACACCCATCACACACAGCACTCACACCCATCACACACAGCATTCTCACACCCATCACACACAGCACTCTCACACCCATCACACACAGCACTCTCACACCCATCACACACACATAGCACTCTCACACACAGCACTCTAACACACAGCACTCACACAGCACTCACACACATCATAGACAGCACTCTTGCACTCTCACACACAGCACTCTCACACACATCATACACAACACTCACACAACAGACATACACAATACTTCCATATATATATATATATATATATATATATATATATATATATATATATATATACACACACACACAGCACCCATCACACACATACTGGACCTCACACACTCTCACACCCATCACACACAGCACTCTCACACCCATCACACACAGCACTCTCACACCCATCACACACAGCACTCTCACACCCATCACACACAGCACTCTCACACCCATCACTCTCACACCCATCACACACAGCACTCTCACACACAGCATTCTCACACCCATCACACACACAGCACTCTCACACCCATCACACACACAGCACTCTCACACCCATCACACACAGCACTCTCACACCCATCACACACACATAGCACTCTCACACACAGCACACACAGCATTCTCACACACAGCACTCTCACACACATCATAGACAGCACTCTTGCACTCTCACACACAGCACTCTCACACACATCATACACAACACTCACACAACAGACATACACAATACTTCCATATAGCACTCCCTTCTTACCTTTAGACTGGGAGGCGGGGTTCCCTGGTGGTCCTCGTGGAGAGTGAACTCTAGCCTGCCGGCTAGAGTTCACTCTCGCGAGATCCGGTCGTTGCTATGGCAATGCTCCGGATCTCGCGAGAGGAACCCGGTGGAGCCAGTCTCGCTCCCTCTCTCCCCGCCGGCGGCCGCGTTTGAAGGCATGTGGGCCGGTGAGGGAGATCTTTGATGTCCTCACCGGCCCTTCATGTCAAACAGCGGGGCCGGCGCTCGGATAGTGCCGGCCCTGCATAGACCGGCAGGGGAGATTCTGGGACCTCCCCTGCCGGCCTCGGCCCATGGCCACCTCGGCCCACCGGGCATTTGCCCGGTGTGCCCGATGGCCAGTCCGGGCCTGCTTATATTTGTGTGTCAGGGACACATACACAGATCTCAGGGAGATCCTTATATTCACGTGTCAGGGACACATACACAGATCTCAGGGAGATCCTTACATTCACGTGTCAGGGACACATACACAGATCTCAGGGAGATCCTTATATTCACGTGTCAGGGACACATACACAGATCTCAGGGAGATCCTTATATTCACGTGTCAGGGACACATACACAGATCTCAGGGAGATCCTTACATTCACGTGTCAGGGACACATACACAGATCTCAGGGAGATCCTTATATTCACATGTCTGGGACACATACACAGATCTCAGGGAGATACTTACATTCACGTGTCTGGGACACACACACAGTCTCAGGGAGGCTAACACACAGATCTCAGGGAGATCCTTACAGTCTCAGGGAGGCTAACACACAGATCTCAGGGAGATCCTCACAGTCTCAGGGAGGCTAACACACAGATCTCAGGGAGATCCTTACAGTCTCAGGGAGGCTAACACACAGATCTCAGGGAGATCCTCACAGTCTCAGGGAGGCTAACACACAGATCTCAGGGAGATCCTTACAGTCTCAGGGAGGCTAACACACAGATCTCAGGGAGATCCTCACAGTCTCAGGGAGGCTAACACACAGATCTCAGGGAGATCCTTACAGTCTCAGGGAGGCTAACACACAGATCTCAGGGAGATCCTCACAGTCTCAGGGAGGCTAACACACAGATCTCAGGGAGATCTTTCACTTTATTACCAGGGGTATTATACACTTAAATTTACAGTCTCAGGGAGACTAGACTATTCTTGGTTTGGCTTGTTTAATTGTAATTTTGCATATTAATTGTATATTTGTGTTCATATATAAGGTTAATTATAAAGTCATAAGAAACCATAGACGGGTGGTAAGTGTACGTCTAAGGAAATTTACTGTATTTACTGTATTCTCTTATATGTGGTAAGTGTTTTATGTTTAGTGGAGTAGAGAGGACATATCTCCTGAATCAATCAAAATCGAGCGCTCAATGAAAAAAAAATAGGCACGTTCTGCCGCTAGTATAATAATTTTTGAATGATTTTTGAGTAACGGTCTTCTAAGCTATATTCATCAGTGTGATGAGAAGTTTCATAGTAAGTAATTTTAATAGTGTATGCAAGATAAGTTTTGAATTCATTTGTTGCTGTAAGTAAGTAAAATAGAAATATTTGTGTGTAAAACAGCAAGAGTCATATAGTGTCCGAGGTATCTCTTGGACATCATGTTAAATATACGTGATCAATCCATTGGATAGTATAACAGCTATAAAATATTTTAAAATCTATCCAGCCAGTTTTATGTTCTGGCAAAAACAATCTAAAACTTGCATGATGCTAATTTAAAGACACAGACTATGTTTTTAACAGGTTTTACATGTTACATATTAGAAATGTTTATTTGTTTATGGTACATTCTTCCTTTTTGTATTTAGGTATCTTGACAAGTATTACATTTTTTTTGTAGTTTAGAAGGATTTTTGTGTTTTAAGCTTTTAATTTAGATTTTTCCCAAGATAAGATATCACATTTTCCAATACTCTAGATAAAGTAATTAGATAAGTGAAGATGCCTTCATTGTAAGGTTGTATTTGTATCCAGTGGTGTATCTTGATTTTGTGCTGCCCTAGGCAGACAAAATCCGGGCACCCCCCTACCCAAGCTGCACACCCACGTTACACACCTAAGACATGCCCCATCACCTCCATTACATGACCCCACATCACACATAACATTCAGACTCACATCAAGCTCATACTCCCATCACACACACACTCCCATCACACTCAATCACACACTCCTACTCCCATCACACTCAGTCACACACAGCCTCACATCACACACAGACTCCCATCACACTCAATCATACACAGTCTCACATCACACACAGACTCCCATCACACTCAGTCACACACAGCCTCACATCACACACACTCTTCCATCACACTCAGTCACACACACTGTCTCCCATCACACACACTCTGACTCCCATCACACTCAGTCAAACACACTGTCTCCCATCACACACACACTGACTCCCATCACACTCAGTCACACACAGCCTCACATCACACACAGACTCCCATCACACTCAGTCACACACAGCCTCCCATCACACACAGCCTCCCATCACACACAGCCTCCCATCACACACAGACTCACAACCACCGTTTTCCATTTGAACCAGCTTACCTTCTGCTGTACTGTGACAGGCAGGGGGCGGAGATTTTACACTGGCGCGTGTGACGGGGAACGAAGGGAGGGGAAGTGAGGGAGCCCCGAGCATGTACGTATGTCAGTGATAAGTGGAAAGAATTAGCGAGTGTCGTGTTTTGTGACAAGTTGTGTTGTGTTGTTAGAGTTGTAGGAGTTAATAGTGAAGTTGAGAGAAAGCCTCCCCAGAAGCCCCCCTTCTCTCTGACAGTCTATTTGCAGATAAGAGAATTGTAGCTGCAGCTGCAAAATTATTATTTTTTCTTTTTGTGATGGGAGGTGGAGAACGGGCCAGAATTACTGTTACTGTTAGTTATTGAGAAGTTCTGTGTGTTATGTGCTATGGTTAAATAGTCTGATCATGATATTATTTGTCCTAATGGTAAAGCGATACATAATTATTATGTATGAGAACATATTCTCACATTATCAATTGATTCAACTATGATTATAAGATGGTAATAATATTTCAAGAACAAAGAATGGTTCAGTTTGACAAGTTTTAACAACACAGGTTAGCAGTAATAATATGTTTTAATTATATTTTAATGTGAAGATTAATAAGATGTTTAGTGAAATATTGCATGTTACTAACTGGAATTTTTTCGAGTTTTATTTTCATATAGATTAAAGCTGTACAGCCAACAAAAGAAAAGTTCAAAGTGCACCAACTAATTTAATGCTGATCATAACTATTTCTAAAGAAAAGTTTATTTTTAAAAGAAGAAAAAGTTTTCCAATTCATGTAACTGGATTCTCACCAAATTTATCGGAATATATTGTTCAAATCAACCACTGGATCCACGTTATTTACGTAAAGCACATTCCTGTACTGACAAACAGGCCAACAAAGGAGCAGCAATTTAGTGTCTTGATGGGCATAATAATCCCTGACCACTAGCCAACATAAGCCAAGATTTTACCTTAATGGGTAACCCGTAAACAAATCACCCAGGAGTCTACAACAGATACAACAGTCTACGACAGATCATCATTGTTGGGAAGTATATTTTCATTGAGTATATATGTATAAAATTGTTATTGATGATTTGTAATCTTTGTCGTAAAGATTTGTTTAATTGTGATATTATGGGTATGTTTAGAGTATAGTGAAATTTTTAAATTTAACAATTAGACCGACTCTAACAAACAGGATTGAGTTGACCTATAAAGAAATTGTATTGTTATAGTATTTTTGCAGAATTTTATATAGAGAATGTAAGGAAGTTTTTTTCAGATATTTAAAAAAAAAAAAAAAAAAAGTTTGGATTATGGATTTAAGTAGTAAGTTAAAAAGTATTCACAGGTTATCCGTGAGATCCCCTGGGACTGGGAAATTGGCTAGGATCACTTGGTTTGGCATGTGTGAGATCAGTGTTGCTAATTGTCTGTGTTTATGTTTGTTTCAAGGGTCTCATCCTCAAGTGCATCCTGACCACTGACATCATGCCCCTATGTGAAGAATGGAAGACACTGCTCAGATATTCCCCATTATGGAAGCTTACAATGCAACTAAGCTGGATGACTTACCAATGTGTGAAATCGAGGAAGTGTGCCTTATCACCTTGGATACAATGATTGTGTTGACCAGGCAACTCCTGATGGTTATCCTTAAAAACAGACAATGTCAATTTCTAAGAATAAAAGGGGAGAAGAGTATGAATATTATATGGACTGTAGTGGCCTCTGGAGTCACGTCGTGGATGGGAGACCATATTGTTTTGTCCGCTGCCATTTTGTCTGACTGACGCTTTATGTTCTGAATGTATGCCATTTTGTGTGTTCTGAATGCATGTTCAGCTTTGCTCCAAGTCACTTTAAAGTATTTAGTCAACAACAGTCCTGGGGAATGGCAAACTCCGGAATAATATGTTTTATTTTTTACATATATTTATTGGTTTTAGACAACTGCCAACTAATACCATTAGGGGTTTTATTAGGCAGGGTAAGAGAAGCAATGAACAACAGATATTTAATTTAGTTTTGTGGCCACATGTGTTTTTGGGTCATCAGGTCATGCCATTATGTTATATTATGTAACATATTTAGATAGTTACGGCAGGCCTTCCATATTTAAGAGAGAGATACTTTTTTAATTTTTTAGATTATAAATCCAATATCTCTGCTGAGTGAAGCCAAGGTCTGCACAGTCGCCAAAGGTCTAAACCTAATCAGTATTGTCCAGAGGCAGTCCGGTAAAACAGGACAGCCATAGGCGGTTATTATATGCTTTATTATGGATGTGGTATTTTTGATTGAAACAAACCTACCCATTGATCCCCAACAACATACCCCTGAAGGATACCGACAGTATTTACAGATCTATAGACAGAAGCAAAAGGGGAAGAACCATATTATATGAATCATATGGTTCTAAGAGGGGATTGAAAGGATTAATTTGGATCTGTGAGGGTTAAAAGCCGACAGTGTGTCAAAGAAGCTGATGTCTGCAGCACCTTCTGGAAGGCCAGATCACGCCAGTAGCATAATTGTTATTAGAATGGTCTTATCTTACTATTCCAAGGCTAGAACAGAGGTTTCTGGAACATCAACAAGTTGTCTCTGAAAGTTCTGTAATTTTCCTATAAGAACGACTTTTGTAACACTATTTTACATATTACGTTTTAAGTGCATTTTCTTATAAAACACGCCTTTCTACATATTAGAATAACCAATTATATCGTAGTAACTAATGTTTTTATCTTCGTATATATATGCTTGTTTAAACAATTAAAATCAGAGTTGTTTCACAGTTGCATTGGTGTCGGTCTCTTTTATTCACTGTGAAATAGCTCTCCTGGATCCAGTATTTACAAGTCAAACCAAGACGGTCGCATTAAGGGACAGAGGAAATTTCCTTACAATTATACATACCGTATTTGTTAGATTATAAGACAAGGTTTTTTCATAAAAAAAGTTCTGAAAAAATTACCTTGTCTTATAATCAAGGTCGTCTTATAGTCTGACCTAAAATCGAGGTCTGATTAGAGAGCTTTCCTCTGCTGCTGCCCGGCACGTCCATTGGGACTTCTATGATGGAAGCCGGGAGGTCATGTGACCTTCCGGCTTCATCATAGAAGTCCTGGCGGAAGTGCCGGGCAGCAGCGGAGGATGTCTGCGCGTATCGTGCAGACATCCTTCGACTGCCCCCACTACCCACCAGGGAGATTTGGGCAGCCGGGGGATGTCTGCACGATACATGCTGCCTGACACTTCTGACTAGTATGACGGAAGCCCGGGAGGTCACATGACAAGGTTTTGGGGAGGGAGGGGGAGAGAGACAAGGTTGGGGGAGAGAGAGACAATGTTAGGGGGCGGGAGGGCGTAAGAGAGACAACGTTGGGGGAGGGATTGCGGAGAGGGAGCACTGGCACATAAAAGGAAATAAAAAGAAGAAATGCATTTTTTATCATAATTTTTATTAAATATGAAAAAGAAATTTACATATTATATACAATAATATATAATATATTCAAGTTAAACTTTTTTCCTATAGGGTAGACTTACATTCATGCTTTTAGTTTTTTTCCTAAAGGAATATCCAAAGTTTGGGGGGTCGTCTTATAATCAGGGTCATTTTATATTTGAGCAAATACAGTATATCCAAACTTTCTCTTAAAAAATAATATTTTCTATTTGTATATTTGTACCTCTACAACATGAATTGCCATCTTATATTTTATGAAAATACCTCTTATTTCTAAACAATTATTCTAATCTTTACCTCCTGTGTTCTACTTATTCTCTTCTCTTCTACCTTTCCCTCTATTCCCCTAAATCTATAAAGATCCTTAAAAATGTATTGTATGTGAATACTTAGCTTCTTTATTGTAAGTGAAAATCTTGTTATAAACATGTATAGTTATAAACTTTATTATGTGAATTATTCATTTTAATGCATTCTTAATTTCGGATCTACAATGGTTTGTTTAGTTTGAGGTGACAGGTTTTAATTAGCTAATGCCGTTTTAATGTTGACCTTTTCTTTGACAGACTACCTTGTCTTTATGTATCTGCAGGCATTCCACCATCTATTAGCCTTCTCTCTTTATTTCTTGCTCTAAATAGTATTACTTTAGGTTTTCTGCTCTTTCTATTAATTAGTGTCTATCAAGAAAACACAAAGGTGACCAACCTGAATTATCCTTCAGTGGATTACACAATTAATATGATGAAACATTATGAATATAGCAGAGATGAAGCTTTTCTTGTTGTTTTTTTCCTTTGAAATGTATCCAGAGCAATGAAAATGAAAAGCAATTACACCTTTCACCAATGATTGTTTTTTAGCAGTACAAATATATATCTTTCTATCTCCATTTCAGGGTACAATTGCTACCAAGTTAGATAAGCCAAACTTCCTTTATTATGGTGGAGAGGGGGTTATGCGAGTATTATGCAATATCTCTTTCTTTCTTCCCTCAGCAAAGAAGAGATAAACAGAAAAATGAACCAATAGAAAACTAGAAAACAACCCTCCCATCCCTAGATAAATGTGTGTCTTCACCACCACCTCTTTCCTTGAAGATACAATAAGTCCTCAAAACAGTCCACAAATCTCTTAGACAATGAATGCCTTCCATTTTGAAATGGTGGTAAGCTACAAAAATGTTCAGCAGTCTCAGATTGATCACAGGATGCCCTGTGGGCACCAAGAAAATTGCTTAGGAAACCTTGTTACGGGTTTGGTGCCAGGGGAAAGGTCTTACCCAGCTCCCAGGAATGGTACGTGCACCAGCTGAGCGAGAGAATGAAATGGACAGAGGTGCTACCAAGCCTGGGTAGCTGTTCTGTTACAGTCGGCAAAAATGAATTTCTGTTTAATTGAAAGTGTCACTTACCGTCGCTCCGGACGTCCTCCAGAGAGGAACAAATGCACAACCAGGACGACATTGCTTCCTGCAGAGCAAACAGGTAGCAGGCATCGCCACAGTACATGTTCAACAAAGTAATTATTGAAGCCCAGTACAGGGCTATTTGTAAACCTTCCTCCTCCCTGCAAACTCAGCCCAGAGGCTGCACCTAATCACTGGAGGGCTATTTAAACCTCAGTTCTCCAACAGCTAGTTGCCTGTGTTAGTGCTCTCTTCAGCCTCACTAGTGTTAGTATTGATTTTGCTTGTATCCTGACCTCTACTGTTTGCTGCCAGTCCTGACTCCTGCCTGTTCCAGACCATTCTATTGCCTTGTCCTTATCATCTTGATTTCCCGGTGTGACCCAGTTTTGTTCTGACTATCCTGATTGCTGCCTGCCTCGATCTTTGTCTGCCTCCTGATTATCCAGTATTCTGTTTGTGTTGACCTCGGCCTGCATTGAACTCCCTGCTGTATATTATCCTGTTGCTGTATCTCAGCGTTATTATCATCTGGTGTATTATAGTACAGACCTCCTCTCTTTTAGCATTTCAGTGTGTGGGGTTTTAAGTCCTTCGTGGCTAACCATCAGCGGCTCAACCAAAGGTGTGTAATCATTAAGGTGAGGTTTTGTTGTGGAGAGCGGTTTTGTTGTGGATGTCGTTACAGGTCATTTGTTGGATTATTGGTACTCAGTTTCAACATGGAAGTAAGGTGTTAAGTAAGGTCGAATTACAATATAGTATGCCTCTGGTTTGAAATGTGGTGCCCATATCTGTAGAACCTCTTCATATTTGTTCAAGTTCCCTATGTTGTAATAATGGAGTTTCTCCATTTGAAGATTTAAATTGATAAGATTGTTTAATTCTCGAGTGGTTGGGATGTTTTTTGATTTCCAATTCCTTGCTATCAAGGTTTTTACTGCCAGCAGGACATTACCCGCTATCAACCATGCGGTCCAAGGTACTTTTGTCGGGAACGTGTGTAACAATGCTAACTCGGGACTAAGTTCGAAAGAGAAATTAGTAACCTTTCGTACAATATTGAAGGCGTTCTTCCATAGTTTCTGGATATCCGGGCATCAGAGGCGCCACTAGGTTTGGTGTCACCCGGTGCGGTAACTCATGGTGTCACCCCTGGATTTCCTCCAATATCATGCCAAACAGATTCCTTAGTAATTGCCAGTCAGATGGCCCATTAAATATGCCACATACAGGAGCCCCACAAATTATGTCACAATCAGGAGCCCTTTAACTATGCCACACACAGGAGCCCATAACTATGCCACATACGGGAGCCCCATAACTGACACACAAGAGCCCCATAAATTGTGCCACACCAAAGCCCCATAAATTATGCCACACCAGAGCCCCATTATTTATGCCTCACCCTGGAGCCCCATTAATTATGCCACACACACAGGTGCCCCTTAATTATGCCACACACAAGCGCCCCATAATTATGCCAAACAAAAGAGCACCTTAATTATGCCACACATGGGGCCCAATAAATATGCCACACATATGCGACACACAGGAGCCCCACAAGGTGACAATTGTACAATTTCGAAAACAATACATATCTATAAACACAGACATCTCTCTAGAACTAGTTGCATATATACTTATTTGAATTATTTAATATTCTATTTCTTAAAATGTTATTGAAAAATTGCATTCCTATTTTTTATTCCCTTCCTCTGCACCCACATTGCACCTAAAGGACTTAACACAGCACTATACAGTACCCACAAAACTTGCCATGCACCTATATTGCACCCACAGCACTTGGCTTGCACTCATATTGCACCTTCATGATTTGGCATGCCACAGTGTCACTTTGCCCCACAGAACTAGCCAGTGTCACTTTCCTCATAGTACATGTTATTTTGTCCCACAGACCATGCCACAGCATCACTTTGCCAATTAAAATATGCCAGTATTTAACCCCTCAATATGCCAGAATTTAGCCATTCAATGTGCCAGGATTATTTTGCCACTCAATATGCCAGTATTTAGTCACTCAATGTGCCAGGATTATTATGCCAGTCAATATGCCAGTGTTTAACCCCTCAGTATGCCTAGATTTAGCCATTCAATATGCCAGGATTATTATGCCACTCAATATGCCATGATTATTATGCCACTCAGTATGCCAGGATTATTATGCCATTCAATATGCCAGGATTATTATGCCCCTCAATATGCCAGGATTTTGCCCCTCAATATGCTAGGAGTTTGCCCCTCAATATGCCAGGAGTTTGCCCCCAATATGCCATTTAATATGCCAGGAATTTGCTCTCAATATGCCAGGATTTTGCCCCCCAATATGCGATTTAATATGCCAGGATTCTGCCCCCAATATGCTATTTAATATGCCAGGATTTTGCTCTTAATATGCCAGTATTTTGCTCCCCAATATGCCATTTAATATGCCAGGATTTTGCCCCTCAATATGCCAGGAGTTTGCCCTCCAATAGGCCATTTAATATGACAGGATTTTGTTCTCAATATACCAGGATTTTGCCCCCCAATATGCAATTTAATTTGCCAGGATTTTGCCCCCCAATATTCCATTTAATATGCCAGGATTTTGCTCTCAATATGCCAAGATATAACCACTTAATATGCCAGGGTATTGTAAATTAATATGCCAGGATATTGCCCCTCAGTATGCTCGTTATGCCACCCTCCTCCCCCCTTCCCCAGCCAGTACTTACCTCCTTGCTGCTGTCTCCCGGTGCAGGTCCGTGGCTGTGAGGGAAGCGTTGTGCGCTCCCCTCCAGCCGCGCGTCTTCAATAAAGTTTGTTGAAAAAAAAAGTTTAAACAAACTTTATTGATCCGCGCGGCTTGAGGGGAGCGCACAATACTTCCCTCACCTGCTGGTTTGGAAGGAGATGTCTTGGTTCTGGCGCAGATGTCACAGGAAGGTACATACCGTGTGACATCCTTAGATAATGAAGGCCACCAAAAATGTCTTTGCACAAGTTCAGTAGTTTTCTTGATCCCTCCATGTCCCGATAGTAGGGAATCATGGCAGTTTTATAGTACAGTACAACCAAATTTCTTGGTTCTGAAACGAAAGTAACCATTAGACAGGCGGACAGGAGGTACTGTGACAGGGATAGATCTGGATACAGTATGGGAGCGGATTTGATCGAGTAAGGCAGACTGGTGGCCATGAAGAGATGAGGGGGCAATATAGTATCGGGTACATCTTTAGGAAGGGCAGGAGATAGACGGGATAGCGCATCTACTTTAGTGTTACGGGTACCAGGTCTGTAGGTGATGTGTAGATTGAAATGAGCAAAAAAGAGGGCCCATCTTGCTTGTCTGGGTCGTAGGCATTTGGCGGATCAAAGGCATTCTAGATCACGATGATCTGTAAAGATTGTTACAGGATGTTGGGCTCCTTCTAGTAGATGTCTCCATTCTTCCAGGGCTTGTTTTATAGCCAACAATTCTCGATCTCCCACATCGTAGTTGGATTCAGATGTTGATAGTCTATGGGAATAGTAGGCTACAGGATGTAATAAAGGATAGGCCCTATCGCAGTCTCTGATGCATCTACCTCTACGAAAAAAGGTTGTGTGATGTTAGGTTGAATCAAAATGGGAGCACTCGTAAATCTTTGTTTTAATGTATCAAAGGCTTTTTGGGCATCTTTGGTCCAGAAATTTGATGTCTTGTCTGGTTAACTGGGTGATAGGTGTTACGATTTGTGAAAATCCACGTATGAATTTGCGGTAGTAGTTGGAAAAACCAATGAAGCTTTGTACTGCTTTTTTTATCTGTGGGTGTGGGCCATTCTAGGACTGAAGTTACTTTCTTTGGGTCCATCTGTATGTTACCTGGAGACAGAATGTATCCTAAGAATTCAACATGAGAAACTTCAAAAAGGCATTTTTCCAACTTGGCGGATGTTTTCCAGGACTCGTCTGACATGTACACAATGTTCTGTCATATTGGAAAGCAGTCTTCCATTCATCTCCCTTACGTATTCTGACCAAATGATAGGCACCTCGTAGATCAATCTTGGTAAAGAAGATGGCTTCCTTGATTCTGTTGAGTAGTTCGGGAATGAGTGGCAAAGGATAACGCTTTTTGATGGTAATATTGTTTAACTCTTGATAGTCCACACAGGGACGAAGTTCACCATCCTTCTTCCCGACAAAGAATATAGCTGCCCCAGCTGGAGAAGTGGAGGGACGGATGAACCCTTTATCGAGATTTTCATCAATATAGTCCTTTAGATGGTGCATCTCTGGTTCTGTAAGGGGATAAATTCCACCAAAAGGTATGGGAGCTCCGGGCAGGAGATCGATTGGGCAGTCATATGGGTGTCTGGGAGGAAGTAGGTCTGCCTTTTTTTTTATCAAATACATCAATATAATCAGCATAAGGTGTTGGGACTGTGGGAGAAAAGAGAAGAGAAATGTTTCCCCGGGCCGGGATAAAACAAAAGCCGGCTCCAACTTAGAGATAAATCATACCTTTTGTAACAGTAATCGGTGATGAGGTGCTGCGTCCGGCTGTGCAGATAGCCAAATGTACAAACCAGAAACAAAGAAAAATAGGACGTTGGCACTCTCCAATCCGAGTATAAACAAAGTGTTTATTAATCCAAGAAAACCGACCAAAAAAAAATATTGATATATTCAGTGGAACATGTGCAGGAGTGCAGACAGGAGATAGATTGCCTATCTATCGATTATTGTTGGGACTGTGGCAGTCTCCGTGGGAGTGTCTTGTGAGAGAAGCAGCGGGGAGTATGTCTGAAGGTATTGTTTCTGGCAAAATGATGAGGAAAAGGTGAGGGATCCTTGACTCCAGTTGATGGTAGGGTTGTGGAGACCTAACCAGGGGATCCCCTTAATAATTGGAAAGAGTGGTGAAGTAACCAGGTCGAAGCATAAAACCTCTGTGTGGTGTAAAGGTTGTACTTGTAAAGGTAAAGTCTCTTTAATAACTGGTCCAGAACATAACGGACTACCATCCACTACTTGTATTTGGAGGGGATTTTCTTTGGTTCGTGTATTTATCTGTAATCTGTTGGCGGTCTAAAAAGCAGCAGCTTGCCCCAGAATCTATGATGGCCAGGATGGAAGCTGCATCATTAGTCCACTGCAAGAGTAAAGTCACTGTTAGATGATGGGACCCACAGAATAATGTAGAGCTTAAACAAAAGTCAGATGGAGTGTCCTTACCTCGAGGATTGGATGGACGTCGAGGGCAGGAGCTGATAAAGTGGCCAGATTTACCACAATACAAACATAGTTTGTTAGTTCGTTGATGTGTCTTTTGGCGTTCTGTAAATGGCCCTCGGGCCAACCCAATTTGCATGGGTTCCTCTGAAGATGATGAAGCAGCTGGAGTACTGGATGGCTTGAAGCGAGGAGTATACAGTCTGAATGGTGGAGCAGAGAAAGGAGCACGTTCTAACCGTCGTTCTCAGAGTCTTCGATCTAACTGCACAACCAGTAGGATCAAAGCTTCAAGCGAGGCAGGGAGGCCAATGCGTGCTAGTTCATCTTTCAATTTATCCGATAAGCCAAGACAGAATTGATCCAGGAGCGCAGGTTCATTCCAGGTACTTTCTAATTCTAGGCTGCGAAATTCTGTGACATATTCTTCTACAGGCCTTTTGCCCTGTCGGAGGGATCTTAGGGCTGCCTGAGCTGAGGTGGATCGTAAGGGGTCGTCGAATAAAGTATCCATAGCTTGACAGAATGCTTGCCAGGAATCCAAAATAGGACTTTCAGTATGTAGTAGGTGGCGGGCCCATGTCTGTGGTTCACCACTTAGGAGGGAGATAATGGTACGAATTCTGACAAAGTCTGTAGCATACGTTCTTGGTTGTAGAGAAAATAAGACTTGGCAGGAGGTCATAAAGGATCTGTATCGGGTACGGTCACCGGTGAAACTCTCCGGAAATGGGACTTTAGGTTAGACATGTGCAAAACTAAAATTCCAGACTTTTAATGAGAGTTGCAGGTGTGAGCTTGTGTGAAATACACAAGCTCACACCTGCAACTCTCATTAAAAGTCTGGAATTTTAGTTTTGCACATGTCAAACCAATGTTTGCGGCAAATCGAGCCCAAATGGTATGCGATAAATTCGTGCATGGGTGAGAGAATATCGTATTAGATTTAGGCGGAAGAGCTGTCCACAAAAAATCACTTACTCTATGTGGGGCTACTAGTGTATCCTCAATATCCACCCACGCAATAGTGCCTGGATTAGCATGATGCTGCAGTGTTTGGACCATTCTGGCAGCATAGTAATATTTAGGAATTGAAGGTATGCTCAAGCCACCTTGCGGTGAGGGAAGCATTAACCACTTATTAGCGATCCTGGTTGGTTTAATTCTTATAAATGGGGACTCCATTCAAAAGAATTTCTTATGAATGGGGCTCTCGTTCGGTTTATAGAAAGGCAATAGTATTACACGTATTGTATAAGCCGGAAGTCTATAAACGGAAGGTCGTTCGGTTTATAGACTTTCGGTTTATAAAATACATGTAATTCTATGTATTCTATAAACCGAAAGTCTATAAACCGAACGACCTTCGGTTTATAGACTTTCGGCTTATAGAATACGTGTAATACTATTGGCTTTCTATCAACCGAACGAGAGCCCCATTCATAAGAAATTCTTATTATTTATAATAATAAAGAACAACCATGTATCATGTTTTGAAAAACATCCTTATATCTTGTCACTATGATCCCACACAATCCAAAGGAGGAACCTACATTCCTATGTTAACGCGAGTTGTATATATACGATGCAGGCTGTACACATACGATGCAGCCTACACATTGTCCATTATAATGTCCCCAATCAAAACAAATAGCAGTAGGTAAAGCAGCAGAAAAAAAGAGAAGAAAAAACAAAGAAAAAAACAGATACATAAAAATCAATTTCAAGCAGTCCATATGTGTATAAGCCCTTTTTTTCCCAAAAAGCTGCTAACAAAACAGAAGGGAATGTTAGTATGTAAAAGTCAAACTTTAAAAGATGAAATTAAAAGTTAAACATCAAATTTAGCCATATAAGACATAAAAATAGACATAAAGATAAATAAAACATAGCAGCAGTGAGGTGGCAGAATGTTTTTATAGGAAATGGTATAATTCAAAGTCTGCATTTAACCCTCTAGGGGCCAGGGTATCTAATTCAAAAAATCCATTTCATTTCTGCCTGACCCAAATTTTATGATCATAATACTCTGAAAACTCGTACTTTTTTTTAAAAAAGTTGATACGAATAGTTTCATAGAGTCAGATAGCTGCCATTTTCTTCCCTGGCTTTTAAACGTACCTAGAAACCAATTGTGTAGAATAAGAAGGAACTGTAGTGACGTCCAGGATTTTTATATACAAGCAGACAACATTAAAAATAAATTTCTTGATAAAAATTATGAGAGTACCCCTATAGATAGGGCTATTCAAGAAATAGGTAATCTTGATAGGGCTACCCTTTTAAAACCTAAAATCCAGACATCAGAGTTAAAACTTAAAGAAGTCCCCATGATCACAAATTTTAGTTGCAATAATAAACATATTCATAACATCTTTAATAAGTATTGCCCTTACTCCTTCAAGACCCCATCTTGGAACCTCTTCTGGGCCCACGTCCTCAAATTATATATAGGGGTGCCCCTAATTTAAAAAAAATAATTTAAGTAAAAGTTTTTTAAAAACCAAGAAGTTTCAACAGTTAGGAGTAATATATATGTTAAGTTGCCCGTGTGGTTTATACTATATAGGTAGGACATCTAGACCTCTTAAAACACGCATAAGTGAACACGTTAGAAACATCAGGAATGGCTATTTAAAACATAGTGTGTCTCATCATTTTTTGACAACACACAATAAAGATCCCTCTTTATTACAATTTAAAGCCATTGATAAACCCAAAAGACACTGGCGGGGTGGCGATAAGATTAAAAATTTGGGTCAGGCAGAAATGAAATGGATTTTTGAATTAGATACCCTGGCCCCTAGAGGGTTAAATGCAGACTTTGAATTATACCACTTCCTCTAAAAACATTCTGCCACCTTACTGCTGCTATGTTTTATTTATCTTTATGTCTATTTTTATGTCTTATATGGCTAAATTTGATGTTTAACTTTTAATTTCAACTTTTAAAGTTTTACTTTTACATACTAACATTCCCTTCTGTTTTGTTAGCAGCTTTTTGGGGAAAAAAGGGCTTATACACATATGGACTGCTTGAAATTGATTTTTATGTATCTGTTTTTCCTGGCCATATCCATGGCAGCACTACAATGGGTTAGCTCCTCCCTATCCCTAATTAGACAGGAAACAGAATTAATTCAGGGGTATAAGTACCCCCTCCCACCAATGGTCCCTTAGTCTTTTTTTCCTGTCCTATCCCTATAGGACTCCAGTCGTTTTGACTGTGAACATTTTTTTTTTTTTTTTTGGCTTACCTGAGGGTTTTTACCTTCGGCCTTAAGGGAGTTCAGCCTCTCTTCCTTTGGAAGTCTCCAGTACGTGGCCCTGCGCAAAGGATTTTCCCCTGGAGATGCTCCTTTAGTGACCGGGAGCCACTTGCAGTGACCCTAGGGGTAGCAAGCAAAAGTATTGCCAGTAAGGAACATTCCCTGCATTAACCAAGCGGTAGCAGGAAGTGGCAGAAGAACCTCATCTTCAAAAGATTCTTCTTACCTCTACCTGGCAGGCACAGTAAGTTAAAATGCAATTTGGTATTTATTTTGCTGATGGCTGTCAGGTTCCCCCCTTCCACCTCTTTGTTGTGCCATATTTCAGTTTTTAAATTTACCGGTTTTTGTTTCTTTTGATGATTGGGGCGGCCGCCATCTTGCCGGCGTCCTCCTGGCGCTCTGCGCCTGCGCGGACTGCGGGCGCGTCATTCCGGGTCCCCGCGCATGCGCAGTCAGGTATCTGCGTCTCGGGACGTTTCCGCGCATGCGCAGATCGGGAGGCGCGTCATGCGCATGCGCGGAGTATTTGCGCGCATGCGCGGGACGTTCTTCCGGGTTCGCGGTGACGTCATCGATGACGTCATTCGCCGCCTTTAAAAGGCGCCAAATTCGATTTTCTTTACCTGTTGCAGGTTGCTTGGACTCCAGGGAGCTCTTACAGTATCTTTTTGTTCCAGTTTTTCAGCGTTTTTCTCAACATCCCTTTTTTCTCACAATTTGAATTTTATGCTTTTTTGGGTATAAAATTTTCAATTCCTTCCTATATCATGAACAGGGAAGATGGACAAGTCTTTTTCATCGGACTCTGAGGCATCCGTCCATAAACAAAGGTCACAATCCAAAGGTTATAGGTAAGCCATCATTATTATTAACATATACCAAACAAAAGAGTGCCTGGTCTAATTGTATTTCCCTATTATGACAGCTCTACGGGAATTAAAGCATCCAGAACTTCCAAAGGCAAGTCGCCTATGAAGAAAAGATGCGAAGCCTGCAGCAATAAACCGCTAGAAGGCAAACGTCTCTGCGCAGAATGCCTGTCTGCAGCCACTGGCACTCCTACTACTGCCCCTACTCCGGATATGATGGAGTTTATCAAGCAGGCGGTCTCCCAGGGCATCAGAGAGGCTGGGAAGTCCCACAAGAGGCCCAGATTCGCTGAACCCTTGGGGTTCTCTCGGGAAGAATCCTCAGACGAGTCCATGGACTCCTACAGGGACGGGCTGTCCTCTTCAGAAGAAGAATCTTATGCCCCAGAATTCATGGAGCCTGCCCAGGTTGACCATTTGATTTCCAGAGTGCGCAAATCCTTGAGTCTCAAGGAAATAGCCTCGGAGCAACCCTCTACTTCCAGTAGATATTTTGCTGATCTGAAGAAAAAGAGAGCCACATTTCCAGCCCATGAAACAATCAAGGAGCTGATTGGAGACGAATGGTCTAATACTCGTAAGAAACTGACATCTCAGGGCAGAGTTGCTCGTCTTTATCATTTTGAAAGGAAAGACTCCTGCTGTTGGGATTCAGCTCCCAAGGTGGATGCGGCCGTAGTAAGACTGGCCAAACACACTACCCTTCCGGTTGACGACGCAGGTTCATTTAGAGATCCTATGGATAAGAAAATGGATCTGAACCTCGCCAAGGCCTACGTGGCTGCAAGCACAGGCCTCCATCCAGCAGTCGCTCTCACTTCGGTTTCCAGAGCTTTAAAGATCTGGATGGTAAGTCTAGAGGCAGACATCCAAAGAGGCAGGAGCAGATCCAGTCTTCTGGAAAGTCTGGAAGATATCAAGCTTGCAGTAGACTTTACTTCTGATGCTTCGGTGGATCTGGTTAAAGCCTTTGCCAGAAATATGGCCCTTTCTGTCTCAGCCAGAAGGGCTTTATGGTTGAGGTCCTGGACAGCAGATGCCTCTTCTAAATCTAGCTTATGTGCCTTACCTTTCTACGGCGACATGTTGTTTGGGAAAAACTTAGATGAATGTATTAAGAGAGCAGCCGAGTACAAAATAGCTTTTATTCCGCAGGATCGCAAACCCAGAGGTTCTTTTCGATCCATACGATATCCGGACTATTTTTCCTTTCGTGATGCCAGATCCTACAAGCCTGGAAGAGAGCATGGAAGATCCCAGCCTTGGAGAGGTGGACAGTCATCTTCCAGAGGCGGTAAAGCTAGAGGCGCCTCGTTCCACAAGAACCCCAGATCTTTATGACTGGTCCCCTCCCCAGTCCGTAGGTGTGGGGGCACGTCTGTTACTCTTCCGAGACGTATGGGAACTATCCACCACAGACGTATGGGTGTTGGATATCATAAAAAGAGGATATCGATTAGAATTCTTCAACCCCCCTCCAGCTTGCTCCTTTCAAACGACCAAATGGCCAGGAGAAGCAGAAAAAAGACGGGCCTTAAAGGATTTTATCTCGACACTCCAGGAAGGAAATGTCATCATTCCAGTTCCCCTGCGACAGCAAGGTCAGGGGTTTTACTCTCACCTGTTTCTCATCAGAAAAGCTTCAGGTGGTTGGAGACCTATCTTAGACCTAAACAGACTAAATCGTCATCTCCTCGTCCGGAAGTTCAAGATGGAGTCTATTCAATCCATCATAAAAGTCGTTTTTCCACACCAATGGATGATTTCTATCGACTTGGCAGACGCTTATTTCCACATCCCCATTGCTCCGGAACATCAGCAATTCCTTCGGTTTGCGGTGGAACAAGGGCATTTTCAATTCCGAGCCCTACCGTTCGGTCTCAGCACTGCTCCAAGAACATTCTCCAAAGTATTGGTTGTTTTGATTGCAGAGCTCAGGAAAATGTGCATAGCCATTTACCACTACCTAGACGACATCCTCATCTTGGCAGAAGACACAGATACCCTTCAGACCCATGGGCAGGTTTGTCTACGTTTTCTACGCCGTCATGGTTGGATGATAAACGAGAACAAGAGCCAATTACAGCCGGCTCAGGAGATTAAATATTTGGGGGCCATATTCAACACCTTAGCAGGCACAGTGAGTCTGTCTCCAGAAAGAGGTACGAAGTTAAGGAACAGAGTCAAAGACATGTTGGTATCCAATGTGACCTCAGCAGAAAGGTGCATGAGCCTGTTAGGATCAATGTCCTCCACCATCGGACTGACAAGATGGGCCCAATGGAGGATGAGGATTTTCCAGAAGAATTTCATCCTGCAATTCAGAACGGGAAATCCGTTTCAGCCTATCAAGATTCCCCCTCTGGTCCATCAATCTCTGATTTGGTGGTTACAGACGAAATACCTGTTCAGAGGGTTTCCATTAGGGAACATCACATGGACAGTCATTACCATGGACGCAAGCCAGTGGGGATGGGGGGCTCACCTACGCGATCAGTTTATCCAAGGGAAATGGTCTTTTCCGGTAACAGAGACTCCCTCCAACCAATTGGAGCTTCTGGCAGTTCTAAAAGCTCTGGAAATCCTCCTTCCCCTCATACGCTTCAAGTGGGTCAAGATCAGATCAGACAATTCCACTGTGGTTGCCTACATAAACCACCAAGGGGGAACACGGAGTTGGAGTTTGATGTCCATTATGAAGCCCCTGATGTCCTTCTCCCAGAAGCATCTTGCAGGCCTATCAGCAATTCATCTCCTGGGAATCCAGAATTCCATTGCGGATTACCTGAGCAGAGTGGAATTAGATCCGGGGGAATGGAGTCTGTCACACGAGGTGTTCGACGACATCACTCAAGTATGGGGCATGCCACAAGTCGACCTTATGGCTACACACAAGAACAAGAAGGTGAAGCGCTTCTTTTCAAAGAGCATCGATCCCCAAGCATCAGGAAGGGATGCTCTTTCAATCGATTGGGTATTTCACCTGGGCTACGCATTTCCTCCTACACCCCTCATCTTTCCTCTTCTGAGACGATTGAGGCAGGAGAAGGTATCCATAATCCTCATAGCCCCCTGTTGGCCTCGCAGGCCTTGGTTTCCTCTATTGTTGAGCCTTTGCAGTGCAGAACCCTGGCGGCTTCCGAATGTTCCTTCCCTTCTACATCAGGGTCCTGTCCTCAACCCAGACCCTGCCTCCCTCAAGCTGATGGCATGGAGATTGAAAGGGAAAGGTTGAACGGCAAGGGATTTTCTCACGCTGTCATTGACACTCTACTGCAAGCAAGGAAACGCTCTACATCTTCCACATACTACAGAATCTGGGACGCTTTTTCCTCCTGGGCTGCTTCCAACCGCAGGAATATTCAGTCTATCTCCACCAAGGAGATCCTTGAATTTCTACAATCCGGTCTTGATAAGGGTCTAAGCTACAATACCCTGAAAGTACATATCTCCTCGCTTTCGGCCCTTACGGATCACAGATGGGCCTTGAACGCAGACGTGATCAGATTTATGGCTGCTGTGTTGAAAATCAAGCCTCCTATCAAGCCCTTCGCCCCACCATGGGATCTTCCCTTGGTATTAAAAGCCCTGAGCGTTTCTCCTTTTGAGCCTCTTGAAACCATCTCTCCTCAGTTGCTCACCATTAAGACGGTTCTATTGGTGGCCTTAGCCTCAGGTAGACGAGTATCTGAACTCCATGCCTTGTCTGCTAAAGAGCCCTTTACAGTTTTTCATAGGGACAGAGTTGTTTTACGGACTGTTCCCGAATTTCGTCCTAAAGTGGTGTCAGCTTTTCACATCAACGCGGAAATAGTACTCCCGGCTCTTCATTCCGAGTCTTCTACTGAGGATACTGAACCTCTGCCTTCTCCGTTGGATCTTGTTCGAGGTCTGTCTATCTATCTAAAGAGATCTTCAGCTTGGCGGACCTCTCAAAGTCTATTCGTCATCCCCAATGGCCCCAGAAGAGGGCTTCAAGCTTCTAAGATGGCCATCAGTAGATGGATTGTTGCCGCCATCATTCAAGCTTACCAGGCTTCAGGGTCGAGAGTTCCTGATGGTCTCAGGGCTCACTCCACGAGATCCCTGTCCTCATCTTGGGCAGCAGCTGCTAAATTGTCTCCTGATCTGATTTGCAAAGCAGCCACTTGGTCTTCTCCAAACACGTTTATAAGGCATTACCAGATTGACGTTAATGCCGGCCATTCAGACTCTTTTGGCAAATCTGTCTTATCCGCAGTTAACTCTTCTTGATTGTTTCTATTGCACGTGTGATTTCTAATACACCAGCATTTAAAAAGATTCTTGAGTCTGTGGTTTTTCTTTTTCCCTCCCTGGGTTATTGCTTGGGTATTACCCATTGTAGTGCTGCCATGGATATGGCCAGGAAAGATGAAAATGTATCCATACTTACCGTAATTTTCTTTTCCTGGTCATAGGCCATGGCAGCACTTAGATCCCGCCCTGGGATATTGCTGTTAACAAGACTAAGGGACCATTGGTGGGAGGGGGTACTTATACCCCTGAATTAATTCTGTTTCCTGTCTAATTAGGGATAGGGAGGAGCTAACCCATTGTAGTGCTGCCATGGCCTATGACCAGGAAAAGAAAATTACGGTAAGTATGGATAAATTTTCATCTTTTTCTTCGTCCCCATGATCACAAATTTTAGTAGCAATAATAAACATATTCGTAACATCTTTAATAAGTATTGGCCCTTACTCCTTCAAGATTCCGTCTTGGAACCTCTTCTGGGCCCACATCCTCGAATTATATATTGGGGTGCCCCTAATTTAAAAAATCATTTAAGTAAAAGTTATTTAAAAACCAAGAAGATTCAGCAGTTAGGCACAAATATGTTTGGTGAGAAAACAGGCTTCTACAAATGCAAAATGTGCTTGGCCTGCAAAGAAACAAGCAAAATATAGAATAGAGTCATTCATAATTTTAAAAATCCTCATCTGGATAAAATATATAAAATTAAAGATATTATTACCTGTGAATCTAACGGAGTAATATATATGTTAAGTTGCCCGTGTTGGGTTATACTATATAGGTGGGACATCTAGACCTCTTAAAACACGCATAAGTGAACACGTTAGAAACATCAGGAATGGCTATTTAAAACATAGTGTGTCTCATCATTTTTTGACAACACACAATAAAGATCCCTCTTTATTACACTTTAAAGCCATTGATAAACCCAAAGGACACTATCGGGGTGGCGATAAGATTAAAAATTTGGGTCAGGCAGAAATGAAATGGATTTTTGAATTAGATACCCTGGCCCCTAGAGGGTTAAATGCAGACTTTGAATTATACCACTTCCTCTAAAAACATTCTGCCACCTTACTGCTGCTATGTTTTATTTATCTTTATGTCTATTTTGTCAGAGGTATTGAAAAGTAATCTTGGGACTGGTACATATGAATAAAGCAGAAGAAAAGGATAACAAGATGGATGCCAGCAGCCTCCATTTTGTGTCAGTTTTTGGAAATCCTTCTGTGTGTTCAAATCTTATTCTGTGTCCCTGAAGCTAAAAGAAAGTCCTCCACATTCCTAACTCTGTTATCTAGTATCACTGGAACAGATAAGGTGGCCATTGTTGTGCAAGGTTTATTACATCTCATTGTACTGATGCAGACACAGCTGTGTACATACTAGAGGAGAAGGGGGGCTTCTCTGCAACTTGCTAGCCCACCCAAACTGGCAGAAACTTACAAACACAGACACACTGAGATTATTGGGATTTTTGACTTGTGGAATCTAATAAGGGTTATTATAAATAAACCTAGTTGATTCAAATCACCCATTAAAATATATAATGATATCACACCTTCACTAATAAATATGTAAAGTATAATTAATCCTACATATTAATTAGAATATTGTTTTTATTGTTTTATTAGTGTGGTATACATTTTATTATACATTTTTATGTAATGTGCAATGATAAGAATATGATAAATATTTACTATAATTTGAAATTGTATTAACACTTCTATATATTGCAACATATATATTGTATTACATTATACTCACAATCCAGGTATAGCTATAAATCATGACATCATCTCATTTACATTAACACACCCATCCATTCAATTGGCTAGAAGTCACAGAAACAGGGTGTGAAACTGAGATAAGGTTTGGTTGATAAGTTGATACTGGGGGAGTAGAGGAGACCGGAGATACCTGAGAGACCTGGGGGGACTGATTTTGGGAGATGGGAATGTTTTAGAAAAGGGCCGAGTCTCTCTCCTTTTGGGGAGAACTCAGGAATATGAGGCTTTTAATAGCACATGTTCATTATAACAATAGAAATCTCCATACCCATAGTATTGAGCTAAGTCCCAGGAGTAACTCCCATCACTCAATTCTTCAATGGAAGGAGTCTCAACTGCAAACCAACCTCTGCCGGTAATGTATAAATGTGGTAATTTGTTTCTAGCATAATCTCATTTTTTATGGATGTCATTAGCATATATATTTGGGTAAATTAAACTTAAATCCCACACTTTCTGGGATCTATATGTTTTAGCCTGGTGTTTATCTGTCATCCTTTCTGCAGAAGGAAGCCAGAGGAATATCCTAGAGATATTAACAAAAGAACCATAAATTCTTATAGTCTAGCTATTTACCCAAATATGTCATATCTAATCTCCAGAGATTATCTAAGATTCTCATTCTTAAAGTCTGAGCTAGGATACATACATTATCATTTACCGAGCAGATTAAGAAATAGCCACCTTGAGTAGTGATATGATTTAGTAGTATTACCTTACCTAAGCAGAGTATATGTTGGTAATTTGTAGGTAATTATGGCGTACTATCATTAACCATTTTAAATACTAATCATAATCAATGTAGATTGTATCTAAATAAAATGCATGGCCATCTTATGGTCAGAAACGTACTGCATAGTAAATTATTCTACATGCATGTGATATAGGCACAGAGCTGCATAATTTATGTTTTGTCCTACTTACTAATGTTATAAATCCTACATGTGAATTATGATTAACATCTATTGATATTGTATTTTGTTGTTATGCTATTTTGCTTACCATTTGATCCTTATTCTATATATAATAAATTCATTATTATTTTATTAATAATTGTTGCATTGTATTTACTTTTGTAGAAACGTCATCCAAACTCTCACATACATAACGAATTCTTGATATGGGTATTTTTAGTCGGACCCATATATATGAATCATTAATTTTCATATTTTTTATGATTCATAATTAATAACTCATATTCATATTTTTATGGTTATTAATAATCCGACAATTTTTATGTCTTATATGGCTAAATTTGATGTTTATCTTTTAATTTCAACTTTTAAAGTTTGACTTTTACATACTAACATTCCTTTCTGTTTTGTTAGCAGCTTTTTGGAAAAAAAGGGCTTATACACATATGGACTGCTTGAAATTGATTTTTATGTATTTGTTTTTTTCTTCGTTTTTTCTTCTCTTTTTTTCTGCTGCTTTACCTACTGCTATTTGTTTTGATTGGGAACATTATAATGGACAATGTGTAGGCTGCATCATATGTGTACAGCCTGCATCGTATATATACAACTCGCGTTAACATAGGAATGTAGGTTCCTCCTTTGGATTGTGTGTGACAAGATATAAGGATGTTTTTCAAAACATGAAAGATGTTTGTTCTTTATTATTATCGCTGTTTGGAACTGCTGTATAATTGAAATGATTTTAGATGTACTCCTCCGTTTGGGGATTTTCTTCGGAGTGTAGACCCTCCCACTTGAAAGATGAACATTCAGGTGGCCATGGAAACTGGGGGTGGAAACAATATAAATTGAGTCTCTTGGTTCGGGACGTCACTGCCTTGATGAAGCCCGGATTGGGCGAAACTCGTCTCAGCTTGTGACGTCCACGAAAGAGACCTTTTGCCTGTGCAATCCGGAAGCCCGATAAAGGTTATTCATCTCCGCGATTGTTTATACACGCCACCTGTTACCCTCAGATTTTGACTACGGAGGAATCGGTGACTTGTTTTATGTATTTTATGTATTCATGCTTTTATTGATTTGTTTTTATATAAGCCTCAAAGATAATTAAGGGGCTATTAAAGACTTTGTATAAATTTCTACATACTCCATCTCCTTCATTCTGTACTGGAAACTGACATCATCCCCTTGACGAATGAGCTGAGAGGAGTCTCAAGTACCTTGAGGATTGTAGGACTTACAGTCCATTTGCCTCTCGCACCTAGAGCCGGTTAGATTTGGCTCTATAAAGTGTGAGTATATTTCCTTTGGAGGAATTATTCACTTATACGTTTTGTATCTACAGGTCTTCACATTGTATTGTTTTTTTTTCTTTTTTACATATCTTCACTGAGAATGTATTTTGATACACTTTATTGAAGAACCAACTATTTAGACAAGTATTGTGTTCTGTATTGTTGCGCAACACTTTTATTATTACACTTTATACAAAGGGGATGGCTTGCTTAGCATCTTGTTTACAAAGGCGTTTGGCCAAAAGTTTGCCTGCCCTATTCCAGTGATTAGAAAAATTTTGTTTTTTTAAATGCCGAATGGTGGTATACTGATTTATGTGCAATCCAATTATTGATACTCATCACAGTAATTATTATCACTAGTGGCACAATCCTCGTTCCCAGACGAGGGGGTGGATTACTAGGGAGCAAGAGTAATCATAGAGCTTCTTGTTAAAGAAACTGGGACCAGTGAGCAGTCCTATATCTATTAAAGAAAAAGATAAGTAGAACCTTAACTTGTTTAGGAACAATAATAACTATAACATGTGTCCACTCCAGCTTGTGCTGTAGACATGGGGCAGTGAATAACCAGCTAATACTATTTTACCCCTGAATGCTGAGCTTCATTTCAAATAACTAACAATGTTTTTGCCTCATATTCTGTTCTCCCGAGTCTATTGGATATCGCATTATTGGTCATGGGAGATGCTTATGCGACTATCTTGGATATATTTCATAATCAACAGTGCTGAAAACTTTGACAAAGATTTGTTAAGTACAATAAAAAAAATAGAAAAAAAACGTCCAAAGATCCCAATCTGGAGTCAGGAGTAGAGAAAAAAGTACACCTTTACTCCATCTGTCCAGTAAAAATTGAAACGGTAAAACAGTAATAACAGGCCGTAATTTCTGGCTGATCACAATGCTGAACCTCAGATTTAGGGCGATATCTCCGGGGGCAAAAGTCTTTCCCTTGAGGGCTTGACATCCATGCTCATATCCTCCAACGCCGGTGCTGGTAATTTATAAGGTGTCTTCTTCTTTCCAGTTGCTGGGACTACGTTCCATTCTCTCTCTAGCCTCGGTCTCTTGCTCAGGCCTGGTTCATCTGGATTCTTGAAGGGGATATCCCACTGCCACAGGAGACTGAGGCCTTCATCCCTCGTTGTGATCGTGGTGGTTACCCCATTCCTCGTGAGTATAATTTTTACGTGAAAGCCCCACTTATATTTTATGTCCGCCTCCCACAGGGCCATTGTAATAGTCTTTAATGACCTTCTTTGCAATAGAGTCGTGGCCGAGATGTCTGCAAAAATGTGCACTTTGGTGAATGGCTCCGGTAATGGAGTAGATTGTCTAGTAGTGTAATCATAGGATCACATCCCTTGGAGTTTCATGTGGCAGACTACGAGGTTTTGGGATCCTGTGGATCCTATCTATCAGCAGATCGGGATTCGAAGCTTCGGCTAGCATAGTGGAGAATAATGCCAAGGCCCAATCTTGCAGACAGGACGTGTGCACTTCTTCTGGAACCCCTCTGAGCCTCAAATTGTCCTGACGTGATCGGTTCTCGAGGTCCCCCATTTTTTCTTTCATCCAGTTTACCTCTTTCTGCAGTTTGTCATGGCGATCCGCCAGGGTGTTGTGCGTGCTCACCATGTCGTCCATTTTTGTCTCCACTCTATTCGTCCGCTCCCCTTACTCCTTTAACTCCATTGTAAAAAGATGTGTGAACGCTTGGATGTCATCTTTAATCTGCGTTCGGAGGGTTGAGAGCATTTTCTTCAAGTGTCCCACAGGCACCATCATCGGTGTGGAAGATGTGGAGGCCGCATCATCTACTTTAGCGGTTTCCTCCTCGTCCGGGTCTGCTTGGGCGCCATTTTGAAGCAAAATCTCCTGTAAGTCCTGAGGGCGTTTGGCTCCCCTTGGAGTAAGAAACGTAATCATTTTCTCCTGATTTTTCCTCTGTCTCTGGCTAGACATAAAAAAAAATAGTCGTAAAAGGTCCAAATAGTTGTTTTCTCTCCCCAGTCACAGTAGGAGCTCTCTACTATGCGTCCAGTCTCGTTGCGTGCTAGGACACGCCCCCACTGACGGAATCTTTAATGTTACACACCATGCGGAACTGGTAATTCTAACTTCTTAATTTTAATATGCTTAGGAAAACAAGCCTTCATATTGTCTTCCTAATACATCCAAGGTTTGCATGGGCATGTCAACATATACATTTCAAATGTTGAGTCACATGTATAATATGGTTCAATTTCGAACCATTTTTAACAGTGCAGGTGTTTAAACTTATTCTCTTTAATTAAACTCTGCCATGCAACACAGCCCACAGTTACCTTATCTTTTAGTATTCAAGAAATGTTGCTTTCCAGTCTTCCAGTTTTTTTTAGAAAAAGTCTGCTTCTATTATATTGGTCTCTAATTGAACTGCAGCAATATGCCATCAATGGTGGCGCTATATTAGGGCATGAATCAGAGAAAATGTATCAATATTTTTTTATCCTCCATTATTTATATTTATGAGGAACGAAAACTGGAGTGCTGGGCATTATCTCTTTCTTATAAACATTTGAGTCCTGCTAAGACACCTAACTTAGAAGTGCTGGTCTACAATGACCTTTTTTGTAGTTAATCAATTGGTAGTTATAGGATATTTGTGATGGGGAAATGTTAGCCTATGCCAATTCAACCATCATCAAGGACTGACAGACGATACACTTATATAAAGAAAAAGCTTCCGGATGGCGCTGGATGGGGAGATCAAAAGATTAACACAATAGTATAATGTATAATATGTATATAGTATAACACAATTTAATAGACGTGGCCTCACCATAAAAAGGGTATCAGGTTTTGAATTTGACATTGGTGAGGGAAATAAGACAAGAAAGCACTTTTTTTTCCTCCTCCATTTTTCCATTCACAAAGACTGTTATTGGTGTATTAGATTATGATTATTACAGGGAGGTTTAAGCAATACAACATGTGATACATAAGCCCCAAAAAGTGGAATTGGAGGGGGAGACGATATAGAAAGTTTTTTTTATTGAGGGATGGGTTCTATAAATGCACAGTGAAATTTTAATCTAAGGATATAAGTGTTGGGTAATATGTAAGTGAAGAATTAATGTATGGAAAGAAAATGGTAGGATCTCTGTGCTGTTGTTTGGAGTTTGATTTGGGGAAGAAACAACTTATGGGGATATATGTCCAGGGTAGTAAGACATAAGATGTCTGAGATGAGATTTTATGGTTGTATTGTTTATAAATGTGTAGAAATAAATGTTTGTTGTGTAAAGAGAGGGAAGAAAGCTGATTTTTGGACTTAAGGGATTAAGTTAGCATCTGTGAGCTTAGTACTTCTGACATCATCAAGTTGTATCGGGCGCAGATCCCCCCTCACGAAGAGACATGATGACGTAGACGCTACAGGGCGGAGCGTCTGAGGTAGCGTGTAGGTGGAGAGAGAGGGGAAGTTACCCTGAAGGATACCGGGATGCCAACCAATCTGCGGCTTCTGCCGCGAAAATGAAAAATGCAATTTGTATACTCCCTGTAAAGATTGGACTATTTATTGTAATTATCGGGCAACAAAAGGTTAAGTTTATGCTGCAAGGCAGTTAAGTTTAAACTGCTACTTTGAAGCAAGTGGTGGGCACCACATACGATTACTTAAACAGATACTCAGCCTATGTGGATTCAAACAGACGAGGACTGCAGCGGCATATCCAATTGCTTAGCCTTAAAGCACTAAAAATATTGTATACACGCACAGGAAAACTACTTGTTACTTAATACAAATCTGTTGATCTATAAAGGGGAAAGAAGAGAGAAGAAAGGGAGAAAAAAAGAAAGAAAAAAAAATTAACTCCATATGTTGAGACAAACAAGTTCAATCTGCTACTCTGAAGTAACTGGTAGATAGAACTTGATGTCCCCAAACAATTAATACCCTAATTGACTAAATCAAAACTGCTATCCTGAAGTAAAATAGCAGCTGGATGCTGTCTCCAGGAGTATATGCACACAGATTACAAAGTCTACAGCCTTAGCTGTTTAACTTAGGGACACAGTATCAGGGCCGGCCTTAGGGGTGTGCGACCTGTGCGAGCGCACAGGGCGCAACACCCCAGGAGGCGCCGCCCACCAGCTAAAAAAAAAAAAAATAAGCCGGTAGAGGCACTGGGTGGCTCACCAGCCCCCTGCTCGGCATGCTCTGCTGTGTCGGGGAGTGGGCGGAGCTAACCGGCTGAGCGGTGTAGCTCCGCCCCCACCCTGTGAAGCAGAGAAGCTCCTGCATCACGGGAGCTGCAGGCAGCAAAAGAAAGTGCTGCTTGGCTCACCATGCCTGCATTAAGCATGGGGAGCCGAGCAGCACTTTCTTTTGCTGCCCACAGCTCCCCGTGAAGCAGACGCTGCTCTGTTTCACAGGGTGGGGGCGGAGCTACACCGCTCGGCCGGTTAGCTCCGCCCCCTCCCTGATCAACATTTGGAGGCAAGGGGAGGGGGGGGGGAGAGGCAGACTGAACAAGGGGAGAGAGAGACAGACAGAACAGGGGGAGGGGGAGAGAGTCAGACAGAACAAGGGGAGGGGGAGAGAGAGACAGAACAGGGGGGGGAGAGAGAAAGAGAGAGACAGAATGGGGGGAGAGAGAGACAGAATGGGGGGAGAGAGAGACAGAATGGGGGGAGTGAGAGACAGACAGAACAAGGGGAGAGAGAGACAGACAGAACAGGGGGAGAGAGAGACAGACAGAACAAGGGGAGAGAGAGACAGACAGAACAGGGGGAGAGAGAGACAGACAGAACAGGGGGAGAGAGAGACCGAACAGGAGGAGGGGGAGAGAGAGACAGAACAGGGGGAGAGAGACAGAACGGGGGGGAGAGAGAGACAGAACACGGGTGTCTGGGGGGGAGAGACAGAACACGGGTTGTCTGGGGGGGAGAGACAACGGGGGGGGGACAGAACAGGGGGAGGAGAGACAGAACAGGGGGAGGGGGAGAGAGACAGAACAGAGGGAGAGAGAGAGAGAAAACAGGTATGGGGGAGTTAGAGCGAGACAGATGTGGCATGGAAGAGGGAAGGGACACATACATAGGGGGGGGGGGGAGACGGGGGGCACCACGGGGGAAGCCTGCACAGGGCGCTGGGACACTTAAGGCCGGCCCTGCACAGTATACTTGGTTATCTCTATGGGCGTTTAGGATTGCTAACGTCTTTCGTGTGTAAAAACACTGGACTCTATAGTATCAACCTTTGAATAAACCAGGCTCTCTTTATTACTGTGAAATCAAGTGTCGGGGGGAGAGCAAAAGAAAGGAAATAAGGATATAAGGTCAAGTAAAGGGAGTAAACATCTTAAGAAATATCTCCTAACTTGACGTATGGTCTGATTTATTGAACCAAAAGTGGTATCCTTACAACTACAATACCACGGATTGGGGCACCTCATATAGAACCTTCCAAAACTCCTTGGAGCCTTAATTCTCTACATGGCAACTAAAAAGGGGAATGAACTTAGTATTCCATCAGAAGAAAAAAAAATTAAAGAAAAAAGGAACATGGAAGTTGGAAAAAAAAGAGATCAAGGAATAGAAGCACATTTTTCCCCTCAAACCACTAAAACCCCTGATAATTTAGACTCTACCAGCAATCTGGAGTACAGTTTGAACACTCTAGAAACAGAGACCCCCAAACAACTGGGTACCTTGGGAGAGTTGGGGAACAGGGGAATATCCCCCGCATATCTACAAAAATGCTTTGAACAACAATTACAGTTGATTAAGAGAGAATTTAGCTGTGAATTTGGTGAATTTAAAGAAGATATTAGGAAGTTGGGCGATAGAATTAAACAGAACGAGGATAAATTGGAACATATGGAATTTTCCATTAAAGAATTCGAACAAAAAACTACGGCGTTGAATGAAAAAATCTTGAGCATGGAGATAAAGACAGAGGAAGAAGGAAGAATGTAAGAATTCAAAGAATTTCGGAATCCGTGACTCAAGATAAAATAGTATCGTATTTGTTGGAACGTTTTAAAAAAATGGGATGTGGCGACCTGCGTAATGATGACAACGAAAGAGCCCACCGCTGCTGGAAACCGGCTAACATAGCAGAGACTTTATTGTTAGATTTGCATTATTTGGACTTAAAAGAAAAATCTTAGTAGCAGCTAGAACTTTTGAAACCACAGAAGAAGAATTTACTAAATTGTCTTTTTATCAAGATCTTTCATTCCATACGAAGCAATTAAGAAAGTCATTTAAACCAATTACGGACATTTTGAGACAGAGACAGTTGACATACTGGTGGGGGTTCCCAGTTAAAATTTGTTGTACGTTGAATAATAATTCACTTTCTTTTGATAAGGTTAAAGATGCTCGAAAATGGTTAGAAGAGAATTAATGTTTTAAGGGGGTACTAGCAGATTGGCTGGGGACAGATGGTCTAAAGAAAAGAAGGGGTAAGATATTAGCTAAGTGGGAGGAAAGAGGAAGGGAAACTTAACAGGTCTTTTTTTTTTTTTTCAGATGGTGGTTTAAATACATATTTGAGGGACAAATCGGAAATACAACTGGGAAAATAAAAATAGTAATAGATACTTTTATGTAATAAAAAAGAGGATAAGAAGGGACTAGCTGCACTTAAAATTTAGAAAACGTTTATTGGGAATGATGTGGTGCACAGACACTATACAATCAGATTTATGAGTAAATTGGACACTAAGAATTATACAAGGATGGGCATAAAGAAAGAAAAAAATGGGAATGAGAAAGAAAAGGGAAAATATAAATAGGCACTTTATGCTCTAAACAAACACTCTAGTGGGGTTATCAGTAGATGATTTGGGAGGTCACAACAAATATATAAAGACGTATATTTCTAAGGTAGTAATAACACACATTGATAATTAGGATCTAATTGGAGACACGTACGTAGACACAGGAAAATTCTGTACACGACACTACACTTAATAGGAAATACACATATGGGTGAATCTCCTGCGAAACAGGATGTCATAGACACAATAGCTGGTAGCGCAATAGTGGGTATATAAAGGGATAAACAGGAATAAAAGGTAACTCCCGGATATAGGATCATAGCATGGATTAACTTTTTAGAAGTCAAGTTAAAAGAAAGGGATAGGATATAGGATAAAAAACCGATGGTCTGGCTGATTCATTTAACGAATTCTTAGCAAAATACAAAATGTATGATTTATGGAGAGTGGTACATCCGGGAGAACGAGACTTTACTTTCTTTTCCAGACGATTTGGGTCTTACTCTAGGATTGATTTGTGTTTGGTGCATGCACATATGATTGATGAATGTGAAAAGATAGATATAAAGTAGTTGACATGGACTGACCATAGTGCGCTTGTATACGTTATTAGGGGCAGAAATGTTGGAGTTAGACAAAGCTGGAGGATTAAGGAACATATGCTAGGTGACAAGAAATATGTAGAAGAGTTGGAGGAATTGTCAGACCACTTCTTTAAGGAAAACCTGATGGGAGAGACCCAGATGGACACGATATGGAATGCATATAAATGCGTAGTGAGGGGTAACTTAATCAGTAGAGAAATATATTTAAATAGAAGAACTACTGCTAAGTTAGCAGACTTAAATATAAAAGTAGAGAATATCACAAGAATAAACAATTCCCCCAATTACAGAATGCTCTAGAAATTAAACAAATTAAAAAAGATATAAATGAGAAATTAGTCACAAGAGCAAATAGAACCTTAATACGTACCAAACAAAAGTGGTATTATATGGGAAACAAACCAGATAAAATATTGACCAGTCAGCTTCAAAAGGAGAATAGCAAGTCAAGAATCTCTAAAATCAATCTCACCTAAACAAATTGGTACGGAATTCAATTTTTTTTATTACTCCCTGTATAATCTACCTGACAAGGGCTTCTCCCGCAAACAAGTGAGAAAATATATCAATGAGGCTAATCTACATAGATTAACAGATGAACAAAGTAAACAACTGGATCAACCCATAACTGAGTTGTAAGTCGCAAAAGCTATAAAACATCTGAGTAGTAACAAAGCTCCAGGGCCAGGTGGCTTTTCCGGTATATTTTATTAAAAATTGTCTTCGCGTCTAACTCCCTATCTGACAAAATTTTTCAACGAAGCCATAAAGAAAAATGTCTCACTGGAGAGTCAATGCAGGCGGTAATTCTCCCAATTCCTAAACCCAGAAAATATGCTACTCACATAAAAAAAACGATCGCTCAATTTCTTTAATTAACACTGACTCCAAGATATTCTATATTGGCATACGGAATAAAAGGTTGTATAAATACACTGATTAATAAAGATCAGGTAGGATTTATGCAAGATAGAAACTCTGAGGACAGCGTAAGGAGGATTATCGACACCTTTGAAGGTGGTTGGGCAGAACATTGAATCAGATTGGTTCAATATATACAATGGAACGAAACAGGGCTGTCCCTTGGCTCCTCTATTGTACATAATATCACTAGAACCCCTGGCAAATTTGATTAAATTAAATAAGAATATAAAGGGAGTAAGAATGGGCAACATAGAATATAAGATAGCTGCATATGCCGATGATGTATTCCTGACGTTGACTGACCCGGAGTGTTCAATCCCAGAGCTACTGAAGCTAATTCACTACTATGGTGAAAAATCCAACTAAAAATTAAACCTAGAGAAAACACAGGCAATATGTATAGCCACGCCTAAGGATATGCAAAAGAGGCTGAGAGAAAAATACTCCTTTCAATGGGGTGGCTCTGGGATTGAATACTTGGGCATTACGTTACCTTCTGATGGCAGAGATACGGCAGAAATTAATTGCAAAAATATCTTTAAAGAAATTCAAGCTAAACTCAATAAATGGAGACAATCATCCATCTCATGGATGGGTAGAATTAATACCGTCAGGGCTTATGTCATCCCGCAGTGGCTTTATATATTTAGAATGGCACCAGGAAAGATTAAAACAGACCAACTGACACTAATACAAAATAAGTTACTGGAGTTTGTATTCCTTGGCAAAAAAACAAGGATAAATAAAAAGACTATGTATCAGGATACTAAAAGAGGGGGTCTTGGAATGCCAGTACTTAAAGATCTTTGGGAGGCCTCTATGTTAATGCATGTAAATATGGACCCCCAATACGGATTTAGACTGGTGGCAGATAGAGAAGGAAATCTCTGGTATTGATAACTTGGAAAATATCCTATGGTTGAACAAAGATCACCAGAAGTCCATACAACAAAAGATCTCAGGGAGTATTCTCGCATATCTCATGGAATTAGTATGATTTTAAAAAGAGATGTAATATAAACGGAAAAGTCCGGAGAACAACCCCTTTGGAAGCACTAGAATATAATATGGTTGACTTATGACAACATTTTGGAGACAGGGTGGCATCAACAGAATTGAGGATCTATATGTAGAAAATAAAATTAAAGAGTTTGCAGTACTAAGACAGGAATTTGAGTTGCCATCGAGGGACTTGTTTAAATTCTTCAGAATAAAACATTTTCTATCAGAAAACCTTTATATGTATAATGATAGGGATAGTATAGAGCCACTGGATAGCTTATTTAATGGTAAACCAAAGAAAAAATGCATGAAAATCTGTACGAATTGGGTTAAACAATTGAAACAACAGTTTGTTCCATCTGCATGGGGTAGTTGGGAGACCTAAAATCTGATATAGAGGCTACAGATTATGCTGATAATTGGCACAAAAGATGGAATGACATAAGAAAGCATATACACTGTTTAAACTTGCAGGAAGTATTTTTTTAAGCTGAATAACAGATGGTATATGACTCCTTCAAAGCTAAAAAACATGAGTCGCATGTATGATGAAAGGCGCTGGAGATGTAAAAAGTGCAGGGGCACACTCCTACACATCTTTTGGGAATGTGAGAAATTGCGTGACTGTTGGAGAGAGGTATTTGGAGTTAGCTCAAATATAAGCAGGAAGGCACTCCCGGGTTCCCCCCATAAGGCTTTATTACAACAGGGATTGGAGGAAATTGATAGGGTTGATATGCCCCTGGTGACACATATACTATTTGCAACTAAACTTGTGATTGCAAGGAAATGGAACAAAGGTGGAAAAATTTGCTGGGCGCAAGTAAGAAATCAGATAGAAACACAACAGACAATGGAAAGGGGCTATCTTATCCATAGAGTGGAGCTAGACAAATATAACAAAATATGGGGTAAATGGGAGAAGAGATTATAATACGTCCTCTGCTGGTATAAATTTATTATTTAACAGCCCGAAGTAAAGGGAAGTTCAAACCCTCCTAGGAGGGTTCTTATGAGATACGATCACAGATGATCCTCTCCGTTGTTTCCTAGTTTTCGTTTTGAAAAAAAAAAAAGAGGGGTCGCAATAATGTTTGCCTGTAACCTTACGGTGAACATCAAGTATAAGGAAATAGATCCAGAGGGAAGATACCTCATAATGATTTGTGAAATTAATAACAAGATATTTACATTGGATAATTTATACGCCCCTAATGAGAACCCAATCAAGTTTATAGCGGGAATAGTAAAAAAATATGAAAGAATTAGACAAGGAAACCAGGTAGTGTTTGGTGATTTTAACTGTGTAATGGAGCCATCAAAGGATAAGACAAAATCTTTAACAGGAAATTATGGTAGGAAGTTCCAAAATACATCTAAGAGATTTAAGGAACTGGTAAAAAAAAAGCGGGCTTGCTGGACACCTAAAGAATCTGTCACCTGGGAGAGAGGGATTATTCTTTTTTTCAAAAATACACATAGCATACTCTAGAATTTATTATTTTCTCTCGGACTTAAAGAAAGTAAATTTGGCTAAGGGTTTTTTTTTTTACAAACATTTTTTGGTCGGACCATAATGCTCTTATCCTAGAGTTAAAGGACTAAAATAAGGAATGACTGGAGAATAAACGACACTCTCCTCTTGAAAAATGAAAACAGAGATAACATAATAACAGAAACAGAACTATATTTTAGAGAGAATAGTAACAAGGAAACCAAACCAGCTACCGTTTGGTGTGCTTATAAAAGTGTTATCAGAGGTACTTTAATTAAAATTGGCGCCATTGCAAAAAAAAACTGCCTCCCAGGGCTCTATATATCAAACTAGATGAACTAGTTAGTCAAATTAAAGAAGATCCATCGGTAGAAAGATCTAAGCGAGTGGACGAACTAGAAAAACTAATAGATGAACAGATAACAGCTAGAATAAATAAAAACTTAGAAATTCTAAAAATCAAATATTACTAATAACGTAATAAGGCAGATAAATTGCTGAAAAATAAAATAAAGAATAACCAAAGTAAGAAATGTATCTCAAAGATAAAGGATAGGCAACAATGGGTAATGTCCCCAGAAAAAATAGGGAAAGCATTTAGGGAATTTTACAGAGATTTATACAATCTGAAAAATGAACCTAGTACAACGGAAATAAAACAGTACTTGGAGGATAGACTCCTACCAAAAATTAATGGGGAACAAAAGTGTTTCTTAAACTCGCCCTATACGATAAAAGAAGTGGAAAAAGTAATCAATGAACTGAAACAAAATAAATCTCCCGGCTAAGATGGCTTCAATAAGATGTTCTATAAATTAGTGAAGAAACAAGTAGAGATCTTACTAATGCAGTCAACGGTTTTGCAGAGTCCGCAACGATACCGGCAGAACTGTTAAAAGCTATTATTGTGCCAATTCCGAAAAATGATAAAGATATGTCCCTGGCATGGGCATCCGCAGAAATTTTTTTGGGGGGGGCATAATTTTACCGTCATCCTTTCGTGCCTCGTTTTGACAAGTTATCATGAAGTGGATGAGCTTTGTCTTTATCAGTGAAGGCATGCAAAGGGTTGATAAACCCTTCACCAGATACAGATCCACAGCACCAGATATAAACCAACCACACTAGATATAGCCTCACTGCACCAAATATAGATCCACTGTGCCAGATATAGACCCACAACACCAGATATTAACCCACGGTACCAGCTAAAAACTCATGACACAAGATATAAACCAAAGCACCAGATAAATATCCAGAGCTCTAGCTGAAACTCCACAGCAACAGATAGAACAACATAGCAAAGATATAACCCCATAGCACCAGATACAACACTATAGCACACAATATAACCCCAGCACCAGATACAACACTATAGCACACAATTAAAACCAACAGGACCAGACACAACACTATAGCACACAATATAACCCAACCAGGGCCGGCCTTAGGGGTGTGCGACCTCTGCAAGCCAGTAGAGGCACTGGATTGGGGAGATCAAAAGATCCCCCCTCACCAGCCCTCTGCTGGATCTGACGAGGGGGCGGAGCTAACCGGCTGAGGGGTGTAGCTCCGCCCCACCCTGTGAAGCAGAGAAACATCTGCTTCACAGGGAGCCACGGGCAGCAAGAGAAAGTGCATTAAGCATGGGGAGCCGAGCAGCACTTTCTCTTGCTGCCCGTGAAGCAGATGCTGCTCTGCTTCACAGGGTGGGGGCGGAGCTACACTACTCAGCCGGTTAGCTCCTCCCCCTCCTTGGATCAACATTTGCAGGCAAAGGGAGGGGAGAGAGAGACACAGAACAGGGGGAGGGGGAGAGAGAGAAAGAACAGGGGGAGAGAGAGACAGAACAGGGGGAGGGGGGGAGAGAGAGACCTCTCAGCACCAGATACAACACTATAGCACACAATATAAGCATACGGCAACAGATACAACACTATAGCACACAATATAACCCCACAGCAACAGATACAACACTATAGCACATAATATAACCCCACAGTACCAGATACAACACTATAGCACACAATATTATTATTATTTTTTTTTAAAGGGGAATTGCAAAAAAACAGGGGGAGGAGGGGCAACCCCCCCCCCCCCCGCGAACGACCATGGTCCCTGGTGACAAGTTTCAGACCAATATCATTACTAAATGTTGACACTAAGATTTATTCAGCAGCCTTAGCGAACAGACTCAAGGAAGTAATACCCTCACTTATAGATAATGACCAAGTGGGCTTTGTACTGGGCAGAAATTCATCCAATAATATAAGACATATATTAGATCTAAATAAAAAAGAAAAACACCCTATGGTGGTACTGGTGTTGGACGCCAAAAAAGCATTCGATCGCGTAAATTGGGCATTTCTGATACAGACTCTGAACTCATTTGGGATAGAGGGACACTTCCTCGACTCTGTTCAAGCATTATACACCAACCCAATGGCCAGTATAAAGGGGAAAGGTTTTCGTTCTAAAGAATTTAAAATTAATAACGGTACAACACAAGGCTGTCCTCTTTCCCCTTTGTTATATATACAACAATGGATGGAACCACTTGCAAGAGCTATTAGACAGAATATTAGAATAAAAGGTGTGGGTAAATTATGGGAGTTATCCTTGGGGAAAATAATGAAGGAAATAGAGCAATACAGTGGAGATGGAAGAAAATTTTCCTTTTAAATGGGTGAAAGAATTTTCATATTTGGGTATTAAAATATGCAAATACCCTTCTAAGATGGTAGATAAGAATTTATTACCACTCTAGCAAAGACAAATAAAGATCTCCAAGACTGGAAAAACATGGAAATATCCTGGTGGGGGAAAATTAATGTAATTAAATCATACGTGGTCCCAAAATGGACATATTTATTTAGAATAAATTTCTAAAGATTTGAAGATTCCAATACCATGGTCAAAAATGGCGCAAAACTCCTTCAGTAGATTAATTTGGTCAGGGAAAAAACCCAGGATAAACCAAAGAATATCATCACTCAAACTGGATTCGGGAGATTTGGGGATACCTAACATTGTGGAAGAATATGAGGCTAATATGCTTACCCAAGCAAGAATTACACAAAAGGAAAGGGCCAAATTAGAAAAGTGGTCTAAGATCGAAAGAGATATTACGGCAGCACCTTAATAGAAGGAATGTTCTGGGTCACGGGAAAGATAGGACAGAAAGAATTTAATGAAGGCCTTAGTTCTCTTGTTCTAAATAATATACTGCTGGCTTTGTCTAAAACTAAGAGAAAGGGGGGGCGTGTCTGGCCACGAGGCAATATGGCAGCTTAAACCTGAAGCTCCGCGCCGACGGCCCAAACGAATCGCAAATCGAAAACACAAACGAGCGATGGGACGCAATAAACGATCTCCATCGGACCCCCAGACACCCGGGATCACGAAAAAGTCCTTGGAACCCTCAGTGAGGCACTTCTTCGCACCACAACCAGCATTAGCTTTACAGCAGGACGAGTCCAATATGGCGGATACTCCCGCGCTCTCCCCGGGTTCTGGTGATTCTATCTCGTCTTCCCACACACACAATCCTCGCCACAGGAATTATCCCAGCATCTCCTATCTATACTCCAGGCCATGCCATCAAAAGAGGACTTCTCTGCTATGGCGTCAAACATCAAACACCAAGGAACACATAATGCTCAAGGCCCGCTCCAGACACATTTGGAAATATGATAACCAAGATATATCACTATACCAATATTTGTCCTGGATTACCCTGCAGACGAGGAGGGCACTACAATCCCTTACCCGGGCACTGGCTGAAAGAAACATTACTTACCGTTGGGGCTTCCCATTCAGCCTTTCGGCCACCTTGGGGGATACCGTCCACATGATTAGATACCCTGAAGATGTCCCGGCCTTCTTAAGAGCTGCCAACATCAACGGCATTGCGATACCTGACTGGCTGGATCCAAATTACCAGGGACTGCCTAGACCGCAGCGACAGCGCCGGGCAAAACCTCTGAGAAGGCGACACGATAGCCCAGAAGTGGGTGGACGCGAGAAGAATAGACCACACAGGTTCCAGCTCTGATCCAGCGAGGTCCCCGGCCTGCAATGAGACCACAGTATGCTCGTTTGGGGGTCTCATCCTGAAAGATCCGACACCCTCCACGGAACTAATCTAACCCCCCGGCGACTGTATCTAGGGCTCCACACCAAATATACCTCGGGTTGGCCATCTCGGATTACAATTGGCAAGCAAGCTCTTGCGGAGACTACGATGGCCACCACCTGCAACGGGACACCACAATCCAACCTGTCGATGTCCCACTGACCATACCAGGTACCTCGCTCTCACGTTGACTCTCTCCCCCAGACCTGGGAGGAGACCTGTTGGATCACAGCATGTTGATTGTTGATTTTTTTGCTCTATTTGATGTTTTCATGTCTTAGAGATAATATAAAGCACAGGGCCGACTGGGCGCGGTTGCTCCAGCCCTCACTGTCTTTGGATTAACGATATAACTTACATACATATTTTACTATATTACTATCTTATTAGACAAACTGATAAGTGTTAGACTTAATTGGGTGGGTTTTTGTATTGCCTCTTGGCCTCCCTACGCTCCTCCTGGAAGCTTTGATGTCACAAATAGACACAGACACCCCGTTAGTGTTCTGTGCCGGACACACATTCCCTGTACTGTGGTAGTGTGGTCTGGGGCCCCCCCAGACCACACTACCCCGAGATTGCAATCAGCCCAACCTTTCACCCCCTTTGTCTATTAACCCCCCCCCCCCCTCCTTTATGGCCGCACAGGACATGGATACACATCCCAGTCCATTAGTTATTTACACACTAAACACGCACGGTCTTAACAAGCTGGAACAAATGTCCAATCTTCTACGGGACCTTAAGACACACAAGGTTTCCATCGCATTTGTACAAGAAACCCATTTCTTAGACTCTAAACATTGCTCACTGACGAACAAATATTTTCCTCATGCTTATTACAGTAATAATAAGACAAACAAGACCAAAGGAGTGGCGGTAATCCTATCCATACACTTACCCATCACAGACATTGAGATGGACAGCGACACAGACGGCCGATTTTTATTTCTTAAAGGGAATCTACTGGGCAAGAAATACACGATCGCATGCGCCTATTTCCCCAATGACAAACAATATCGCTTCTTAAGGACATTGTTTAAACGACTGAATCTTTTTTCTGAGAGGGAACACTGATATTGGGAGGGTATTTTAATTCTCCACTGGACCCTCAGCTTGATACATTGACCCCCCTACCTAAGGCACCAACTGGCACCCAAAGACGAATAAAAACACTACTAGCTACCTACCAATTGACAGACGCGTGGAGAACATTACATCATAACACCCGTGACTATACATTCTATTCTACACCACACAAGACCTACTCCAGACTTGACTATATCTTCGTGGAACATAGGGATCTTGACTCATTGATAAAAGCGACTATTGAACCGATCACATGGTCGGACCATGCCCCGGTCCTGGTCCATCTCACTTCCCCACTTATGAGACCTAGACAGATCTCGTGGAGACTAAACAAATCTCTCAACCAAGACCCTCTCTTGGCTCCTACAACATTATTTTGAGGAAAACGCAACTCCCGAGATCTCTACCCCAGTTTTATGGGAGGCACACAAGAGTGTAGTAAGAGGACACTTCATTGCACAAGGCTCAAGAAGGAAAAAGGAGAAAAAAACACAGACTTATTACACTTTCCAGAGAAATTGTTGCCCTGGAGACCTCACATAAATCCACACTACAAGCTGACACATATCAACTACTGCTGTCTAAGAGAAATATATTAGGGGAAATACTGAGCGCTAAAAAGCTATTTTTAATTCAAAAGACCAAACAGTTTTTCTTTGAGCACAGTAATAAGAGTGGCAGATACTTAGCCGGCTTATTGCGCAAAAGGAATTTAAGGTCACATGTCCCCGCGATCCGCAACGCAGCTCACCAGTTAGTCACTGCGCCCTCAAAAATATCAGAGGTTTTCAAAGACTATTACAGATCCGTTTACAACCTACACCCCCGACAACCCAAAGCGACCCGACAGACTACAGAACACGCCATCCGAGACTACTTGGCCAAACACATGCACCACACGCTAACGCCAGACATAACCAACTCACTGGAAAGCTTGATTACGACGGAAGAACTCACGGCGGCAATACAGAGCTCCCAGACAAGCAAAGCTCCTGGCCCAGATGGTTAGACACTTAGGTACTACAAAACTTTCCTCCCTGTGATCGGCAAACACCTCATCAATATGTTCAATACTGTGCTACAGGGAGAACCGCTCCACCCACATACACTACAAGCATTGATTACTGTAATACCCAAAGAAGGTAAAGACAAGGAATTGTGCCCCAGCTACCGACCTATTTCTTTACTCAACGCTGACCTTAAACTCATGGCCAAGATACGCAGAAACAGCGTTCGATAGGGTGGACTGGACGTTTTTGAGAGAAACACTACACCATGTGGGATTTGGCACAAATTTTTTGCAATGGATCAACACATTATATACAGCCCCTACGGCCTGAGTATCAGTAAATGGGACACTCTCCCAACCTCTCACAATCACAAACGGGACGAGGCAGGGCTGCCCGTTATTTATTATTTTATTTATCCTCTCCTTAGAGCCTTTCCTCAAAGCAATTCGAGGAAACACAGATATTCATGGCTTGAGAGTTGTACACTAAACCCACAAACTGGCGGCATTTGCAGATGACATGTTATTCACCATGACCCAACCACAAATATCCCTACTGTCCATACAAGCTGAACTCTCACACTATGGCAGCCTCTCTAATCTTAAAATAAACACCAAAAAGTTAGAGATACTAAACATTTTGATCCCCACGACCTTAGCTACAGTTTTACGTCAATCCCACCCTTACAAATGGTGTACCCATCACCTGACATATCTAGGTACAAACATAACCCCAGACCTTGCGGAACTCTACCAGACCAATTTTGCTCCAATGTTGACCCAACTACAGTCAAACCTAAAAACCTGGGACTACTCGCATATTACATGGATAGGATGGATCAATGTGGTAAAGATGAATCTGTTACCTCGGCTACTCTATCTATTTCAAACTCTTCTCATTCGAATCCCTAAAGTATTTTTTGACAATCTACGTACCGCAATAACTAAATACATCTGGCAGGGAAAGCACCCAAGATAGAAATACTCACAACTCACCCTACCGAAGAGCCAAGGTGGCCTGGCTCTACCTGACATTAAACTCTACTATTGAGCCAGCCATTTACTGTGAATACTCGACTGGTCCATCTCTAGTGAATACAAGCAATGGGTACAAATCGACCACGCTAGAAAGGAGGGACATGTGGGGGCCACCTTGTGGTTACCAACTGACAAACGACCCCACCACCTACTACAGCGTCCCCTTATACGGGCTACTTTGGGAGTATGGAATGCCACCAATATTAGGGCATCCCTGACCTCCTTTCCATCTCCAATGACCCCTCTCTACCACAACCCAGACTTTATACCTGGTATCACAGGCAGTAGACTGTTTCCCACAGCTGATGCCCCCAAATAACATATGCACCAAGCCATACAAGGGACCAACTTGGCCCATATATCACATTTTATAGACAAACCACAACCGTCCTACTTAGACACATTCAGATACCACCAACTATCCCACTACTTTACGTCTATCACGCCTAAACACAGACTGTACAGAGACATGACTGCATTTGAAAAGGAATGCACACAAACAGGCCCTGTTTGTAAAGGCATTTCTAGGTTGTACAACCAGCTGCCTAGGGCGCATTTTGGCTGGGGGCGCCGGAACCCTGCTTCTAAAAAAAAAAAAAAATCCTCCTCCTTACTTACCTCGTCGGCATCGCTGCGTCTCCGGTGCTGGGCCGCCTGTGGCTGAGAGGGAAGCGTTGTGCGCTCCCCTCTAGCCAATGCGCATTCAGTAAAGTTTTTTTTTTAAACAAACTTTATTGAATGCGCATTGGCTGGAGGGGAGCGCACAACGCTTCCCTCACAGCCACGGACGGACCTGCAGCGAAAACACAGCAGCAGCAGCGACGAGGTAAGTAAGGAGGAAGGAAGGGGGAAAGTCCTGGCTGGCATATTGGGGGAAAGACAGTCCTGGCATATTGGGTGGCTAAGTCCTGGCATATTTTGGGGGAAAGTCCTGGCATATTGGGTGGCTAAGTCCTGGCATATTTTGGGGGAAAGTCCTGGCATATTGGGTGGCTAAGTCCTGGCATATTTTGGGGGAAAGTCCTGGCATATTGCTGGGGAAAGTCCTGGCATATTGGATGTTTAAGTCCTGGCATATTTGGGGGGAAAGTCCTGGCATATTGGGTGGCTAAGTCCGGGCATATTGTGGGGCAAAATCCTGGGATATTGAGGGGCATAATCCTGGCATATTGAGGGGCATAATCCTGGGATATTGGGTGGCATAATCCTGGGACATTGAGGGGCATAATCCTGGGATATTGAGGGGCATAATCCTGGCATATTGTGGGGCATAATCCTGGGATATTGAGGGGAATAATCCTGGCATATTGAGGGGCATAATCCTGGCATATTGAGGGGCATAATCCTGGGATATTGAGGGGAATAATCCTGGCATATTGAGGGGCATAATCCTGGCATATTGAGGGGCATAATCCTGGGATAATGAGGGGCATAATCCTGGGACATTGAGGGGCATAATCCTGGGACATTGAGGGGAATAATCCTGGGACATTGAGGGGCATAATCCTGGGGTATTGAGGGGCATAATCCTGGCATATTGAGGGGCATAATCCTGGCATATTGAGGGGCATAATCCTGGGATAATGAGGGGCATAATCCTGGGACATTGAGGGGCATAATCCTGGGACATTGAGGGGAATAATCCTGGGACATTGAGGGGCATAATCCTGGGGTATTGAGGGGCATAATCCTGGCGTATTGAGGGGCATAATCCTGGCATATTGAGGGGCATAATCCTAGGATAATGAGGGGCATAATCCTGGGACATTGACAGGCATAATCCTGGGATATTGAGGGGCATAATCCTGGCATATTGAGGGGCATAATCCTGGGATATTGAGGGGCATAATCCTGGCATATTGAGGGGCATAATCCTGGCATATTGAGGGGCATAATCCTGGGACATTGAGGGGCATAATCCTGGGACATTGAGGGGAATAATCCTGGCATATTGAGGGGCAAAATCCTGGGGTATTGAGGGGCATAATCCTGGCATATTAAGGGGCATAATCCTGGGATAATGAGGGGCATAATCCTGGCATATTGAGGGGCATAATCCTGGGATATTGAGGGGAATAATCCTGGCATAATGTGGGGCATAATCCTGGGATATTGAGGGGAATAATCCTGGCATATTGTGGGGCATAATCCTGGGATATTGAGGGGAATAATCCTGGCATATTGAGGGGCATAATCCTGGCATATTGAGGGGCATAATCCTGGGATAATGAGGGGCATAATCCTGGGACATTGAGGGGCATAATCCTGGGATATTGAGGGGAATAATCCTGTCATATTGAGGGGCATAATCCTGGGGTATTGAGTGGCATAATCCTGGGGTATTGAGGGGCATAATCCTGGCATATTGAGGGGCATAATCCTGGCATATTGAGGGGCATAATCCTGGGATAATGAGGGGCATAATCCTGGGATATTGAGGGGCATAATCCTGGCATATTGAGGGGCATAATCCTGGCATATTGAGGGGCATAATCCTGGGATATTGAGGGGAATAATCCTGGCATATTGTGGGGCATAATCCTGGGATATTGAGGGGAATAATCCTGGCATATTGTGGGGCATAATCCTGGGATATTGAGGGGAATAATCCTGGCATATTGGGTGGCTAAGTCCTGGCATATTGCGGGGCATAATCCTGGGGTATTGAGGGGAATAATCCTGGCATATTGAGGCTTAAGTTATGGTACTTATTCTCCACCATTCTTAATAGGGGGCTTTATTGCAACATGTAACTCTGTTAACTCTCTTTTAATTTAATTGCTGAGAAAGGGGTGGAACATGTGATGTCATGATATGGGAAAATAATATGATAATGGGGGGGGGGGGGGGGCGGCAAATGTTATTTTGCCTAGGGCGGCAAAAATCCTTGCACCGGCCCTGTGTACAACCTGCTCCTACAGAACACTAACAATGTTGCTCCCCCTTTTATGGGTAAATGGGAGACTACCCTTAACATTACTTTCTCCCCACAACAATGGGAAAAGATACTATACTTAGCCCACCACACTACAGTGAGTACCAAATACCAAGAAAACGCATATATAAGCTCCTCAGCATGTGGTACACTACCCCAGTAAAACGTCAATGAATTACACCTATACACACACCGACACAGGTTTAAAGATATGTGAACAATCCTAAGGCACCCTGTTCCATTTATGGTGGGAATGTGTTCTGATCCAACCATTCTGGGTAAAGATCCATGAGATTATGTCACAACTTATGGACAACCCCCCCCCCCCCCCCCCCATTCAAGCCCGAATATGTATTGTTTCACAGCACAACCCTGAAACCATCCCAATATAAGAAATCTCTACAGCCTAATTTAATTATTGCAGCAAACAGTTTAATCCCCTTATTTTGGAGATCACCCACCACCCCGTCGGTCACAATGTGGATAGATATGGTAGAGGAGTTGCGTAAAATGATGGAGATTAACCAGCTGACACCGGAAGATAAAAATAAATTCGTGGGAGTGTGGTTTCACTGGTTGGAATTCCTCGACTCCCCCACCCTGCTGACTCACATATAGGGATAATTATGCCTATACTTTTTGCTAGAAGATGACCCAGGTTTAAAGATATGTGAACAATCCTAACGCTAGGAGATGGAATGCACTGATACCCCATGCAATGTTCAAACGTATGAAATGATGTACCTGGTCGTAGATTTTGATATATTTGCAGTCTGTCTTGGATCGTTTGTATGTACAATTTATACACTGCATATTACCTCAAAGTACCAAGATAAATATGTGAAAGTATAGATCCCCCTCTATATGCCAGACCCCTGGCTTCTGTCACTTTTTACCCTAACCCATGCTGTGATATTTCTAATGAGATATCTTCTTTTGCCTATCTTTTTTGGGGCCTTTTGCATACCCCAGTTTAGCTTTTGTTGCAATGAAAATGTATATATTTGAAAAGTGGACACCCCAAGGTATTGCATATGGGGTGAATTGATGGCTCTGACGCAAGTGTTTAGCCCAAAACAATTTGTGAACATGTGTGGTGGTAATTTTTTAATCTTGTTTTTTTCCACACACGTTGCTATTTGACTGCAACTTAGGAGAGCCTGTTATACGTTACTGCAAGAAAACACTCCAGGTTGTTTTCTGCAAGGCCCCCTGAGTATATCTATGCCCCCCATGTATAGGTTTGCCAGTATTTTTGGGAAGGTTAAGGCACAATTCATGGACTTGGTCATTTTGAGTGAATTAGAATTTTCGTACTAATAGGTCTATCTTTAGTTTTGGGCCTTTTGCATACCCCAGTTTAGTTTTTTACTCCATGAAAGTGTATGTATTTGAAAAGTTGACACCCCAAGGTATTGCATATGGGGTGAATTGATGCTTCTGATGCAAGCGTTTAGTTCCAAAAAATTTGAGAACATGTGTGGTGGTATTTTTTTCATCTTGTTTTTTTCCACACACGTTGCTATTTGACTGCAACTTAGGAGAGCCTGTTATACGTTACTGCAAGAAAACACTCCAGGTTGTTTTCTGCAAGGCCCCCTGAGTATATCTATCCCCCCCATGTATAGGTTTGCCAGGATTTTTGGGAAGGTTAGGGCACAATTCATGGACTTGGTCATTTTGAGTGAATTAGAATTTTTGTTCTAATAGGTCTATCTTTAGTTTGGGGCCTTTTACATACCCCAGTTTAGTTTTTTACGCCATGAAAGTGTATGTATTTGAAAAGTTGACACCCCAAGGTATTGCATATAGGGTGAATTGATGCCTCTGATGCAAGTGTTTAGCCCAAATAAATTTGAGAACATGTGTGGTGGTATTTTTTTAATCTTGTTTTTTTCCACACACGTTGCTTTTTGACTGCAACTTTGGAGAGCCTGTTATATTTTACTGCAAGAAAACACTCCAGGTTGTTTTCTGCAAGGCCCCCTGAGTATATCTATGCCCCCCATGCATAGATTTGCCAGGATTTTTGGGAAGGTACAGCACAAATTATAGGACAGGCTGACTTGGAACAGAAAAATGTAAAAGTCTGGACCAGTACAGGTCAAAAATAGCAGTACAAGTAAAAAAAAATTAAAACCCACTGGAGCAGAAACCACAAATAAAAAATGAAAAGTTGGCCACTCTGTGGTGCAGCTTATAGCATGTGCCTATACAGAGTGCAGGTTGTCCAGGGTAATCAGGACAGTAGAAGGAGGTCTCCTTTTGTTGCCCCCTGGTGTAGCACACTCTACACTTTCTCTGTGGGTTCTGCATTTTTGGAGTAGGAGGGATTTTAAAAATGAAATGGGTAGCCCCAACCCTACTTTCCCCCATCACCGCCCGGGGAGCAGGTGCATCGTGTTACAAGAACCCCCAAAATGACCTGGAGCTGAAATTGCAAAAAGGTCAGTCTCATTTCGGGGTTTGCTTTTTTGAAGAGCAAAAAAGAATTGTGGGTTGCAATTTGCATAAGATAAATAGCAACTTTTTTGTACCAGGCCTGGGTCTTACGCATTTTGAGGTAGGGCTGTAGCAGCTGATCTGCCAAATCAACCCCCCCCCCCCCCATTTGTTTGTTGTAGGCCTTGATGCACGCTGGTTTTCTGGTGACCTCAGCTCTGCCACGTACAGAGACCTCCACAGTCCTCTCATCATGGATGGTGCTGAGCAGACACACATCCTTCTTGTCTCTGTACTTAACAGCCAAGACCTCCTCTTGGTGCAGAGCTAAGGTCTCCCCCTTTTTAACCGGGTCTGTGCCAAATTTTTTGGGAAACCTATGCGGTTCTGGCATACAGTACCGCATGCTATTGTATCAAAGCAGTACAGTAGCTTGAACAAAGGTACACTTGTGTAGAAGTGGTACAAGTGGTACCCTTTGTTCATATGGGGGAGTATAAGGTCCCAAACAATTTTGGCACTGGTTCCCAGATGTTCTGGGCAACCTGGAGGGTCAAGGTGGCAATCCTTTCCCTCGTATACCCGGAATGCCTGAGTGTACCCATTCTCGCTATCTCAAAGTTTATACACCTTGATGCCATACCTGGAGCGCTTGGAAGGTATATACTGTTTGAATCCCAACCTTCCCTTATATTTAATCATGGATTCATTAACAGATATATTCTTCCCAGGTGTATAAACTTCTGCAAACCTGGCAGCGAGGTGGGTAATCAGGGGGTGGATTTTAAACAGCCTGTCAAATTGGGGGTGCTCCGTAGGGGGACACAGGCTGTTATCACTAAAATGCATATGCATTGTCTGGGGGAAAATAGGGGTACTACATATAGCACTCGTGCTCCAGTAGGAGCGGACTGAGGGCTTCTTGATGATGCCGATCAATAAGGTGAGTGCCCAGAATTTCAGAAATTCTGGGCAATCAGTGGGGGTCCAGTGCTGCCTTCCCAAAAAGGACTGAGGGTTAGCAGCACGGTGCTGCTGAGCAAAAAGATTTGTTTGGGAGGCAATGTCCCCCAAAAGAATCTGAACAAACTGCAGGGGGGTAAATCCTGCGACATCAATATTGATGCCAGGAACTGCAGGGAAAGGAGGGATAGCTGGCCTACAGCGATTAGGCGCTACCCACTCCTCAGCAGCATTGCCAGCCGGAATCGTACGACTCCTTGTGGCAGGGGGCACAGCAGCCACTGATACATCACTTGATGTATCAGAACACTGATCAGGGTCAAAATCAGTCAGCAGCCTCAGAATCTGAGTCGAGGATGGCATAAGCCTCCTCAGCGCTATACACGCACTCAGACCTAACCCCAAAAAATTATTACTTTACGTGACCCCCTAGCGGGTATAATTACCCCTAATGGGTTTAAAAAAAAAAAAATGCAGATAGCAAAAATGTGCTTCTGCAGCCGGATCAGTGCAATCACAAAGATCAATGGCAAGGAAAGGGTTAATAGCACTGTAATAAATTACAGGTAAAAAAAATTAACCCCTACAAAATGCACAGACAGCAAAAAATGTGCAGCTGTGCAAGTGTCACTGTTTACAAGTGATCAAAGACAGGGAAGGGGTTAAAGCAAAGGGAATGACTTTGATAAAAGCCTTTGGGTCTCACAATATAAAATTTTATTAAAACCTGCTAACTGACTATCTCTCACAATACTGATCTGTCTCTCTCTCACCAAAACGCAAGTGAGGAGAGGGAGGCAGATCCATACGGGTCAGAATCAATATTGATAAAAATTGCTCTGACCAGGCGAATGGTGAGAGCTCATCTGAGAGCTGAGAGCTCACCCCACCTCCTACCCCTGTAATTGGATGTTACTGATTGCCTGATGAGGCAATCAAGTAACACCTCCAGGGGGTGGAAGCAGCTACTAGCTGCTTCCTGAAGCAACTGCCCTTAGAAGGGCATCGCCATCTTAGCCACATGGAGTGCATAGTTGCCAACATCTAAAAAAAGATTCCAGGGACACTTTGCAGTTTATCTTCCAATTGACCACACCTCCGTTCAAAAGCTCCGCCCACTCGATATAATTAGCACAATGTAACTCCAACTACTTATCACAGTGTAGATTATATCACCACGTTCCCACCAACATTACCATGCATCCTTGGTATACAACAGATACATTCACAGCACAACATCTACATCAGTAAATATCACTTTTACATGAAAAATAGTAAGACTTGGTGCAGATGTGCTTTAGTCAGAGAGCTGTGTCTACACCATCATACATTAGTGTAAAACTACCACTTCTGCTGGAAGGCCATTCCACGTATCCACTTCCCTATCAGTAAAGTAAATACCTGGCCTTGTATAATATCTAGGATAGCCTTATACCTATCCTATGCATGTTTAAACTCCTTCACTGTATTAACCACTACCACTTCTACTGGAAGACTATTCCAAACATACACTACCCTGTCAGTAAAGTAATACTTTCATTAGTCCCTGGCCTTATCATATATCTAGGATAGCCTTATACCTATCCCACGCATGCTTAAACTCCTTCACTGTATTAACCTCTACCACTTCTACTGGAAGACTATTCCATGCATCCACTACCCTCTCAGTAGAGTAATACTTTCATTAGATACTGGCCTTATCTTATATCTAGGATAGCCTTATTCATATACCATGCATGATTAAACTCCTTCATGTATTAACCTTTCCCACTTCTACTGGAAGACTATTCCATGCATCCACTACCCTCTCAGTAAAGTAATACTTTCATTAGTCCCTGGCCTTATCTTATATCTAGGATAACCTTATACCTATCCCATTATTGCTTAAACTCATAAAAAATATATCACAATTTAATTGCCCAGTAATATGCCCAGCATAATTGCCCAGTAATATGCCCAGAATAATTGTCCAGTAATATGCCAGTTTAATTGCCCAGTAATATGCCCAGCCTGATGCCCCAGTTTAATTGCCCAGCCTGATGTCCCAGTAATATGCCACAGTTTAATTACCCAGTAATATGCCACAGTTTAATTACCCAGTAATATGCCCAGCCTGATGCCCAGTAATATGCCACAGTTTAAATGCCCAGTAATATGCCACAGTTTAATTGCCCAGTAATATGCCCAGCCTGATGCCCCAATAATTTGCCACAGTTTAATTGCCCAGCCTGATCCCCCAGTAATATGCTAGTTTAATTGCCCAGTAATATGCTCAGCCTGATCCCCCAGTAATATGTCACAATGTAATTGCCCAGTAATGTGCCATAGTTTAATTGCCCAGTAATATGCCAGTTTAATTGCCCAGTAATATGCCCAGCATAATTGCCCAGTAATATGCCACAGTTTAATTGCCCAGTAATTTGCCACAGTTTAATTGCCCAGTAATATGCCCAGCCTGATGCCCCAGTAATATGCCACAGTTTAATTGCCCAGCCTGATCCCCCAGTAATATACCAGTTTAATTGCCCAGTAATATGCCCAGCATAATTGCCCAGTAATATGCCCAGAATAATTGCCCAGTTATATGCCAGTTTAATTGCCCAGTAATATGCCCAGCCTGATGTCCCAGTAATATGCCACAGTTTAAATGCCCAGTAATATGCCAGTTTAATTGCCCAGTAATATGCCCAGCCTGATGCCCCAGTAATTTGTCACAGTTTAATTACCCAGTAATATGCCCAGCCTGATGCCCAGTAACATGCCACAGTTTAAATGCCCAGTAATATGCCAGTTTAATTGGCCAGTAATATGCCCAGCCTGATGCCCCAGTAATATGCCAGTTTAATTGATTAGTAATATGCCCAGCATAATTTCACAGTAATATGCCCAGAATAATTGCCCCGTAATATGCCAGTTTAATTGCCCAGTAATATGCCCAGCCTGATGCCCCAGTTTAATTTCCCAGTAATATGCCCAGAATAATTGCCAGTAATATGCCAGTTTAATTGCCCAGCCTGATGCCCCAGTTTAATTTCCCAGTAATATGCCTAGCCTGATGCCCCAGTTTAATTTCCCAGTAATATGCCCAGAATAATTTCCAGTAATATGCCAGTTTAATTGCCCAGTAATATGCCCAGCCTGATGCCCCAGTTTAATTTCCCAGTAAAATTCCCAGAATAATTGCCAGTAATATGCCAGTTTAATTGCCCAGCCTGATCCCCCAGTAATATACCAGTTTAATTGCCCAGTAATATGCCCAGCATAATTGCCCAGTAATATGCCCAGAATAATTTCCCAGTAATATGCCAGTTTAATTGCCCAGTAATATGCCCAGCCTGATGCCCCAGTAATATGCCACAGTTTAATTTCCCAGCCTGATGCCCCAGTAATTTGTCACAGTTTAATTACCCAGTAATATGCCCAGCCTGATGCCCAGTAATATGCCACAGTTTAAATGCCCAGTAATATGCCAGTTTAGTTGCCCAGTAATATGTCCAGCCTGATGCCCCAGTAATATGCCAGTTTAATTGATTAGTAATATGCCCAGCATAATTTCACAGTAATATGCCCAGAATAATTGCCCCGTAATATGCCAGTTTAATTGCCCAGTAATATGCCCAGCCTGATGCCCCAGTTTAATTTCCCAGTAATATGCCCAGAATAATTGCCAGTAATATGCCAGTTTAATTGCCCAGCCTGATGCCACAGTTTAATTTCCCAGTAATATGCCTAGCCTGATGCCCCAGTTTAATTTCCCAGTAATATGCCCAGAATAACTGCCAGTAATATGCCAGTTTAATTGCCCAGTAATATGCCCAGCCTGATGCCCCAGTTTAATTTCCCAGTAAATTCCCAGAATAATTGCCAGTAATATGCCAGTTTAATTGCCCAGCCTGATGTCCCAGTTTAATTTCCCAGTAATATGCCCAGCCTGATGCCCCAGTTTAATTTCCCAGTAATATGCCCAGAATAATTGCCAGTAATATGCCAGTTTAATTGCCCAGTAATATGCCCAGCCTAATGCCCCAGTATAATTTCCCAGTAATATGCCCAGCCTGATGCCCCAGTTTAATTTCCCAGTAATATGACCAGAATAATTGCCAGTAATATGCCAGTTTAATTGCCCAGCCTGATGTCCCAGTTTAATTTCCCAGTAATATGCCCAGCCTGATGCCCCAGTTTAATTTCCCAGTAATATGCCCAGAATAATTGCCAGTAATATGCCAGTTTAATTGCCCAGTAATATGCCCAGCCTAATGCCCCAGTATAATTTCCCAGTAATATGCCCAGCCTGATGCCCCAGTTTAAATGCCCAGTAATATGCCACAGTTTAAATGCCCAGTAATAGTAAGACCTGGTGCAGATGTGCTTTAGTCAGAGAGCTGTGTCTACACCATCATACATTAGTGTAAACCTACCACTTCTGCTGGAAGGCCATTCCACGTATCCACTCTTTACCCTATCAGTAAAGTAAATACCTGGCCTTGTCTTATATCTAGGATAGCCTTATACCTATCCTATGCATGCTTAAACTCCTTCACTGTATTAACCACTACCACTTCTACTGGAAGACTATTCCAAACATACACTACCCTGTCAGTAAAGTAATACTTTCATTAGTCCCTGGCCTTATCATATATCTAGGATAGCCTTATACCTATCCCACGCATGCTTAAACTCCTTCACTGTATTAACCTCTACCACTTCTACTGGAAGACTATTCCATGCATCCACTACCCTCTCAGTAGAGTAATACTTTCATTAGATACTGGCCTTATCTTATATCTAGGATAGCCTTATTCATATACCATGCATGATTAAACTCCTTCATGTATTAACCTTTCCCACCTCTACTGGAAGATTGTTCCATACATCCACTACCCTCTCAGTAAAGTAATACTTTCATTAGTCCCTGGCCTTATCTTATATCTAGGATAACCTTATACCTATCCCATTATTGCTTAAACTCATAAAAATTATATCACAATTTAATTGCCCAGTAATATGCCCAGCATAATTGCCCAGTAATATGCCCAGAATAATTGTCCAGTAATATGCCAGTTTAATTGCCCAGTAATATGCCCAGCCTGATGCCCCAGTAATATGCGACAGTTTAATTTCCCAGCCTGATGCCCCAGTAATTTGTCACAGTTTAATTACCCAGTAATATGCCCAGCCTAATGCCCAGTTATATGCCAGTTTAGTTGCCCAGTAATATGTCCAGCCTGATGCCCCAGTAATATGCCAGTTTAATTGATTAGTAATATACCCAGCATAATTTCCCAGTAATATGCCCAGAATAATTGCCCCGTAATATGCCAGTTTAATTGCCCAGTAATATGCCCAGCCTGATGCCCCAGTTTAATTTCCCAGTAATATGCCCAGAATAATTGCCAGTAATATGCCAGTTTAATTGCCCAGTAATATGCCCAGCCTGATGCCCCAGTTTAATTTCCCAGTAAAATTCCCAGAATAATTGCCAGTAATATGCCAGTTTAATTGCCCAGCCTGATGCCCCAGTTTAATTTCCCAGTAATATGCCCAGCCTGATGCCCAAGTTTAATTTCCCAGTAATATGACCAGAATAATTGCCAGTAATATGCCAGTTTAATTGCCCAGCCTGATGTCCCAGTTTAATTTCCCAGTAATAGGCCCAGCCTGATGCCCCAGTTTAATTTCCCAGTAATATGCCCAGAATAATTGCCAATAATATGCCAGTTTAATTGCCCAGTAATATGCCCAGCCTAATGCCCCAGTATAATTTCCCAGTAATATGCCCTGCCTGATGCCCCAGTTTAAATGCCCAGTAATATGCCACAGTTTAAATGCCCAGTAATATGCCCTGATGCCCCAGTAACATGCCACCACCCTCCTTCCCCATTACTCACCTGATCTATGTCTCCTCCGTGCACAGTCAACAGGTTTGTTTCTATTGAATAAAGTTAAAAAAAAAAACTCCCCCACTCCGTTCAGTCTGTGAGCTGAGCTCACAGCAGCCTGTTACCAGCCCTGTCACACGCGTCCTGCCTGCTTCCAGCAGACGCGTGTGGCAGGGATGGCTACAGAAGGCTGATGTGAGCTCAGCTCACAGACTAAACAGCGCGGGTCACGTAACGTCATGCTATGACGTCACGTGACCCGAGATCGCGCTAAACCAGCGCAAATTGCCGGGATTTTCCCGGGGATGTGGGAGTGTGGCTGAACATCGCGTGAATTTTTCAATTTTTTGTAAGTGTTGCTGACATCCACCTCTGAGGCATGTCAGCAACACTTAGAGAGCAATAGGAAGCGTTGTAAATCGCTTCCTATGCTCTTTGAATCTGCCGGGCGCACCACGTGTTTTAAAGGCAGGGCCGGCGCTACCGTAAGGCAGCACAGGCGGCTGCCTTAGGGCGCCCCAATGGGGGGGCGGGAAAATCGCCCGCTCCCCCAGGCCCGTTTACTTACCTCCATGCTGCTGTTCAGGTCCGTGGCTGAGAGGGAAACGCTGTGCGCTCCCCTCAGGCCGTGCGCATTCAATAAAGTGTGTTGAAACTTTTTTTTCATAATATTCCTGGTATCTGACTGGCATAATATTCCTGGGCATCTGACTGGCATAATATTCCTGGGCTATGACTGGCATAATATTCCTGGGCATCTGACTGGCATAATATTACTGGTCTCTGACTGGCATAATATTACTGGGCTCTGACTGGCATAATATTCCTGGGTATCTGACTGGCATAATATTCCTGGGCATCTGACTGGCATAATATTCCTGGGCTCTGACTGGCATAATATTCCTGGGCATCTGACTGGCATAATATTCCTGGGCATCTGACTGGCATAATATTCCTGGGCATCTGACTGGCATAATATTCCTGGGCTCTGACTGGCATAATATTCCTGGGCATCTGACTGGCATAATATTCCTGGGCTCTGACTGGCATAATATTCCTGGGTATCTGACTGGCATAATATTCCTGGGTATCTGACTGGCATAATATTCCTGGGCTCTGACTGGCATAATATTCCTGGGTATCTGACTGGCATAATATTCCTGGGCTATGACTGGCATAATATTCCTGGGCTCTGACTGGCATAATATTCCTGGGCATCTGACTGGCATAATATTCCTGGGCATTTGACTGGCATAATATTCCTGGGCTCTGACTGGCATAATATTCCTGGTATCTGACTGGCATAATATTCCTGGGCATCTGACTTGCATAATATTCCTGGGCTATGACTGGCATAATATTCCTGGGCATCTGACTGGCATAATATTACTGGGCTCTGACTGGCATAATATTACTGGGCTCTGACTGGCATAATATTCCTGGGCATCTGACTGGCATTATATTCCTGGGTATCTGACTGGCATAATATTCCTGGGCATCTGACTGGCATTATATTCCTGGGTATCTGACTGGCATAATATTCCTGGGCATCTGACTGGCATAATATTCCTGGGCTCTGACTGGCATAATATTCCTGGGCTCTGACTGGCATAATATTCCTGGGCATCTGACTGGCATAATATTCCTGGGCTCTGACTGGCATAATATTCCTGGGTATCTGACTGGCATAATATTCCTGGGTATCTGACTGGCATAATATTCCTTGGCTCTGACTGGCATAATATTCCTGGGCATCTGAGTGGCATAATATTCCTTGGCTCTGACTGGCATAATATTCCTGGGCATCTGAGTGGCATAATATTCCTGGGCTCTGACTGGCATAATATTCCTGGGCATCTGACTGGCACACTATTCCTGGGCATCTGAATGGCACAATATTCCTGGGCATCTGACTGGCATAATATTCCTGGGCATTTGACTGGCACAATATTCCTGGGCATCTGACTGGCATAATATTCCTGGGCTCTGACTGGCATAATATTCCTGGGCATCTGACTGGCATTATATTCCTGGGCATCTGACTGGCATAATATTCCTGGGCATCTGACTGGCATTAATATTCCTGGGTATCTGACTGGCATAATATTCCTGGGCATCTGACTGGCATAATATTCCTGGGCTCTGACTGGCATAATATTACTGGGCATCTGACTGGCATAATATTCCTGGGCTCTGACTGGCATAATATTCCTGGGCATCTGACTGGCATAATATTACTGAGCATCTGACTGGCATAATATTCCTGGGCATCTGACTGGCATAATATCCCTGGGCATCTATCTGGCATAATATCCCTGGGCATCTGACTGGCATAATATTCCTGGGCTATGACTGGCATAATATTCCTGGGCTCTGACTGGCATAATATTCCTGGGCATCTGACTGGCATAATATTCCTGGGCATTTGACTGGCATAATATTCCTGGGCTCTGACTGGCATAATATTCCTGGTATCTGACTGGCATAATATTCCTGGGCATCTGACTTGCATAATATTCCTGGGCTATGACTGGCATAATATTCCTGGGCATCTGACTGGCATAATATTACTGGGCTCTGACTGGCATAATATTACTGGGCTCTGACAGGCATAATATTCCTGGGTATCTGACTGGCATAATATTCCTGGGCATCTGACTGGCATAATATTCCTGGGCTCTGACTGGCATAATATTCCTGGGCTCTGACTGGCATAATATTACTGGGTATCTGACTGGCATAATATTCCTGGGTATCTGACTGGCATAATTTTCCTGGGCTCTGACTGGCATAATATTCCTGGGCATCTGAGTGGCATAATATTCCTGGGCTCTGACTGGCATAATATTCCTGGGCATCTGACTGGCACACTATTCCTGGGCATCTGAATGGCACAATATTCCTGGGCATCTGACTGGCATAATATTCCTGGGCATTTGACTGGCACAATATTCCTGGGCATCTGACTGGCATAATATTCCTGGGCTCTGACTGGCATAATATTCCTGGGCATCTGACTGGCATTATATTCCTGGGCATCTGACTGGCATAATATTCCTGGGCATCTTACTGGCATAATATTCCTGGGCATCTGACTGGCATAATATTCCTGGGCTCTGACTGGCATAATATTCCTGGTCATCTGACTGGCATTATATTCCTGGGTATCTGACTGGCATAATATTCCTGGGCATCTGACTGGCATAATATTCCTGGGCTCTGACTGGCATAATATTCCTGGGCATCTGACTGGCATAATATTCCTGGGCATCTGACTGGCAAACTATTCCTGGGCTCTGACTGGCATAATATTCCTGGGCATCTGAGTGGCATAATATTCCTGGGCTCTGACTGGCATAATATTCCTGGGCATCTGACTGGCACACTATTCCTAAGCATCTGAATGGCACAATATTCCCGGGCATCTGACTGGCACAATGTTGGCACAATATTCCTGGGCATCTGACTGGCACAATGTTGGCACAATATTCCTGGGCATCTGAATGGCACAATATTCCTGGGCATCTGACTGGCACAATATTCCTGGGCATCTGACTGGCATTAATATTCCTGGGTATCTGACTGGCATAATATTCCTGGGCATCTGACTGGCATAATATTCCTGGGCTCTGACTGGCATAATATTACTGGGCTCTGACTGGCATAATATTCCTGGGCATCTGAGTGGCATAATATTCCTGGGCTCTGACTGGCATAATATTCCTGGGCATCTGACTGGCACACTATTCCTAAGCATCTGAATGGCACAATATTCCTGGGCATCTGACTGGCACAATATTGGCACAATATTCCTGGGCATCTGAATGGCACAATATTCCTGGGCATCTGACTGGCATAATATTCCTGGGCATCTGACTGGCATAATATTCCTGGGCTCTGACTGGCATAATATTACTGGGCATCTGACTGGCATAATATTCCTGGGCTCTGACTGGCATAATATTCCTGGGCATCTGACTGGCATAATATTCCTGGGCATCTGACTGGCATAATATTCCTGGGCTCTGACTGGCATAATATTCCTGGGCATCTGACTGGCATAATATTCCTGGGCTCTGACTGGCATAATATTACTGGGCATCTGACTGGCATAATATTCCTGGGCTCTGACTGGCATAATATTCCTGGGCATCTGACTGGCATAATATTACTGAGCATCTGACTGGCATAATATTCCTGGGCATCTGACTGGCATAATATCCCTGGGCATCTATCTGGCATAATATCCCTGGGCATCTGACTGGCATAATATTCCTGGGCTATGACTGGCATAATATTCCTGGGCTCTGACTGGCATAATATTCCAGGGCATCTGACTGGCATAATATTCCTGGGCATTTGACTGGCATAATATTCCTGGGCTCTGACTGGCATAATATTCCTGGTATCTGACTGGCATAATATTCCTGGGCATCTGACTGGCATAATATTCCTGGGCTATGACTGGCATAATATTCCTGGGCATCTGACTGGCATAATATTACTGGGCTCTGACTGGCATAATATTCCTGGGTATCTGACTGGCATAATATTCCTGGGCATCTGACTGGCATAATATTCCTGGGCTCTGACTGGCATAATATTCCTGGGCATCTGACTGGCATTATATTCCTGGGTATCTGACTGGCATAATATTCCTGGGCATCTGACTGGCATAATATTCCTGGGCTCTGACTGGCATAATATTCCTGGGCATCTGACTGGCATAATATTCCTGGGCTCTGACTGGCATAATATTCCTGGGTATCTGACTGGCATAATATTCCTGGGTATCTGACTGGCATAATATTCCTGGGCTCTGACTGGCATAATATTCCTGGGCATCTGAGTGGCATAATATTCCTGGGCTCTGACTGGCATAATATTCCTGGGCATCTGACTGGCACACTATTCCTGGGCATCTGAATGGCACAATATTCCTGGGCATCTGACTGGCATAATATTCCTGGGCATTTGACTGGCACAATATTCCTGGGCATCTGACTGGCATAATATTCCTGGGCTCTGACTGGCAAAATATTCCTGGGCATCTGACTGGCATTATATTCCTGGGCATCTGACTGGCACAATATTCCTGGGCATCTGACTGGCACAATATTCCTGGGCATCTGACTGGCATAATATTCCTGGGCATCTGACTGGCATAATATTCCTGGGCTCTGACTGGCATAATATTACTGGGCATCTGACTGGCATAATATTCCTGGGCTCTGACTGGCATAATATTCCTGGGCATCTGACTGGCATAATATTCCTGGGCTCTGACTGGCATAATATTCCTGGGCATCTGACTGGCATAATATTCCTGGGCATCTGACTGGCATAATATTCCTGGGCTCTGACTGGCATAATATTCCTGGGCATCTGACTGGCATTATATTCCTGGGTATCTGACTGGCATAATATTCCTGGGCATCTGACTGGCATAATATTCCTGGGCTCTGACTGGCATAATATTCCTGGGCATCTGACTGGCATAATATTCCTGGGCTCTGACTGGCATAATATTCCTGGGTATCTGACTGGCATAATATTCCTGGGTATCTGACTGGCATAATATTCCTGGGCTCTGACTGGCATAATATTCCTGGGCATCTGAGTGGCATAATATTCCTGGGCTCTGACTGGCATAATATTCCTGGGCATCTGACTGGCACACTATTCCTGGGCATCTGAATGGCACAATATTCCTGGGCATCTGACTGGCATAATATTCCTGGGCATTTGACTGGCACAATATTCCTGGGCATCTGACTGGCATAATATTCCTGGGCTCTGACTGGCAAAATATTCCTGGGCATCTGACTGGCATTATATTCCTGGGCATCTGACTGGCACAATATTCCTGGGCATCTGACTGGCACAATATTCCTGGGCATCTGACTGGCATAATATTCCTGGGCATCTGACTGGCATAATATTCCTGGGCTCTGACTGGCATAATATTACTGGGCATCTGACTGGCATAATATTCCTGGGCTCTGACTGGCATAATATTCCTGGGCATCTGACTGGCATAATATTCCTGGGCTCTGACTGGCATAATATTCCTGGGCATCTGACTGGCATAATATTCCTGGGCATCTGACTGGCATAATATTCCTGGGCTCTGACTGGCATAATATTACTGGGCATCTGACTGGCATAATATTCCTGGGCTCTGACTGGCATAATATTCCTGGGCATCTGACTGGCATAATATTACTGAGCATCTGACTGGCATAATATCCCTGGGCATCTATCTGGCATAATATCCCTGGGCATCTGACTGGCATAATATTCCTGGGCTATGACTGGCATAATATTCCTGGGCTCTGACTGGCATAATATTCCTGGGCATCTGACTGGCATAATATTCCTGGGCATTTGACTGGCATAATATTCCTGGGCTCTGACTGGCATAATATTCCTGGTATCTGACTGGCATAATATTCCTGGGCTATGACTGGCATAATATTCCTGGGCACCTGACTGGCATAATATTACTGGGCTCTGACTGGCATAATATTCCTGGGTATCTGACTGGCATAATATTCTTGGGTATCTGACTGGCATAATATTCCTGGGCTCTGACTGGCATAATATTCCTGGGCTCTGACTGGCATAATATTCCTGGGCATCTGACTGGCATTATATTCCTGGGTATCTGACTGGCATAATATTCCTGGGTATCTGACTGGCATAATATTCCTGGGCTCTGACTGGCATAATATTCCTGGGCATCTGAGTGGCATAATATTCCTGGGCTCTGACTGGCATAATATTCCTGGGCATCTGACTGGCACACTATTCCTGGGCATCTGAATGGCACAATATTCCTGGGCATCTGACTGGCATAATATTCCTGGGCATTTGACTGGCACAATATTCCTGGGCATCTGACTGGCATAATATTCCTGGGCTCTGACTGGCATAATATTCCTGGGCATCTGACTGGCATTATATTCCTGGGCATCTGACTGGCACAATATTCCTGGGCATCTGACTGGCACAATATTGGCACAATATTCCTTGGCATCTGAATGGCACAATATTCCTGGGCATCTGACTGGCATAATATTCCTGGGCATCTGACTGGCATAATATTCCTGTGCTCTGACTGGCATAATATTCCTGGGCATCTGACTGGCATAATATTCCTGGGCATTTGACTGGCACAATATTCCTGGGCATCTGACTGGCATAATATTCCTGGGCTCTGACTGGCAAAATATTCCTGGGCATCTGACTGGCATTATATTCCTGGGCATCTGACTGGCACAATATTCCTGGGCATCTGACTGGCACAATATTGGCACAATATTCCTGGGCATCTGAATGGCACAATATTCCTGGGCATCTGACTGGCATAATATTCCTGGGCTCTGACTGGCATAATATTACTGGGCATCTGACTGGCATAATATTCCTGGGCTCTGACTGGCATAATATTCCTGGGCATCTGACTGGCATAATATTCCTGGGCTCTGACTGGCATAATATTCCTGGGCATCTGACTGGCATTATATTCCTGGGCATCTGACTGGCATAATATTCCTGGGCATCTGACTGGCATAATATTCCTGGGCTCTGACTGGCATAATATTACTGGGCATCTGACTGGCATAATATTCCTGGGCTCTGACTGGCATAATATTCCTGGGCATCTGACTGGCATAATATTACTGAGCATCTGACTGGCATAATATTCCTGGGCATCTGACTGGCATAATATCCCTGGGCATCTATCTGGCATAATATCCCTGGGCATCTGACTGGCATAATATTCCTGGGCTATGACTGGCATAATATTCCTGGGCTCTGACTGGCATAATATTCCTGGGCATCTGACTGGCATAATATTCCTGGGCATTTGACTGGCATAATATTCCTGGGCTCTGACTGGCATAATATTCCTGGTATCTGACTGGCATAATATTCCTGGGCATCTGACTTGCATAATATTCCTGGGCTATGACTGGCATAATATTCCTGGGCATCTGACTGGCATAATATTACTGGGCTCTGACTGGCATAATATTACTGGGCTCTGACTGGCATAATATTCCTGGGTATCTGACTGGCATAATATTCCTGGGCATCTGACTGGCATAATATTCCTGGGCTCTGACTGGCATAATATTCCTGGGCATCTGACTGGCATTATATTCCTGGGTATCTGACTGGCATAATATTCCTGGGCATCTGACTGGCATAATATTCCTGTGCTCTGACTGGCATAATATTACTGGGCATCTGACTGGCATAATATTCCTGGGCTCTGACTGGCATAATATTCCTGGGCATCTGACTGGCATAATATTCCTGGGCTCTGACTGGCATAATATTCCTGGGCATCTGACTGGCATAATATTACTGAGCATCTGACTGGCATAATATTCCTGGGCATCTGACTGGCATAATATCCCTGGGCATCTATCTGGCATAATATCCCTGGGCATCTGACTGGCATAATATTCCTGGGCATCTGACTGGCATAATATTCCTGGACATTTGACTGGCATAATATTCCTGGGCTCTGACTGGCATAATATTCCTGGTATCTGACTGGCATAATATTCCTGGGCATCTGACTGGCATAATATTCCTGGGCTATGACTGGCATAATATTCCTGGGCATCTGAATGGCATAATATTCCTGGGCATCTGACTGGCATAATATTCCTGGCCATCTGAATGGCATAATATTCCTGGGCTCTGACTGGCATAATATTACTGGGCATCTGACTGGCATAATATTCTTGGGCTCTGACTGGCATAATATTCCTGGGCATCTGACTGGCATAATATTCCTGGGCATCTGAATGGCATAATATTCCTGGGCATCTGACTGGCACACTATTCCTGGGCTCTGACTGGCATAATATTACTGGGCTCTGACTGGCATAATGTTCCTGGGCATCTGACTGGCACAATATTACTGGGCTCTGACTGGCATAATATTCCTGGGCATCTGACTGGCACACTATTCCTGGGCATCTGAATGGCACAATATTCCTGGGCATCTGACTGGCATAATATTCCTGGGCATTTGACTGGCACAATATTCCTGGGCATCTGACTGGCATAATATTCCTGGGCTCTGACTGGCAAAATATTCCTGGGCATCTGACTGGCATTATATTCCTGGGCATCTGACTGGCACAATATTCCTGGGCATCTGACTGGCACAATATTGGCACAATATTCCTGGGCATCTGAATGGCACAATATTCCTGGGCATCTGACTGGCATAATATTCCTGGGCATCTGACTGGCATAATATTCCTGGGCTCTGACTGGCATAATATTCCTGGGCATCTGACTGGCATAATATTCCTGGGCTCTGACTGGCATAATATTCCTGGGCATCTGACTGGCATAATATTCCTGGGCATCTGACTGGCATAATATTCCTGGGCTCTGACTGGCATAATATTACTGGGCATCTGACTGGCATAATATTCCTGGGCTCTGACTGGCATAATATTCCTGGGCATCTGACTGGCATAATATTACTGAGCATCTGACTGGCATAATATCCCTGGGCATCTATCTGGCATAATATCCCTGGGCATCTGACTGGCATAATATTCCTGGGCTATGACTGGCATAATATTCCTGGGCTCTGACTGGCATAATATTCCTGGGCATCTGACTGGCATAATATTCCTGGGCATTTGACTGGCATAATATTCCTGGGCTCTGACTGGCATAATATTCCTGGTATCTGACTGGCATAATATTCCTGGGCTATGACTGGCATAATATTCCTGGGCACCTGACTGGCATAATATTACTGGGCTCTGACTGGCATAATATTCCTGGGTATCTGACTGGCATAATATTCCTGGGTATCTGACTGGCATAATATTCCTGGGCTCTGACTGGCATAATATTCCTGGGCTCTGACTGGCATAATATTCCTGGGCATCTGACTGGCATTATATTCCTGGGTATCTGACTGGCATAATATTCCTGGGCATCTGACTGGCATAATATTCCTGGGCTCTGACTGGCATAATATTCCTGGGCATCTGACTGGCATAATATTCCTGGGCTCTGACTGGCATAATATTCCTGGGTATCTGACTGGCATAATATTCCTGGGTATCTGACTGGCATAATATTCCTGGGCTCTGACTGGCATAATATTCCTGGGCATCTGAGTGGCATAATATTCCTGGGCTCTGACTGGCATAATATTCCTGGGCATCTGACTGGCACACTATTCCTGGGCATCTGAATGGCACAATATTCCTGGGCATCTGACTGGCATAATATTCCTGGGCATTTGACTGGCACAATATTCCTGGGCATCTGACTGGCATAATATTCCTGGGCTCTGACTGGCATAATATTCCTGGGCATCTGACTGGCATTATATTCCTGGGCATCTGACTGGCACAATATTCCTGGGCATCTGACTGGCACAATATTGGCACAATATTCCTTGGCATCTGAATGGCACAATATTCCTGGGCATCTGACTGGCATAATATTCCTGGGCATCTGACTGGCATAATATTCCTGTGCTCTGACTGGCATAATATTCCTGGGCATCTGACTGGCATAATATTCCTGGGCATTTGACTGGCACAATATTCCTGGGCATCTGACTGGCATAATATTCCTGGGCTCTGACTGGCAAAATATTCCTGGGCATCTGACTGGCATTATATTCCTGGGCATCTGACTGGCACAATATTCCTGGGCATCTGACTGGCACAATATTGGCACAATATTCCTGGGCATCTGAATGGCACAATATTCCTGGGCATCTGACTGGCATAATATTCCTGGGCATCTGACTGGCATAATATTCCTGGGCTCTGACTGGCATAATATTACTGGGCATCTGACTGGCATAATATTCCTGGGCTCTGACTGGCATAATATTCCTGGGCATCTGACTGGCATAATATTCCTGGGCTCTGACTGGCATAATATTCCTGGGCATCTGACTGGCATTATATTCCTGGGCATCTGACTGGCATAATATTCCTGGGCATCTGACTGGCATAATATTCCTGGGCTCTGACTGGCATAATATTACTGGGCATCTGACTGGCATAATATTCCTGGGCTCTGACTGGCATAATATTCCTGGGCATCTGACTGGCATAATATTACTGAGCATCTGACTGGCATAATATTCCTGGGCATCTGACTGGCATAATATCCCTGGGCATCTATCTGGCATAATATCCCTGGGCATCTGACTGGCATAATATTCCTGGGCTATGACTGGCATAATATTCCTGGGCTCTGACTGGCATAATATTCCTGGGCATCTGACTGGCATAATATTCCTGGGCATTTGACTGGCATAATATTCCTGGGCTCTGACTGGCATAATATTCCTGGTATCTGACTGGCATAATATTCCTGGGCATCTGACTTGCATAATATTCCTGGGCTATGACTGGCATAATATTCCTGGGCATCTGACTGGCATAATATTACTGGGCTCTGACTGGCATAATATTACTGGGCTCTGACTGGCATAATATTCCTGGGTATCTGACTGGCATAATATTCCTGGGCATCTGACTGGCATAATATTCCTGGGCTCTGACTGGCATAATATTCCTGGGCATCTGACTGGCATTATATTCCTGGGTATCTGACTGGCATAATATTCCTGGGCATCTGACTGGCATAATATTCCTGTGCTCTGACTGGCATAATATTACTGGGCATCTGACTGGCATAATATTCCTGGGCTCTGACTGGCATAATATTCCTGGGCATCTGACTGGCATAATATTCCTGGGCTCTGACTGGCATAATATTCCTGGGCATCTGACTGGCATAATATTACTGAGCATCTGACTGGCATAATATTCCTGGGCATCTGACTGGCATAATATCCCTGGGCATCTATCTGGCATAATATCCCTGGGCATCTGACTGGCATAATATTCCTGGGCATCTGACTGGCATAATATTCCTGGACATTTGACTGGCATAATATTCCTGGGCTCTGACTGGCATAATATTCCTGGTATCTGACTGGCATAATATTCCTGGGCATCTGACTGGCATAATATTCCTGGGCTATGACTGGCATAATATTCCTGGGCATCTGAATGGCATAATATTCCTGGGCATCTGACTGGCATAATATTCCTGGCCATCTGAATGGCATAATATTCCTGGGCTCTGACTGGCATAATATTACTGGGCATCTGACTGGCATAATATTCTTGGGCTCTGACTGGCATAATATTCTTGGGCTCTGACTGGCATAATATTCCTGGGCATCTGAATGGCATAATATTCCTGGGCATCTGACTGGCACACTATTCCTGGGCTCTGACTGGCATAATATTACTGGGCTCTGACTGGCATAATGTTCCTGGGCATCTGACTGGCACAATATTACTGGGCTCTGACTGGCATAATATTCCTGGGCATCTGACTGGCATAATATTACTGGGCTCTGACTGGCATAATATTCCCATTGAAATACTGGTAAGTTTGTTGATTTAACTTAATTTCACTTTAAATATTGTATTTGTTCCCGTTTTGTTTCTTCACTGCAAAATAAGATATATGCAGTGTGCATAGGAATTTGTTCATAGTTTTTGTTTTTACTATAGTCTGGCCCTCCAACGGTCTGAGGGACAGTGAACTGGCCCCCTGTTTAAAAAGTTTGAGGACCCCTGGGCTAAATACTGGCATATTGAGTGGCAAAATAGTGTGTCTCAGGTTTTGTGTGAATTGATGTAACTGTCTGTGTGTAAGTCATGGCTCGATAATCCCCGGGCGCCAGGTCGCCATGGCGACCTGGAAATTAAGCCTGGCCCCGCTGCCCCATTGCCCGCTGCCATTCGTGTGTTTTGGATTTTTGCAGCACTCCGCCCCCTCGCGCAACACGTGTGTGAATGCCGGTGTCATCACTTGACAACTCAGAAGAAAGAGCAATGAAGATCGGCTGCAGCACGAATGTTCCCTCTTCCAGCTAGTTTACCTCATTGCAGGGGAGGGGGGAACATTTGTGCTGAAGCCGATCTTCATTGCTCTTTCGACTGAGTGCTGGGCTGTCAAGTGATGACACCGGCATTCACACAAACTAAGAAAGAGGGGGAAAAAAACCGGTGTATATGTTTATGTGTGTATGTGAAGTGGGTGGGGTGTGTGTGTGTGTGTATATGTGAAGAAGATGGGGGTGTATGTGAAGTGGGGGGGGTGTATATGTGAAGTGTGTGGGGGTGTGTGTATATGTGAAGAGGTTGGGGGTGTGTGTGGTGTATATGTGAAGTGGGTGGGGGTGTGTGTGGTGTATATGTGAAGTGGGTGGGGGGGTGGGTGTGGTGTATATGTGATGTGGGTGGGGGGTGTGTGTGGTGTATATGTGATGTGGGTGGGGGGTGTGTGTGGTGTATATGTGATGTGGGTGGGGGTGTGTGTGGTGTATATGTGAAGTGGGTGGGGGTGGGGGTGGTGTATATGTGAAGTGGGTGGGGGTGTGTGTGGTGTATATGTGAAGTGGGTGGGGGTGTGTGTGGTGTATATGTGAAGTGGGTGGGGGTGTGTGTGGTGTATATGTGAAGTGGGTGGGGGTGTGTGAGGTGTATATGTGAAGTGGGTGGGGGGGGGTGTGAGGTGTATGTGTGATGTGTATATGTGTAAGGTGTATGTGAAGTAGGTGTGTGTGTGTGTGTGTCTATATATGTGAAGTAGGGGGGCTATATATGTGAAGTGGGTTTGTGTGTGGGTGTGAAGTGGGTTGGTGTGTGTGGGTGTGTATGTGAAGTGGGTTGGTGTGTGTGGGTGTGTATGTGAAGTGGATTGGTGTGTGTGGGTGTGTATGTGAAGTGGGTTGGTGTGTGTGGGTGTGTATGTGAAGTGGGTTGGTGTGTGTGTTTATGAATTGTGTGTATGTTTGCGTGATTGTCTGGCTCCTAAAAAATTTTGCTGGCTCCTAGAATCAAATTAAATTTGTCAAGCCCTGGTGTAAGTGGTAAGGGTGTCTCTGTGTGTGACTGCAAGGGTGTCTTTGTGTTTAAGGGTTTCAATGTGTGACACATTTAGAGCATGCGAGTTGAATATTTAGATGTATTTATTTTCTACACTATACATTATTCATATAATGTAAGGAGGCTTAATTGTGTGGGAGGCGTGGCGGATCAGAGCAGGGGGGCACCAAAATGCACCTTCGCCGGTGTAGACGAAAATCCTTGCACCGGCCCTGTTTAAAGGCAGTGTGCCTTTAAAACCGGCATTTTAAATCGCTCCGGAGATTGATCGAAAATCGCCCGGCAGGTTTTTTCTGTATTACATGATGCCTCCACACGGAGACATCGTTGCAATACAGTTGAAGCACTGAAAGCAAAAAAAAGCTTTCCTGGGAGTCGGTGATGACGTAGGACGCTGACGTGGGCGGAGCGTCCTGTGGTGCGAGTCAGAGGCTCGAGGAAAGTTGAATGGCGTTGAATTTTGCCTGAGGAATATTTTCTATTAAGGATAACACAGACCCCGGCTCCACAGAGCGACTGAATTCGAGAATTTCGCAACCCCGAGATACTACCGGAAGCGGCGGTTTCCGGGGGAGACGGGAAGGGAATAACAGTAAACCTCGTGGGTGTGAGTGGCAACCGGAGTTACGAGAAGCCGGAGAGACCGATCGGGAGATCTAACGGAGCTGGGGAGTCCCGGTGTTGGTCCCCCTCTGATTACTATAGTTGGAGTGAGGAAAAGACCAGGTGCCTCAGTGGGACAAGCCTGTACCAGTGTATCCTAAACGGACAGACTACTAAACGGAGTCCAGTGTTGGTAATTGCTGGAAATCTTCATCTGAACTGGACCCCAGAGAGACTCAAGAACAAACAGACATAACTTCCGCAGTAGTGAAGGAAGCAGCCAGATCTCTGACATTGGATAAGTATCTCTACATTTTATTCTATGTGTTCTTATATGGTTTGACTTACAGAAATAGCGGTCTTGCTATATGGTCCTCATTGCTGCATAGTGTATACGGTCAGCCTTTCTGGTGAATGAAGAATTGCTAAGAGCTTATGCTCTGAATCCCCGTTAATACATACACTCGTAGATAGATCCATCATTCATTGGAAGCTAATTACAGAAATTAACAACTTCAATAAACTTGATAATCTCCGGTGAACAAAATAATGATGGTGAATAAAAGCGGGGGCAGACCAAAAAATTCCTCCAAAGAAAGACAAGGAGAGAGAAAAAAAAAAATACTGTAAGTAAGAGGGATGGCAAGATTGATTCAATTTTTTCCCCGCAAACAGGGAAAAGTCCCAAAGAACTTGATAAATCGTCCAGTATTAGTAATGATATGGAAGCCTCCGAATGTGAGACGACTAGACTAGGAATGGATAGCTCCGGAGAGGGGGAAACACAAATGATAACCCAGGATTATCTTCATCAGTGCCTAAACTCACAGATGGAACAAATAAAACAAGAGCTCAATAACTTTCTATCCATCTTTAGGACTGAAATGTCTCTAGTTAAAGAGAGAGTCTCTAAAATAGAAGAGAAAATTGAACTCAATGAGTTAAAACAAAAAGACAACTCGAAAGAACTAAGTCAAATAAACAAAAAGCTTGAAACTTTGGAATTAAAATCTAATGATATGGAGGACAGAGCCCGTCGCAAAAATATTCGCGTAAGGGGTATCCCAGAGTCTATAACAAGAGAGAAAATGACAACATACTTAATAGATCTATTTAAACAGCTGGACATGCAAATTGAAGTTGGCCCTATGGATATTGAACAATCACATAGAATATTGAAACCAAATGGGATTGGGGAAGAACAACCCAGGGACGTGATCATACGCTTTACAGCTTTTGGGGTTAAACAAAAAGTAATGGATAGGGTGAGAGCCTTGGGCTCAAAAGATCAAAGATTAAAGCACCTATCATTTTTCCAAGATATATCATATAATACACGCCAAGGAAGAAGAGCTTTTTCGGTGGTGACTGACAACCTGAGAGACAGACAAATAAAATACTGGTGGGGATACCCCCTAAAGCTATGTATAAGATTTAGGGAAGAAATCTATATGTTTGAGAAAGTGAAACATGCTATGGACTGGCTTGAAAAAACCCCAGTGAATTCGGACATTTAAAGACTTATTGGACACTGGGGATTTTTCTTGTTTGCAGAAGAAAAAGTTAACATTAGGAAGTTATTGGTGGTTGTAGAAGGGAGATGGGAAGAAGGGGGGGGGGATGAAAAGATTGAGGTATGGACTGTTGGCGGGCTCACCCCATTGGGGCAAAGGTAGAATAATGGATCTATAGGTGATGATGGGGAAGTAAGGAGGATGTAAATGTATTATTTATGCAGAGTTTATTATTTATTTTTTTTTCTTCTTTTGTTCTCCCATCCTTCATAAGCCGGTGGATTCCAATATGGAGGTCTGTCACTCTGCAGGAATAATTTCTCATTCACCTGTTAGGTAATTACTAGGCTAGTAGAGGTGCCACTCACATAATTGGTATAATATATTAGAATAGAAGAAGGCTTACTCTATTGACACAAAATCATTATTTAAATATACTATAATAGGGAACAACACTTCACATAGGACGGAAACCAGGCTGTACACTGATAACAACATCGGGAAAGATTGTAAGCACCATTTATAGTATGGTGATGGATTAAGGCCTCAAGAAATGAATTAAAATTAGTATAGAGACTTAGCACAGTTGAGGCACTGAAAGATTTCATATAGAATCACGATGATAAGACCCACATTGGGATATTAATGAATTGGTGGAAATAAGGAATATGAGTGGTTAAATACGTGGAATAAGAATTGACTACTCGATAGATCAGAGGGCACTATCACTTTGGCACATTATATTGGATCTCTACACACAAATTATGCTCTATACATTTTTGCATAGGGGATAGCATGGATTAAGGGGGAATCTAATAAGCAACGCTCACCTATAGTAAAATTGGCAATATTTTTAGGCACGAGCACAGACATTGAAGTTATGTCTAAGATCTAAAAGAATCTAATTTAGAACAAAGTAATGAACACATTAGGGTCACTGAGAGGGTTTTTTTTTTTTCTTCCCCTCTTCAATAAGATATGGAGATTTTATGCACACTAGATAACTAACGGATTTAGATGTATAAGAAGGCGACCTGCAAAATATGTAAATATGACAAGATAGACCTAGTCCCGTTCCCGAAGACCCCTACGGGCCACCACTAAGATATATCAACGCTACTGAGAAGATAGGAAAAGGAATAAGGAATGTAAATAAGGTAAAATGATAAAAGTAAGAAAATAAGCAGAAATAAATAAAATAGCATAAAATGCATTAAAATATAAAATCAGGTAAAAGATAAGCCAACGATAGATAACTACAATACCTCTTGCTCGCCCACACGCTAGAACTCTTCATTTTGGGATAAGTGAAGGGTAAAGAGATGGGAAACTTATGTGGGAAAATGTCCCACATTGGAAATTGTTTTATGTTTTTAATGTTTTTTGTAACTTATGTATGTTTGTGTGACGTGACGATTGGACCCCCCCAGATAGGATATGGTACTAAGGATTATGTGATAACTGATAAGTATATAATAACAAGGAGCGAACCTATAATTTAGGTAGATGTGTAGCCTGAAAATAATGTCCCTGAATTCCCAGGGTCTAAATCTCCCCCATAAAAGGATAACATTAATGAATTTTATGAGCCAGAATAAGATCACAGTTGGGATGTTAAAGGAGACACACTGGAAACATGATTTTGCAAATAAATTAGCATGGAAGAAATATCCACATAAGGTGTTCTCATCCCTACCTGAACAAAAAAAAAGAGGAGTAGCTATCATAGTGTCTAGCGACGTCAAATTTGAATTGCTGTATGAACAAAAGGATAATGAAGGTAGATTCGTATTTCTCGTCTGTAAAATAGAAGATGTTATTTATTCACTCCTGAATATTTATGCCCCGAATAAGGGACAAATACATTTCCTGAATTCGGTTATGAGGAAATGTTCGGAATATGTACAGGGACATTTTGTCCTTGCGGGAGATTTCAATTGTATTATTGATCCCATGCTGGATAAGCTGGTTCCTAAAGGAGTTGTCCTAGATAAATCAATTTATGGATTAGCTAGGGACATGAAAGAATTTATGGGAAAACATAAGATCTATGATCTTTGGAGAACAATGAACCCCGATAGTAAGGAATACACTTTTTTTTCTAAACCATTTAAGTCATATTCTAGACTAGATATGATTTTTGGGATGAACAAGACTGTACACTTATGTAAAAAAACTAGAATACAAGAAATATCTTGGTCCGACCATAACCCAGTAATAATCGAATTAATGAATCAAAAAATTAGGGAAAGCAAAACTTGGAGGCTAAATAATGACCTGTTAGTAGATGAGGAGTTCCTTGAGGAACTTAAAAAGAACACTGAGATTTTTTTTAAGGAAAATATGACTGGAGATGTTTCCATTGAATCAGTATGGTGCACATATAAATGTGTGGCGAGGGGTTGGGCGATAAGTAGATCAGCACATTTAAGGAAAAATGCCTCCAAAAACTTACCTGAATTATTTATTGAACTGGAGAATATAAAAAGATATTATAGAAACAAGACAGAGCAGGAATATATTAATAGCATATCTCAGATCAAGGATAAAATCAATGGGTTACTAATGAAACGGGCAGCATACATCCTAACTAAACAAAAACAAAGATGGTACTATATGGGCAATAAAACCGACAGACTACTTACTGCCCAATTACATAGGAACAATGCCACGAATAGGATACACAAGATAATAAACAACGGGGATATCGCTATATCGCCTGCTCAAATCGGCGAGCAGTTCAGAATTTTCTATAAAAAATTATATTCCATAAATAATGAAGGGAATTATAGGGCCTTAATAAAAAACTATTTGGAAGACATACCCCTTAAGAAAATTTCCGATCTCCAAAGGGAAGCCCTTGAACAACCGATAGAAACTGAGGAAGTAAGGAAGGCTATTCTACATTTAAAAAATAATAAAGCACCAGGACCTGATGGTTTCTCAGGGAGGTTCTATAAGGAATTGGCCACATCTCTAATAATACATTTAACAGATATATTCAACTCTATTAAGGAAAGAAGATCCCTCCCACAGGAAATGCTTCAAGCTTTCATAATACCTATATTGAAGCCGAATAAGGATGCCACAAGAATAGGAAACGATCGACCAATCTCATTAATAAATATAGATACCAAAATATATTCAGCCATACTTGCAAAACAATTGAAGTTGTGTCTACCTGGTGTTGTGCACACGGATCAAACTGGTTTCATGCAGGGTAGGGATCCGGCGGACAACGCCAGGAGGAACTGTGATATAATCGAATACGCTAATAGATCCAGGAGGCCCATGCTGGCCCTGTCTTTAGATGCCGAAAAGGCCTTCGACAGGGTCAGCTGGGTCTTCCTGGAGGAGACCATGGTTAAGATGGGCCTTGGACCTGGTGTAATAAATGCAATAATGGCTCTATATACAAACCCGACTGCAAAGGTGGTAGGTCAGGGAATTGAATCTGATTGGTTAACCATACACAATGGAACAAGGCAAGGGTGCCCTTTAGCACCTATGTTGTACATTATGTCTCTTGAGCCCCTGGCCGAAAAAATTAGGAATAATAAAGAGATCAGGGGAATAAATCTAAATACAGATAATAGAGAATATAAGCTCTCACTATATGCAGACGATATCCTGCTAACACTGACTAATCCTGATGCTTCACTGGTTATTTTACTGAGAGAAATAACAGATTATGGTGGCGTTTCTAATTATAAATTAAACATGGGTAAATCCCAAGCAGTCCGCGTAGCAATGACCCAAAATGCAAAAGAGAAATTAAAGGAGGAGTATGTCTTTAAATGGTCGGATAATATAATTGAATACCTGGGCCTAGAGATACCTGCAGGAGGCCAAAATATACTCGAATTAAACTGTAGAAATTTGATGGGGTCCACACTGGGCACTCTGAGGAAGTGGAGTCAACTACCCATTTCATGGATGGGAAGAATTAATATTATAAAAGACTACATCCTCCCTAGATGGCTATACTTCCTCAGGATGCTTCCAGGGAAACTTAATAACGAATTGATTAAACATATTCAGAATAGTTTTATGGAATTTATATGGAGAGGCAATAAACCCAGGATTAACAGGGCCACGCTCTTCAGGGATAAACGTTGGGGAGGCATGGGCATTCCCAACCTCAAGACCCTGTGGGAAGCAAGTATGCTGATGCATATAAATAAAATACAATGGACTAAATCTAAAACCCTGGATTGGTATAACATAGAGACAGAATTGACTGGGGGGATACCATTAGAACAACTTTTATGGGTTAAGAAGGAAGGGTATAAAGATTTAAAAATGGACATTGAGGGATCTCCACTGGGGGATATCTTAGAGCTATGGCAAGGACTGAAGAAAAGATGGGGTATAGAAGGGAAGATCATTAGTACAGCACCCATGGAAGTATTAGAAAGGAATATCCAAGATATTGAAATAGGCAGTTGGGTAAGAAAAGGGATAAACACGATACAACAACTATATCATATTGGGAAACTCAGAAACTTCTCAGAATTAAGAATAACATTTGATCTAATGCCAAAGGATCTATTTAAGTATTTAAGGATTGGACATTATCTAAATAAAGAATTACTTAAGGACTCGGATGGGAAAGATATGGGAGGAGAGCTAATGGAGCTATTTAATGGGAAAAAAAGAACTCGGGCCTTAAAACAATGTTTAGAATTCTTGAAAAAAACAAATAATCTTACCCCACTAAATGCATGGATAAAATGGGATAGAGATCTGAATGGTAGTAACGACCAAGATGTTTGGATAAGGGCATGGAATGAAGTCAGGAAGCATGTCCACTGTTTGAACCTTCAAGAAGTTTACTTTAAATTGTTCCATAGATGGTATAGGATCCCAATTATAATGAATAAGATAGATTCCGCAAATTCACAAACATGTTGGAGGTGTGGAAAAAATCGTGGCACTTGGTCACACATGTGGTGGGACTGTCACATGATAAATGACACCTGGGTAAAGGTATTTAAGAAATTATCTGATATAATTGGTATTAAGATTGCTCCCTGCCCTCAGAGAGCACTAAACCATTTAAATTGGGGAGGAATTGCTAAAAGACACCATGGGATCATTAACCAGATGTTATTGGCAATGAAAATACTAATAGCCAGGAAATGGAACCATCACGATAAAATAGATTGGCTACACCTTGAGAGACAGATAAACCTGCAAAGGGATATGGAAAGAGGTTTTCATTTAGCTTCTGGAACTATGAAGAAGTTTAATAATATATGGCATAAGTGGAATTCTTTGCTAGAAATTGGGTATTAGCTTCTTGGTTGCTCCACATTAATAAGATGAAGGAGGGGTAACGTTGTCACGTCACATATGTTAGTTCATGTTGCGTGTATCCTGAGAACTGATTGATAGAATTTTTTATCTCTCTATGAGAGCCAATGTTGCAATAGCAAACCCTTCTTGGGATGTGTCAGTCTTGTTATTTATTGTACGTATTGTATTTTTGTAATAAAGATAAAAAAATTAAAAAAAAAGCTTTCCTAGTCCGTCCTGTTTTGCCAAGGGGTTAACAGTTGCGGAGCGTATTATGGTTTTTTTATTTGGCTTTTTTTATTGGGTGGGAAGTGACTAGGGGCTGGGCACCCCTACTCACTTTATTTGTGGTCCCCACCCGCCGCTCATGGGTGGGGCACTAGGTCCCCCCCTCATTATTATTTTAGGGTCCCCACCCGCCGCTCATGGGTGGGGACCGGGGGTGGACTCTAGGTCCCTCTCTCATTATTATTATTAGGGTTCCCACCCGCGGGCAATCGGTGGGGACCAGGGGGGGCGGGGGCTCATTTTACTAGTGACTGGGCAGCAATAACTGTCCAGTCACTAGTAATTTTAAATTTAAGAAGATATGAATCGCCGAACTCCAACCCGGACATACAGTGGAATGTCCGTGTTCGGGTCCGGTGTCCAAAAATCGCAATGTTCGGTAAGAACCCGAACTTTGCAGTTCGGATTCGCTCAACTCTAATTATGAGACTACTCTTTTTGCTTAGTAAAAGCATCACCCTGTATAGCTAAAATGAATAGAATTTTTTTGTAACAGACAACCCAAAGTTATCTTATATCACAAGTACTGGATGTATGTTGAACAACTGGAATGGGTGCCACCAATGTATCATTTATTAAAATAAACCGTGCATAAAGGGGGAGAAGAAACATAGGCAGTGGGTTTCCTTACAACCCGGAAGACCTAATGCATCTCAGGCTCCCTTAGTCATAGGTACGTATACGTATGGTATCATGACTTAAAACCATAATTAATTACATAGGTCTTATATCACCTGTGTACTTAACAACAATCTATGTATGTAAAATAAATCTATTAAATTCCATAGTTTTAGGACTGATACACTGTGGCATAAAAGTCGGGTTATTACACAAGGACACATAACAGTCGGGTTATACACAAGGTTTTATTATGTATTTTGTATCATAGGAATGTGGTGCACATCCAGACTACTAGACCAATCCTTATCAGTAATTTGCGAGGAGTCTCTGGATACAGCAGCGCAAACTGTATTTGTTTATTGGACACATCTGTGCAGATTGGAGTAAACTGTAATCTTTTTGCTGTTACTATAGGCACAACATCTTAAAATAGCTGCAGTTTTTGTTCTTGATAACACAGTGAAGGAGATGTTCAATAATGATATTGTTGGTCAGTAATGTAAGATTAAGTGTATGAGGTAGCCATTCTGACACCAGTTGATGAACTGGACCTTTTACTGTTTCTGGCAGACCTATCAATAGTATGTTATCCCATCTGCCATCGTTTGCCAAGGAGAACAGCTATATTATCTTCATGGGTTTGGGTGGCTGACTTGAAAGTTGTATTGTCACCTTCCAGATGTGACAACGTTGATTCTAGCACTGAAAGGATTTGATTCATGTGGGTTTCTGTGAGTGTTTTGTCAGTGTTGATTCTGGATACGTTGCTTAGGCCAGTGCGGGAGACATTTCTCTTCCCATGTTGGATGGAGCTCTTGGAAGATTTTATATATATTTATATATATATTTATTTTCCATGGGAGATAAGGCGGACCTGGATATCGGGAAACTTGGGCAGTGAAAGATAAAGTAATTCCAGTGTGGGGACACTAAAGGTTTGGAATCAGGTATAGTGTGGATCGATATAATCTGTCAAATAAATGTCAGCAAAGATAACTATTGCAATGCACACTTGTGTAATATTTCAATAAAGCCTTGAAATATAAATCATGCAGTATTTTTGTTTCAGACCTCTGTTTCTTACAGCTAATTATCGAGACATAGTTAGTGTAGATGAAGTTATAACATTTGCTTTTATTGCGCAGTCAAAAAGAGAGTAAACTCAGAAACTTCAAAGCCTCTTAGGTTAGGTCTGCATTGACATGGTTCACATGTTTACATGTTTCAATATTTATACAAATTCAACAGTTATTTATCAGACAGTTAATTATTATTATACAATTAATTTTCAAGCAATAGTGCTGATTTCAACTAATCTGACCTCAGCAGTTTTTATTGCTCTTGTTATTTCTTCTCACGCCAAATCATTTATATCTCAGGCGAGTTAATTAATAGAGTACAAGTTATCTTTTAACTCTGAGACTTTCAGAGTATACATTACTTTCTACATGTACACCCATGTTTTACATTTATTAAGACAATTTTTAAGATCATATCCTCCTGTTATCTAGCAAGCCGTTCCTAAGTCCAGTTGGACTGTGTTGCTTCAGCAATCTCATCAATTACAAAAGAATGATTTTGTCACAAAGTGAATACTGGGGTTCTTGGAGGGGCCTGAGGGCCAAACACCTCCCTATAGATTATGGGCCCTGGCATTAAAAAGGGGTTCTGTTTTTGGGGATTTGGGTACAATGGGTGAGTTTGCACTTTACATTGACTTAACTCATGCAGCCAAATTGTGCCCTATGTAATCCTGGCTATAACTGTATACTTTAAACCTTTAAGGACCAGGGTTTTTCCTAGGCCAAAGACCAGAGAGTTTTTCAATTTTTAATTTGAGTTTTTTTAAACATCATTTTCCTCTCTCTCATTTAACGCAAACATACAAGTTATCCCGTATTTGCTCGATTATAAGACGACCCTGATTATAAGACAACCCCCCAAACTTTGGATATTCCATTAGGAAAAAAACTAAAAGCCTGAATAGAAGACTACCTTATAGGAAAAAAGTGGAGAATGTCTGCACGTATCGTGCAGACATCCCCCGGCTGCCCGATTCTCCCTGGTGGCTAGTGGGGCAGCAGAGGATGTCTGCGCGATGAGCGCAGACCTCCCCTGCTGCCGCCCGGCACGACCGCCGGGACTTCTGTGACGAAAGCAGAAGCACCCGGCTTCTTCATAGAAGCCCCGGCGTCGTGCCGTTAGAGATGGGGATCCAGGTCCCCTGCAGCTCTGCTGGGGACCTGGATCCCAGTCTTATAGTCTGAGCTCAATTTGAGGTCAGATTATAAAACAACCTCGATTATAAGACGAGGGGGATTTTTCAGAAAAAATTTTCTGAAAAAAACCTCGTCTTATAATCGAGCAAATTGGTTTTTTTTTAAAGGACAGTTAGAGCTTTCATTGTTCTGTGTTAATTTAATTTGCTGTTCAATTGATTGTGATGTAGTTTTCTGTGTCTGTGGGTTGAGTTAGGTGGGTTTAGTTCTGTGTGTTGGACTCTTTTCTAAATAAAGTTGTGGTTCATTCTTGCTATACCTAACCACTAGTGGTCCTGTCTACTATTTGGCTACAAAGAGCAAGGTTCCATGAAAAACTTGCTGGGGGAATGCTGAGCTATAATCAGGGGCTAAGGAGGTGATTTCCTACAACGGGCAAAGGTGTTACCAAGAATGTGCATTTTTTTTTAAATTTTAAACCAGCCAATGATAGGGCTGGGATTGGAAGGCTTCTGCTGGCATCTCCGGCATGACCAAAAAAAACCCATCCAATGGTACGTCCACACTGAGGACAGAAGCTTAGGAAAGGGCAGTGCGTTTTTTTCTTTTTTTCCAGCACAATATATATATTGTGAACTATTTTAATTCCCATTTCATTTCATTTCCCTGGGACAAAGATGAGGAATCAAGGCCTTCGCGGATTGTCAGTGGACATCAGAAACAGGTAATATTTTATTCACAGTGCACCCTTTGGTTGCCAAGGGGGTGAGCAGAGTGTTTATTTTACAGGTGACCTGAGGAAGGTAGAGGCAGGGGGAGTAGGTAGCAAATAATTTTATTTATTGGGATTGAGTTTGGGGGCTTTTGGAAGAGAAATTATTTTTATTGAGTGGACTCGTGGGCATTTTACCAGTCCCTGAACCCGGGGGGGGGGGGCAGTTTTATTATATGGGGGATCAGAGCAAGTAGACATGGTCCCAGTGCCGGACTGGCAATAAAAACCAGCCCTGGAAATATTTTTAAACCAGCCCCATAGCATAACATTATTTTTGGTTCACAAAAAGGAAAACCACACATTTTTAATTATTTGTAGATAAGACTTATATATACCCCTGCATATTGCAATTTGTACCTCCAGTATGTACACAACAAGGTAATATGTCACACCCTGATATATAACTTATGGACAGGGCAATACAGAGGCCCCAGTATGTACCCAAGGTTATATGAATTGTCCTTTGTAGGGATATATACAAGGGCAGTGTGTGAGACATAAACTTCTGTACATACTTAGGACATATATTGCCCTGTGCAGGGGTATATATCAGGGCAGTGTGTGGGATATAACCTTACCCCAGCACCCAGATTGCCCTCACAGGGTTTGCCACAGCTCCCAGGACATACCCCAGCACCCAGGACAGCACTCACAGGATTTTCCCCAGCACCCAGAACTTACCCCAGTGTACAGATTGCACTTACATGACTTCACCCCAGCATGCAAATTGCACTGACAAGACTTGCCCCCAGCATGCAGATTGCACTCACAGGACTTATCCCAGCACACAGATTTCATTGACAGGACTTGACCCAGCAACCAGGACTTACCCCCAGAACTGAGACTGTAATCACAGGACTTGCCTCAGCACCCAGCCCACTCCAGAGATTGCACCACAGGACTTGCCCCACAGGGGTGGATCCAGAGTATGTTGGCATTACCCATGTCTGTCTATATTTTCCTCTCCCCCTATGTCTGTCTCTATCTCCACTCCCTCCTCATGTGTGTAGTCTTCCCCCTATCCTTTCTATTTCTGCAGTCTCTATCATCTCTCAATTCTTTAGTCTCGTTCCCATGTAGTCTATCTAATTTCTATCCCCCCTGTAGACTCTTTACCCCAGTAGTCTCTTTCCCCCCAGTAGTCTCTTTCCCCCCTGTAGTCTCTTTCCCCCTGTAGTCTCTTGAAAAATGTAAAAAAAAATTTTTTTATGACTTTTATTTGAAAAATCGCATACTTATCTACAAAAGACAACAAAAAACACTGCTAAAACATAGCAAGAGACTGATTAGGAGTGAGCGTCATTAAGCTCATTGCCTGTAGGTTTTTAGATAGCTCCAGGGTGTCTCAGGAGATAGCCCAGAGACAATAGGACAATGGGCTATGGCCTGAGACATCCTGACAAGTTGGGGTTTAGCAGTAATTCAATTAAGGGTTCAAGGGAGGGGATCTTAATTAGGGTCAGGAAAGTTATCAGTAGGAGGGGAATAGTGGGGGGAGTTAGGGTAATCAGGCAGGGCTATTTCAGCTGTAATTTGTGGAGTGAATACCTGGTCTATCGCTACCATTTCTGCTGGTAGATTCTTCCTTCATCCTCCCCCTTTTAGAATGTAATACTTTCTGATCTTCTCTGTGTTACCACTCCACCTCTGCTCTACCTCTATTAATCAGTACCCTCTCAGTATGTAATTCTTTCTGATCTTTACAGTATTAACACTCTCCCTCTGCTCTACCTCTATTATTCTGTACCCTCTCAGTATGTAATACTGTCTGATTTTCTCTGTATTATACTTCACCTCTGCTCTCCCTCTATTAGTCAGTACCCTCTCAGTAAAGTAATACATTGGGTTGTTTCTTCTACCCAATTATATTTGTCATTGTTATATATCTAAATATTCTCATCATACTGCCAAATAGGTTGGGTTTTGAAGTGGATGAAAACCATGCAACAGAAACCAAAACTGCAGCATCACATGGACCATCAAAGACAGAGGACACGACCCACTCAAAATCACCAGATAAGTACTTTAGCAGGATCAGGATTTGTGGCATTTCATTATTGCACTTCGGTTTTACATTTGATATTCAGAATTATTTTTATTTCAATTTTTGTCCTTTGTTAGCATATAGTTTATGGTTTTGGTGGGATGGGGGTTTGTGGTTTCCTTTTACATTAAACTTGTGAGGGTGTGATAGTGGCGTGCAGTACCTTATGTGGCCCCCATGTTACTTCTTCATATGACATCCCCCACCCCATTTTTAGATTGGGATTTTATTTATCCCAACAAAGGTTAAGTTCTTGCAAATATTGGTAATTTCTAATTTGGGTTAATTAGAATAATCATAATGTAAGTGTGGGCTTGATACCAGTGAGTAGATACACAGTCTATTCTTTGATGAGGCAAGTGTTAGGCAGTTTTCAATTTTCAAAAGTAAAAAGTCAATATCTGTGCAATATTACCAGATTAATCTCCAAGCAGGAGCAATAAGCATTAGTCTTTTCACTCCAGAGACCCTCTCTACTTTATCTTTCTTAATATTCTCTAGTGTCTCTACATGATATTTATCTGCTTCCTCTGCTGAGGGATTATTTCTGGTATCTACTACCCCTTTAGTAAAACAGTGTGTGGTCACATTGCTTTGAATTCGACCACGTTCTAGCTCATAACAATAATGTGCTTCCTGTACTGGAAGGTAATTCCTGGTATCTACTTCACCCCTTCAGTAAAATATTGGGTTGTCACATTGCTTTGAATTCTACCATCTTCTAGCTATAAGCAGTGTACCTCTGCACAAAAAGTACTTCCCTTATCAGCATGATAAGAAGTATTAATATGGGAATACTTGTATCATAATAATAATAATGTGCTTCCTCTACTGGAAGGTTATTCCAGGTATATACTACCCCCTTTTTGGAAAAATACTGTTTTGTCACATGGCTGTGTAAGAAATATAGGGTGCCTTTATAAACAATGTTGTTTTATATTTAATACATAGATATATGCTTTTGGTGGGGTGGGCGTGTAATCTGGTTTCACAATGGAAGGTCATTTGAACATCAGAAAAGGTTGTAAACAAAGCTACAGAGATGACTTCTTTAGATTGTAAAAACAAGCTTTTTCAGTTCTTCCCAGTTCTACTTACTAACAGATAGGTGTGACAAAGGGGGTTGCATTTATTACAGAGACCATATATCTCCAAACTAGGTTGAACTGGTTCTTTAACTCTCTGGGAGGTAACTAAGGGATTTTGGGATACTGAGTTGAGTGAACCACTTTGGCTAGTTAGTCTTGCTGTTCCTGTGGAAGGAGGGAGAGTGCTAGTCTTGTCTGTTCCTGTGTGAGGAGGGGACAGCCAGCAGAAGACCCAAGATGAAGGAACAAATAGAAGATATGAATGTATAAGTATACCATTGTCTGTTACTTGTTGATTATGAACCAGTTATGTGTAATGTGTACACTGTGTATTTCCTGTATAACCTGTAACAGTATCTCAGATTAATAACAATATACCTTTTTATATACACTTGTCTCTGTGCTTCATTCGTCACACATTCCCTAAAAGAATAACCCCTGTAGGAGGGTGTGATAATTTCTTACAGCTGGTATTTCTAACACACTCTTGCTCCAAACAGGGTTCCATTTGCATTATTAGCATGTTTAAATATTTAGTAAATATGTATTTATTTAGAAAGTGTTTGTACCACGAAGAATGCACGGGGTGTTTCTCCTGTTTATAAGTATGTCCGGGGGACTCAGTAATATGACAATACTCATATCATGCTATTTATATGCTTCTGCTACGGGAAGATTATGCCAGGCATCTACTACCTCCCTTGGGAAGATAGTGTTTTGTAACATTGTTGGGATTTTTAGTACCCTCCAGCTCTAAACATTGTTCCATGTGCACAATAATACTTCCCTTATGGACATGATAATATCTAGTAATATATGTGAATACTTGTATCATAATAGTCATGTGTTTCCTCTACTGGAGGGTCATGCTAGGTATCTACTACCTCCGCTGGTAAAATACTGTTTGGTCACATGGCTGGGATTTCTACCACCCTCTGGTTCTAAACATTGTACCATTTTGCAGAAACCTCTTCCCTTATTAACCTGATAATATTTTGTATAATATAGGAATACTTGTATCATGTCTCCTCTTATGTAAACATGAGAAATAAATATTACAAACAGGGGATTTATGTTTGCAACATGATTAACGTGTATTAGCAGATAGGGTGGGCTGATTTTAGGCAGTCTTGGTTTTGTAACAATTAGAAGATGTATTAGAGCAAAGGGGGCCTTATACTGAGGGTCTCTGTAATTAAATATACTGTGTGATTTGTTGCTAAAAAAAAAAAAACCCCCAAAAACATTATCTAATCTCCTAACAATGGAGGATCTTGTACATTCAGGGCTTCATATCTCTGATTGACCTATTCATAGGGTGTTATCTACATTTACATACAAAGGAGTCTAGTCCAGTAAGTTTATTACTTGTGATTGGAGCTGGGCAGAGGCTGGAGGTTATCTTTCTTTGCTGGCAGGGCTGTATATTAGGCTGGGATGGAAAGATTGGATTATAGCCAGACATACACAGTGATTGTCTGCTGTATTTACATGATATACAGATGTTAAGAGTCCTGTATCTGATAGCTTGAATGTCAAGTTACTATTGTTCTGGTGAATTGGAAGAGACACAGTAGATAAAAGTGGTTGTTTGTGTTTATGGTCTTTATAGGACAGTTCCTGTTAGTTTATTATCTGTATGTTTGACACATTTGAAAGGCACTTAAATGTTACTGTAAAACAAATGATAATTCTCCTGCAGTTTTACAGTAAAAATGATTTCACAGGGACTGCTAACATTCAGAAGCATCAGTTACACAAAAGCATGCGTTCCTCTCCTGCAGTTCCCAAGCTCCCCTCTGGGGCGGCGATATTACTGTATAATAAGCCTCTCTGCAGCTTCAGGTGTGGGAATACAGTGGGGGTAAAGAAAGCACAGGAGAAGTTACATAGAAGGTACCTTTAGGAGGAGCGAGGGTGGAAAGGCTGCTACAAGCTTTACCTATAGTCTGCAGAGAGCAGTGTGAGTCTCTCTGTTACACAGCAGCTTTGGTCGGGGTTTATAAAAGGGACTTTCAGAATAGGGGAGTCCAAAAATTTATATGGCAGCATTACAGGTAAATAATGTTCAGTATGAGACTGCAGTGGTCATAGGTCTAAGACTCTAAGACAGGAAGAGAGAATGGCCGTCTGGAGGATGGTAACACATTAGGCAAAGTTGTGACTGTTAAGAAATACTTGGCAGTGAGGCCTAACATCAAGGGCCCAATTTTAATTCACAGTAGCAGGGCCCCCCTTCCGCAGTTCCAAATTTAAATTGATGCTGTCCAACGTGATAGTTGAAGTTGGGCTTGATCCTTGGTTTTGGAACATACTCATTCCATATTGCACAGCAGCGATGGCTTCAGTTGATGTAAAAAGCCAGGAGCACAAAATTAGGCTGGGCAGAGGGAGCTCTAATGCCGATTAAAAAGTACATTAGCCCTAACTATGGCAAGAGTCAGCGAGGGTGGTTGTGAAATGTATTAATTATCATTCTCATTTCAGTTTAGAAATCAGTGCGCACCATTCTGGGCACCGGGCTGCCATGTTGGCAAGCTCAGCACCTCAGGGGAAGCAGCTAGGGATCCCAGGGGTGTGAGCAGAAATCCATTGGCTCGGGAGAAGAGGGCAGAGAGTGGCTGAGCTGCCAGCTATAGTTGGCACCGCAGAAAAATAATGGGGTAAGCCAGACCTTGTTATAATTCCCCAAAATGCTTAGACCTCATATTGCATGTCAAAGAGGAGGCAGATATACTACTGCAGCGGTGGGAGGGGGTTACACTGGCATGGTCCAACATTATCCCTAGAAAGGCCTATTCGAGCAGTGGAAAGAGTTAGAAAGAGGTTGAACAGGGCCCCCATGGGGGTTGTGTAGTTCAGCATGGACACTTGCAGCCAAGCTATAGAGGTCTGTATAGGGATGATGGAGTCCATCTTTCAGAGATGGGGTTGTATCTATTGAACAACAGTCTGCGGGAGGCAATAGTAAGGTGGTTGGCCTAGTTGGTGGCCAGTGTATTTTACCCCACAAAACCATATATTTTTGAAAACTAGACACCCTAGGATATTTCAAATGGTGGTATTTTAACACTTTCCATGCACTAATTCTACCACCTGCCTTTGTCGAACCTTTGAGAAGTAGTTTTTTTTCACATACATTGTAATTCAGGCATGCATTCACAGATCCTGTTAGGTGTAACTGTCAAAAAATAACTTATTATGTGTTCAGCAGCATCTGCCGAGTAAAGGGATACCACACATATATAGGTAGGTTATGTTATTTGGGGGCTAAAAGACCACATTTGGGAGGTGCACATTTTGAATTTCACCTTGACCCCCGTACTCCGACTGTGTACCTTCCGTTGATGGACGCTTCCTAGCTTGCGCCGAGAACCACAAGCACCGCACCGGACACCACAACCACCGCAGACTCCACAACCACCGTAGCTTAACTGGTGTCTCGCCGTCTTCTGTCCCCCCTGGATCAGCTTCTGTCCTCCAGGACCGTGTGGGGAAGAACATGCTCTTAAAAGAGCTACTGATTATGCTGGGCAGGTTCCCTTTCAAGAACGAGACAAGGCTATGTTTGAAGGGTGAAGTAGAACTGACCAGAACTGTTTATTGATTCAGAAACAGAGAATATATACAGTTGAACATCTTGACAAACCAGATTAGACAAAGGAACTATAACAGGATTAAAGTTTAACCTAAGGACATACAAAGGGATATCCTGCCTCACACCTTTCAGGATACAAAGGTGCCCAATACAATTGAGTTAACCTTTGTATCAGCTCAATTATCTCCAAGCGAAAATATACAGGTTTTACAAAATATTAATAACTTTCAAAATATGCATCACATTCACATAAAACATACATTTTCAGAATCAGCACACTTTAAATATGAACATAACTAAAAATCAGACAATACCACCCAGTAGTTCAAAAGTTAGCTTTTTGGGGCATTTTTACCATGTCCCAAATATGTTCTTAAAGGGCCATACACAGTCCAATACAAGTCCATAGGACCAAATAGCATTCTTAAAGGGCCATACACCCCAGGGCCATAGTCACAGGGGAGGAGGCTGGCAAGCTGGCAAGCAGAACCAAGTGGAGAAGGGCACTTCATCACACTGTTTGAATCCCAACCTTCCTTTATATTTCATCAGGGATTCATCAGATATATTCTTCCAAGGTGTAAAAACTTCTGCAAACCTGGCAGCGAGGTGGGTAATCAGGGGGCAGATTTTAAACAGTCTGTCAAATTGGGGGTCCTCCCTAGGGGGGCACAGACTGTTATCACTAAAATGCATATAACGCAGGAGCGTTTCATAACGCAGCCTATGCATTGTCTGGGGGAAAATAGGGGTACTGCATATAGCACTCGTGCTCCAGTAGGAGCGGAGTGAGGGCTTCTTGATGATGCCCATCAATAAAGTGAGTGCCCAGAATTTCAGAAATTCTGGGCAATCAGTGGGGGTCCAGTGCTTCCTTCCCAAAAGGACTGCGTGTTAGCAGCACGGTGCTGCTGGTCAAAAAGATTAGTTTGGGAGACAATGTCCCCCAAAAGATCATCCCCCATAAAACTCTGAACAAACTGCAGAGGGGTAAATTGTGCAACATCAATGTTGATGCCAGGAACTGCAGTGAAAGGAGGGATAGCTGGCCTATAGTGAGCGATTACTACCCACTCCTCAGCAGCACTGCCAGACGGAATCGTACGACTCCTTGTGACAGGGGGCCCAGCAGCCACTGATACATCACTAGATGTATCAGAACACTTATCAGGGTCACTGATCAGGGTCAAAATCAGACCCTGAGTCAGCAGCCTCAGAATCTGAGGCGAGGATGGCATAAGCCTCCTCAGCGCTATACACACGCTCAGACATAACCCAAAAAAAGAATTACTTTACGTGACCCCCTAGCGGGTATAATTACCCCTAATGTGTTTTTAAAAAAATGCAGATATCAAAAATGTGCTTCTGCAGCCGGATCAGTGGAATCAAAAAGATCAACGGCAAGGAAGGGGTTAATAGTGCTGTAATAAATTACAGATAAAAAAAATTAACCCCTAAAAAATGCAAAGACATCAAAAAGTGCAGCTGTGCGAGACCACTGTTTACAAGTGATCAAAGACAGGGTAGGGGTTAAAACACAGGGAATGGCTTTTTTTTTTAAATTAAAACTTACTAACTGTCTATCTCTCTTAATACTGATCTGTCTCACTCTCTCACCAAAACGCAAGTGAGGAGAGGGAGGCAGATCTATACTGGTCAGAGTCAATATTGATAAACATCTGAGCTCTCACCTCACCTCCTACCCCTGTAATTGGATGTTACTGATTGCCTCACTGATGAGGCAGGGTTTTTTTGTATTGCACGATGCCTCCACACGGAGACATCATTGCGAAACAGTTGAAGCATTGAAAGCGCAAAAAAAAAACGCTTTCAGTGCTTCTTTTAACACAGGACTGACTAGGTCTAGCACGTCCTGTGTCGGCAAGAGGTTAAAAACATATTTTATTTATGACTTTGCATGAAATTTTGCTAACACAATGTATGACTAATTCTCAATTGGTTGGCTTCTAATGAAGTATGCTCTGCTAAGTAATGATTGAAATAAATGCATTGCATGGACATTCAAACACATACACACATAATAGTTTTATACGTATGTACAAGTATGGCAAAAGATTTAACATGTTAAAAAATTTGAAACATATGACACCTTGAAAAAGATAAGGACAATGTGCACCAATTTGTGGCACCAAAATGGTGCCTCCGAATTGCAGATGTATCTTGATCACATGGGTTGCAATTCGGACATCATAGCAGAGTTATTTTATATTTTTCATGTTCTTTATTTAGCAGAGAATTGAGATCAAATTTCAAACTTTAGGCCAATGTAGCTGAATTGGAAAAATTCTCTAATACAGGTGAATTGTAGATTTTACAAACTCAGCTACTTTGGCCTTATTTTTAAAATTCCATCTCAGTTCCCTACAATTCTCTCTTTATAGAGTAGACCATAAAGGTTAATATCAGCATTCTTACTTAAAGTGTCAAAAGTTATTTTTAACTTTTGCATCACCAATGTTCCAAAATAAACTTGACATGTATCTTTTCAGAAACACAAGGGTTTACACTTAGTCTGTCAGCTGGTTCGACAGCCTTATCGGGGGTCTGTTTGAGCTTACAGGCTCTCTCTGCTAGGCATCTAGGACAGTTCAGCGCGGCCATTTCACCGCTGATAGTTCAGCGTGGCAGTTTGAGCACTGAACTGTCAGCAGTGAAACTCAATGCGGCCGTTTCACCACAGGAATGTAATCACTGACAGTTCAGCACTGAACTGTCAGCGCCATGGGCATCCGCAGAAATTTTTTCAGGGGGGGGGGGGCATAATTTTACCGTCATCCTTTCTGCGCCGCGCCTCTTTTTGACAAGTTATCATGAAGTGGAGGAGCTTTGTCATTATCAGTGAAGGCATGCAAAGGGTTGATAAACCCTGCACCAGATACAGATCCACAGCACCAGATATAAACCAACCACACTAGATATAGCCTCACTGCACCAAATATAGAACCCACGGTACCAGCTAAAAACCCATGACACAAGATATAAACCACAGCACCAGATAAATATCCAGAGCTCTGCTTCATAGGGTGGGGGCGGAGCTACACTGCTCAGCCGGTTAGCTCCGCCCCCTCCTTGGATCAACATTTGCAGGCAAAGGGAGGGGGGAAAGAGACACAGAAAAGGGGGAAGGGGGAGAGAGACAGAACAGGGGGAGGGGGGAGAGAGAAAGAACAGGGGGAGAGAGAGAGAGACAGAACAGGGGGAGGGGGAGAGAGAGACAGGGGGAGGGGGAGAGAGAGACAGGGGGAGGGGGAGAGAGAGAAAGAACAGGGGGAGGGGGGAGAGAGAGAAAGAACAGGGGAGGGGGAGAGAGAGACAGAACAGGGGGAGGGAGGAGAGAGACATAACAGAGTGGGGAGAGAGACAGGGGAGGGGGAGAGAGACAGAACAGAGGAGGGGGAGGAGAGAGACAGAACAGAGGGAGAGAGAGAAAACAGGTATGGGGGAGTTAGAGAGAGACAGACATGGCAAGGAAGAGGAAAGAGGGGGGTGAAAGAGACGGGGGTGAAAGACGGGGGGCGCCACGGGGCAAACCCGCACAGGGTGCCGGGACACTTAAGGCCGGCCCTGAACCCAACAGCACCAGACACAACACTATAGCACACACAATATAACCCCTCAGCACCAGATACAACACTATAGCACACAATATAACCCCTTAGCACCAGATCCAACACTATAGCACACAATATAAGCATACAGCAACAGATACAACACTATAGCACACAATATAACCCCACAGCACCAAACACAACACTATAGCACAGAATATAACCCCTCAGCAAAAGATACAACACTATAGCACACAATATAACCCAACAGCTCCAGATACAACACTATAGCACACAATATAACCCCACAGCTCCAGATACAACACTACAGCACACAATATAACCCAACAGCACCAGACACAACACTATAGCACACAATATAACTCCACAGCACCAGATAAAACACTATTAGCACAAAATATAACACCCAAATTCCTAAATCCATGACATTTCTTTATCTCTTTCACCCTTTTTTATATGTTTTATTCCTCCATGTTTGCCATCTCTTTCCCCATCATTTTATGTGTTTTATTCCTCCACGTCAGTGACCTCTTTTCACCTACATTTTATCTTTTCTGTCCAATGTCACAATTTTGTCTGTATTCTGCTCCAATCAATCACCTCTTTTCATCCTCTATTATCTTTTCTGCCCCATGTCATCCCATTTTGTTTGCAATCTGCTTCCATCTATCACATAATTTTATCCTCCATTATCTTTTTCTGCCCCATCCACTTGTCACCATGTTGATGTGAGCAGAGCCTGGTCAGGACACAAGATATAAACCACAGCACCAGATAAATATCCAGAGCTCTGCTTCATAGGGTGGGGGCGGAGCTACACTGCTCAGCCGGTTAGCTCCGCCCCCTCCTTGGATCAACATTTGCAGGCAAAGGGAGGGGGGAAAGAGACACAGAAAAGGGGGAAGGGGGAGAGAGACAGAACAGGGGGAGGGGGGAGAGAGAAAGAACAGGGGGAGAGAGAGAGAGACAGAACAGGGGGAGGGGGAGAGAGAGACAGGGGGAGGGGGAGAGAGAGACAGGGGGAGGGGGAGAGAGAGAAAGAACAGGGGGAGGGGGGAGAGAGAGAAAGAACAGGGGAGGGGGAGAGAGAGACAGAACAGGGGGAGGGAGGAGAGAGACATAACAGAGTGGGGAGAGAGACAGGGGAGGGGGAGAGAGACAGAACAGAGGAGGGGGAGGAGAGAGACAGAACAGAGGGAGAGAGAGAAAACAGGTATGGGGGAGTTAGAGAGAGACAGACATGGCAAGGAAGAGGAAAGAGGGGGGTGAAAGAGACGGGGGTGAAAGACGGGGGGCGCCACGGGGCAAACCCGCACAGGGTGCCGGGACACTTAAGGCCGGCCCTGAACCCAACAGCACCAGACACAACACTATAGCACACACAATATAACCCCTCAGCACCAGATACAACACTATAGCACACAATATAACCCCTTAGCACCAGATCCAACACTATAGCACACAATATAAGCATACAGCAACAGATACAACACTATAGCACACAATATAACCCCACAGCACCAAACACAACACTATAGCACAGAATATAACCCCTCAGCAAAAGATACAACACTATAGCACACAATATAACCCAACAGCTCCAGATACAACACTATAGCACACAATATAACCCCACAGCTCCAGATACAACACTACAGCACACAATATAACCCAACAGCACCAGACACAACACTATAGCACACAATATAACTCCACAGCACCAGATAAAACACTATTAGCACAAAATATAACACCCAAATTCCTAAATCCATGACATTTCTTTATCTCTTTCACCCTTTTTTATATGTTTTATTCCTCCATGTTTGCCATCTCTTTCCCCATCATTTTATGTGTTTTATTCCTCCACGTCAGTGACCTCTTTTCACCTACATTTTATCTTTTCTGTCCAATGTCACAATTTTGTCTGTATTCTGCTCCAATCAATCACCTCTTTTCATCCTCTATTATCTTTTCTGCCCCATGTCATCCCATTTTGTTTGCAATCTGCTTCCATCTATCACATAATTTTATCCTCCATTATCTTTTTCTGCCCCATCCACTTGTCACCATGTTGATGTGAGCAGAGCCTGGTCAGAGGAGCTGCTCAGACTGGACAAATGGAGACCTCAGGGAAATGGGAGGGACCTCCCTGGATTTACCCCACTCTTCCATGTACCTTAAAGCTATTATAAGCTCTTCCTACCTGTTACAGAGGCTCAGCTGTGGTCTCTGAGTATCTTCCCCTGCAGGCTCTCTTCTGTCAGTCATGCTGCCACATGGAGGGATGAGGGGCGGGGCTATAACTTCATATCCCCGGGCACCCCTGTCATTGGCTCTCCATGCAGCATGACTGACAGCTGCAGAGACCTGCACCAATGTGGATGGGAGACCAGTATTACAGCAAGCAGAGTTGCAGAGAGCAACAGCTTTGGGTGCCACCTCCTACCCCAGCAACTGGTGTGCAGTCCCCTAGGGACAACTAGAGGCTGCACACTGAGTAAAAATAATAATAATAAAAATAAAAAAATTATTATTTTATTTTTTTTAAAGGGGAATTGCAAAAATCCCCCCCTTGCCCCACACTGCGGACGCCCATGGCCACGCTTACAATCAGAGAAACCCTACCATATAACCCCCCTAATAAATAACCCCCCCTAAAAAAACCCTTTCCCGAACCCAAATACTAATACCCTAATACTAACATTAACCCCCTAAGCCCTAATACTAACACTAACCCTTAAGCCGTAATACTAACCCCTAATCCCTAATTCTACCACTAACACTAAGCCCTAATACTAATAATACTCACCTTGTATGTGATCCCACAATGAATTTCCCACGATAAACGCTCTGTGATGACCTCTCACGCGATGAACTGGTCATTGCGCGAGAGGTCGTGGTGAATCGGCTGCAATGACACAGCTGCGAAGAACAGTGCCATTCCGCTCTGCCAATGCATGGTTGCCGATAGACTGGCATGTACCTGAAAAAGTGCGTCCCACTTTACACTGATACTAGGGCAATTCGTTTTTTCACATGTGCTTCTATATTAAAAGCACAAAAGAAAAAAAAGTTCAGTTGGTTTAATGCTTGCTTAAGCATGTTATCTATAAACTAGGTAAATGTAAAGGCTTTCTAATGTCTTTATGTTAATGTATTGGGCTTTATTCATGAAAGCGGGAAATGCAAGTGAATTTCAAATTTAAGGCCAATTCAGATGAAATTGGAGAGTTTTTTTTTTTAGCTTGGCTAGCTTTGGCTTTTAGTTTGAAATTCCCTATTCAGTTCACTGCTTTTCCCTCTTTCAAGAATGAAGTCCATAGTACTAATCACCTATTGATTTGTTCATTCATTCATATTATTATAATCTTAATCTGGTTCCACAATGTAAGGTCATTTGCATCGTAATACATTACAGGCTTTATCAGAGATTGGATTCTTACATTCTAAATCCCACCTCTCCAGGTCATATTTTCCCGTAGACTATCTGCCTATTTTACCGTACCTTTAGGCACATTCGTGCACCGAAAAAAAACTGTTTGGTGCAAAGATGGCTCATTAGCATGATATACAAAGTTTATGCATTTACTGTTCATTTGCATGATATACAAAGTATATGCATTTACTGCTAATTGGCATGAATTACGCATGGGAGCTGGGGCAGGTCCTGAGTGCAAATCTAGGTGCTGGGGTAAGTCCTTTGTGCTAATAATGGAGCTGGAGCAACTCCTGAGTCAAAATCTGGGTGCTGGCCGCTGGGGTAAGTGCTGTGAGTTCAAATCTGGGTGTTGGGTTAAGCCCTGTGAGTACAAACTGGGTACTGCAGCAAATTATGAGTGAACAGTGGTGCTGGGGTAAGACTTGAGTGCAAATCTGGGATGACAGGGAAGTGGTAGAAAGGGGGTAATTGGCGGAGAGGGTAGGGAGAAGGCATCAAAATACACCTTCATTTGTGTAGGCAAAAATCCTTGCACTGCACCTGGCTGCAACATTTAATTTTGGTGTAAAAAGGTGGTCAGTTGAATGAATTATATATATATATATATTAAGGATAATAGGAGTTTCCTGGCCATAGCCATGGCAGCACAACAACGGGTAGCTCTTCCCCATCCCTGATTAGACAGGAACTAATTAAATTAAATTAAGTGTATAAGTACCCCCTCCTACCCTCAGTCTTTTTGTTCCTGTCCTATCCCTATAACGGACTTGTCTTTTCAGACTGAGAACTTTTTTCTTTTTGGCTTACTTTAAGGGTCTTTACGCTCCGAGGGAGTTAAGCTCCAGTATACGGCCCTGTATAGGTGTCCCCCTGGAGAACCCCTCCGTGACCGGGGAAGGCTTGCAGTGGCCATAGGGGTAGCAAGCGTGAAGATCCACTACCCTACTGGCTGCAGTGACCCTAGGGGTAGCAGGTATGGGAAAGGCATATTTAAGCAGGGCATTTTACCCCCTTCTACCATTTATCACTGTATCTGATTTATCATTTTTTCCTCCCTGGTATCTAGGCTGCCATTTCGCACATGCGCGGAAGTTCCGGTTGCGCATGTGCGGTACGTCCAATATCCAGATTATGTAATTCGGTAGTTTGGGCGCCATTATTTAAACACCAAAAGTTTTTTAGCGTTCCAAGACAGTTCTCTTGCAGTGGGACAGTGCGGTCTTCACCCAGGTTTTGGTGGTGCAGACTGAAGAGAGGAATTCAGCCGAAATCATGGATTCAGACTCATCGGTTCAAAGTAAACGGTCACAATCTAGATTTCAGGGCTAAGCCAAACAAAAGAGTTCTGGCTAAAATGTTTCCCTTTTTATGGTAGTTCTAAAGGGAAAGAGACACCCGGAACATCCAAGGGGAAGTCTCCCGCAAGATCCCTATGTGCAGCGTGTGACAAGAGGGCCCTGGAGGGTACACGCCTCTGCTCTGCTTGCCTACAGGCCGCAGGATGTCCCGCAACATCTGCCCCATATTTTGTTCAAATTATTCAGCGTGCTGTGCCCCAAGGCATTAGAGAGGCTGGCAGAGCCCACAAAAGGCCAAGATACCCAGATTCTCCCGACTACTCCCATTATGACTCTTCGGATGAATTTATGGAGTACACATACAGGGAGAGGTCTTCCTCCCCCGATGAGGAAAGACAGCACGCTCCGGACACCTTGGACCCAGCCCAAGTGGATTACTTAATTTCCATGGTCCGCAGGTCCTTGTGCATGAAGGAGCCTTCTAGAGAAGAACCTTCTACCTCCAGTCTCTACTTTTCTAACCTCCCGAGTTACCTTCCCGGTTCATGAGGCGATTAGGAGCATTATTACGGAGGAATGGTCCAAGACGGAGAGAAAACTTCCCATTCAGGGTAGAATTTCCCGCCTCTATCCTTTTGATAAGGAGGACGCAGACCACTGGGAGTCAGTTCCTAAAGTGGATGCATCGGTGGTAAGATTGGCCAAGCGCACCACATTGCCTGTGGATAATGCAGGTTCTCTGAGGGACTCCATGGACAAGAAGATGGACTCTAACCTGTCCAAGGCCTACATGGCAGCAGGTACTGGCCTCCACCCCGCTGTAGCCCTTACCTTGGTCTCCAGAGCTTTAAAGATCTGGCTGGAGAACTTAGAGGAGGATATCAAGGAGGGCAGAAGCAGATCTAACCTAGTGGGCAGTCTACAAGACATTAAGCTGGCCGTAGATTTCACTACTGAAGCCTCAGTAGATTTGGTCAAAGCAGTGGCCAGGTGCATTATTCCGTCTCAGCTAGAAGAGCTTTGTGGCTTAGATCCTGGTCAGCAGATGCTTCATCCAAGAATAGCCTCTGCTCTTTACCTTTCTGTGGAGACATGCTCTTTGGTAAGCACCTGGATGATTGCATTAAGAAGGCTGCGGATGGCAAGAATGCTTTTCTACCCCAAGATCGCAGACCTACGAGATCATTTCTTCCCAAGAGACCCTCAGATCACTCTTCCTTTTGGGACTTCAAAACCTACAGGCCTGGTAAGGAATACGGTAGATCCCAGCCTTGGAGAGGGGGACAGTCTTCAATCAGAGGAGGAAGATCCAGAGGCTCTGCATTCAATAGGAACTCAAGAGCTTTATGACGGTTTGGTCTCCCTGCCTGGAGGGGTAGGAGCGCCCCATCTCCTATTCCGAAAGAGATGGGAGTCTTCTACCAAAGACAAGTGGGTGCTAGACATCATCAAAAGAGGATACCTGCTGGAATTCAACGACGCCCCACCTCGTCACAGTTTTCAAATGACAAAATGGCCAGGAGACAAGAGATTGGGACTTCTGGAGTTTATTTCTTCCCTGCAGCAAGAAGGCGTCATTATGGAGGTTCCAAAGGGGGAAAGAAAACAGGGGTTTTATTCTCGCCTATTTCTCACAAGGAAGTCCTCAGGAGCATGGAGACCCATCCTGGACCTCCACGCTCTCAACAAGCATTTAAACGTTAGAAGATTCAAGATGGAGTCTCTTCAGTCCATTATCAAAGCAGTTTTTCCAAAGCAATGGCTCATGTCTATAGACCTGCGAGATGCCTATTTCCATGTTCCTATCGCTCCCCTGCACCAAAAATATCTGAGATTTGCAGTAGAGGGAGGGAACTTCCAGTTCCGTGCTCTTCCTTTTGGCCTCTGTCCAGCTCCTTGCACTTTCTCCAAGATCCTCGTAGTTCTAATTGCGGAATTGAGGAAGATGGACATTGCCGTCTTTCAATATCTGGACGAAATTCTGGTGCTGTCAGAGGACAGGTACACCCTCATTCAGCAGGGTCACATCTGCATTCAGTTCCTCCAGGAACATGGCTGGAAGATAAATTGTGAAAAAAGTCACATTATTCCTTCACAGTCCATGCTTTATCTAGGAGCCCTGTTCAACACTGCACTGGGGACAGTTCAACTCTCAAAAGAAAGAGGAGTAAAACTCAGGAAGGTGAAGGAGATGCGACGGATCACCACAGTGGAGAAAGTCATGAGAATATTAGGATCCATGTCATCAACCATAGGCTTGACAAACCCCGCTGGGGTTGGGGAGCCTACCTACAACACTATCTCACCCAAGGGAAATGGGAGTTTCGAAACCCACTCCAATCTGCTGGAACTACTGGCTGTTTTCAGAGCACTGAAGCACTTTCAATGTTTGCTACAGCACAAGTGGGTGAAGGTACAAACAGACAATGCTACAGTAGTAGCACATATCAATCATCAAGGGGGTACCCGAAGTCACAGTATGGTGAAGTTGATGGTCCCCCTGATGTCTTGGGCACAGAAGAATCTTGCAGGTCTAGTGGCAGTTTTCAAGGATATCATGCTAAAATGGGGTCTCCCTCAGATAGACATCATGGCCACCAACAGCAACAAGAAACTCTGGGCGTTCTTCTCAAGGGGGCACAACCCTCAGGCTCGGGAAAAGGGATGCCCTATCGTGCAGATGGGAATTCACACTGGGGTATGCCTTCCCTCCCACCTCCCTCATATTTCCTCTGCTAAGAAGGATTCGGCAGGAACCAGTTTTCATGATTCTGATTGCCCCATACTGGCCCCGACGGCCTTGGTTCCCTCTCCTTCTGGGCCTCTTTCAGGAACCTCCTTGGGATCTCCTAGCGGTTCCATCTCTTCTGCACCAGGGTCCCATTCTACACCCAGACCCAGCATCTCCTGATGGCTTGGAGGTTGAAACGGAAAGGCTTCTAGAGAAAGGTTTCTCTTCTGCTGTCACAGATACCCTATTGCAGGCTAGGAAACGTTCCACTTCCTCTACCTACTATAGGGTTTGGGACTCCTTTTCTTCCTGGGCTTTTCCTAAGCAGGTTAATATACAACATCCTGCTATCAAAGATATCCTGGAGTTTCTACAGGCAGGTCTGGATAAAGGGTTGAGCAACTACACCTTAAAGGTACATGTCTCCACTCTTTCAGCTCTCATCGACCACAAATGGGCCTTTAATCCTGATGTATCCAGGTTTCTTTCTGGAGTTCTCAAAATTAATCAAGCCATTTGCTCCCCCATGGGATCTACCCCTGGTATTGCAAGCCTTGAGGTCAGCTCCCTTCGAACCCTCGGATTCCATCTCTCCTCATCTTCTTACCATCAAGACCGTTTTGCTGGTGGCGTTAGCATCAGGGAGACGGGTGTCGGAGCTCAGTGTTTTGTCAGTGAACAAACCTTTTACGGTGTTTCACAGGGATAGGGGGATTTTTAGAACCATCCCCGAGTTTCGCCCTAAGGTTACTACGGCCTTTCATGTGAATGAGGACATAGTGCTTCCTGCCCTTACGCAAGAAGAACAATCCCCTGAAGGTGGCTCTTCTCCTCTGGTTTTGGTAAGATGTTTACAAATCTATATTGACAGATCTCTTGACTGGCGTTCCTCAGATCAGCTTTTCATCATTCCAAATGGGGCTAGGAGAGGTCTCCAAGCTTCTAAAGCAGCCTTGAGCAGATGGATTCTATCCGCTATCGTTCAGGCTTACCGTTCCAGAGGGTTTCCGGTACCTAATGGCCTGAAGGCTCACTCGACCAGGTCCCTTTCTTCCTCTTGGGCAGCCTCAGCGGGGGGTTTCTCTGGAACTTATCTGCAGAGCAGCTACATGGTCTTCTGTGAGCACCTTCATTCGACATTATCAACTGGATGTCAGAGCTGGTCAGTGGGACAAGTTTGGTAAAAGTGTCCTTTCAGCATCCAACTAATGTTTGTCTTTTTGTGTGATTTTGCCTCTAGATGTGCAACACATTTGCATTACGATATGTTTCTTTCCGTGTATTTATTCCCTCCCTTGGTTTTGCTTGGGTATTACCCATTGTTGTGCTGCCATGGCTATGACCAGAAAAGAGGAAAATGTATTCATACTTACCGTAATTTTCTTTTCCTGGTTATAGGCCATGGCAGCACAAGGATCCCGCCCAGGGATTTTGCTGGAAAACAAGACTGAGGGTAGGAGGGGGTACATATACCCTTAATTTAATTAGTTCCTGTCTAATTAGGGATGGGGAGGAGCTACCCGTTGTTGTGCTGCCATGGCCTATAACCAGGAAAAGAAAATTACGGTAAGTATGAATACATTTTCCTCAATCAGCGGTACTGAAAGTAACCAATTCTGGATTTTTAGCAGGGGTTATCTTACAACTTGCATGTTTTTGTTTTTACACAAAGGAGGTGATGGTGTGTCACTTATAGTGAGAATCATGGTTTAAACTCAAGGCTGCAGTGATTAGACAAAGAGATCAGACAACTTTATCTATGGGATTTCAAGGCTGGTGCCAGAACAGATAGAGGCCTATTCTAGAAATATATGTTACCCCATAGTATATTTTTGCTTGTTCTTACTGATGTTTAGTAGTTTTGCGAATTGCTGTGTAAGCTGGAAATCCATGTATAAAATGTGTATGCTTTGTGAGGTCCAGCTAGACATACATACTACTGCTATCTGAGTGTTAGATCTTGTGTTACCATTCAAATAAACCTTCACAAATCATACCTGCCTCCTGAATGTAAGATTTTATGAAAAACTGAAGGGTCTACTCCAGGGCTTGACAAATGGAATTATAAGAGGCAGCAAACAAATTTAGGAGCCAGACAATGGCACATCAGTCACGCAAAAATACACACACTGCACATACACAGAGACATTCACACACACTTCCCATATGCCACACAAAAACATATACCTCACATACACATGCTCACACACACATACCTCAGATAAACAAGTTAGCAGTTTTTGTTTTTTTAACACCTTAGTGACAGATGACGTGCGAGGCACGTCACGGCAAATCGAGGACTTTCCGACAGCTGACGTGCTGGCACGTCATGCACTAAATAGAGTAAAGAAAGCGACCAGCATGTATAGCGATCAGTAACAGCTGATCAGTGGCAAAGGCGGTTTGGTGATTGCAAACATGAGCATCACAATTCACCTGGTCAGATCAATATTTGTTGTAAATATTGATCCGACCCGTGTAGATCTGCCTCTCTCTCCTCACTTGAGTTTTAGTGAGGGAGACAGACAGAGCTGTATAATGGAAGTTTGTAATTATAATATATCTTTTTTTTAATTGAGACCCAAGGGCTTTTATAAAAGCCGTTTCCAGCGTTTAACCCCTTTCCTGCCATTGAGCGCTATGTACGCAGTGATCTTGAATGCGTGTATGGCATCAGTAACAGCCGATCAGTGGCAAAGACGGTTTGGTAATTGCTCAAATGAGCATCACCATTCGTCAGATCACTATTGGTAAATATTGTTCTGACCCATATGGATCTGCCTTCCTCTCCTCACTTGAGTTTTAAGGGAGAGAGACAGATCTGTATAATATGTTTTTAATTGTAATAAATTGAATAAAATGTTACAAAATTGTGAGACCCAAGGGCTTTTATAAAAGCCATACTCTTTGTTTTAACCTCTTCCTTGCCACTGATCACTGCACAGCAGAACATTTTCTCTTGTCTGTGCATTTTTAGGGGTTAATGTTTTTGTGCAGTACTACAAAAGCTCTTAAAAGAGCTATTAACCCCTTCCTTGCCCTAAATGTCAAAATTCCAAGTTGGAAAATCAAAAAGCACACATCTAAAATGTGGTCTTTTAACCCCAAAACAAGCTGACAAACCTATGCATGGGTGGTATCCCTGTGCTCGGGAGATGTTGCTGAACACAATCTGTGAATGTGTGTCTAAAGTACAATTTATGTGGGAAGAAATACACAATAAAATTACTACCACAAATTTTGACAAAGGCTGGTGTTAGAATTGGTGCATGGAAAGTGTTAAAATACCACCATTTAAAATAGCCTAGGGTGTCTACTTTTACAAAATATATGCTTTTTTGGGTAAAACACACTGTCTGGTTTCAAAAAAGTCCCAAATGAAACATGGGGGCGCAGGCTGACTACACGTCAAAATTCCAAGTTGGAAATGCGCACCTTCAAAATGTGGCCTTTTAGCCCCCAAACAAGCCAACAAATCTATGCATGGATGGTATCCCTGTACTCAGGAGATGTTGTTGAACACATATTGGGTTGTTGTTTGGCAGTGAAACATACCAACATCTGTAAATTCATGTCTGAATTACAATGTATGTGAATAAAAACCACAAAAAAATGACTACCACAAATTTGGCAAAGGCTGGTGGTAGAATTAGTGCATGGAAAGTGTTAAAATACCACCATTTGAAATAGCCTAGAGTGCCGACTTTTAATAAATATATGGGTTGATGGGGTAAAATACACTAGCTGAATTCAAATATGTCCCAAATAGGACATGGGTGCAGGTCGTCTGCATGTGAAAATTTTAAGTTGGAAAACCAAAAAGCGCATCTCTCAAATGTGGCCCTTTAACCTCCAAACAAGCAGACAAACCTATGCATGGGTGGTATCCCTGTACTCAGGAGAAGTTGCTGAACACATATTGGGGTGTTATTTGGCAGTGACACGTACCAAAATCTGTGAATTTATGTCTGAAGTACAATGTTTGTGAAAAAATAAAACCACAAAAAAATTACTACTACAAACTTTGACAAAGGCTGGTGGTAGAATTAATGCATGGAAAGATTTAAAATATCACCATTTGAAATAGCCTAGGGTGTGTACTTTTAAAAAAGATATGGGTTGATGGGGTAAAATACACTAGCTGGCTTCAAATAGGTCCCAAATGGGACATGGGTGCAGGTTGTCTGCATGTGAAAATTTCAAGTTGGAAAACCAAAAAGCACACCTCTCAAATGTGGCCTTTTAACCCCCGAACAAGAAGACAAACCTATGCATGGGTGGTATCCCTGTACTCAGGAGAAGTTGCTGAACACATATTGGGGTGTTATTTGGCAGTGACACATACCACAATCTGTGAATTTATGTCTGAAATACAATGTTTGTGAAAAAACCCCACAAAACATTACTACCACAAACTTTGACAAAGGCTGGTGGTATAATTAGTGCATGGAAAGTGTTAAAATACCACCATTTGAAATAGCCTAGGGTGTGTACTTTTAAAAAATATATGGGTTGATGGGGTAAAATGCACTAGCTGGCTTCAAATATGTCCCAAATGGGACATGGGCGCAGGTTGTCTGCATGTGAAAATTTCAAGTTGGAAAACCAACAAGCGCACCTCTCAAATGTGGCCCTTTAACCTTCAAACAAGCAGACAAACCTATGCATGGGTGGTATCCCTGTACTCAGGAGACATAGTAGAATCTATTTAGCAGGTTGTTTTTGTTCGCTCTTGTCGATGAGGAGAAGATGTTTCAAAAAACATTTTTTTTTTACCATATATATATATTTTTTTATATATTATTATAGGATATGATCAAAATTATGGCATCCACAGAAAGCCCTTCTTGTCCCGATAAAACCAATATATAATTTGTGTGGGTACAGCAAACGACAAAGAAGAAAATTACAGCTAAACACAAACAGCACAGAAATGTTAAAATAGCAATTGTCCAGAATGGACAAAAATGTTTCAAAGGCTCGGACAGAGGGGTTAAGAAAAAATGAATGTTTACCTGATTGCAGGTTCTGCTGAAGCCAGATCTCCGTGTGTTTCCTGCTGAGTGCCGTGATGTCACGTGACACCAGAGCCTGTTGTGCAGTCTGGGCAATATGCACAAACTTTACGCCCCTCTCGATGCACACAACAACAAAAAAAAGGATGGCAGCAGCAAGGGGCTCCACATTGACAATCCCCGGGCGCCAGGTCGCTATGGCAACCAGGAAATTAGATCTGGCACCTGGGGTTTGTCGAGCCCTGGTCTACTCGAGATTTAGAGAGATTTGCAGGGAATTGAGACGGGAATTTCAAACTTAAGCTAAAAAATTATCCAATGTAGCTGACTCGGGAATTTATCTAAATTCCATTCAACTCTCTCTGTATTGAGTAGACCCTTTGATGATAGAAGCCAAGTCTAAGGTATTTCTAGTTTGCCTATTGGTAGCCCTGCAAATGGCACAGAATTGCAGTTTGGTCACGAAGATGGAACATACATGCTGTTTGAACAGAAAAATAGCACAGAAATTCTGTTTGAGCACAAATATGGCAGGGACAAGATTTGTCAATATTTTACTGGCATGTTAAGTCTATGGAAAAGAATTTTTAAAGAAATTTTGCTAACCCTATTGGCCACCTATGGCACAAAGAAGCTGTTTGGTGACATAGATAAGATCAGTTTAACATTTATGTAAATTGAAAGCATAAAATTATTTCTTTAGTTTTTTCAGCTAAAGAGCAGTAGTTAAATATTTATAAATTAAACAAACTGTAAAATGTGTTATCAATACTTTAATCAGGAGGTAGACACCAACATTGTTTATGGTGGATACTAGAGTTAATGTTGTACAATTCAATAATATTCTACAAACCTTTAAATACCTTGCTATGAACACTTTGCCTATCCCTGCTTTGCCCTGTGCTTAAAATTGAATTATGGCCGTGTTCCTTTAGAAATGTGTTTACTCTGTTCTATTTGCTACATTAACATATAAAGCAAAATAAAAACTTCGTCTATTGTATGCAACAAAAGTCTCTTCATATAACACTATATCCCAGCAGAGTAGACACAACAAACATAATCTTGCTTCTGTGGGTGCAATTAGAAGGTGGGGGAATATGTGAAGGTTGAGCAATTCTGAGTTCAGGACACATGGACAGGAAGAGGATGTAAGTGAGCACAGATTGGGGAGGGGAAAATAAGCTGCTGCAAACCCAGCCTTGAGAAAGTCTGGCTGATATTGAACAAATGTACTGAAGCCTTTTAACAGGTGAGTGGTTTTATGTCATGTTTATACAGCATGTATTTTGCGCATTGGGGGAAGGGACATACAAAAATTAGACGATATATATATGTTACTGTGTTTGCAGACTATATTTCTCAGAATACATGACGCGGTTCACAATAGCTGGATGTTGAACAATCCTCGTTTCTCAGACTGGTGCCTGCTTACAGCTCGTGTATGTTAGGGACTGAACAGGAAACATACTATAGTCCTGTTAGTCTTGTTTGCCTGCTGGTGAACGCCATGCACATCCCATATGGAAATATTCCTTTCTGATGTAAACATTGCACAGGACATATTGTATTTGCTAGGTAGTAAGGCAGCGTGCAGCCCCTCCCCCTACATCTCGAGATGCGGGTAACGGGATCATTGAGGATTGCATTACACTCTCTTTTGGAAGACAGACAGAAGTTGTAGAGTCACTTGGTGCCAAGCACAGGAATGGAGGAGTTTGCTGATTGCAGGTATGTAGGGCATTCAAGGTTTTAAATGAAACATTGAAACTGTTTGTGGATTTGATGTGCCAAGCGTGTCAAAAATGTAACACATGTATTATCCGATACACTTGCATGTTTAACTCTGGCATGTTATGATTATTTACTTCTAAAATGTTTTACCATTTATTTACCCTTTTCCTTTTAATCCTATACAAATAAACACACCTATGATAACTAACTACCATCATGGTTGGTACCCCTAGAGCAGGGGTGTCCAAGTTTATTCTGCAAAGGGCCACTTCGCTAGAAATGTATGCGTGCGTGGGCCGCATTTATTTTTCATTCATTCAGAGAATAATATATATAATTATATACGTGTGTGTGTATGTAAATATATATATATATATATATATATATATATATATATATATATATATATTTTTTACACTAATGTGTAGTGGTCACATTAACTACAAACACACACATGCATACACAGTCACACTTACCCCCCCTTCCCACACACACAGTCACAATTACCCAATACACACACATACACATTTATACACACATACTCACATACATACACTTACCCTACACACACACTCGCATACATACATACATACATACACTTACCCCACACCCACTTAACATGCACTCACATAGATACACATTTATACACATACTCGCATACATACACTTACCCCACTCACACACATACACATTTATACACACACTCACATACATACATACATACATACATACAGTTATCCCACACACTCACATACATACACTTACCCCACACACACACTCACATACACTTACCCCACACACTAATACACATACATACACACACTCACATACATACATACACTTAACCCACACACACTGATACACACACTCAATACATACATACACTTAACCCCACACACATACACATTTATACAGACACTCACAAACATACATACACTTAACCCCACACACATACACATTTATACAGACACTCACAAACATACATACACTTAACCCCCACATACATCCACATTTATACACACACTCACATACATACACTTACCCCACTCACACACATACACATTTATACACACACACTCACATACATACAGTTACCCCACACACACACATACAGTTACCCCACACACACACATACACTTACCCCACACACTAATACACATTGATACACACACTCACATACATACATACATACATACACTTACCCCACACACTAATACACTTTTATACACACACACACACTCACTCACATACATACATACACTTACCCCACACACACATTGATACACACACTCACATACATACATACACTTACCCCACACACGTGGCTGTGGACTCCCGGTGCGCTTCTTCCCTCCCTCTGACCCTTGCGTATGACCTCATACCGCATGGTAGAGGAGGGGATTTGTGCACCGCACGGGAAGCTGTATCAGGGAACGAAGTTCCCTACACAGACCGTGTAGGGAACTTCGTTTCCCGACACAGCTTCTCGTGTGGTGTGCAGTTCGAGGTGCGGCTACCGGAGCAGAGCTCCGCACGTTGGACGCCTCTGCCCTAGAGGGTGTGTTTTAGAAATCAAATCTTTATTCTTAAAACTAAATAGAAAATATAAATTTTACAAGGCAAATTTACAAGTTGTAAGGCAGTAAGTAGTGCTTTTTCCTAACCATTTTTTTTTTACAGAATTACCTAGGCCTAGCCCAACTTACAAAAAAAATGTATTTTTATTGTTTTAAATAGAACTTTTATTAAAGATCTGCCTTAGACACTGATACAGGGTCTTGCTACAGTTGCTAATCTGTCTCCTCTTACAAAGAACTTTGAGTAAGAGAGGGGCTGAGCTGAACACACAGCCAATATTTCTGAACATTGGCTTTGTCATGACTGGTCATAACATCGCTCAAAAGGGTGGGGCTTCATTGGCACTGCATTGGCATCCCAGCAACAACAAGGGACAGATAAACGTGATTTTGTCAAATGGTTAAAGTAGTACCAGAGGCGTCACTAGGGTTGGTGTCACCTGGTGCGGTAACTCATGGTATCACCCCCCTGACCCATTAAAATATGCCACATACAGGAGCCCCACAAATTATGCCACATACAGGAGCCCCACAAATTATGCCACACACAAGCGCCCCATAATTATGCCACACACAAGCGCCCCATAATTATGCCACACACAAGCGCCCCATAATTATGCCACACACAAGCGCCCCATAATTATGCCACACACAAGCGCCCCATAATTATGCCACACACAAGCGCCCCATAATTATGCCACACACAAGCGCCCCTTAATTATGCCACACACAAGAGCCCCTTAATTATGCCACACATGAGCCCCACGAGGTGACAATTGTACAATTCTAAAACAATACATATCTATACACAGAGACTGTGTGATGGCATTCCTTGTTTTTATTCCCTTCCTCTGCACCCACATTTAACACAACACCATACAGTACCCACAGAACTTGCCATGCAACTTTATTGAACCCACAGCACTTGGCTTGCTCTCATATTGCACCTACACAATTTGGCATGCCACAGTGTCACTTTGCCCCACAGAACTAGCCAGTGTCACTTTCCTCATAGTACATGTTATTTTGCCCCACAGACCATGCCACAGCATCACTTTGCCAATTAAAATAAACCTGTTTTCCCATTAATATGCCAGTGTTTGCCCATAAATATGGCACAGCCAATTTACCCAATAAAATGCCACTATTATTTTGCTGTTAATAAGCCAATTTGCCCAAAATTATGCCAGTATTATTTTGCCATTAATAAGCCAGCCAATTTGCCTAATATGCCAGCATTATTTTGCCATTTAATATGCCCCAGCCAATTTGCCCAATTATATGCCAGTATTATTTTGCCATTAAATATGCCATTCTTTTGCCATTCAATATGCCAGAATTTTGCCATTCAATATGCCAGCATTTAACCCCTAAATATGCCAGACTTTTGCCATTCAATATTGCAGCATTTAACCCCACAATATGCCAGGATTTAACCCCTCAATATGCCAGGATTTAACCCCTCAATATGCCAGGATTTAACCCCTCAATATGCCAGGATTTAACCCCTCAATATGCCAGGATTTAACCCCTCAATATGCCAGGATTTAACCCCTCAATATGCCAGGATTTAGCCCCTCAATATGCCAGGATTTAGCCCCTCAATATGCCAGGATTTAGCCCCTCAATATACCAGGATTTAGCCCCTCAATATGCCCGTATTTAGCCCCTCAATATGCCAGGATTTAGCCCCTCAATATGCCAGTATTTAGCCCCTCAATATGCCAGGATTTAGCCCCTCAATATGACAGAATTTAGCCATTTAATATGCCAGGATTTTCCCCCTCAATATGCCAGGATTTTCCCCCTCAATATGCCAGGATTGTTCCCCTCAATATGCCAGGATTGTTCCCCTCAATATGCCAGGATTGTTCCCCTCAATATGCCAGGATTGTTCCCCTCAATATGCCAGGATTGTTCCCCTCAATATGCCAGGATTGTTCCCCTCAATATGCCAGGATTGTTCCCCTCAATATGCCAGGATTGTTCCCCTCAATATGCCAGGATTGTTCCCCTCAATATGCCAGGATTTAGCCCCTCAATATGCCAGGATTTAGCCCCTCAATATGCCAGGATTTAACTCCTCAATATGCCAGGATGTAGCTTTTTAATATTCCAGGATTTAGCCCCTCAGTATGCCAGGATTTAGCCCCTCAGTATGCCAGGATTTAGCCCCTCAGTATGCCAGGATTTAACGCCTCAATATGCCAGTATGTAGCCTTTTAATATGCCAGGATTTAGCCACTCAATATGCCAGGATTTAGCCACTCAATATGTCAGGATTTAACCCCTCAATATGCCAGGATTTTGCTCGTTTCATACCATCCTCCTTCCCCCTTCACCAGTACTTACCTTATTTGCTGCTCCGTGTCCCCGGCAGTCTTCCCTCCTGCAACGTAACGTCACATCCGGTCAAATTGATTATTTTAAAAAAAATTGTATTTGTTTTTTTTATTAGTTTAGCAGCGCAATGCGCTGTGGGGGATGCCGGCACCCCTGGTGCGGTCCGCACCCCCCTCGGGATGCCACTGAGTAGTACTAATGTATTTTGCTTTGTAGTGGCACTAGTATATCAAATTATGTCTGTTATGTTGACAGTCTCAAAAATAACAGTCTCACAGTGCCTGCAGAAGGACACAGCTAGCAATTGTTTTTTTTTTTTTTTTTTTTAGAACTTAGAGACTGGTAGTTGGATAATAAAACATGCTTATTCTCTTTTTAACAATATGCCTCAATATACATGCATATTTGAATTATGCTGCTGTAGAGCATGCATTAAGAAAACAATTATGCACAGTGTGTTTTCCTTGTGATGAACCTGAGATACATGACTATGATGCGCACATGCATCATCAGTCTCCATGTCTGTTAGTAGAAAATCATGTGGCTTAACCCCTTAGTGACAAGACATTTTCACCTTGACTTTCCGTTGGTGACAATGGCTGTTTTGACATTTCTGGGGTGTTTGTGTTTAGCTGTAATTTTCTTCTTTCTCACACAAATTATATATTGTTTTTATCGTCATAAGAAGGTCTTTCATTAGATACCATTTTGTTCATCATATCTTATAATTTACTACAAAAAAAATCATAAAATATGATGAAAAATAAAAAAAAAAACACTATTTCTAACTTTGACCTAAAATATAATTTACACAAATACAATCATTAAAAAAGACCTTTCTAAATAGTTTCCAAAAGTTGTCCCGAGTTCAGAAATATGCATGTTTGCCCAAAACCCAAAATTTAACCCCAACCCTAAATTTAACCCCAACTCTAACCCTTATTCACTTATTTAAACATGGATCCGCTTGATTCACCGCAGGACGTGCCAGGCACCGCTTCACCGCCGACTCTACACAGCAAGACAGATCGTCGCTGGAGATTTCATCGCTAAAGGTAAGTATTTTAGCTATTTTAGTTTGGTTAGAATTAGGGTTTAGGGGGTTAGAATTGGGGTTTAGGGGGTTAATTTTAGTATTAGGGCTCAGGGGTTAGTATAGGGTTAGTATTAGGGTTTAGGGGGTTAATTTTAGTATTAGGGCTCGGGGGTTAGTATTAGGGTTTAGGGGGTTAGTATTAGGGTTTAGGGGGTTCATTTTAGTACTAGGGCTCAGGGGTTAGTATTAGGGTTTAAGGGGTTCATTTTAGTATTAGGGCTCGGGGGTTAATATTAGGGTTTAGGGGTTTAATTTTAGTATTAGGTGTCGGGGGTTAGTATTAGGGTTTAGGGGGTTAATTTTTGTATTGGGGTTAATTTTAGTGTTAGTATTGGGGTTTGGGAATCAATTATTAGGGGGGGTTATTTTCTTTTTACTTGTACATTTGTAAGAGCTGACAGTTCAGCGCTGAACTGTCAGCTCTTACATAGCCGCGGCCGCGATGAAACGGCCGCGTTATTCTTCATTGCTGGCAGTTCAGCGTTCTAACTGCCACGCTGAACTGTCAGCGATGAAGATGCGGCGCGGAAGTGTCCTAGACCCTTCCCGGCAGGATGTGCCTGACACGTTCATTGTCGCGATGGGGTTAATGCACAAAACTCCCTCTGATTGGCTCCTGAAAAATGCCAGAGATTTTTCATGAAGCGCTCCGAATAACATCTGGGAAGAAAGCATACAGAAAATAATTTTTACAAAGAATAAAAAACAGAACTCCGCAACAAACTATTCATTTTCTTTGTAAAGAAAAAACAAATAAGTGCTTTGCACATCGACACTCCAGGGAGATGTCCCAAATGATTGTGAACAGAGAAGCCTCCCTGGAGTGTTTATGTTCAAGGCACCTATTTGTGTTGTATTTACACATTTTGTTAGGTGGAGGGATTAATGCAGCACCATATCAATCTATTGGAGATTACACAGGTTTTTTTTTATCCTTTAAAGGGAATGTCTTGTGGCCAAAATGCCTCCTCCAAATTTTTATGCACTTTAAAATGCATTTTTTACATTTTGCATTACTTAAAAAATGAAGATGCTACACTTAGATGAAATTGCACATTTGCAGAGGTTCAGGACGGCCTACTTCATCCTTTTCAGCCTTCTAAGAAACGCCTCTCCTCTGTAGCGGCCAATAAGAATTGGAGTTTGATTTCCTGTTTAGTGATATCATCAGACAATGTGTTGCATTAGAGATCCTAATATATACAAGAGCATTATAAATTCGTGCCTGGTGAATTCATAATCTCAGTCATCACCAAAGCATTACATCACCTTCATATAAATGCCAGCATAGCTGAGCATGATTGGCAATGCAGCCCCCCATAAATGCCAGCTTGGCTGAGTATTGTAGGCAATGTAGTCCCCCCATAAATGCCAGCTTGGATGTGCATGATAGGCAGTGCAGTCCCCCATTAACACCCGCTTGGCTGAGCATGATAGGCAGCGCAGTTCCCCCATAAATGCCATCTTGGCTGAGAATGATAGGTAGTGCAATCCCCCCCCATAAATGCCATCTTGGCTGAGCATGATAGGTAGTGCAGTCCCCCGATAAATGCCATCTTGGCTGAGTATGATAGGCAGTGCAGTTCCACCCCCCATAAATGGCAACATGGCAGTGCAGTCTCCCATAACAGTACCACACACACTCCACTCACGTCACACACACTCCACTCAATTCACTCCACTATTACATCACATACTCACTCACACAGTTGTTTTTTTTTTATCCACCTACCTGCTGCTGAAGTCTCTGCTGCTACCTGCTGCAGAAGATTCTGACCTCTTTTGGGGTTACCTGTCATTGGGCAGGACTAGAAGGTGGGGGCTCGAGGGGAGGGCTTCCTCGTAAAAAATAATCCTCCAACAATTACAGCTATTAGATTTGGATCAAGACAGCCCTGCTCCAACATTATACCCCAGCAATTATATAATAATTTGGAGCAGGACTGCTCCATCACTGTAGGCAGTCTATGTGTGCACGCCTCCTGTATCTTCCTCCTCTTATGATGTCATAGTGAGGGGGTGTGCATACATAATTAGAATACCTTTGCCTATTGGCATAGTTGCAGGCGCACGGGATGCTGGGAGGACAGAACTCCACTGTGCATGCGAAACACAGATGCGTCCCCTAACTGGGTAAGTGGGGAGGACTTACCCAGTTAGGGAATAAGTGAATTTTATAAAGACTGTAAGTAGAAAAGAAAAAAAAACAGTCTAGTTCACCCTTTGGTCCCTACAAGTTGCACCAAAGTCAAACTGGTTACAAGACTGTCCCTTTAAGCCATAGTAACAATAAGTGCCATCAAAAAATGGAAGAACACAGCACCCAAAATTATAAAGCCACATTTAGATTTTTATTTTTTTGAACATCTTGTCTAGTTAGTTGAACAGGGGCGCCATGCACTGCGTGCCGCTATCGGAATCAGCCCAACTGACTTAACTACTAATATTGTTATTGGCTCTTATCGTGCCATTTTCTTTGAATAAAATTAATTTAAACTTCTTTTGGACTTTTGTTTTACAGTTAAAAATCCTTTTTGTATGGCTAACAAGCTACTTTTCATCATTGCTTTAAATAAATGAATGTGCATTTGTGGAAAAAACCTGGATGCCCCAGGAATAGAGTTTCTGTATTTTCATAACTATTTTTCTGTTATGTAAGTACAGGAGAGCCTGGTTCAGAGGAGATGTACCCACGTGGATCAGACAGAGGATGGCATCGGGGTCATCAGCGTGATGTAAGTTCAAATACACATTTTATCTATGATCGGTTTTGTCTGTCTCACTGGAAATCTTTTAAGGGAGTCGTGGTAAGACGGATTGTTACACTAGAAATAAGAGACCCGTCATACATTTTTTTTAAAACATATTGGCTTTATTAAGTTCCATATTTTTGGTAGGAGATCATTGTCTTCAGTGTGTGTGTATATGTATATGTCATCACTATGACATCATATGATAGGATACAATGGAGATAAAGGGTCCATTAATGTGACCACATTCTTAAAGTGCCACTAAACTTTTTTTTTGGAGTGGCAATACTATGAGGATAAACTGGCAGCCGGATTATCCTCTGACCGGCACCCAGTTTAGTCTCTTTAACTTGTCGTGTTACTCTATCTGATCATGTAAGTCTTCTTTATGGACTTTTTCTAAAATTATGGATGATTATGATTCTAAATAAAGCTGGAAGTGTTTTGTATTTTGGAACACACTGGAATGCAAGGCCTTTTCTTTTTTACGTGTGTTGGTCTGAGGCAGGGCCGGTGCAAGGATTTTCGTCTACACAGGCGAAGGTGCATTTTGGTGCCCCCCCTCCACTGACCCGCCACAACTCCCATACTACCAACCCTCCATGTATTTTATATATATAAAAGTATAATGTATAGTGTGGAAAATAAATACATCTAAATATTCAACTCGCATGCTCTAAATTTGTCACACATTGACACCCTAACACACATTGAAACCCTTAAACACATACACTCTTGCAGTCACACACAGAGACACACTTACCACTTACACACATACCCTTACACAGACACAGGGACACACTTACACACACACCCTTACACAGACACAGGGACACACTTACACCCTTACACAGTGACACACTTACACACACACACCCTTACACAGAAAGTGACACACTTACACACACACAGTGACACACATAACCTGAGACACTATTTTGCCACTCAATATGCCAGTATTTAGCCACTCAATATGCCTTTTAATATGCCAATATTTTGCCCCTCAATATGCCAGAATTTTGCCCCTCAATATGCCAGGCTTTTGCCCCTCAATATGCCAAGATTTTGCCCCTCAATATGCCAAGATTTTGCCCCTCAATATGCCAAGATTTTGCACCTCAGTATGCCAGGATTTTGCACCTCAGTATGCCAGGATTTTGCACCTCCGTATGTCAGGATTTTGCACCTCCGTATGCCAGGATTTTGCCACTCTATTGCCACTTAATATGCCAAGGTATTGCCACTTAATATGCCAGGATAATGCCACTTAATATGTCAGGATAATGCCTCTTAATAAGCCAGGATTTTGACCCTCAATATGCCAGGATATTGCCCCTCAGTATGCTCGTTATGCCACTATCCTCCCCCTTCCCCACCCAGTACTTACCTCCTTACAGCTGTCTCCTGGTGCAGGTCCGTGGCTGTGAGGGAAGCATTTTGTGCTCCCCTCCAGCCGCACGGCTTCAATAAAGTTTGTTGAAAAAAAAGTTTCAACAAACTTTATTGAAGCCGCGCGGTTGGAGGGGAGCGCACATCACTTCCTTCACAGCCACGGACCTGCACCGGGAGACAGTGTAGCGGAATTTATGTTAACATATTTTAAACACACACACACACACATATATAATGTATGTATTAGTATAATTAAATGTTACTAAACTTTTTATATTTTATATTCATTTATTTTTATGTACTCAATGTATCATGTCTTTTATTTATTTTTTTAATGGCTCCCAAAATAAGTCAAAGTCCTCCTCCTAGTAGTCTATGGGGAGGACCAAGGCTTCCACTTCATTTCGATGTCTAGGCACAGTCTAGTCCCCAAACTCAGTTTGGTGCAAATGGAAGTCTACTGCTGAATAATGTAAAGGTTTTTTTTTCCAGTGTGATTTGATGCAGGCGTTTTGCATAAATTACATTTTGAATATTCTACTGAAGCCCTCCCCTTCATCCTATCCTTTTTTTTTATTTTATTTTTTAAAGATTTTTCCTTTTATTGCGTAGATCCAAATGCTATTATACAGATAGTGAAAATTTTGTAACCAATTATATTTTTTTCCATGCAATCAAAACTATTTTCATATAATCTTTTTTTTCTTTCTTTCTGTTTATTTTACAAAGTTACTTTTCCAATACAAATCTAAATATATTCTCTCAAACCAAAAACCTTCTCTTCAAATCTGTGTTTACATCTTATATTCATACATTCATGCTATATTCATGCTACATTCGTACCCCTTTCATACTACCCCTGGACCTTGCTTGTTTTATTTTTATTTGCTGTATCTAGGCTTGGCAACAAAATTCTGTAGTAATTTTCTACTTTATCCAAGTTGTTAAGATGGTAGCCTTTTTCATCTTGGATTGAAATTCAAGTTGCTCAAACAAGTTAGAGATGTTTTATTTTCCTGCCACTTTCCATGTTCTTGTAATAACTAATTTAGCTTCCAGAAGGGTTTGAAGTAATAGAACTCTTTTATCTGGATCTCATCTTTCAACTGTGAAATAAATAATATTATTCCAATGGATACTGATATAAATCGATAGATATCAGTCTTCGCCAATGAACTAACTTACTGGCGGTATTACATAAATATATTAATTAATTAAGTTAAGTAGTAAAGTGTAAAGTAAAAGTTCACACTCCTTGTTTAATGCAATATTTATTAGGACAGAGGGATATAAGAAGTTATAGACAAATAAGCAGTTAAACCACTAGACAGTAATCAACATATAATATAATATTACATTCTACATTTACATCCTGCAAATACAAACTGCAATATATATATATATATATATGTATATATGTATGTTAGTATATACTGTTACCAAGCTAGTACATTGGTTGAATGGAAGTAACCACTTAACAGTGTAGCAAGCATTCACACATGTAATACATTTACCACTCCTTGGAATCACGTGTTACCAGGCAGCCGGGGAGAGAGAGAGAGAGAGAGAGAGAGAGAGAGAGAGAGAGAGAGAGAAAGATAGATGTTGTCCCCAAGGGACAACGTGTGTAAAAAGAGCTTGCAAGAAGGTTGGCCAAGTCTTTCTTCAAGAGAGAGCCCACCTTCTTTGTTGTACACTCCCTCCCCCACAGCCAGTCTTCTAGTAGTATTTCCAGAAACCATATTGACTGGGGGAGGGGCTTGTAGAGTTAGGGACTGGAGGTGACAACTGGTTACTTGCCATGTGCTCTGGAGAGTGTAGACTCCATTAATGCCTGAGGCTAGATTGCAGAAGCTTATTCAGTCTTCTGTCCATATTAGAACACTGTATTAGAACACTGTATTGCTACACAGCAGATTAGGTTGCCAATCCTACCTCCGTTTTTACAAACTGCTATATGGAATAATATTAAAGAAGACTCGCATGAGACTTCCACTCCCAACATGGATGATATCATCAGGGACACGTTATTCCAGAATTCCACTATAAAGTGGCATTCCCACCACAAATTCCCATTTTATTTAGGCATCTCTACAAATTGTCATTGTAATCAGGATACATTTATCTTTTTTTACTCTTACAGGAGAATCTTAGATATGTGTATATCTCTCTTGGGTGTAGGTCAAATTTACTTATGTCTGAAAAAGGTAATATTTTCTACAGACAGGGGCGTACCTAGAGCATTTGGCACCCCCCCCCCCCCCCCACAATAAAAATGCAAGAAAACACCCACAATTTTTTCAATGTTTGAAAATTGTACAATTATAGTTACCAGGAATATTGTGCCAGTCAGAGCCCAGTAATATTGTGCCAGTCAGAGCCCAGTAATAGTGTGCCACTCAGAGCCCAGTAAGTGTGCCACTCAGAGCCCAGTAAGTGTGCCACTCAGAGCCCAGTAAGTGTGCCACTCAGAGCCCAGTAATAGTGTGCCACTCAGAGCCCAGTAATAGTGTGCCACTCAGAGCCCAGTAATAGTGTGCCACTCAGAGCCCAGTAATAGTGTGCCACTCAGAGCCCAGTAATAGTGTGCCACTCAGAGCCCAGTAATAGTGTGCCACTCAGAGCCCAGTAATAGTGTGCCACTCAGAGCCCAGTAATAGTGTGCCACTCAGAGCCCAGTAATAGTGTGCCACTCCGAGCCCAGTAATAGTGTGCCACTCAGAGCCCAGTAATAGTGTGCCACTCCGAGCCCAGTAATAGTGTGCCACTCCGAGCCCAGTAATAGTGTGCCACTCAGAGCCCAGTAATAGTGTGCCACTCAGAGCCCAGTAATAGTGTGCCACTCAGAGCCCAGTAATAGTGTGCCAGTCAGAGCCCAGTAATAGTGTGCCAGTCAGAGCCCAGTAATAGTGTGCCAGTCAGAGCCCAGTAATAGTGTGCCACTCAGAGCCCAGTAATAGTGTGCCACTCAGAGCCCAGTAATAGTGTGCCAGTCAGAGCCCAGTAATAGTGTGCCAGTCAGAGCCCAGTAATAGTGTGCCAGTCAGAGCCCAGTAATAGTGTGCCAGTCAGAGCCCAGTAATAGTGTGCCAGTCAGAGCCCAGTAATAGTGTGCCAGTCAGAGCCCAGTAATAGTGTGCCAGTCAGAGCCCAGTTATAGTGTGCCACTCAGAGCCCAGTAATGTGCCAGTCAGAGCCCAGTAATAGTGTGCCACTCAGAACCCAGTAATATTGTGCCAGTCAGATACCAGGAATATTGTGCCAGTCAGAGCCAGTATTATTGTTTGTGCTAGTCAGAGCCCAGTAATATAGTGCCAGTCAGAGCCCAGTAATATAGTGCCAGTCAGAGCCCAGTAAAAGTGTGCCAGTCAGGGCCCAGTAATAGTGTGCCAGTCAGGGCCCAGTAATAGTGTGCCAGTCAGGGCCCAGTAATAGTGTGCCAGTCAGGGCCCAGTAATAGTGTGCCAGTCAGGGCCCAGTAATAGTGTGCCAGTCAGGGCCCAGTAATAGTGTGCCAGTCAGGGCCCAGTAATAGTGTGCCAGTCAGTGCCCAGTAATAGTGTGCCACTCAGAGCCCAGGAATATTGTGCCACTCAGATGCCCAGTAATATAGTGCCAGTCAGAGCCCAGTAATATAGTGCCAGTCAGGGCCCAGTAATAGTGTGCCAGTCAGGGCCCAGTAATAGTGTGCCAGTCAGGGCCCAGTAATAGTGTGCCAGTCAGGGCCCAGTAATAGTGTGCCAGTCAGGGCCCAGTAATAGTGTGCCAGTCAGGGCCCAGTAATAGTGTGCCAGTCAGGGCCCAGTAATAGTGTGCCAGTCAGGGCCCAGTAATAGTGTGCCAGTCAGGGCCCAGTAATAGTGTGCCAGTCAGGGCCCAGTAATAGTGTGCCAGTCAGGGCCCAGTAATAGTGTGCCAGTCAGTGCCCAGTAATAGTGTGCCACTCAGAGCCCAGGAATATTGTGCCACTCAGATGCCCAGGAATATTGTGCCAGTCAGTGCCCATGAATATTATGCCAGTCAGATGCCAAGTAATTTTGTGCCAGTCAGTGCCCAGTAATAGTGTGCCAGTCAGAGCCCAGTAATAGTGTGCCAGTCAGATACCAGTAATATAGTGCCAGTCAGAGCCCAGTAATATAGTGCCAGTCAGAGCCCAGTAATATAGTGCCAGTCAGAGCCCAGTAATATAGTGCCAGTCAGAGCCCAGTAATATAGTGCCAGTCAGTGCCCAGGAATATTGTGCCAGTCAGTGCCCAGGAATAGTGTGCCAGTCAGTGCCCAGGAATAGTGTGCCACTCAGAGCCCAGGAATAGTGTGCCAGTCAAATGCCCAGTAATATTGTGCCAGTCAGTGCCCATGAATATTATGCCAGTCAGATGCCAAGTAATTTTGTGCCAGTCAGTGCCCAAGAATATTGTGCCAGTCAGTGCCCAGTGATAGTGTGCCAGTCAGAGCCCAGGAATATTGTAACAGTCAGAGCCCAGGAATATTGTAACAGTCAGAGCCCAGGAATATTGTAACAGTCAGAGCCCAGGAATATTGTAACAGTCAGAGCCCAGGAATATTGTAACAGTCAGAGCCCAGGAATATTGTAACAGTCAGAGCCCAGGAATATTGTAACAGTCAGAGCCCAGGAATATTGTAACAGTCAGAGCCCAGGAATATTGTAACAGTCAGAGCCCAGGAATATTGTAACAGTCAGAGCCCAGGAATATTGTAACAGTCAGAGCCCAGGAATATTGTAACAGTCAGAGCCCAGGAATATTGTAACAGTCAGAGCCCAGGAATATTGTAACAGTCAGAGCCCAGGAATATTGTAACAGTCAGAGCCCAGGAATATTGTAACAGTCAGAGCCCAGGAATATAGTGCCAGTCAGAGCCCAGGAATATAGTGCCAGTCAGAGCCCAGGAATATAGTGCCAGCCAGAGCCCAGTAATATAGTGCCAGCCAGAGCCCAGTAATATAGTGCCAGTCAGAGCCCAGTAATATAGTGCCAGTCAGAGCCCAGTAATATAGTGCCAGTCAGAGCCCAGTAATATAGTGCCAGTCAGAACCCAGTAATATAGTGCCAGTCAGAGCCCAGGAATATAGTGCCAGCCAGAGCCCAGGAATATAGTGCCAGCCAGAGCCCAGGAATATAGTGCCAGCCAGAGCCCAGGAATATAGTGCCAGCCAGAGCCCAGGAATATAGTGCCAGCCAGAGCCCAGGAATATAGTGCCAGCCAGAGCCCAGGAATATAGTGCCAGCCAGAGCCCAGGAATATAGTGCCAGCCAGAGCCCAGGAATATAGTGCCAGCCAGAGCCCAGTAATATTGTGCCAGTCAGAGCCCAGTAATATTGTGCCAGTCAGAGCCCAGTAATATAGTGCCAGTCAGAACCCAGTAATATAGTGCCAGTCAGAACCCAGTAATATAGTGCCAGCCAGATGCCCAGTAATATTGTGCCACTCCTCCCCCCCCCCACCCCCCCACCCATCACTTACCAAATCGCTGCTTCTGCCGGACGGACGACTCCTCCGTGCAGTCTTCCCTCTTGCACGGAGGAGGGAAACACAGTTGCCGGATGTGACGTATCGTCACATCCGGTCGCTGTGATTTTTTTTTTTTTCACCCGGCGGCCGCATCCAGAGGATTCACTGCATCCACTCGCGTCACACTCGCGTCACACCCACACAGAGCGTCACACTCACCCACACAGAGCGTCACACTCACCCACACAGAGCGTCACACTCACCCACACAGAGCGTCACACTCACCCACACAGAGCGTCACACTCACCCACACAGAGCGTCACACTCACCCACACAGAGCATCACACTCACCCACACAGAGCATCACACTCACCCACACAGAGCACACTTAGATAGAGAGAGATACTTTTTTTGTCGGCTCCGGTCCTCCGGATGGGGCTGCTTCTCCACGCTTGCAGTGATGTGGAGTTTTTTTTTCTCCTTCCCTCTGACCCGTGCGCATGACGCCACGCGCAGGGCAGAAGAAGGATTATGGACCTACATGATCGGCAGCGTTCCTTCGGGGGACGCTGCATCTAGCTTAAATGTGGTTGGTGAAGCGGTTACCGCTTCAACTTTCCCACGGGCCGCACCTCCTTGTCCCGCGGGCCGCATTTGGCCCGCGGGCCGCATGTTGGACGCACTGGGCCTAGGGTGTCTACTTTTACAAAATATATACTTTTTTGGGTAAAATACACTGTCCGGCTTAAAAAACAAAAGTCCCAAATGAAAGATGGGCTCAGGCTGACTACACGTCAAAATTCCAAGTTGGAAATGCGCACCTTCAAAATGTGGCCCTTTAGCCCCCAAACAACCCAACACACCTATGCATGGGTGTTATGCCTGTACTCGGGAGATGTTGCTGAACACATATTGGGGTGTTATTTGGCAGTGACACATACCAAAATCTGTGAATTCATGAATAAAAGTACAATGTTTGTAAAAAAAAAAACACACAAAAATTACTACCACAAACTTTGACAAAGGCTGGTGGTAGAATTAGTGCATGGAAAGTGTTAAAATACCACCATTTGAAATAGCCTTGGGTGTCTACTTTAAAAAAAATATGACTTGATGGGGTAAAATACACTGGCTGGCTTCAAATATGTCCCAAATGGAACATGGGTGCAGGCTGTCTGCATGTAAAAATGTCAAGTTAAAAAACTAAAAACTGCACCTCCCAAATTTGGCATTTTAGCCCCCAAACAACCCAACAAACCTATGCATGGGTGGTATCCCTGTACTCGGGAGAAATAGTAGAATCTATTTAGCAGGTTTTTTCGTTCACTTTTGTCGATGAGGAGAAGATGTTTCAAATAAAATTCAGGAAATTTGTGGGGGTTTTTTACACCATATTTTTTTTTTTTATATATAATATTATAAGATATGATCAAAATGATGGCATCCAAAGAAAGCCCTTCTTGTCCCGATAAAAACAATATATAATATATGTGGGTACAGCAAATGACAAAGAAGAAAATTATAGCTAAACACATACAGCACAGAAATGTTAAAATAGCCATTGTCCAGAATGGACAAAAATGTTTCAAAGGCTCTGTCCTTAAGGGGTTAAAAGCCAAATGATCTTAATACCTCCTCGAGGTAGGTCCAGCTGACCCTGTTGACGGCTTTCTCAGCCTCCAACGACAGGGCCAGTACGGACCCACCCCGAGATTGAGCAGAGAACAGGACATCCAGATGTTATCCGAGGTGGAGCGAGAAGAGGTAAACCCTGATTAATCCATATGGATCATCCAAGTTATCATTTTCTTTAATCGGCCCTCCAAGACTGCTGAATATATTTTGACATCAGTATTAACCCCTTAGTGACATTACTTTTTGGACTGTTTTAACATTTCTGAGGTGTTTGTTTTTTGCTGTAATTTATTTCTGTCTCATTTAGTGTACACTCACAAACTATATATCGTTTTTATCGTCATAAGAAGGGCTTTCTTTTGATACCATTATTTTGATAATAGCATATAATTTGATGTAGAAAAAATAATAAAATATGGCAAAAAAAGAATTTTTTTTTTTTATGACATTTATTTGAAAAATCGTATACTCATGTACAAGAGACAACAAAAAAACACTTCTAAATAGTTTCTAATATATGTCCTGAGTTCAGAAATAGCCCATGTTTTATGTTTTTGTGCTTTTTTATTCATGTTACAGGGCCAGAACTATAAGTAGTGCAAAGCTATTTTAAAATCCATCCCCCCCCCCCTCAAAATTAGCGATGGTGACGTTGTAACACTGATATCTGTACTAAATCCATGAATGACCCCCAACATGTACATATTTTTGAAAACTAGACCACTCGGGGCATTTAACTTGGGGTATTTTGACCACCATGTAGCCATTTTACCACCAATCTTTGCCAAAGTTTGCAGAATTTTTTTTTTTTTTTTACATTTTTCACATAGATTGCAATTTAGGTAAACATTACCTTAAAATATGAAGGGGTATTTCCAAATAACACCTCAATATGTGTTCAGCAACATCTCCTGAGTACAGGGATACCACCCATGCATAGGTTTGTTGGTTTGTTTTGGGGCTAAAAGGCCGCATTTTGGTTTTCCAACTTGGAATTCTGACATGCAGAAAACCTGCGCCCATGTCCCATTTGGGACATTTTTGAAGCCAGAAAGTGTATTATACCCCACAAAGCCATATATATATATATATATATATATATATATATATATAATCTTTTTTTTTAATTTTTTTTATTGAAATCGTACAAAAAAGGAATCATAAATATAAATAGGCAACAAATCGTACATTATTTCCAAGGCAGAATATACATTGCATTTTAACGAAACATCGCTTTAGGAACATTTTTGTTATATCCAGATTCATCCCTTGTCAAAGAAGAAATAAAAAAATCTACAAACTCTCGCATCCTCTCAGGCATTCACATTCACATTTTTATTATTTTTATATCTGATGCTGTTTTCTGCTGTTTTTTATGTAAGATTTTATATCGGGGGGGGGGGGAGATTAAAATGTATTTGTATTTTTATACTACAACTGTATCCCTCTACTTGTACTTCCATATATATCACTGCGACTCCCCTGATGAACAAGCACTTTACCCTTGGGGATCATAGGACTTAGAGTCCATCGTCTTATACACCTAGAGCCGGTTTTTTTAGGCTCTAGATATTGTGAGTATATCTCCAAAGGGGGAAATATTCACTTGTACCACTTATTGATATTACTGCACATTTTTTTTTTATATTTTTCTTTTACATATACGGATCATTACATCAATCGTTGATAAGTATCTTTTATATATTCCACTCTTGCGCAACACTTTATCACTTTTTCACATAATCTACAAAAGGCTCTCCTATTTTCTCCGGGTCCAGCAAGGTCCTCCCCCTATAGTTTATTTTGTTTATATTATGCCTAATTCTCTGTTTTTTTTTAGCATGTTTGAGAGCAGTTTGTCAGCTCTATTGCCCCTCGCATACCATTTTTGCTTTAGATATAGAAGGTTTTTATTAGCATTTTCCATATTTCTATCCCTAGTTAATTGTTTTACCGCTTTAATTTTTTTTAATAGATCATTTTGTAATGTCTGTTTGTGTCGTTCTTCTAATTTGTATAGTTCTATATGTAGTTGTTGGTAAGTCAACCCTTTTTTTTTTTTTTTTCTCCTGCACCGATTTTAATAAGGTTGCCCCGAATTACTGCCTTTAAAGTACACCACAGATTGGCTCTAGAGATTTGTTCTTTATCATTCTCTTTGAGGAAGTTCTGGATATCTAGTACTAGTTGTTTTTTAATGTTGTCTTTCATCAATAAAGATTCATTTAATTTCCAGTTTAATTGTTTTTTTGCTAAACCTTCCTCCATTATCAGAGTCACTGGTGCGTGATCCGACCATGATGCAGATCCTTTTTCGCATCTAAGTTTGCTATCGAAACCATCTCTGGTGACAAAAAACATGTCTATACGTGAGGTACGTGTTGTGAGGAATTGAATAAAATGTGTAATCCCTGTTAAGTGGATTCAACACTCTCCATATATCAATTAAGTGGTTTTTAATCAAGAATTCTGAGAATTTCTTTGCATTGTGTGTTAATCTACTATGTTTTATTTTCCCCTTTTGAAGTTTTTTTTTATCTATCTCAGTGTCTATTACCAAATTAAAACCCCTGCCTATCAGTAGTTTACCTTGTTTTACCTTTTCTACCCGTGACATTACTTTCTCCATAAATTTTATAACATTTTCGTTCGGTGCATATACATTAACTAGTGTATACAATATATTATTTATTCTGCATATAAGTATCTCATATCTTCCATTATTATCTACCATTTTGTGAACTATTTCGAGTGCTAGAGTATTTTTAAATATAATGGATACCCCTCTGCTTTTTGTGTGTGTGTGTGTGATAGGAGGCTGTAAATATGTGCGGATATTTATTACTAAAAAGCAGTTTTTGTGAGTGGTTTTTTTTTTGTCCAGTGTGTTTCTTGGATCATCGCAATGTCTATATTTTCGTTTACTAACATTTCAATTAAGGCTTTCCTCTTATAGGGTGAATTCAGGCCTTGTTCATTAATAGAACATATATTGATCACCATTCCAGTGAACTCATTTTATGACACCAAGGGCTACCTTCATCACTCACATTCATACCAGATCGCGTACCTGCCGCCCCGGTCCTTTGACTGAGGCAGTGTACCTTCTCTGCTCTTTTGTCGTCTTTTCTATTGTCGACCATTGGGAGTTCACAAGAGCTCCCCTTCGCCCTTCAGGAGTCTTTGTGGGGGGGTGAGCATCGCCGTCCCTCCATTTATTGCCTAGAAGACGGTGAGTCCTCTTATTCTTTTCTCAGAAGTAGAGGGATGACAATCATAGTGTGGCCCCTTACTCCCCTCCCCCATCGCCTGCCCCCCTCTGGGCGCACGAGGGGGTAGCGAGAGCATATCCCAAAGCTTCCCCTCCACCCCCCCGATGCCACCCCCAATCGAATCCATGAGGGTACGGAGGGGGGAGCCCGAAGCTCCCCCTCACTTCTCCGGCTGTCCACACTACAAAGTAGGGTCACCAGCTGGCAGGAAGAAGGCCACGGAAAACACAAAAACCGGCAACACAAAACTAACCGTTCCTATCCCCCCATCCACCACATTCTATCCTAGGAGGCCATATTTCACCCATTTCACCAATTTGGGGGTTTTACATTACACCTCCCAGGCCCTGTTCCATCTCTCCCAACCTCAGCCCGCAACGCAGGGGGGGGGGAACTCAGTTTTTTTTCCCCCTTCCTCTTCTTCCTTTACCCCAATTAATTTTATCATACAACCCCAACTTCCTTTATTCGGAGACCATAGACCCCCATATCAATTTGACAAGTCCCATTTTTTTCACGAGTTCGATTCCTTGATCTCTTGATTCTATTATGTGTCTTTCGTCTTTGTAGAAAACATAAATCTTAAGGGGAAAGCCCCATGCAAACTTGATTTGTTCTCTAAAGAGAATGTCTGTGACTTCTCTCAGTTTGGCTCTTTGTTGTCTTGTGAAGTATGAAATGTCCTGCATCATTCTCAATCCCCTGTATTTCTCTGGGATCTTTTCTCTGTTGTTCCTTGCTCTCCAAATTTTGTCCTTGTATATGAAATTATGAAAGTGTATCAAGATGTCCCTTGGGGCTAGCTGATCTTTAATAGTTGGGCTCTTATACGTTCTATGAATTCTTTCTATAAGTATTTCCTTTGGGCCAATATCTCCCACGATTTCCTGGAAGAATTCGAATACATATTCTGTCAGCTTATCCTGTGTGATATTTTCTGGGACCCCACGAATCCTTATATTTTCCCTTCTAGCTCGATCTTCTGAGTCTGCCACTTTAGACTGTAGCTCATCTATCTTTTTTTTTTTAGCCTTTTGTTATCCTCTTGCTGCATAGTTAATTCAAATTTGATACCTTCAACTTTTTCCATAGTGTCTTGCATCTTTACGTTGATGTTTCGAATTTCTTTTGTCAAGTCGTTTATATTCTGCTGGAGGTCCTCCCTAAATTTTGTCTCTGTGTTCTTCCAATAGTTTTATTAGGGAATTCCGTGAAAAGTGGTCCTGCACCTCTTCACCTTGCTCAGCCTGTTGTTGTGTGCTGTCAGTATAACTAGTCCTTTCCTCGGACTCGGCCGTGAGGGTTTCTTCTTTGTCCTCATTTGACTGTAAGGTTACAAATTCCTTTTGTCTTTTTTTCCCCCTCCATTTTTCCTAAGTCCTGGGGGAATGAATCTCTTTTGCTGCTCTTCCTCTTGTCTGATTCCGGAGTGGCAAAGAATTCTGTTAGGGACTTATTTTGTTTTAGATCTTTCGTCTCCCTCGTTTTTCTCATTTTCTTAGCCTCCTTGATTTCCATTTCGTCTTTTCCTCCTGATGAAGCCGTGACAGCAGCGGTGAAACGCGTAGAGGTATCAGCAGATCGTGTTCCAGTGCTGCACTTTTTCTACCTCCGTTGACTGTCTTCTGGAGTTGCTTTTATGTGATTTATTCGTTCTTTGTCCGTGAGTTTTTCTTGTATTGGGGGCCAATACTTCTGTATACATCCTGGTGCCGCACATGTATATTTTTATTTCAGAATCCAATTAAAATGTTTTTTTATGGATATTCATGCCTCATCTGATGTGACTGCCACTCACGTATGTTTGTGAGTGCATCTATTCTCAATCTTTAATTACACGTATATGGTGTGGCATTATTGCACTATTGGGTTATGTGTTTAATTTAAGGTACCCACTGTTTTGTGCCAGTTTCTGCTTTTTGTTCTTGATATTGTATATGAGCATTTCGGAGTGCTTCCTAAGGCTGCAGTGTGTGTGGTACCGCAAGTATTATTTCTTTTGTATATAGGTTTTTTTGCACAAAGGTTCATCTTACACAAATCACTTTATCTTTTTGCACTACCTCTTGTCACAGCAAACTCTTGGGAACTACATATCCCATGAGTTTGCTGTGCACAAAGAGGAACTGCAAGGGAGACTGCTGCGACAACATTATGACATTATAAAATTGACATAAACATGTAAGTACATTACATTGTGCAATAAGAAAAATGGGGGAGAGGGAGCTCGCTCTCTCATTGACAAGTGGTGCCAAACTAAGAAACCATATAAAACATTTTTGTTAACGAACCATACAGTGATAGACTGGTATTTTCAGTGCTGGCCCTACAATTGGGCTATTGGTCCTATTACTGAATGTCTGTTCGACCTCCATGAGGTTAGAGTCCACATTGCTGCGCAACGTCAAAAATACAAATAAGGGTGCAAAGGAATGTTGTGATATTGGACAACGACAAAATAAATAATTGGTCCCTTTTCTGGTACTAGAAGCAAGCCTTTTGTTTTTCCCCAGGCGTTTGGGCACGTTTAACAAATCAGGTAAGTAAGGTTTCGTGGCCCACTGTGCCTCCAAGGCATAACTATGTATAAACTTACACTAGAGAGCGCTGGAGCAAAGTTAGGCATTCACTTTGTGGGTGTGGATACTAGGCCATCTATCAGATTATCAGACACATAATACCAATAGTGCTAAGAAATACAATCGAAAAAACAGGGGAGGGGGGAACAATTAAAATCTTCCGCCAGCCGAGTGCCGATAGGTATGAATTTTACCATTATAGAAGATAATACCATTAACTTCCCCTTAGGGTGCAGTAGACCATAGTCCTCATTCATACATCTGACCTCCCCTTGGCGTGGCGTATGCCCTGGACACTTATTACAAAACAGGAATCATGTTTGTGTTTTTGGATGGAAGACTTACCTTATATTCATCTGATAGCATGGATTCCGATCATAGTAACCATCTCAACCCATGAGCCAGATATTCTCCACCGACTCTACCCATTCAACGAAAGAAGGAGGCTTGGTTTTTTTCCAGTGAAGGGGTATAAGCTTTTGCTGCGTTTAAAAAGTGAATCGTTGGTGACCTTTTATATTTGCCTATTGGGTGAGGAGTGTGGTGCAGGAGCATACGTTCTGGAGTAGTAAGAAAGTCTGGATCGGCTAGAGCCAGAATTGTTTTGGCTATAGCTTCCCAGAATTCCTTTAGCAAGTGACAGGACCACCACATATGTCTGTATGTGCCTTAAGCTATGTTACATTTAGGAGATATGGTGGGGAAGATGCGATGTAGATCGGCTGGGGTTTTGTACCATATTGTCAAGAATTTGCAAGCTGATTCTTGGCTTTTGGCAGAAATGGAATGTGTTGCTGTAAAGATTTTAGCCCACTGGTCGTCGGTAAGAGAGATGTTGAGGTCTCTCTCCCATAGTCTGGTGAAATAGGGGCGAAGTTGTGAGTGTGTCTCCATTAGCATTTGGTAAGTCTGGAAGGTTCAAACTTTGTTGGGTCTGCTGGGAGCGGTCCCTGTTTTTTACAAGATTGTACATAATGCATAATCTGCTTGTGAGTGAATTCTACGTTGGGATTGATGCTAGTCTGTACGTCCATGCCATCCAGTTTTTCTATATCATTACCAATGAGAATGTGACCCAACCTCGGAAATTTGATGTCTGGATTGAAGAGACGATGGACTGTGTGATAGTGGAGTCCTGGGGGATAGTCATGGTTGTGTGTCAAGGGCAGTAAGGGGACGGAGCATGTGATATCGTTCAGTCATGTCTGAGACTATTACATATTAGAAGCGTGGTAGGCATGGTGGGGTGGTCTGGTGGTGTGCACCAGCAATGTGACTTGGGTAACCAAGCCACAATGGGTAGGGGACTTGATAGACTGTGCTGCTCTATAGGTATCCAAGGTTTGCATGCCGGTCTTGGTCCATTCAATTATTCTGTTCAGGTGTATGGCTTTATGGTATTTTGCTAAGTCTGGAAGGCTCATTCCCCCTCAAGATCGTGGCCGGTTGAGTAGATTGTATGCCAGTCTAGGCCGTGAGTTATTCCAAATAAAGTTAATGAACATCGATCTCATTTTAGAGAACCATGTCCTAGGAATGTGTATAGAAAGGGTTTGCAGTATGTACATAATTCGGGGTAAAATGTTAATTTTCAATATACTCACTCTTCCAAACCATGAGAATGATTTCGTGGTCCATCATTTCAGGTCATGTAGGATAGCCGTAAGTAGGGAGTGAACGTTTTTGTTGTAGAGGTCTCAGAGGCTGGAGGTTAAAGAGATGCCCTGGTACTTGATGTTGTTATTTTGGGCCCATTTATAAGGACTGGTAGATTGGAGGTCAGGGATCTCATCTGCAGGCACCGACACGTTGAGAATTTGGGATTTATTGAACTGGGATTTATTTTTAAATTACTCAAACTACTGAATTTGTCTAATTCTAAAGTAATGGCTCGCAGGGAGGTCCGTGGCTTAGTTACAATAAAAAGAAGATAGTCAGCTTATGTTGCCTGTTTCCCACGTGTATGCCGCAGATGTCAGGGTTTGCCCTGATTGCGTTAGATAATGGCTCCATAAGTCAGGGCTTGACAAATTTAATTTGATTCTAGGAGCCAGCAAAAAAATTTAGGAGCCAGACAATCACGCAAACATACACGCAATTCATAAACACACACACCAACCCACTTCACATATACACCACACACACACACCAACCCACTTCACAAATACACCACACACACACCCCACTTCACATATACACACACACACACACACACACACCACACTTCACATATACACACACCACATTTCACATATACACACACACCAACCCACTTCACATATACACCCCCTCACTTCACATATACACCCCCCCCCCACTTCACATATACACCCCCCCCCCACTTCACATATACACCTCACATATACACCCCCCCCACTTCACATATACACCCCCCCACTTCACATATACACCCCCCCACTTCACATATACACCCCCCCACTTCACATATACACCCCCCCACTTCACATATACACCCCCCACTTCACATATATACACATCACACATACACACCTCACACATACACACCTCACAAATACACACATCACACATATACACCTCACACATACAAAAGTTGATTCCCCCCCCCCCCCCCCCCCGTCTAAAGTTGTGAGTGCTGGGTGTCGTCACGTGACAACCCAGCACTCATCCGAAATAGCAAGGAAGAACGGCTGCAGCACGAATGTTCCTTCCCTGCTGCCTTACCTCATTGCAGGGCTGGGGGAACATTCGTGCTGCAGCCGTTCTTCCTTGCTATTTCGGATGAGTGCTGGGTTGTCACGTGACGACAACCAGTACTCACACGCGTTGCGCGAGGGGGCGGAGCTTACTGTCTGTGCGATCCGCACAGACTTCTCCCCCTCGCGCTGCAAAAATCCACTAACACACGAACGGCAGCAGCAAGGGGGTCATGTAGGGAACGGCACCCGGGCGCCAGGCTTAATTTCCAGGTCGCCATGGCGACCTGGCGCCCGGGCTTTGTCGAGCCCTGCCATAAGTAATATAAAAAGTAGAGGGGAAAGGGGGCATCTCTGCCATGTTCCGTTCGACAGGGTCAACCGGCCCGAAAGCTCCCCATTAATTCGGATCTTGCTGATGGGCAATCGTATAGCACACCTATATGGTTAAGAAAGTTGGGGCCAAGCCCCATGTGTTGCAGGGATGAGAACAGAAAGGGCCAGCTGACCCTGTCAAATGCCTTCTCGGCATCTGTAGAGAGGAAGAGGGTGGGTATCCCGTCTGTTTGTTCTCTGTGTAGCGGAGCTGCAAAATTAAATCCCAATATCTCCGCTGGTCAAATAAGGTAATCCAAGTAAAGCGCTGGAAAGTAAGGCAATATCCCAAATCCCCCAGTAACCGGACGAAACACAGTTCTGGGAGTCAACTGAGAAGTTTATTCACAGCTCCAGCATTTATGCAATTCCCCATGCAAGGGGTTTCCTTAATCCCCTTACAGGGGCTATACAGTAGTGGACTACATGGGAAACTCAAAATACGGGACATTTCTCCCACCATGCACTGCTGTACAGCAGGGGCACTCCCACTAGATAATCCTGTTAAGTGGATTATCCCTCCGTACAGCAGAACCGGGTTTTAACATAAGAATATATAACTTTGACATTAACATGAATACATTTTTACACCAGGTTAACACAGCTATTTCAGACAACCTTTAAATGTTGCGGCGGATATTGCTAAAAACCTTACAAAAAACCCTGTGCAACAAGCACAAGAAGTCTGTGAAGATATAATTCTCTGGGTACTTTGTCACCCCTAGATGAGGGAGTGGCGGGCAGCCAACGATGCATGGGCAAGACGGGGTCCCCAGCAAGCGGGGGATTCGCGTCCTGTCCAGAAATATACAGAGCATCAAGCCGGGGAGTCGAGCCTGCTTCGTCAGGATTTGGGGAAGGTCTACAGTGGATATAAAAAGTCTACAAACCCCTGTTAAAATGTCAGGTTTCTGTGCTGTAAAAAAATGAGACAAAGATAAATCATTTCAGAACTTTTTCCACCTTTAATGTGACCTATAAACTGTACAACTCAATTGAAAAACAAACTGAAATCTTTTAGATAGAGGGAAGAAAAAATATAAAAATAAAATAATGTGGTTGCATAAGTGTGCACACCCTCTTACAACTGGGGATGTAGCTGTGTTCAGAATTAAGCAATCACATTCCAAATCATGTTAAATAGGATTCAGCATACACATGCCATCATTTAAAGTGCCTCTGATTAACTCCAAATAAAGTTCAGCTGCTCTAGTTGGTCTTTCCTGAAATTTTCTTAGTCGCATCCCACAGCAAAAGCCATGGTCCACAGAGAGCTTCCAAAGCATCAGAGTGATCTCATTGTTAAAAGGTATCAGTCAGAAGAAGGGTATAAAAGAATTTCCAAGGCATTAGATATACCATGGAACACAGTGAAGACAGTCATCATCAAGTGGAGAAAATATGGCACAACAGTGACATTACCAAGAACTGGAGCTCCCTCCAAAATTGATGAAAAGACGAGAAGAAAACTGGTCTGGGAGGCTACCAAGAGGCCTACAGCAACATTAAAGGAGCTGCAGGAATATCTGGCAAGTACTGGCTGTGTGGCACATGTGACAACAATCTCCCGTATTCTTCATATGTCTGGGCTATGGGGTAGAGTGGCAAGACGAAAGCCTTTTCTTACGAAGAAAAACATCCAAGCCAGGCTACATTTTGCAAAAACACATATGAAGTCTCCCAAAAGCATGTGGGAAAAGGTGTTATGGTCTGATGAAACCAAGGTTGAACTTTTTGGCCATAATTCCAAAAGATATGTTTGGCGCAAAAACAACACTGCACATCACCAAAAAAACACCATACCCACAGTGAAGCATGGTGGTGGCAGCATCAGGCTTTGGAAGCTGTTTTTCTTCAGCTGGAACTGGGGCCTTAGTTAAGATAGAGGGAATTATGAACAGTTCCAAATACCAGTCAATACTATCACAAAACCTTCAGGCTTCTGCTAGAAAGCTGAACATGAAGAGGAACTTCATCTTTCAGCATGACAACGACCCAAAGCATACATCCAAATCAACAAAGGAATGGCTTCACCAGAAGAAGATTAAAGTTTTGGAATGGCCCAGCCAGAGCCCAGACCTGAATCTGATTGAAAATCTGTTGGGTGATCTGAAGAGGGCTGTGCACAGGAGATGCCCTCGCAATCTGACAGATTTGGAGTGTTTTTGCAAAGAAGAGTGGGCAAATCTTGCCAAGTCAAAATGTGCCATGCTGATAGACTCATACCCAAAAAGACTGAGTGCTGTAATAAAATCAAAAGGTGCTTCAACAAAGTATTAGTTTAAGGGTGTGCACACTTATGCAACCACATTATTTTATTTTTATATTTTTTCTTCACTCTACCTAAAATATTTCAGTTTGTTTTTCAAATGAGTTGTACAGTTTATAGGTCACATTAAAGGTGGAAAAAGTTCTGAAATGATTTATCTTTGTCTGATTTTTTTTACAGCACAGAAACCTGACATTTTAACAGGGGTGTGTAGACTTTTTATATCCACTGTATACAAAACACAAGAGACACCAGTGGCTCATTCTGTACCGCCCAGCAAGTAGCTTTCTGAAATGGGTAACCGAAAGGGGAGCTAGACAATGGATAAATTGGGGAGGAGTCGAGTGGTGGGTGTCAGATGGACTGCCGGGGGGAAATAGGTGTGTTGGGGTAAGCGGGTATGGGGATCATACCATCAAGTTGTGCTGGGGGTGGAGCATACTCAAAATTCAAGAACCTGCAATGCTCAATTTAGAATGCGGCATACTGTATGGGTTGGTCAGAGCCCCCTAATACAGTATACTTGCATAGGAAATTATTAAACAACCATGTGGGTGCATATCTAATGTCAGCAATTAGGGGAACATAGCAAAGATTTGGGGCTTGTTCTATGCTTAGGTGCAGGTCAGCATTGTTCTGTCTAGGATTGGTAGTTTCACTCCTTCATCTTGTTTATGTCCTGCTGGCATGGCTTCATCAGCCTAGAGGAATCGGCCACGGTGAGCTGGCATTCCTTATCTCACGAGCCAGTCAATGGTCCTCTTCTGACTGGAGTCTGGGGTGGTGAGCCGCTCGGTTGTTCATTTTCAGCTTCCTCTTGCACTGAGGCTGCGGAAGCCATGGGTTGCGTGCTAGATGGGGAATTATCTTTTGCAGGTTATCGTAGGTGGTCCAGTCTTGGATCTGGACTTCAGGTATCTGGAGTTGGGCACAGAAATCTGGTACATCCGCGGCTGTGTGAACAGTGAGCCTCTCCCCGTTCCTGCGTACTGACGGGCTTAGGGGGAAGCCTCACTGGTACGGCAGATCAGCCTGTCGAGGAGCTTCTGTGAGTGGCTTAAAGGTTTTCCTGGCCTGTAGTGTCAGCCAGGATATATCCTGGAGAATTTGAATATGGGAGCCTTCATATGATATGGCCTCCTTGCCTCCTTCTGCGTATAGGAGTGAATACAGCAGATTATGTCGTGTGGCTTATGTCGTGTGGCTTATGTCGTGTGGCGGGGACTCAGGTGGGCCTTTAGGCCTCGGGGCCCGGTGTTGTTGGTCTAGAATAATCGCGTTTGAGTCTCTGGATTGGAGGAGAGGCTGGAAGATGTCGGTCAGAATGCGTTTAATATCTTCGTCAGCGGTAGATTCCGGCACTCCTCTGATCCGTTGTTTCGCCTTCCCCTATTGTCAAAGTCTATTGTTTGTAACATCATAAAATCTGACGTGAGCTTGTGAGTCCATTCGGGATTCAAGCACAATCATGGCTCCTTGGAGTTTTTCCACATCCCCTTCAAGTCAGCCTTTATAATGGATATTTCCTCCTTGATCGTTGATTGTATGCAGGTAACCACTTTCGTTAGGTCCTGTTTCAATTGTGTAGCTATGCCCGTGAGGTCCTCCCTAGTAAGTACCGATTGAGATTGTGGAGGTGCCCCTGAGAAGCTGGGCCTGATGCAGGGATCGTCAGACTCTGAGTCTGAGTCATTTGGCGGGCTCTGTGTTGTGGGTGCCATCTTGGCTTGAGTTCCCGCCGTCTCTCTCGGTTTGTACAGAAAGTCCTTTAACGAGGACATCGGTCCCGTTTTGGCACTTTGAGGCGTGGGGCAGGCGCTCGGGTACCTTTTATTGTTTTTCCCCATGGTTTATAGAAATACCATTTCCCTGGGTGTTAAAAATTACAAGGCTGGCTCCTAAAGTCTACAGAAATGTGTTAAGCCCTATTGTACACAGTAGTTAGAATCGTGCTACATTAAGAATGCAAAGTTATTTTTGTAGATCTCCACAAAATATTGTGGAGATCTAGCAATATACGTACCCTTTGGAAACTGGCATATTGGGTATTTGAATTAAGGCACCTCTGTTGAACTTCGCATCATGACATCTTTGAGGAACTCTGACTGCTATCCAGTGGCAGCACCATGGAAAGACACAGGCTGTTACAACAAAATAGCAGCTTATATCCACCAACTTTAGAACCATTTTGTCTTATCAGAACAGTTGAATGGTGTCAGCTCTGAAGTTCTTCTCTTTTTACTGTTATAAAGACTATTCTGAAGAATCGGAATGCGGAGTGACTGAACCAGGTAGCAAAGTTGTATCCAACGAGTGTAATTTATTACAAAATAAACAGTGGCTAGCACAATCCTAGAATACCACAACACACTAATCCGCCTCACGTGTTTTGTGCCGGCTGGCACTTAATCATAGGCAGCAATCCTATCCATCCAGCAAGCAGCTGTACAACTACAGATAAATCTGCCAAGATAGCAGTGAGACCCAGACACAGCTTTTTTTTAATTTTCTCTATAAAGACTTTTCTGACAAACTCTTGTCCGAGCCCATCTGGTATTTGACGGGGCCTTCTTTGGGTGGTGGCTCCTTTTCATAATGATGACAGCCATGCAAATTAAATTATATAATTTTAGTATTTTATATACTGTCAATATATAATGCAAACTTCTTTTTTACTCAAAACTTATCTTGTCACGTCTGTGAATGACAAGATTAATTATATTATAAGGGGAAAGGACATGCAAAGGGGAGATGCAGAAAAATGGGAACATATGGCAATGTCGAAACTGTGGTCATTCATGTCCCCACTTTATACAGTGCCCTTTTTGTAATGTATTCTTGGGCAATATACCGTATTTGCTCGATTATAAGACGACCCTGATTATAAGACGACCCCCCAAACTTTGGATATTCCTTTAGGAAAAAAACTAAAAGCCTGAATATAAGACTACCCTATAGGAAAAAAGATAAACTTGTATATATTCACATGTAAATTGCTTTTTTAATAAAAAATTATGATATCAAAAAATTTATTTCTAGTTTTTATTTCTTTTTATGTGCCAATGCTGCCTTTCTCTTTCCCTTGCCCCCATTTTTCTCTCTCTCCCCCCTCCCCTTGTCTCTGTCTCTTAACCCCCTCACTCCCCTTGTCTCTGTCTCTTAACCCCCTCCCTCCCCTTGTCTCTGTCTCTTAACCCCCTCCCTCCCCTTGACTCTGTCTCTGCCCCCCTCCCTCCCCCCTGTCTCTCTGTCCCCCCGTCTCTCTGTCCCCCTCCCTTCCTCCCCCTGTCTCTCTGCCCCCCTCCCTCCCTTCCCCTTACCTTGATCCCTGGTGGCTAGTGGGGGCAGCCGGGGGATGTCTGCACGATACGTGCAGATATCCTCCATGCTGCCCGACACGGCAGTCTATTATGACTATGGTAAATGCACGTGCACATATGGAGTCACCTTTCAGGACATCTTGTGTAACAGACTTTTGCCCCAGGGATCTGATACTCCCCTGGCCCTCTTTTACATTTCCCTGATCAACAAGAGGATCCTGAGCTCCTTCCTCCTCTGTGCCTTACAATGTTCTGGGGAATTCCATATCAGGGAGTTGGCTGAGTTGGTCACATGGCCCCGCTTCAGTTTGTCTTGAAACTAGCATGTTATCTAAAAAGTGCCTGTATATACATGTAGTAGTATAGATTGGTATGTAAATGATAAGTGTATGCACATGTGTATGTTTGCAATGTGCATGTGGTCGACACTTCCGACCAGCTGTGTATATGAGAAAAAGAATGCTTTATTGTATCAATTTTTGTCTGACGTTTGCTGCACAAAACGTGAGAATACGAGGTTACAAAAAAAATCTGCAAAAATATGACTCGGAATTATAAACATACAAACGGCACAATTTAATTTTATCTTCCAGGTTTATCCTGTTCCGGTGCTTAGAGGTCACAACCCAAGGTCAAATAGAGGAAGCTTCCATGGATACTGGTATGAAAATAATGATTAGGTATATTTGGGATCATTACTTAATGGGACTCTTGTCAATCTAAACATTACTCATACTGTTAGAAAAAGAAAAAAATGGGCGTCAATGAATTAATTAGTGAATACTATAAAAAATAATTGTGTTTATAACAAAAATATGTTATATAACTTCAGCAGCAATCACAAGTGCGTTCCCCCACACCAAATAAAACAAAGTGAATAAAATAGGTGATGCGCTTAGGAGCTTAAATTAATATATATACTCAACACAACTGGTCAGAGCTCCAAAGTATACATGTAAAAGATAAACATAAACAATGTGTAAAACTGCCAATATGCAAAAATATACAGCCAATATATATGCCCCCCTAAGTGTAAGTGGAATACCAGGGGGGCATATATATTGAGGATTTTTGCATATTGGCAGTTTTACACATTGTTTATGTTTATCTTTTACATGTATACTTTGGAGCATCTTTGACCAGTTGTGTTGAGTATATATATTCATTTAAGCTCCTAAGCGCATCACCTTTTTATTCACATTACTCATACTGTGAATGTAGATACTATTTTTTGTTTTTAAATTATCTATGTATTGATGTTGGCAAATTTGCAAGCAAATGCATTAATTAAGAGAAATAGATGTTTTATAGTGTCTGTTGCTTCTTCTTATGGCATCACACCGGGCTTGATATGCAAATGAATTACTTTTCAATGGGAAATGTGTATGTTGCATAACAAGCAACAAGATGTGCTTGTTATTTATATATTTGTGCATTTGTTTGCAATTTTTGCTCTACTACATAATATAACATTGCTTATAGCTACAGAACAAGCAATGTTTAGGTTGACAGAGGCCCTTTACAGTATTTGATCTCCCAAACATATTAATGTGCCACATTTGGTTTTACAGGGAGCAAGGCAGTTATGATTCTGCTGGCTACCATGACTATCATGATAATCCATGCCATGATTATCAGGATCACCCAGCACACAACTATCCAGATAACTCGGGTCATGACTATCCTGATAATTCCTTTCATGCCAGAGATTACGATGAGCGACAATTTCAGGAGCACCGATGCCATGATGAAGAAAGAGGTTATCATGATTATAGAGAGTCTGGGCACAAAAGAGGAAGGAATGTAAAGTGGAATTATTACAATGTCGGTTACAAGTCACGTGGGCGAGGTGACGCTGCAGCCTATAACATCAGACAGTCAGAGCCATATTGCAAAAAGATAAAAAATGCAAAAATCGACAAAACCCCCAAAAGAGAGGATGACCGTGCAGGCCTCACGAAACCTAGCACCAAAGGTACAAAAGGTAAGTGCAAGATGACCTTCTCCCCTTTCCCAGAATATAGATGACTGGAGGGTTAGGTGATGACATGAATTTAGTCAAATCTAGTATTGCATTGTGTTGGATAGCACATTTTCAATATTAACACATTTAACAATGTGCTTGCTTCTGTACATCTGTTACAGTTTTTTTTTCTACTGCCAGTATGCCCTATGAAATGCTTATTTAGTATAGATGAACTAGCTCTATGCACAACGGCAGATGGTGTTCTGACTGGGCCGTGTAAACTCTCAAACAACGATAAAATGTGTTTTGGGGCAGGCTCAAGTAAAACTGAAACCGACTGCGGTGCTTAATGATGTGAAGTTCTGATACCATGCTCCTGTCCCAAAATATAGCCGATTTGGTGGAATCACACACGTTGTAAAAGTTGCTGTGGAGAGGGAGGAGCAACTAAGTAGTATGCTTTGGTAAAAAATCCTTTATACAAATCTTGGATTCTCTTCTTTCTTATTAGAAGCATTATAGATACACTTTACACATGCCAATTGGTTATCTTACCTTTCCCCCCCCTCTTTGCAGTTGTACATAATCCTGCCCGTAGTGTTGTGATTTTAACGTCTGGAGACAGTTCTACGGTAAGACACCTTTTAACCTCTTATGGGCAGGAGATGGTGTTGTCCACTGGGACAAAACCACCCAAAAATATATTTTGTTTTCCTGCACCTGATTACAGTAACCCTGTGGTGGTGCCTGTAAAATGTAAATAACCAGCGACATCACTGGTGTGTCGGGCAATCAGTGATTTCTCTAAATGTGTCCAGTATTTTAACACTGCTTAGATTTAGCCTGTCAGAATAAGATGATTAGAAGTATAGCCTCTTACAGGGATCCGCAGCATAGTGTATAAGAAGGCCTATGCTGCACTGTCAGGAGGAAGTGTTATGATATTTGGATTGTTGATTGGGCAACAGCATGGTGAAGGGGTTAACCTTCATTTGGAAATATTGCACTGTGTACCCCAGTGAAAGTAATTTCAGTGTAAAACTAAAGAACTGTAAAGTGTTTGCAAGTAATATTAAGAGCAGGTCACACTTATTAAAAACATGTACAACATACAGAAAATAAGCTATGTGGAATTGGCCCTTTAATGTGTTGGAGCTTATTTTATTCATCATTTTTATTCAGTCTCTATTTCTCACGTTTTTAGGCTGAATGTAAAAAGACTACTGATCCAGCAGCCATGAGCATAAAAGAGCAAGAAGGTGGAAAACCCAGGCTTGCCATCCTTGCTGAGCCGTCCGTAAAAGAGAGCAAAGATGTAAAATTTGAGGAGCCCAGCAGTGAAAAAGTTACCACAAACCCTGTGTCCAACATCAAGACGGAACCCCAAGAGGTACAGAGTGTGACTAAATACAGTGGGGCCTGGTCACCAAGAAGAGATCTACAAGGCAACTGCAAAAATCAGGCATTAACAGCTGAGATGGAAAGATTGGCAAGCTTGATAAGTTTTCCAACTCTTATGTTAATGTCTGATTTTTGCAGTTGACTTATCATTTTATCAGAGTTCACTTTTTAGTGATTTAGATCCAAATATATAGTTGTAAGAAAAGGGTCACAAGCCTGATTGTGACTGCTGCTTCTGAACTCTAACTCTTATGATTGTTTAACAACCTTTGGAAGGCACTTTCAAGAATACTGTGCAGAGGCTGCAGTAGGATAAAAAAAATATATGAAAGGAAAAAAGTGTAAATAAATGAAAACTCTTATGAGCAGATGACTTTTCCTTTAAGTCCTCCATGCACATACCAAAGGATGCACTACACATTCTGCTGCCATGGTACAATGCTCCATCAAATGGCATATAATTTATGTCACCAACAATTTATATACAATGTCTGAGGGTACAGTGCCTTGCAAAAGTATTCACCCCCCTTGGCATTTTTCATGTTTTGTTGCCTTATAACCTGGAATTAACATGGATTGTTTGAGGATTTGCATCATTCTCCTGGGGTGAGTGAAGCAGTTGAAAAGATCACCCCACGGAGCGATCATGGGCGCCATATTGACGGAGCAGCATGCCCTCTTGTGGTCAGAGCTTCGGAAGTGAAACTAAATTCACTTCCGTCACTCTGAATATGGTGCTTGACTGCCCCTAGAGGCAGTCAACAATATTGCAATGTTAAAAAAGAAAAGAAAAGATTTAATTAGGTTAAAACTAGTATTGTGGTTAGATTAGTCTATAGGGTTAAAATTAAATAATTTTTAGCATAAGGGATAGGGTTAAAATTAAATTAAAATTTATTGGGGGGATAGTATAAGGGTTAGAGTTGGGGTTACATTTAGTGTTAGGGTTAAATTTAGGGTTCGGGTTGGGGTCAAAAGGTCAATATAGGAAAAAACAAACACTATTTTTGTTTTTTGCCCAAAAAAATACTGCAAAATATGGAAACATGCATATTTCTGAACTCGGGACAACATTTAGAAACTATTTAGATGGGGTCTTTTTTAATGATTGTATTTGTGTAAATTATATTATAGGTCAAAGTTAGAAAAAGTTTTTTTTGTTTTTTTTTTTTAATTGTCATATTTTATGATTTTTGTTGTTGTTAATTATAAGATATGATGAACATAATGGTATCTAATGAAAGCCCTTCTTATGACGATAAAAACAACATATAATTTGTGTGGGTACAGTATGTGAGAGAGAAGAAAATTAAAGCTAAACACAAACACCCCAGAAATGTCAAAACAGCCATTGTCACCAAAGGAAAGTCAAGGTAAAAACATCTTGTCACTAAGGGGTTAATGTTGATACTGTTGAGTCAAATGAAGTTGGATGGTGAGGATGAATACCAAGTTAGGAAATTATCAATCTTGCTTTAGATTTATGTGCAACTTGCGTCAACTAAAGCCCAATTCCAAATTCTATCCCAAACATTCATGAAAGGAAATTTCAGAAGCTTGTAGAAAAGATCTGTTACAGTAGATAATAAACACCATGAATTGCATCATAATTTGACGTATGAAGAAAGTAAAGCGGTAAAAGATTTGAAAGAAAATGAACATTATTATGAGAAAATCTGAAAAAGATAGCAGTATTTAATGCAATTGATTTACATCACAGATGCTACGAGACAATTATTGGATGTTGAGACATAAACTAGGTTATTAAGGAATACAAGTGCAGTCTTTTTTCAGAGCTTTGTAGAATTAATTATCCATTGGTACAAAATAGTTTGTGAAAGGGACCAATTCGTCTTAGGTCTCTATCAGCAAGTCTCTGGTATACGGCAATGTATCACTCTGATTTGGATTCACGTGGTGGGAGTTGGAAACACATCAGCGAACGCGTTCGGAGAGTAACTCAAGTCTGACATAAAGGCCGTTCGTTAAGTAACTCTAAAGTTTATTGTAAAGACAAGCACTTATATAGAAGCAACAAGGCGTTGGCTGGCGTAACATAATTGGGGTACAAAGAAAAGGGGAGTGGACATGGAATACATACATGTTACAAATATTTATATAACTAACAGTAATATATCTATGGTTCTACTAAGAAATACAAAACTCCTGAGATGCAGACACAGGATATGACCCCTAGGTCATTTCTCCTATACACCTTTTTCTCTAACCTAGGCTGAACCCATATAAGGTCTGGTATCATTAGATTTATTACATAGAAAGGAGACTGACTGTCTATGTGTGTAGATTATGTGATAGACACAGACAAAGAATGTGCTCCCTCAAATAGGGGAGGGGGGTTTAACCCTTCCCTGAAGTTAACTCTTCCAATGCTGAAATTACTCTTGTTATGTGTTAACACAATAAATATAAAAGTTTCCCTAACAGTTTGTTTTGATAAGAAGACACACAAAGTAATCACCTAGATGTGCTGTGCCAACTTAATGTACACAAGCCTCTTACATCTCCTCTGGGACATATTATCATTTCTGGGCTAGGGTGCCAAGGAGATGGTTTGGCACAGTGGCTTGATCTGCAATTACAATCACTGGTTAAAGCTCTTAAGGGATATCTTGGAGATATCAAACCTATACTTCAGAGATTGCATCAGACAGCCTGGCGTCCTTTTATACATTGTGATGGCAGTCTTTTGTTTAACCTGTTCAATGAACGTAGATCAGCCCAGGTTCCAATTGTATTGAGTATTTTATTGATCAGTTTTACAAGTGTACACACAAAGAGAAAAACAAAGGAAATTCTCTGAGGTGGGGCAGTCCCACTCGGACTGAATAAGTATTTCTGTGTAATGAGAAGGCTCAGTAGCCAGGAGTTAATTCTCATTGATTGTCTGCTCCCTGGTCAACACCCCTTAGTAAAATGTGATTCGTAGCAATTACCAAGGATTTCACCGCAAGGACAATTTATTACAGACAAGACACTACATTCAGATATTAAAACATCTTGATAACAGATGATTGAACAATAAGCCCATAACAGGATTAACTTCAATATAATGGGTAATAAAATCAAATCTGGCGCCAGGTTTAGGGGGGAACCAAAGGGAACATACTGAGGAAAGTAGCGACCAATGAGGCTAGAGGGGCAGAGCCGAGTACCTTTAATCCCTTTACCTTTACGGACCTTTAAACTCCTGGCCAATGGAATGGGCACCTACTATTTCCCCTTGAACCAGAGCGACCAATAGGATCCACGCCGACTACCTCGATTAAGCAGTCGGCTTCGAATGTGTCAAGGGCGGGTGAAGGTCCCAGGCGACTGGTGTTAACCTTAATCTTAATCTGGCTGGTTTCCTGGGGTGCTTCACTGCCCGGGCAGCCATATTGTCCTGAAAGGGGCTAAATCACTGGTCCGTAATTCTATTTCACCTCACTTTTCGGATACATTTCGGTTCCCTATTTCGGGGCTCAAACCAATGCGAGGGAGAGCTACTCGGCCCTTTAACTCACCAGCCAATCCCCACCTGAGCGACGTGTTACGGAAGTTTTAAATGAACCAATGGGTGGCTGAGCTATTGGCTTCGTAGTCTCTAGGTTGCTGTAACGGGATCCCTACTTGGGATGTTGGAGTCGGGCACCAGGGGTGATTTGACCTTTTGGGGAGGTATTAAACTGGGGGAAACACGTGGACACACTGGGTATTACAATAGAATTATCACAGCATTTCCCGGTCGGCCCCCCGAGTCACGGAGGTTCGTGACATTCTGTTTAATTGAAAGATTGTGTCTAGTGTAGGCATTTAAAATAGAAATGTTTTAATGAAATAATGCAAATAAAGTACATTATTGAGCCCTCTTTGCTTGTACAGCACTCGGGGAACCCAAGATTCTAAACATGTCCAGCCTAAGATAGAGCCTAACATGCAAAGAGGGCTAAATAAGGTACTTTATTTGTATTCTTTCATTTAAGCATTTCCATTTCAAATGTCTTCACTTGATGCAATCTTTCAGCCAAAAATAATTTTTTTTTTTTTGCTGACAGTTGTTATTTAAGATGCTGCATCAATCCTCTTACAGCTTACATAGTAACGCTCGAACTAAAAAGTAGCCTAAACTAGAGAACATTTTTAGGCATTACCTTTGTAATTGATTCCCTCTTTCCTTTAGCTTTGGGCTTCAAAATCAATGATATAATAATAGAAAATAGTTTCTTGGAGCAAGACTTCATTCACAGACTTGAAACTGCACACGTACACAATGCTTCCCAAACACATACTTGAGAGGGAGATCACTCTTTTCACAAACATCTCTCCTACTAACCTCAGAGCGAGAAGAGCTCTAAAGCCTATGACATCTGCTTTGCAAATAGCTTCCATCCCGTACACCTGGGGTTCCCCTTTTGCACAGTCAGGTGAAACGGACTAACCCATACTCTGTCACCCCAAGAACTTATCCTCCTTTTTGAGTGGACTGGGACTACCAAACATACCGGTGCCTGCCTGGTCACAGCCTGTTTCTTTCCTGGGCCTTCTGGGTATCTTGTCTGAAGATGATTCTCAAGTGGCGTGATTTAATTTTACCTGGTCCTAGTTCGCAGACGGATCTGTTGTCCCAGTTTACTTATGCGCACCATATTTTCCCAGCCCCCTCAGGACTTTTATAGTTGTTCATAACGCTTAGCTCTATCCGATTTGGCACACTGTGCCTGTACTTGAATTTTGGACACTGTTCTCACTGGCCCACCATGTATATATGTTTATTCCTAGCAATATTTTTGTCTTTTTATTGTAATGCCTGCATGTTACCATAATGTCACGCTCGATGACTAAACAACGGCCGCCGTGCCGCTAGTCTCCCCACCCCCATCGAGGCGCTCTTGTCTGCCTGATGTCATTCTCTATTTTTGACCAGATTCCTCGACCTGTTTATTAGCGGTGCATTACACCACTGGTGGACTGTCCCACCAGGGGTTTATCCCCATCTTCTTCTTTCTTCTTCTTCTTCTACTCCTATTCTTCTCCCCTATGTCTCTCACCTTCTTTCTACCATTTTCTCTCCAGTTCAGATTCTCCCTTTCCTTGCTAATCTCGTCCCACCTTTACTGTTCTTCTCTCTTTTTCTCTTACGTCTCTCACCTCCATTCTACTACTTTCTCTCCATTTCTGATTCTTCCTCTCCCTCTCTTTGCTGATTTTAATCTCACCTCTTTGGAATGATGCTAATTCTTTCTAGTATATTAAATGAATATTCTTTGATACATGTCTACAAATCGATACTTTGACCTGCGTGTCATAATTGCCTTCTTTCTTTTGTTTCGGCTGAAACAGAAATCCGTAAAATCTGATTTATGAAAAAAAAAAAAAAAACAGGACTGGCAAAATAACCATACTCTTGTTCTCTCGTCAATCCATGTAGTCCATATTTAGTCCACATCATCTATACCAAGTCATTTCATTTTTTCTGATTCATTTTTCTGGTTTTGCTAGTTAGGGTTGCCACCTTTTCTTCAAAAAAATACCGGCCATAGGTGTGGGCCATAATCATCTCACAGAGGCAGAGCCAAATAGGGGCGGAGGAGTTCCAGATTATATTTCCCTGCAAGATTAAGCTTCAGCCTCCCAGGTACATGAGCACACTTGCTGCCTGTTGTGTATATTAAGTTTACAAGCAAATATTTTGGTTTTCATTGATGATGTTCTTCATACACAGTATTATATGAAAATCTTCTAGGTCAGACCTGGAAACAAAGACAGATGTTAATGCAAAAAACACTATCAAACCCATCAAGTCTGTTAGTCTTCTTTCTCTTTAATTTATCAATTTACAAAATTATTTCTAAATGATCTGGTCAATTCAAGCAATTGACCTGTTGTTTATAGTATTCTTTAATTTAATCTGTTCAGTTGAAAGATAGAATTTGTTAGACAGCCCCTGTTCTCGTAGGAGCAAGACACCTCCCCATTATATACCAGCCTAGTTATTTCTGTGAGCGGCGGCCTGTCACTTCTTTAATCTACTGGTCAAAAGTGTCTGGGCTGTATTGCCATTGATATCACTTTATAAAGAAAATGAAGGAGCTACTTTTTCAGGCTTTGTGAGGTACATACAGGGAGGATAACTCCTCTTTATTAGATGACCTCTAATTAGTTTTTCTTCTTTTAAAATATACTCTCCTGCTTTACTGTTGATTCTTTTTATGTATTTAAATGTTTCTATCATATCCTCGTCTTGTCTTTCTTCCAAGCTAATTGAAACATAGAATGTGTTGGCAGATAAGATATATCAATGCTTTAACACTGTTAGCCGAATAGCTTGGTTCTCTATTTGATAGTGTCCAATTAACAGACAGAGATGGAAAATGGTGGTGGGAAGTTGACTTTTAGTGCAAGCCAAGCAGAACTAACGCAGAAGCACAAAACCTCTCAAGTCAGGTCTGAAAATGACATTTATTTTAAAAATGTTTTTGTTGAAAACATATTACCAGGTTGTCAATCAATTAAAAGTATTTAACATAAAGCATAACCTGAAAATGATAATTTTAAATTTTAAGAGCCAGGTGTAATACAAATCATCGCTTCTGAGAGAATATCTTTTCCGCTAATGTGCAGTAAAAGGATAATAAGATCAAATCAATGTAACACCAAATGTAAAACAAATAAGTTACACAGTATTCCATTCTGAGTAGTGGTGTAACAGCACCCTCTAGTGATCAATAGTGACTTTGTAAGAGTGAACTTGTGTAAATAAAAGTTAAATATTAATTAGTAAGTTGTGTAATTCCATAATGCTCTCGATTAACATCTTGGCAACGATCTTCTAATAATAAAAATTCAGCATGGATTAATGATTCATGAAGTGATCACTAACCCTTAACAGCATAACAGACTGATCGAGATTAGTGAGCCATGGAACTCTACATACGTCAGTAGAAATTGCTGCCAATATGTGCCATTTAAAAGAGAGGGAAAAATCCCACAAACTGCTGGTTTGTGCGTGTGTGTCTGTCTCTCTCTTTCAGTGTGCATGTACGCCAGTCTCCCAGTGTGGTCCGGTCTCTGTGTGTGTGCGTGATTGATATGTCGTTATCTAGATCATCATTTTTTTTTGATGGATCCTAAAACTAAATTAAATTTGGCAAGCCGTTGTCATTAATATTTGCCTAGTTTGTGTGTGGAGCGCGAGTGAGACACGTCTGTTCCCTTTGAGTGTTGGCTCTGTCCCTGAAAATGTTTTACAGTTGGTATTCATGCAATTAAAAAAAAATTAAGATTGAGCTAAAGGTGGAAGAAATAAATGGAGCAAGGGATCCTTTGTCAGTGTTGACAAAAGGATTTCAAATACACCTGCACCAATACCAATGCCAAACAACATACATGCATAGATAGTCTTTCCAAGTTTCTCAAATAAGTCTCTCCCCGTTCATAATCTAGGAGCCACAGTGTCCAGAAATGCCAGAATGCATTCACTCCAGAGCCCATACATGTGTAGCAATTATTCTTGGCCACAAACAACAACCTTGCACTAGTCTGGCAGTGAAAAACGTTCTGTCGCTGATTTGTGATGTCACAATCTGGAAGTGTATTTGCAGTTTACATATTGCAATTTGTTATGGTGTGGTTCTACTAGCAACCAGCTGCTCCATATTCTTATTCAGCAACTATAGTGAACTATTACAGCTACGATCTGAGCTTTACATTACTAATAATTATTGAATGACTGCTTGCCCTTACAGTGGGTATAATACTGATTTTGTATTTATTGCATAGTAGAGATTGTATGTGTAGCATGGGTTTTGTGCAAATTTGTGTTTTATTTATTTTTTGTTTTTGTTTTATAAGTGTTTTTAATCATGTCCTCCATTTTCCCCTGGTATGATAGTCACATGGTGGTTGGAAGTGTTTTTGCACTAGATTATATTTTGCCGTCATATTTATTCTATTTAGTCTATTTTTGTGTTAATATATTTCAGGTTATGTTTTAACTTCCTATTCGCTCCATTTTACTCTGTAATGTGTTTTGTTTAAAGAGAGTCTCGTAAAATGGTTTCTCTCAACTTTAAATACTGTTGTGGCTTGTGACTTATAAATAAATAGTGTGCCTTATATGCTGGTCTGCAACTCCATGTTCTTGGTGGTTGTGAAGTATTCAGGTTCCAAATGTTCACACGTATAAAAAAGAATTCATGCATTCCTTTTATGGCAGAGCTTGTTCAGTATTTTCCCTGTAGAACCTTCATTAGAGCATTAGCTTGTGCACTTAAGATCTTATATTTATATTGTATTGCCACAATGCAGCAAGATAAAAGCCTTAAGGTTAATTGTTAAAGGAGTGCTAGCAAGGAGGCAATTTCCCCTGGACTGTTCCCTATACTGACTTAATGGGCTTTCACTTTTTCACAGTGTTCCAATCTATCTATCTAATTGTCTTGTCTAACAATCTATGTACTCATATGTCAGTATATCTGTCTTGCCTCTCTACCTGTGTTTATCTCTGATGATGACGGGGGGACTGCTGAATTTGCATCATGGGCCACCAAATAGTATTGTCCTCCCATCCCTGCACTGGCCAAAAGTTGCCAGCCTTCCCCTGATAGTGCTGTAGAAGTGAAGCGGGCTCAATAATGTCCTTTATTTATATTCTTTCATTAAAGCATTTCTTCCCAAAATGCTTACACTTGATGTCAGAAAAAAAAAAATCTATGAATTTTCCATTAATTTGGGAAGCACAGTATGCAGATCATAATTTCTTTAAACAGAACAAAAAAAAAATCTAAATGGAGGACCAACTTTAACCTAGCAAAATAAAGAACACAGCATGTAGATGATAACTTGTTCTCTGTACCTTTTTAGGAAAATATTCCTCCTGTTGAGACTGCCAAAACAAAGGAAACATCCTTGCAGATCACTGCTGGAAAGAGACCCTATCCAGAAAATGGAGAACCCTACATGACCCATGAGAAAATAGAGGAAGAGACTTGCACTGCCAAAAGAGTACACAACGAATCAGCTCCAGAAGGCTATAGTAAAGAAAATGCACCTTCGATCCCAATGCTGGTATACTTTTATTTGCAAAAATGTATAAAAAGCAGTTAGCTTCTGGCAGTACCTAACAAAGCAGATTTCTCTCATCTGTAAAACCTAAAACATAACCTATACACCAAAAATATTTTACAGGTAGGTTATTTACACTAGGATACTGAATTTAAAATAAAACAATGATTTAGCCACTTCTCAAAGTTCTGACTGGTCATCCTGCTATCAGTTTTGTGGTGATTGAGACTTTATTACTGGATTGACCTGTGCTTCAGGTATCTGTCTCCCAAATGAGACAGTATTCCTGAACCTAATCTGTAGCTCCATTGGACTTATGCCAGAGTTTACGTGAGATCACATGACAATGTTAAGTCAATGTTTTGAGGCAAAGTGTATTAAAGTGCCAGCAGCAGTTTCAGTAAAAAGATATTAAAGTTAACCCTTCCCATGCCTTGCTGATTGAAGTTTATCACTGTGATCAGTGTCTTTCCTACTTTGTGGTGATTATATTTGCCCACCACAATTTAAAATTCTGGCATATTGAGTGACAAAATAATACGTGCATATTGAGTGGCACAATTCTGGCATATTGAGGGGTTAAATGCTGGAATATTGAGTGGCTAAATATTGGCATATTGAGTGGCAAAATAATACTGGCATATTGAGTTGCAAAATAATCTCCGGCATATTTAATGGAAAAAAAACAGCATATTTAATGGCAAAATACTGGCATATTGAAGGGTTAAATGCTGGGATATAGAGGGGTTAAATGCTGGCAAACTGAGGGGTTAAATGCTGGCATATTGAGTGTCAAATTGAGGGGTTAAATGCTGGAATATTGAATGGCAAACAAATACTGGCATATTGAGGGGTTAAATCATGGCATATTAAATGGCAAAATCATGGCATATTAAATGGCTAAATCATGGCATATTGAATGGCCAAATCATGGCATATTGAATGGCCAAATCCTGGCAGATGAAATGGCTAAATACGGTCATATTTAATGGCAAAATAATGGCATATTGAGGGGTTAAATGCTGGCATATTGAGTGGAAAAATAATACTGGCATATTATTGGGCAAATTGGCTGTGCCATATTTGTGGACAAACATTGGCATATTAATGGGAAAACTGGTTTATTTTAATTGGCAAAGTGATGCTGTGGCATGGTCTGTGGGGCAAAATAACATGTACTTTGAGGAAAGTGACACTGGCTAGTTATGTGGGACAAAGTGACACTGTGGCATGCCAAATCATGTAGGTGCAATATAAGTGCAAGCCAAGTGCTGTGGGTGCAATAGAGGTGCATTGCAAGTACTGTGGGTATGGTGCTGTGTTAAGTCCTTTAGGTGCAATGTGGGTGCAGAGGAAGGGAATAAAAACAAGGAATGCAATTTTTCAATAACATTTTTATTACATATGAAAATAGTTTAATATAATATAAAAAATGTAAATAAGTATAAATGCAACTAGTTATAGAGAGATAGAGAAATGTGTGTATTGTTTTAGAATTGTACAATTGTCACCTCGTGGCGCATAATTAATGGCGGTCTATGTGTGGCATAATAAAGGGGCTCTTTTGTGTGGCATAATTAAGGGGTGCTTGTGTGTGCCATAATTAAGGGGCGCTTGTGTGTATGGGATAATTAATTGGGCTCCAAGGTGAGGCATAATTTATGGGGGCTCTTATGTGTGTTAAAGTTATTTTTTTTGTCATAGTTATGGGGCTCCTGTTTGTGACATAATTTGTGGGGCTCCTTTATGTGCCATATTTAATGGGCCATCTGACTGGCATTACTAAGGAATCTGTTTGTCAATGTAGTATTTACTAAACTGAACTATGCTCAGCTAACAACGTGTTTATGGCAGTAGAGGCAAATCAGATATTTGTGTAAAAAAAATTAAAATAATTTCAAAGTGGTTGTTTGTCTGGCTAGTGTTCCCACAATGCCATGTGCTAATCATAATGTGAGCACACTCACTCATTCGATAATAGAAGGTATGCAAAGGATTTATTTTCATTAAAGGGACTGTCAACCCAAACATTGCTAGAAATGTAATTGTAGTGATTAAAAAAAATTATGATGAATTAGCTATACATTGTCAATCTCAACATACACAGAGTCCCTTTAAAGTTGAAGTAACCCCTTTTATTGCACCTATAGACCATTTGCCATAGTTTACAGTGGAAAAACCTTAATAAACAAATATTTTTTTAAAAAGTGAGTCAACCCTTTTTATTTTTATTTTTACAAGTGTAATTTGAGTGGTGCACTAACTGTGCACCTTTTTAAATATAATGCATAGCTCTGTGCCTGCAGAGAGAAACAGACTGACGGCAGTCGCTTTCAGGAACTGGTGAGTGCATGCGGCAATCAAGAGTGACATAGCCAATCACTGGAGAGGAAATGATCAAGATTATGAATCTCTGGAACCTTTCTTTTTTAGATATACTTTAGGGATAAATGATTACAAAACATTTTTCAGGAGCCCAGTTAATTATTGTTGCATAGCACTATTCAAAGATTGACAGAATTACATAACATAAGTATCTTATCTAATTACATATATCTGTACATTTTCCTTGCCTTGTAGGATGGATGGATAGAGGAATCCCACTTCACACCATGTACCAGCGAGAAGGATCCAGCTAATCCAGAATCCGAACAAAGTGTTTCTAACCATGCTAAAGTTCTACGAACAGCTTTTATCTTGGCCAAAAAAGAAGAGATTGAGCTGGTAAGTTCCATCGGTGATGTTTGCCAGAGTTGGCTCACCGCAATAATATCTGCCTTTCACATTTTTTTCACATTTTAAGTGCTCTGAAAAAAGACCCCATGTCTTATATACAAGGTCGTCTTATAATCGCACCTCAAATATATGTCTGACTATAAGACTATATATCAAAAAAAGAGAGAGAAGGAGCACAATGAAATTGAAAGTGATACACAATAACTGTAAAAGAATGTGAAGAAAGTTTTATGTGGCAAAAAAGTGTGGATCATAAAGTGCAGATGAAAATGTATTTATATACTTCTATTCAAACAGAAAACTTGTAACTTGATTGTAGGTCTCAGAGTGTTCATAAAAAATAAAAACAGAAGAAAAAAAAAAAGTGCTCTCTGGTTGAACAGCAATAAAAATTGAATGGAGTTTCGCCGGGTGTGGCTTCATCAACAGTTTCTTCACATTCTTTTACACTTATTGTGTATCACTTTTAATTTTATTGTGTATCACTTTCAAGTTCATTGCGCTCCTTCTCTCTCTCTTTTTGCTTTATTGTTTATGTAGAAATAGAGGTAATTTTTCTACTGATTAGTGAGCTGCATACATAATTACAACTACTAGTATAGGTAGCGCCTAACACTGTCACCTGCGCACTATAAGACTATACCTGTTGTAAGAGCTTGCTTATAATCACATCGCAAATGTATAAGTCTGACTATAAGACTCCCTCGCTGGCAGCCTGGTCAATATATGTGCATTGTGCATAGACCTCCTCCGATGCTGCCCGACACCTCTGCTCCGAAGAATGAACCTTCGTGTCACGTGTCCATCAGGTATATTGTCTCAGAAGTCCAAGTGCGCTGCATCGGAAGTTGTCTGTACGCACCAAGCAGCAAACAGACATCCACCAGCTTCCCCACTAGAAACCAGTGAAGGTGCTGGGAGCAATTGGAAAGTCTAGGTGCATATTGGCAAGCTTCGGGGGCCATAAACAAAAAAACAAGTGTGACCAGATCCAGCCTCCTTAAGATTGTGAGAGCAGCCTTCCTCCAGGTGCTTTAACACTGTGAACCTACTCCTGGCTCAAACGAACAATTAGCATATACAGAGGTTTAGTGTCGGCCAAAACCCATCCGGAATGAATGCAAAGGTATCTTCTCAGTAGAAAGAAGAAAAATATTTATTTATTTATTTGGTGCAAAAAATAGATAAAAGCAATACACATGGAGGGAGAAACATTAAAAAAGACAAACGCTTGACGTGTTTCGCACCAACAGCATAGGCCATTCATTTGAATGGCAAACTGCTGTAATTTCATAAATGTATCGAAGTGTAAGATTTTCAAATGTTAAGCAATGCAGAAAGTAAAGCATGCATTGTAAAGTACATTGAATACTTTAATATATATTAACATGTGAACGATGCATTTTGGGCAATAGACAGTCCCTTTAAGGTACTTTAAAAGTTTTCATCCATATCTATGTAAAATATCTACACATGATTTGATCAATTAAACAGAACTGCTGCTCACTTGGCAGTTCAGTTTTGGAGATTGGTCTCTATGTGGGGCTATTCACTAAAAGGTGAGTTGAGGTGAAATTTAGTCTCCCCTGTCTAGCTAGGGTCTAGGACACTTCTTCGCCGCATTTTCATCGCTGACAGTTCAGCGCGGCAGTTAGAACGCTGAACTGTCAGCAATGAAGTATAACGCGGCCGTTTTACCGCGGCTGCAGCTATGTAAGAGCTGACAGTTCAGCGCTGAACTGTCAGCTCTTACAATCTAAAAGTAAAACGAAAATAACCCCCCTAATAAATGATTCCTCCCCCCCAATAGTAACACTAAACACTAAACCCCAATACTAACACTAAAATTAACCCCAATACTAAAATTAACCCCCGACCCCTAATACTAACCCCGACCCCTAATACTAACCCTAATACTAAAGTTAACCCCCTAAACCCCAATACTAACCCTAATACTAACGCTAATACTAAAGTTAACACCCTAATCCCCAATACTAACCCTAATACTAACCCTAATACTAAAGTGAACCCCCTAAACCCTAATACTAACCCTAATACTAAGCCCCGACCCCTAATACTAATATTAACCCCCTAAACCCTACTACTAACCCTAATATTAACCCGACCCCTAATAGTAAAATTAACCCCTAACACTAAACACTAAACCTAATTCTAACACCCTAAACCCTAATTCTAAACCAACTAAAATCGGTAAAATACTTACCTTTAGCGATGAAATCTCCAGCGACAATCTGTCTTGTGCTGCAGAGTCGGCGGTGAAGCGGCTGCGCGGAAGCAGCCGCGATGAAGTGTCCCATCCCCTCTAGCTATACAGGGCAGGGACAATCCTGGTGAGTTTGCCTAGTGAAGAAAACTCACTAGGCTTGTACCTAAAGTTAAAATAGGGAGATGAAATGTTCATCTCACCTTATCTCATCTGCAATTCACCTTCTAGTGAATAGCCCCATGACTCATGTACATAGTAGTTTTCATAATATTTTAGTTTAGATTGAAAAAAGACTTACGACCATCAAGTTCAACCCTTTTCCTATCCCGTGTTTACGGCTGTTGATCCAAAAGAAGACAAATAAAAAATCTCTTCAGCAATTTTGAATTCTGCATTCAGCAGGGAAAATTCAGTTAATGAACAGGTCTTTAGAAAGCCCTTTGTATGGGCCCTGTACATATTTACATAACATTATCAAATCCCCTCGAAGCTGCCGTTTCTCTAGCGTGTACAGATTTAACTTTTTCAGCCTTTCTTCATAACTAAAACTTTCCATTCCCCTGATTAGTTTTGTAGCCCTCCTCTGCACTTTCTCTAGTTCCATAATGTCCTTTTTTTAAAAAGGCACCCAGAATTGAGGCAGAATAATCAGTGGCGTCCCGGGGGGGGGGGCGGACCGCACCGGGTGACACCCGTGCTGCCGGCACCCCCCCGCATCGTGCTGCTTAAGTTTTTTTTTTCTGGCTGCCGCATCCGCTGGACGCAGCCGCCGGAAAAAAGTAAAATACATTTTTTTTTTAAAAATCACAGCAACCGGATGTGACGTTACGTCACATCCGGTGACTGTGTTTCCCTCCTCCGTGCAAGAGGGAAGACTGCACGGAGGAGGCGTCCGTCCGGGAGCAGAGAGCAGCCTTTAGGTAAGTGATGGGGAAGGGGGGGAGGAGGGTGGTTTAAAACGAGCAGGGCTCTGACTGGCACACTATTACTGGGCATCTGGCTGGCACTATATTACTGGGCTCTGGCTGGCACACTATTACAGGCATCTGGCTGGCACACTATTACAGGCATCTGGCTGGCACTATATTACTGGGCATCTGGCTGGCACTATATTACTGGGCATCTGGCTGGCACTATATTACTGGGCATCTGGCTGGCACTATATTACTGGGCTCTGGCTGGCACAATATTACTCGGCATCTGGCTGGCACTATATTACTGGGCTCTGGCGGGCACTATATTACTGGGCTCTGGCTGGCACACTATTCCTGGGCTCTGACTGGCACTCTATTCCTGGGCTCTGACTGGCACACTATTCCTGGGCTCTGACTGGCACACTATTCCTGGGCTCTGACTGGCACACTATTCCTGGGCTCTGACTGGCATAATATTCCTGGGCTCTGACTGGCATAATATTCCTGGGCTCTGACTGGCACACTATTCCTGGGCTCTGACTGGCACACTATTCCTGGGCTCTGACTGGCACACTATTCCTGGGCTCTGACTGGCACACTATTCCTGGGCTCTGACTGGCACAATATTCCTGAGCTCTGACTGGCACAATATTCCTGAGCTCTGACTGGCACTATATTCCTGGGCTCTGACTTGCACTATATTCCTGGGCTCTGACTGGCATAATATTACTGGGCTCTGACTGGCACTATATTACTGGGCTCTGACTGGCACTATATTACTGGTATCTGACTGGCACTATATTACTGGTATCTGACTGGCACTATATTACTGGTATCTGACTGGCACTGTATTACTGGTATCTGACTGGCACTATATTACTGGTGTCTGACTGGCACTATATTACTGGTGTCTGACTGGCACTATATTCCTGGGCTCTTACTGGCACTATATTCCTGGGCTCTTACTGGCACTATATTCCTGGGCTCTTACTGGCACAATATTACTGGGCTCTTACTGGCACAATATTACTGGGCGCTGACTGGCACAATATTACTGGGCGCTGACTGGCACACTATTACTGGGCGCTGACTGGCACAATATTACTGGGCGCTGACTGGCACAATATTACTGGGCATCTGACTGGCACAATATTCTTGGTATCTGACTGGCACAATATTCTTGGTATCTGACTGGCACAATATTCTTGGTATCTGACTGGCACCATATTCCTGGGCTCTGAGTGGGACAATACTATTGGGCTCTGAATGGCACAATATTCCTGGTATCTGACTGGCACAATATTACTGGGCTCTGAGTGAGACAATACTACGGGGATCTGAATGGCACAATATTACTGGTATCTATAATTGTAAGATTGTCACCTCGTGGGGCTCCTGTGTGTTGCATAATTAATGGCGGTTTCATGTGTGCATAATTATGGGGCACGTGTGTGTGGCACATTTATTGGGCCCCATGTGTGGCATAATTAAGGGACTCTTTTGTGTGGCATAATTATGGGGCACCTGTGTGTGTGTGTGGCATAATTATGGGGCACCTGTGTGTGTGTGTGTGGCATAATTATGGGGCACCTGTGTGTGTGTGTGTGTGTGTGTGGCATAATTAATTGGGCAGAGGTGAGGCATAAATAGTGGGGCTCTGGTGTGGCATAAATAGTGGGGCTCTGGTGTGGCATAAATAGTGGGGCATAATTTATGGGGTTCTGGTGTGGCATAATTTATGGGGCTCTGGTGTGGCATAATTTATGGGGCTCTGGAGCTGCATAAGTTATGGGGCTCTGGTGCTGCATAAGTTATGGGGCTCCTGTGTGTGGCATAGTTATGGGCTCCTGTGTGTGGCATAGTTAATAGGCCATCTAACTGGCATTACTAAGGAATCTGTTTGGCATTGTATGGAGGAAATCCAGGGGGGTGACACCATGAGTTTCCGCACCGGGTGACACCAACCCTAGTGACGCCCCTGAGAATAATATATTCCTCCCGTGATTCAGCTTTGCAGCTGCCAGCTCACTACTGCTAAGTCTATTGTCCTGAACTACTCCCAAATATTTTTCATTAGCATGTTTCCCTGAAGGAGACTCCATTTAACCCCTTCTTGACGTTAGGACGTATTATGCCGTCCTGATTTTAAGTGCCTAAAAGTCGTTAGGATGGCATAGTACGTCCTGTGTTAAACAGCTCGTCGCAGGGAGCAGGATTCTCAGATCCATCTCGCCGTGCCTGAACTTCCTGGTTCGAGCACGCCTCCATGACGTCACACGTGACTTCCAGACGACTCGCGATTTTTTGGCAGGGACCCACAGGGTCTATTAAGACCCTGATCGGGTCTCTGCCATAGTGTCCCTGGCTACTGATCACCTTGTGATCGGTGGCCAGGAACAAATCGTGACGTTTTGGTGCTTGCGTTGTTTGGGACGCAAGTACCATGCGTCATGATGGGGTTAAACTATATGTTATATTTTTATTATTGTACCCAAAATGCATAATTTTACACTTGTCTACATTGAATCTCATTTGCTATTTATGTGTGCAATTACCCAATTTGTCAAAATCCTCTTGCAGCGTAAATACATATAGTTCAGACTGTAGTACCCTACCTAATTTGTGTCATCAGCAAACATTGCTCCCTATGCCTTCTGGAAGATCATTAATAAACAAATTAAAAATAGGAGCACCCAGGACAGAACCCTGAGGTACTCCACCCATCACATCTGTCCAATTTGAGAACTTCCCGTTTACTACCACCCTTTGCATTCTATCTTTCAACCATTTGTCAATCCACAAACACACCTTTGGCCCTTAGCCTATTTCAGTCAATTTGTACAGTAACCTTTTATGTGGGACTGTATCAAATGCCTTAGCAAAGTCTAAATATATTACATCAAGTGCAGCACCCATATCTATATTTTACTCACCTCTTCATAGAATATAATTAAGTTAGTTTGACATATTTTGCAATTTAACCTACCTTTTCTAAAATTAAAAATAATGTGGTTCTATAGAATTTAAATTGATTTTCTTATAGTGAAAGAGCTGAAGATATCAAAAGACAGGGGAGGGCTTTGACAGGACCTTGGCCAATATAAGATCGCAGGCACCTCCAATTTATTTAGCTGCCTAACTAAATTTTCATGCTAAAATGACAAGATGCTAAATAATAAATCTAACTGTTCTAGATAAATTGCTATGAAATGTATAGATCGGTGTTTATCTTTTACATCAAATTTTAGCTGCCACAGGTAGAACGTATGCCTGTAGCTGTGCATTAGATTGTGTTGTGTACTCTTACAAAGCTTTGCATGCAGTCACATTATACCTAGGACAGGTTTGTGTGCCAAGTATTGTGCACGTGTGTCCATCCCATTCATGAACCAGTAAGCAAACTTTCAGGAAAGTGTGTAATTACCGGTAATACATTTGCTGGTAGCTTAATGTATAGGTTCAGTTTCACAATGTAATTGGTTGACTGATCCCATTTAACATTTATTAGAAATAAATACTACTCAAACAATCCTAGCACCCTCTGCCCTCTTAACTATCATGGTACATAACTCTCACCATTCATCATCTTCCCTCACCATCCATCCTTACATCATTTCAGCACCTTTTTCCATTTTCTCCATTTTCTTCCCCTGTCCTTACATTCCTCCGCTTTCCTGCTGTAGTTTTAGCATTCCATCATTCCAGTATCCTTTTCTCTCCTGTCTTGATTCTAACCACTTTTGTTGAAGATTTAAAGATAACGAGGTGCAGCCTGATAGATCAGGGGTGAATATTTGATGGTCTATTGGAAAGAAATTTTGTTCCTGATGCAGCCATCTCGTCTGTCTTTTTTTTTCTATTCTGTCTGGCATGAATGGAGTGACTGCTTTCACTCAATAATAATTTGACTGGGTGTGACTTGAAGCCCAGACAGAGAGACATTGTGTACAGGGAACACTGAGGAGAAGGCTGTTAGTTAAAGTGTGGTGTAGCAAGATTAGGTAAAAGGGGAAACCAAGGAGGGAGGGGGTCGCTCACTTATTTGGTGAAGGGAAATAACCCTTTAAAGGTGGTTTTTAGTCATTGTCTGACTTGCTGAAAACTTTGCTACTGAGAGCCCATCTCCCTGTGTGTAAATAAATCACTTCTATTCGGATTGAACTTGTTTGCAATCATTCATTCACCTGATTGAGGATTGAATAAAGGTTGCTTTCACACTTCTTCCCGCTCTCTTATGATTAGAGCACCAGTTTCCCATCTTTCTATACCTGCCTCACTCCTATGATGATTTTCTTCTCCCTCTGAACTGTAGAAGCCAACCCACAATAAAGTGTTATGATTTGGAAGGTAGCTTTTCTAGCCATTGCTATAAGGCTATGCTGGTGAAGGGAGATCTTGCAAAATGTATTTTCAGCATCACATTAATTACAAAATAATAAAATACTTGAATAATCTTTTTTTTTCTTTTTTTTTTCTCAGGCATATGCTCAAGACTGCCGGACCTTTGCTTTAGTGGCTAATACATTACTGAAAAAGGACCCAGCTATAGAAGCTGCAGTGGCAAGTGCTCTTCGGTCCAGCCTTCAAGAGATTGCTGGGCGATGTGTTCATGAGCTTAGCAGCTTCATCGAGCGCTATGACATAGAAAGTAATGTCCTTATTGACTCTGCAAACATAGGTCACACAGACAACTGAGCTCTTACATGCAAATTGTAAGATTGGGATCCTCCCTTCTCAGGAGCAGCCACCATAGATTTATTTCAAAATGAAATATTTTTTGTATTAATATTATTTTTATGTGTTGCTGAATCCTGAATATGTATACATTGTGTCTGTACGTTTTTGTTTTTTTCTGAAGTTTTTATAACCTCTGCCCAAGTGCCTTTTACAGAAACCTCAAACTTTATTCTTTGTAAAAGTGTCCTTTTTCTTTTTTATTTTCTTTCTTTTTTCGTGGCACAACTTGTGAAATAAAATCTTTATTGAGGTTTTCTTAACAATTTTGAACACGTATTCAGCCTTAAGTGGCAGTAGACAATGTTTAGGGGCTGTATCCTCCGATACAGCCCCACTTTGGGGTCAGCAATAGCTAGCCGTGAGCAGTGTCAAATTTCTGCTGCCATGCGAAACATTTATAAGGCAGTGTGGTAAGTGCATGATATCCACTGCTGTTCAAGGAATTAAGCCCCCTGCAGAAAGGTAAGATGAGGGTGGTGACAAACAGGGCAAAGGGAAGGAAGAAGAGGCAGGAGTTAAGGGGCTTGCTAAAATATAATTCCCAAAAAGTTTTGTATGATGATTCCCTACGCAAATGACCAGCTCTCACCTTCAAATTACTTACAGGATCCTCACCTATTAACACTGTCCTTGCAGTTAATGAACTTATTACTCCTGCTGGATTAGGGATTTGATTTCTTTAAATATTTTAGCTAATCTAAAAACAGAAATCTCATGTTTCTCAGAGGTATATGCAAATTTTCAGACTGTTACACATCAGTAATAATCTAGTGTCAACAATTTACATAGCGCTAGGTATAGAGCACAGAAGGGAACTACACACTAAGACAGACAAACCTACACATGAGGTTAATTAAGGGGTTTCTAGTTATATGAATAGTAAGATTCCTTTTTTTGTAAGTAATTTGACACTTTAGTATGGGCTGTTTCAGTAGGGACTAAAGCCAGATTGAAGAGGATCAAGGAGGTCATTTGGGACAGAACTTCTATTAGGCGGAAGTGCAATAATACAATATTTTCCTGATATCATTTGGCAAAGACTGGTATTCAGAACTTTGTGTTTGTATAACAAAGGAATACAAGCGGTGTATCTAATATTTCTAAAATGTTATTCTCTAAACTGAAAACTGATTTTTTTTAAACACTGAATTTTGAAGGGGCATTTAAAGTTGGTGGGTATTTTGGTGGCAGTAATAACACATTTTCAGTTTACACTAGAAATCGTGCTAGAGTACCTGCTCTTTAGTTTCCTGCTTCTGAATCGGTTCAGTAAATTTACTGGAGAAATTGTCAGAGCAATGTATTCTATGGTGAAATGGGCATGTTTGTACCAGAATGCTATTCCTTAAAAATTATTTTATTAACTGAGCCTGTATTTGTTTCACAAAAGGCTGAGCATCTGTGACTTTTGAGATTGGGATGCCTGTGACTTTTCACACAACCTTTCCAATTTGATGGTCTCATCAACACCTTTGTTTAAGTGGCACCACACTAAGAATCACAATTATTGTTAGTACATAAGGATGAATGTGTAGTTCAGAACAGGTCTTCTTAGTAATACTCACTGTGCGATGATCCATCAAAGAATGGATGATGATATGTAACCCCTCATTTAAACCAGTGCCTCAAGCATAAAGTAAAAAATAAAGCCTTGTCATAAGTGATGAAACAGATCTTTTCGCTATTACTTGTTAGCTGGACCTTTTAGAAGTATACACAAAATCACACATGAATACCATGGAGACTACTGAAGACATTTTAAGTAGATACAAATAACGAGGTTCTTTGTAAGCTTGCGAGCAGGGTTCTCTACCTCATGTACCAGTATGTTTCTAGTGTGTCTAACTTAGTATGTAGTTCCCTCTATGCTCTATACCTAGCGCTACGTAAATTGTTGACGCTATATAAATAAATGGTAATGTAATGTTCTTTATCAGGTAGGTTTATTGGTATGTTCAGAAAATAACAATACTTAAAGGACAACTGTCAACACCCTTAACTAAACCCTTACATATGCTGTAGCATTTTGTGTGAAAACCATTTCAATACAAATTGGTATTTTAAGTCATAATTACAAGAGGGGCGGGCCCACACAGTTGAGAGGCAGGACTTCAGGAATCTTGGGTTGGAAAGTCAGATCCGCAACCAGTGCTTCAAGAAAATACAACTGAAAAATATGTATTAGAATGGTTTCTTTGGAAAGGAACAGTGTATGTATAATGGTTTTGCACCTTTATTTAATAAAATGTTAGTTGACTGTTGTCCTTTAAAGAGGGAGTATGTGCACTGATATCTGATTATTTTAGATTTGAATGCCTGTGCTACCAGCATTGTCAGTAGAGCAGTTTTAAATTAAATTTAAAAAAATCATTGTCATCAGAATTAGAATTATGTTTGAGAAAAGATATGCATATGCATACGCATACTAGAATACACACACAAGCTGCATAAATGAATTGTTTGCAAAAAAAACACCTTTATGGAGTGTGAAAGCACACAAGTGGTATTCTCTAACAAAAGGTAGATAGTATACTCCACAGATGCAATAAAAGCTAACCCTGTGTAATACTTCACTTAGTAAAAGTGTTCTCCAAGCAATTCATTTGTGCAACTTTATTCTATTACACTGATTTTTAGTGTGCATACTTATTTTTGTTGTTGTTGGATTATTTTAGTGTTTGGAGGACACTTCAGTGGAATAATGCCCTTGTATATCTATACATCTCTAGTATAAAACTGGTGTGTATCTCTAATTTTTCTATTTTAAGAATTAGGTTAGAGAAATGCAGGTATAAAATAGACTATTCTAATATGCGTGCATGTAATGTCAGATGAAAATAAGCGCACTAACAAATATGTACATTATTTGATGTCAGGGCTGTATTTAAAGCAAGGCAAGGCAAGGGTCAGCTGTCTCATCTGGAGGGCCCGAAGCAGCTGCTGTCTGAGTCCACAACAATATATGAGCAACTCCTGCAGCACCTATCCTTCTAGGGGCACTTGCACTCCCGCAGTACTTACTATGCAATCGGCATAGTGATTCTCCCCTGCCATGCACCTGAGGACTTCTCATATGGAGTCACCCTAGAGTCGGAAGTAGGGAAGACCGTGCTGACCATCTCTTACCTAGACAGTTCAGCAAGTACATGTGACTCCTGCACTGAGCACTCCCAACCACATACACAGAGTCTCCAGCCACGTCTTTTTTTTTACCGTTTTATATAAATAAATACTTGACAATTGTGGTTGGACAAGTGGCACAGACTTGGCTTACCAGTCACCCACCATCAAGTAAGCAAACTCGGTCCATTCTATTGGGGCTACCTAATCTCCTGCACCTTTTACTGTTTTCCAGTTAGCTAAGGAATTCTACTGTGGGGAATGTGCATGTTATAGGTAGACTGTTTAGGAGGCATGTAAATGTAGACAGGAATAAATAATTGATTGATTAATCTGAATGGTGCCAAATGGAATCATTATTGAAGTATTAATATGTGCAGCTGAAGTCTAGGCCTGGATATGTCTTTATGAGGGTAGATAAAAATGTGCAGTGATATTCCATTAACAATCATATACAGAAATTTACTTTTCCCACTCCTGATAAATATTTACAGCATTTAAATATGCCTTTATATATTGACAATACGAATTGGTACTGTGTGCAAAGAGGCGCTCTGGTACCACCTATCAAGCAAAGTATAATATAAGAACACTAATATGGCAAGATATGGATGAAGAGAAAAAAAAGTGTCAAAGAAAGAACAAATAAATTAGAACCAAAAATAATTTGATAAATATAGTGATGTACAAGAGGTAATAAAAAAAAACTAAAAATAAATTCTAAGTAATAAAAATGTAACAAATATAATTACTCAATATTAAAATAAAATATAGTGTCAGAAATGAAAGTATGAAGATAAATTTAAAAAAATAGAACATTATTCATAAGGTAGACTCAGTGCAGTGATTATGCTCTTTTTGGAATAGCGCTAACCAAACTGGTTCAAAAGAAGCTAATGCATGGAAAATACCACGCTGCTTCAATAGTTCTGACCATTAAGACGGTGAGTCCAGTGCTTGTAATCTGGATGCTAACAATGGAGGATGGCCAGTCCAATGCCAGTATGAATAGAGTGCCTGGGTAGCAAGGCACTCGCCCAGGTGTGTTTTAGCCCGATTGTGGTATGCCATTCCGCAATCAGAACAACTTGACGTGCCTGGCACATCCAATGTTGTTGAGGGGTTAAAGAGCCATTCCAGGCAAAAAAAATTTTTTCCAGTTTTATTATTTGTACCTTAAAAGGGACCTAAACATTGCTTTTACAGTGACTGTAGAGAATAAAACATTTTCTATATTTTGTGTTAGCAAAATTGTAGAATGTATAATTTGTTTTAAGGTAAAGGACAACTAAACTTTTTTTTCATTTGTGCACAATGAACAATTCGGTGCCCCTAGTCTGAGAATAAATTGTCATGCCAGTTTATCCTCCAATGGGCAGCTGCAATGCTACCCTAGGAAGCAGACAGCCCCGTCCTGTCTGTGACTGTCTCTCTCTGCTAGTGCCAAGCTCTGGTTAGCTGTGTGCATGCAGACACTGTCAGTGCACGCCAGCTTCCTGGAAAGTAAACTTGCAGGTTTACTTAGGAGAAGGGGACATTATTTTTTTTTAACCCTTACTTCCTCTAAGGAAGGGTTAACAAAAAAAAATGAGTTGTCCTTTAATTAATCCAGGGAGTTACATGATTAATGTGTCTGCCCTGGATGCACTTACATTCTGTAGGGGAGCATGTCAAGGTTATAAGTGGATGCTTTCTTTGTACAGGCTCCTGAGAAATATATGCATGTACACAGTGTAAGTATGCTTTATAGGTATTTGGGATACCTTATTAGCTTTATTATTGGAACACTTTACATGTTGCATTCATTCCTCCAGCCAAACAGAGAAATTAATGGGAGGATTATTAGAAGCTGCAACCCTGTTTTTGCGAGGAATTAAATATTCAGAATACAGATATCCAAATTTTAATAAATACATACATTTTTATAATTAACTTTACTATTCATTAAAAAGTAGGTCATTTTCAAGTCGGAATAGTCCATGAACCATTGTAAGAAACTGACATAGGTCTCTTGTGTTTGGTTTTATCAATAGTAGCAATATAACAGAGGGATACAGCCCAGGTTGCTAGACATGGACCATATCATCGGACATGATCTCATATATATATATATTTTTTTTTATTTTTTACTATGATACCTTACAGTTCTTTCCTCTTTGTCTTCTCTTTAGAAACTGTTTTTTCCCATGCAATGGAGAGGGAGTTGACCTGGAGGTGCAATACTTTGGGATGCGTGACCTTAAGAAAAATCCCTCAGGTTCAGAGTCGGACGATGAACATGAAGTGTCCTCATCCAAGTCGTTGTGCCCTTTAATTCTTGGAATACTTGTATCGCTTTCACTATCCCTCCAAAGTTGGGAGGATTCTTCCTGGCACCCAGTGACAGAAGAGTTGTCCTGTAGTGATAGGTTTAAACCATTGCTTGCCCTTTTTTCAGAGGCAACAACATGATCCTGATGACTGCAATGAACATGAGTGACACTGTGGCACGGTGCAGTGGGAAACAGATTACCAATTCCAAAGTATAGCATATACTTTGGAATTGGTAATCTGTTTCCCACTGCACCGGTTAATGAATTGGATGAATGGCGAATCTGAAGGCTACAGGGAAAGCAATTCTCAGAACAGTACAGACTGCCATCATGTACATTGAATTCAGACACTTGGAGTGGTGCCCTACAACTGGAACAGCAAAAGCAAGAGGGCAATGAGTGCCAGTACTGACCCCTGAAAGTTACAGGATCACCATCAGGATCTGTAAAACAGAAAAAGTAGATGACTCTCCTGTTAATCTAATTCTTTACATTAGTTAGTAATCCTTTTCTTCCTGTGCAGTTGTATCATAAATTCTATCACTCCCTGACAAGTTTTCCCAGTGTGTCAGCTGTCAATGACAGAATCCATGAGTCTTGATATTATTATTACTACAAGACCTGGTTACAACAAAACTCACCAACAGGGTTTCCACAGGCCTCACAACTCTCTGCATAGAGATGCAAAAAACAGCTACTGCAAAATGGTCTTCCACCTTTCATTACGTATCGATTTCCCCCCAACACAACATCACACTCCCAGCAAAGAAAATGCTCCACGTGCCAGTGATGACCTTCAGCTACTATGCACCTCTCAGAAAGAATCAGCTGCATGGAGAGAAAACTAAGCCATTTAGTTAATCCAGTTGTTTATCAAGGCTTCCTAAGCATTAAGATCTGACTTCATCTTAAAGAGGCAGTTCCACTTTGTGTATATTATGTTTAGTATTTAAAATGCACTTATTTTTACTTTAAAACAATTTACAGTTCCCCTGTAGATTTACTTTAAAAAAAAACCCAGTTCACTGACATCCAATAAGGAGGGCTTGGAGAGATAGACTGTTGCTATAGTAACAGCAATAGCACTTTATATGTCGTTTTTAAAATATAGAAAGTGTTAACACAGAAGATAGTGGAAAAGATGCAATAGAGTTTGTCACGGTACCCACCTTGACCCTTACCCCTGGTGGGCACAGGGGGCCAGCCACCTGCCTAAAGACTACGGACCTTGTCCGTGTCAGAAGACAAAAGCTCCTAGGAGAGCTATAATCACTGGCCCTTTAACAGACAGGAGGAATAACCCTGGACCTGTACAGTGCATTTCAACTGCACACCTGCCCACTACAGACATCATGGAGAAGTGCCGGGTATGCGCTCTCCCCATTGGCTGATTCAAAAAGCCTGCCTTCTTGATGGTAGCTCACACTCAGGTCGCCCCAGTTTAAAGGTAGCTCGGTCTCGGATTTGTCTTTGAGCCGAATGTGTACCGATATGTATGTGACATGTTATCCTAAAGGAACTGTGTTCATTGCTTCACTCACAAATGGTCCCTGTTTTCCCGTGTTAACTGTGTGTTTAACCCCTTAGTGACATGACTTTTTTGGCTTGTCCGACGCTTGGTGACATGGGCTGTTTTAACATTTCTGAGGTGTTTGTGTTTTGCTGTAATTTATTTCTGTCTCATTTAGTGTACCCGCACAAACTATATATATCGTTTTTATCGTCATAAGAAGGGCTTTCTTTTGATACCATTATTTTGATAATAACATATAATTTGATGTAAAAAAAATAATAAAATATGGCAAAAAAATTGAAAAAATTATTTTTTTATGACTTTTATTTGAAAAATCGTATACTCATGTACAAGAGACAACAAAAAAACACTGCTAAAAAGTTTCTAATATATGTCCTGAGTTCAGAAATAGCCCATGTTTTTATGTTTTTGTGCTTTTTTATTCATGTTACAGGGCCAGAACTGTAAGTGGTGCAAAGCTATTTTAAAATCCTTTCTTTCAAAATTAGCGATAGTGACATTGTAACACTGATTTCTGTACTAAATCCATGAATGACCCCCAACATGTACATATTTTTGAAAACTAGACAACTCAGGGCATTTAACTTGGGGTATTTTGACACATTTCATGTAGCCATTTTACCACCAATCTATGCCAAAGTTTGCAGCAAAAAATCTTTTTTTTTTAATTTTTCACATATATTTGCAATTTAGGTAAACATTACCTTAAAATGTGAAGGGGTATTTCCAAATAACACCTCAATATGTGTTCAGCAACATCTCCTGAGTACAGGGATACCACCCATGCATAGGTTTGTTGGTTTGTTTTGGGGCTAAAAGGCCACATTTAGGGGGATGCGCATTTTGGTTTTCCAACTTGGAATTCTGACATGCAGAAAACTTGTGCCCATGTCCCATTTGGGACATTTTTGAAGCCAGAAAGTGTATTCTACCCCACAAAACCATATATTTTTTTAAACTAGACACCCTAGGGTATTTCAAATGGTAGTATTTTAACACTTTCCATGCACTAATTATACTACCAGCCTATGTCAATGTTTTGGGTAGTAATTTTTTTTCACATACATTGTACTTTGGGCATGAATTCACAGATCCTGTTATATGTCAGTGCCAAACAACACCTCAATATGTGTTCAGCAACATCTCCTGAGTACAGGGATACCACCCATGTATAGGTTGGTTAGGTTATTTGGGGGTTAAAAGGCCACATTTGAGAGGTGCGCTTTTTGGTTTTCCAACTTGGAATTCTGACGTGCAGAAAACCTGCGCCCATGTCCCATTTGGGACATTTTTGAAGCCAAAAAGTGTATTCTACCCCACAAAACCATATATTTTTGAAAACTAGACACCCTAGGGTATTTCAAATGGTAGTATTTTAACACTTTTCATGCACTAATTCTACCACCAGCCTATGTCAATGTTATGGATAGTAATTTGTTTTTCACATTCATTGTACATCGGGCATGAATTCACAGATCCCATTATGTGTCAGTGCCAAACAACACCTTAATATGTGTTCAGCAACATCTCCTGAGTACAGGGATACCAGCCATGTGTAGGTTAGTTAGATTATTTGGGGGCTAAAAGGCCACTTTTAGGGGGGGTGCATTTCCAACTTGGAATTTTGACATGTAGTCAGCCTGCGCCCATGTTCCATTTGGGACACTTTTGAAGCCTGTCAAAGTATTTTACCCCATAAAACCATATATTTTGGAAAACTAGACATCCTAGGGTATTTAAAATTGTGGTATTTTAACACTTTCCAAGTGCTAATTCTACCACCAACCTATGTCAAAGGGATGGGATGTCATTTTTTCCCCACACACATTGTAGTACAGGCAGGAATTTTCAGATTCTGGTATTTGCCACTGCCAACCAACACCTCAATATGTGTTCAGCAACATCTCCTGAGTACAGGGATACCCCCCATGCATAGGTTTGTTGGTTTGTATTGGGTCTAAAATTCCACATTTAGGGGGTGCGCAATTCCAACCTGGAATTTTGACATGTAGTCAGCCTGCGCCCATGTTCCATTTGGAACATTTTTGAAGCCGTCCAATGAATTTTACCCCATCAAACCATATATTTTTGGAAAATAGACATCCTAAGGTATTTCAAATGGTGGTATTTTAATACTGTATAGGTACTAATTCTACCACCAGCCTTTGTAAAAGTTTGTGGTAGTACTTTTTTGGGAGTTTTTTTTCCACATGCATTGTACTTCAGGCATGAATTCACAGATTCTGGTATATGTCACTGCCAAACAACAACCCAATATGTGTTCAGCAACATCTCCCGAGTACAGGGATAGCACCCATGCATAGGTTTGTTGGTTTGTTTTTGGCTAGAAGGCAACATTTGTGAGATGCGCATCTCAAAATTCCAACTTGGAATTTTGACATGTAGTCAACCTGCGTCCGTGTCCTTTATGGGATATATCTTTGAAGCCAGCCAATGTACTTTACCCCCACCAAACCATATATTTTTTTATCGGTAGACCCCCCTCACTACTTGTGGCAAGGGCTCAGCAGCCACCGATACATCGCTAGATGATGTATCAGAAAGCTGAATAGGGTCAAAATCGAACCCTGAGTCCGCGGCCTCAGAATCAGTGCGTAAGCAGTGATCTCGAGCAAAGAAGGGGTTAATAGCTCTTAGAAGAGCCTATCTAGTACTGTAATACATTACAGTACAAAGAAATTAATCCATAAAACAGTGCAGACAGAAAAACATACTGTTGCTGTGCAAGATTACTGCTTACACAGTGATGAATGGCAGGGAAGGGGTTAATACACAGTGAAAGACTTTCATAAAACCTGACAATTTTATAAAATGTTATTTTATATCACTAATACTGATCTGTCTCTTTCCGTCACAAAAATGTAAGTGAGGAGAGGGAGGCAGATCAATATTTGTGAATATTGATCTGATTAATTTTGATCTGACCAGGGCGAATGGTGAGCTTAATTGAGAAATCACCAAACCGCCTTTGCCACTAATTCGCTGTTACTGATCGCTATGCGCTCAGGCAGCTTAAAAAAAAAAATCTCAAATATTTTTACTTTACATGTAATCCCCTAGCGGGTATGTGTAAAAAAAAAAAAAAAAAAAAAATGCAGACAGATAAAAATTGCTTTGGCGTCAATATCATTGCGTAAGCAGTGATCGACGGCAAATAAGGGGTTAATAACTCTTAGAAGAGCCTTTTTAGTACTGTAATAAATTACAGTACAAAAAAAATTAACCCCTAAAAAATGCACAAACAGCAAAAATAAATGCGCTGATGTGCACGATCACTGCTTATGCAAGATCAGTGGCAGGGAAGGGGTTAAACGCAGGGAATTGCTTTAATAATTTTTTTTTTATTGTTTTATTATTTGTGTGTTGTGTATTTATTGTTTTTTTTAACTTTTACTTACTTTTATAACTTTGATCTGTCTCTCTCCCTCACTAAAAAAAATGTGAGGAGAGGGAGGCAGATCATAACTGGTCAGATCAATATAGGGTTAATATTGATCTGACCAGTCAGTGGGGATGTTCAGGAGAGCATCCCCACTGCCTGTCAGTGTGCCTGGCAGTCACTGATTGCCTCTGTGAAGAGGCAATCGTGTGACAGCCAGAGAGCACAGGAAGCAGGTACTTCCTGCCTTCTGTGCTTTTGCCCTTAGAAGGGCAGCGCCATCTTGGTCACTCAGTGACCAAGATCGTGCATTTTTTTTTTTTGTGTTTCTGATTGCCTCGACTTGCGAGGCAATCAGAAACACTTTCTGAGCATAGGAAGCAAAAGATTCGCTTCCTATGCTCATTTTTGAAATGCCCGCGTTTTAAAGGCACTGTGCCTTTAAAACCGGCATTTCGATCGCTCTCCGGAGCGATCGAAATGCCAACGGGCATTTTTTTTAGCATGGTACGATGCTTCCACACGGAAGCATCGTTACAATGCGGCTTGAGCACTGAAAGCGGAAAAACTCCGCTTTCAGTGCTCGTTTTGACACAGGACGGACTAGGTCCGTCCTGTGTCACTAACGCCTCGGCACACAGGAAGGACCTAGTCCGTCCTGTGTCGCCAAGGGGTTAATATGTATAGTGCACTGTTAAAGAGCCTAATCACTTGGACTGTTTCCCCAACAATGTAGCTTCAGAAGCCGCTTCACAATAAAGGTTTATCCCGGCTGCTGAGCTCATTCTCTGGTTCAAAATTTAGGCTCTTTTCCTATTGGTCACTCAGACAAAACCCTCAGTGTATGCACTGTTCTGATTGGTCCCCGAGTTAAATGCCCGATTTAAAGGGACTAACTTGATCTGTGATCACTCCCCCCTGCTGGGGATTGGTCGCTACGGATTCTACAGTGAATCTGATTGGTTGCCAGATATTCTGGCACAAAATTAAATTATCGGTTGTATTGTATGTTATTATTAGTAATTCACTTAAGTGTCTCCTCATTCAATATTGTTTGTTAAATGTAATCCTGTTAGAGTTCTTTGTTTAATACATGTTATCAAGATGTGTTACTGTATATATGCCTATGAATTAATAAACGTTCTTCTGATTTACCCAACATGACCGGTCCTTTAAATACATAAAGGGAATCAACACAGTAAAGGAAGAGAGTATATTTAAAAGAAGAAAAACTACCACAACTAGAGGACATAATCTTAAATTAGAGGGGCAACGATTTAAAAGTAATATCAGGAAGTATTACTTTACTGAGAGGGTAGTGGATGTATGGATTAGCTTTCCAGCGGAAGTAGTAGAAGTAAACACAGTCAAGGATTTTAAGCATGCGTGGGATAGGCACAAGGCTATCCTAGCTATAAGATAGGGAACTGTGGGCTAATAAAAGTATTTAGAAAATTGGGCAGACTAGATACATTCTAATGTTTCTATGTTGTGGGATTTGCTAGCGGGGAACAAGTGATTATAGCCCTGTTTGGAGATTTATTTACCTGAGGAGTGGTTCTTGTGGAACTGTTTTCGGTAGGTAGCTCTCCCGTGACAGAGTTATTTATGTTTCTTTAACTTACATAATGCATAATTAAAGTAAAAATCTTTTTTCGAACTGCCCCTTTTAAATACTTTAAAATAATTAATGGCAAGCTACTTGATTTACTAAATTCTAATATGACAGATTGTTACAATATACAATCTTGGGCATTCTCCCAGATATACAGACGCTGTTATTTTCATGAGGCTATTCAGGGATAATTGTATGACTGCACGCATGCAAAACATCCAATAATTAGGAGCACACATATAAATAATAGAAATGGAGCCAAATACCCAGTTGCCATGATAGCAACCGCAAGTTGTTAAAACAAAAAACTACTCTTATTGCCCCAAATCCTTCTCCATACCTGGTCGCAGGCTGCACAACGAGCTCTAGTAAGTTCCGCGTGATGACGTCCACAGTAAATTCTACCATCCTGGAGAAAGTAGATAAATTGCAACAAGGGCATGTGACAAGTGTCACATACAAAGCCTCCCACATGCCAGCAGTGCCCCTTATCCTGCATCTTCCCTGCATACACGGCGGTGTCACCAACCAGGATCTTGCCACTACACTGCAATTAGAAGAATTTTCAAACAAACATACACATGTATTTCAATTAACGAAAATGTAAACAGAACAGAACAGAACAGTTATAGTTGCTTGAACAATTTTGGGACAAATTGTTCACTAAAAGGTTGAGGTGAACATTTCATCTCACCAATTTAACTATACATTGTGCAGGGACGAACCTAGTGCGTTACCTCCACTAAGCAATGTTCATCTCACCTCATTTCAACTCACCTTTTAGTGAATAGCCATCATGGAATGTTACAAATATGACCCTGCAGATAAATTTACTATAATGAGGTTTAAATACTTATGAAGCACATCTGTTAACAGTTTGCCATAGCATCTCTTAATAAATTGGGTGAATGGTGAACCTGAAGGCTACAGTGGGAGAAATATCAGAACAGTAAAGACTGTGGCAAGGCTGTAAAGGTCCACAGAACATCATTAAAGTGTCTGTCAGAGTCCAGTAAATGTAAATGTTAATGCCTACTCCTGCTTCTTTTATGATGTTCAGCCAGTTTCTATGCAACATCCAAAACATCACCCAATTCTTCTGTGGTACTACAGTGTTAAAACACACTCCTTAAAAACACAATCCTATATTCAGGAAGCTATCGTCATTCCCATCCCCTGCTTAGCAGCCAGTATAATTTATATATAACTAAACATAATAAAAGGCATGCACCAACCCCTAGTGCAGTTTTTTCGTAAATACCATTGTGTATATCTGACAGCTCCCATATCTGAAGTAATAGGGAAAGTATTGGGCAAGAGTGCAGATGAAGTAATTAATGCAGATTTTACATTTTTTAGCATGCATTCATTACTGATTACTGGAGTGATTCGTTATTGCGATAATTACCCGGGTGAGTTATAATAACACTACAGGTGTAGCAGAACAAGAGGTAATAAATCACTACTCACCTTCACACAGCAACGTTCAGGTGTCTCTGAGGTGATAGCTACAATGGCCCCTTGTCTCAAGGAGTGAAGTCTTCTGTGTGCACTGAATCTCTGCAGCTCTCTCTTCTCTCGCGCCCCTAAAGCTGTGCAGAATCTTTCCTAGTGAAGCAGAGATAGGTTTACAGTGTGAAATAAATAACAACACCAGTTTTTAAAAGGAATATTTACAACCACAAAAAAAGGTAAATTGTAATTTGCAATGCAAATCATATTCATGTTTACTGTTCACATGTATATTGCTTATTCACAATAATTCTGCATTTGACCTGGAACCACATCCATTCTCACCATCCTCTACTTCAAGACCTGACTGTTTCATACATATCCCTGAGACTCGACCTGGCAGTAAATATGAATTCACATGTAAACAATTTTTTCATATTTGATTTGGCAATGCACCCCCAGAATTGCCAATCTATCCTCCAGAAATGCCAATCTGCCCCCCCAGACTTTCCAATCTGCCTCCCAGACTTGCCAACCTGCTGCCAATCAGCCCCCCCACACATGCCAATATGCTGTCAATCTGCCCCCCCCCACTTGCCATTCTGCCCCCATTCTTGCCTTTCTGCTACCAATCTGCCCCCAAGCTAGCCAATCTGCCCCCAGACCTGCCAATACACCTCCAGACTCCCTGATGTCTAGTGGGGGCAGCCGGTGGATGTCTGCGCAATCCACACAGGTATCCTCTGATGCTGCCTGACAATTCACTTCTGCTTGCTGCTTTTATGATAGAACGCCGGGAGGACACAACACCGGCGTTCCATCGTAGAAGTCCCTGGCAGCATTGGGGAATGTCAGCGACAACACGGAGACATCCACCAGCTGCCTGCGAGGAGGATCCAGGTCCCCTGCAGCTCGATTTAACGTCTGATTAGAAGACCTCAAATATAAGACAAGCTGACTTTTTTTTTTTTAGCGCATTTGCTCTGAAAAAAACCTAGTCTTATATTCAAGCAAATAGGATAAAGTGTGTTTGGGCATCAGTACAAAAAGGGACATACTGGAAATAGAAAGGGTTCAGAGAAAGCCTACAAAAATGAAGGAAGGAATGAAAATGTCAGCTATGAAGATAGGCTATCCAAATTGGACATCTTCATAAGGCACGGCTCCACAAACCCCAGGTGCCATGGGCCATTGTCTGGCTCCTAAATTTAATGCCATTTAATATGCCAGGATTTTGCCCCTCAATATGCCAGGATTTTGCCCCTCTAATATGCCATTTAATATGCCCGGATTTTCCCCATCCAATATGCCAAGATTGTGCCACTCAATATGCCCGGATTGTGCCACTCAATATGCCAGGATTTTGCCCCTCCAATATGCCATTTAATATGCAAGCATTTTGACTCTCAATATTTCATTTAATATGCCAGGATTTTGCCACTCAATATGCCAGGATGTTGGCCCTCAATATGCCATTTAATAACCCAGGATCTTGCCCCTCCAATATGCCATTTAATATGCCATATTGGAGGGGCAAAATCCGGGCATATTATGTCATGATTGGGCCACTCAATATGCCTGGATTTTACCCCTCCAATATGTCAGGATTGTGCCACTCAATATGCCCAGATTTTGCCCCTCCAATATGCCCGGTTTGTGCCACTCAATATGGCCGGATTGTGCCCCTCCATATGCCCGGATTGTGCCCCTCCAATATGCCAGGATTTTGCCCCTCCAATATGCCCGGATTGTGCCACTCAATATGCCCGGATTTCCCCCCCTCCTCCCCCCTTCCCAGTCAGTACTTACCTTCTTCCTTCTCTGTGCCCCGGTGCAGGTGCGCGCGGCTGTGAGGGAAGCGTTGTGCGCTCCCCTCCAGCCGCGCGGATCAATAAAGTTTGTTTTAAAAAGCTGGATGCTGCCTGTTTTTATGTAAGATTTTATATTTACTTGTGTATCATTAAAAGTGTTTTTTACTGAGAATACATCTCCTTCCTCCCCTGTTCCATCACATCTACTTGAATTTGGAGCTACTTCGGAATCTTATTTTATCCAAGACCCCACGAGGGGCTCCCGAACACCCTATAGACTGAGCAGGATACTGCTCAGTAAAATGTGAGTGTGTCTATGTTTACGCACTTATATCACTTTATATTTTTTAATATACTACACTATAAGAGTTTTTTATTCTTTTTCCCTTTGCATACTACGGAGAGGATTGCCTCCACGTATAGGGTAAATACGAGTGTGTAGTGTTTTTGGGAAGTGCACTGTTCACGTTGTGTGTATTGTTTGTAGATTCCTTAGTAATGCCAGTCAGATGGCCCATTAAATATGCCACATACAGGAGCCCCACAAATTATGTCACACACGATAATAATATGCCAGTATTATTTTGCCGTTAATAAGCCAGATAATTTGCCTAAAATGCCAGTAATATTGTGCCATTAAGATGCCAGTAATATTGTGCCATTAAGATGCCCCAGCCAATTTGCCCATCAAGATGCCAGTAATATTGTGCCATTAAGATGCCAGTAATATTGTGCCATTAAGATGCCCCATCCAATTTGCCAATCAAGATGCCAGTTATATTGTGCCACTGAGATGCCAGTAATATTATGCCATTAAGATGCCCCAGCCAATTTGCCAATCAAGATGCCAGTAATATTGTGCCATTAAGATGGCCCAGGCAATTTGCCCATCGAGATGCCAGTAATATTGTGCCATTAAGATGCCAGTAATATTGTGCCATTAAGATGCCCCAGCCAATTTGCCCATCAAGATGCCAGTAATATCGTGCCATTAGGATGCCAGTTATATTGTGCTATTAAGATGCCAGTATTATTGTGCCATTAAGATGCCAGTATTATTGCACCATTATGATGCTAGTAATATTGTGCCATTCAGATGCCAGTATTATTGCGACATTCAGATGCCATTATTATTGTGCCATTCAGATGCCAGTAATAATGTGCCATTCAGATGCCAGCAATAATGTGCCATTGAGATGCCAGTAATATTGTGCCATTCAGATGCCAGTAATATTGTGCCATTAAGATGCCCCATCCAATTTGCCAATCAAGATGCCAGTAATATTGTGCCATTAAGATGCCAGTAATATTGTGCCATTAGGATGCCAGTAATATTGTGCCATTAGGATGCCAGTTATATTGAGCTATTAAGATGCCAGTATTATTGTGCCATTAAGATGCCAGTATTATTGCACCATTATGATGCTAGTAATATTGTGCCATTCAGATGACAGTATTATTGCGCCATTCAGATGACAGTATTATTGAGCCATTCAGATGACAGTATTATTGTGCCATTCAGATGCCAGTAATAATGTGCCATTCAGATGCCAGTAATAATGTGCCATTCAGATGCCAGTAATATTGTGCCATTCAGATGCAACCAGCCAATTTGACCATTAAGATGCCAGTAATATAGTGCCATTAAGATGCCAGTAATATTGTGCCATTCAGATGCCTGTATTATTGTGCCATTCAGATACCAGTAATATTGTGCCATTCAGATGCCTGTATTATTGTGCCGTTCAGATGCCTGTATTATTGTGCCATTCAGATGCCAGTAATATTGTGCCATTCAGATGCCTGTATTATTGTGCCATTCAGATGCCAGTAATATTGTGCCATTCAGATGCCTGTATTATTATGCCGTTCAGATGCCTGTATTATTGTGTCATTCAGATGCCTGTATTATTGTGCCATTCAGATGCCAGTAATATTGTGCCATCTGATGCCTGTATTATTGTGCCATTCAGATGCCTGTATTATTGTGCCATTCAGATGCCAGTAATATTGTGCCATTCAGATGCCAGTAATATTGTGCCATTCAAATGCCATAATGATTATGCTATTTAGATGCCATAATTATTTTGCCATTTAGATGCCATAATTATTGTGCCACTCAGATACCAGTAATATTGTGCCATTCAAATGCCATAATTATTGTGCCATTCAGATGCCATAATTACTGTGCCATTCAGATACCAGTAATATTGTGCCATTCAAATGCCATAATTATTGTGCCATTCAGATGCCATAATTATTGTGCCATTCAGATACCAGTAATATTGTGCCATTCAGATACCAGTAATATTGTGCCATTCAGATACCAGTAATATTGTGACATTCAAATGCCAGTAATATTGCGCCATTCAGATGCCATTATTATTGCGCCATTCAGATGCCATTATTATTGTGCCATTCAGATGCCAGTAATAATGTGCCATTCAGATGCCAGTAATAATGTGCCATTCAGATGCCAGCAATAATGTGCCATTCAGATGCCAGCAATAATGTGCCATTCAGATGCCAGTAATATTGTGCCATTCAGATGCCAGTAATATTGTGCCATTAAGATGCCAGTTATATTGTGCTATTAAGATGCCAGTATTATTGTGCCATTAAGATGCCAGTATTATTGCACCATTATGATGCTAGTAATATTGTGCCATTCAGACGACAGTATTATTTTGCCATTCAGATGCCATTATTATTGTGCCATTCAGATGCCAGTAATAATGTGCCATTCAGATGCCAGTAATAATGTGCCATTCAGATGCCAGTAATATTGTGCCATTCAGATGCAACCAGCCAATTTGACCATTAAGATGCCAGTAATATAGTGCCATTAAGATGACAGTAATATTGTGCCATTCAGATGCCTGTATTATTGTGCCATTCAGATACCAGTAATATTGTGCCATTCAGATGCCTGTGTTATTGTGCCATTCAGATGCCAGTAATATTGTGCCATTCAGATGCCTGTATTATTGTGCCGTTCAGATGCCTGTATTATTGTGCCATTCAGATGCCAGTAATATTGTGCCATCTGATACCAGTAATATTGTGCCATTCAGGTGCCTGTATTATTGTGCCATTCAGATGCCAGTAATATTGTGCCATTCAGATGCCAGTAATATTGTGCCATTCAAATGCCATAATGATTGTGCCATTTAGATGCCATAATTATTTTGCCATTTAGATGCCATAATTATTGTGCCACTCAGATACCAGTAATATTGTGCCATTCAAATGCCATAATTATTGTGCCATTCAGATGCCATAATTATTGTGCCATTCAGATACCAGTAATATTGTGCCATTCAAATTCCATAATTATTGTGCCATTCAGATACCAGTAATATTGTGCCATTCAGATACCAGTAATATTGTGCCATTCAGATACCAGTAATATTGTGACATTCAAATGCCAGTAATATTGTGCCACTCAGATGCCTGTATTATTGTGCCATTCAGATACCAGTAATACTGTGCCATTCAAATGCCAGTAATATTGTGCCATTCAGATGCCATTATTATTGTGCCATTCAGATGCCAGTAATAATGTGCCATTCAGATGCCAGTAATAATGTGCCATTCAGATGCCAGTAATATTGTGCCATTCAGATGCAACCAGCCAATTTGACCATTAAGATGCCAGTAATATAGTGCCATTAAGATGACAGTAATATTGTGCCATTCAGATGCCTGTATTATTGTGCCATTCAGATACCAGTAATATTGTGCCATTCAGATGCCTGTGTTATTGTGCCATTCAGATGCCAGTAATATTGTGCCATTCAGATGCCTGTATTATTGTGCCGTTCAGATGCCTGTATTATTGTGCCATTCAGATGCCAGTAATATTGTGCCATCTGATACCAGTAATATTGTGCCATTCAGGTGCCTGTATTATTGTGCCATTCAGATGCCAGTAATATTGTGCCATTCAGATGCCAGTAATATTGTGCCATTCAAATGCCATAATGATTGTGCCATTTAGATGCCATAATTATTTTGCCATTTAGATGCCATAATTATTGTGCCACTCAGATACCAGTAATATTGTGCCATTAAAATGCCATAATTATTGTGCCATTCAGATGCCATAATTATTGTGTCATTCAGATACCAGTAATATTGTGCCATTCAAATGCCATAATTATTGTGCCATTCAGATACCAGTAATATTGTGCCATTCAGATACCAGTAATATTGTGCCATTCAGATACCAGTAATATTGTGACATTCAAATGCCAGTAATATTGTGCCACTCAGATGCCTGTATTATTGTGCCATTCAGATACCAGTAATATTGTGCCAGATACCAGTAATACTGTGCCATTCAAATGCCAGTAATATTGTGCCATTCAGATGCCTGTATTATTGTGCCATTCAGAAGCCTGTATTATTGTGCCATTCTGATACCAGTAATATTGTGCCATTCAGATGCCTGTATTATTGTGCCATTCAGATGCCAGTAATATTGTGCCATTCAGATGCCAGTAATATTGTGCCATTCAGATGCTTGTATTATTGTGCCATTCAGATGCCTGTATTCTTCGTTACAGTGCTCGTTTTATTCCTCCCTCCTCCCCCCTTCCCCAGTACTGCCTGGCTGCTGCTCCATGTCCCCGGACGCCTCCTCCGTGCAGTCTTCCCTCCTGCATGGAGAAGGGAAACACAGCCACTGGATGTGATGTAACGTCACATTCAGTCACAGTGATTTTTTTTGTTTACGGCTGCCGAATCCAGCGGCCGAATCAAGTGGATGCGGCTGCCAGAGAAAAAGAAAAAGAAAAGTACAGCAGCGCGATGCGATTTGAAATTCCTATGTCAATTGCTCATAGACCCGTTAATCTTTATTTTTTTACACAAGACACTAGTAACATAGTAACATAGTAACATAGTAATTTAGGTTGAAAAAAGACACAAGTCCATCAAGTTCAACCCTTCTACCTATCATTACAGCTTTTGATCCAAAAGAAGGCAAAAAACCCCTAAGGAAGCTATTTCGAATTTTGCCTCCTGGGGGAAAAAATTCCTTCTTGACTCCAAGAGGCAATCAGATTTCTCCTTGGATCAATAAGCTCTTTTATTAATGCTTATTCTATTATTAATAGCCCTGTATGTTCTGCTTTCCTAAAAAAACATCCAAACCATTTTTAAATGCATCTATTGTGGTTGCTAGCACTACCTCTCTTGGCAGTGAGTTCCATAACTTTATTGTCCTAACCGTAAAGAATCCCTTCCTTTGCTGTTTATGAAATCTTTGCTCTTCCAGTCTGAGGGGGTGACCTCTTGTTCTTTGTACCTTTCTGTTAATGAACAGGTCACTGGAGAGCTCTTTATATTGGCCCTGCAAATATTTATATAAGGTTATCATATCCCCTCTGAGACGCCTTTTTTCTAACGTATATAAATTCAATTTTTTAAGTCTCTCTTCATAACTAAGATCCTCCTAACCCCTTATTAATTTTGTAGCTCTCCTTTGCACTTTTTCTAGTTCCTTAATATCCTTTTTAAGGACTGGTGCCCAGAACTGTACTGCATATTCAAGGTGAGGTCTTACCATTGATTTGTAAAGAGGCAAGATGATATCCTCCTCCCGTGAATCTATACCTCGTTTTATACATGCCAATATCTTATTGGCCCTTGCAGCTGCTGACTGGCATTGGGCACTGTTGCCAAGTTTGTAGTCTATAATTATTCCTAAATCCTTTTCATTAGTAGTTTTTCCCAGGGAAAAACCATTTAACGTATATGTTGCTTTGTTATTATTTTTCCCATAATGCATAACTTTACATTTGTCTATATTGAACCTCATTTGCCACTTTACTGCCCAGTCCCCCACTCTGTCCAAATCTTCCTGTAAAGAAAAAACATCAAGATTAGTCTTTATTGCCTTACCTAATTTAGTGTCGTCCGCAAACACGGAGACATGGCTCTCAGCACAATGTGGCAGATCATTAATAAACAAATTAAAAAGAAGAGGGCCCAAAACAGACCCCTGAGGTACTCCGCTTAATACCCTTGTCCAATTTAAGAATTTTCCATTTACAACAACCCTTTGTGTTCTATCTTTTAGCCAATTTTCAATCCACATACACACATTTGCCCCCAAACCTATTTCTCTCAATTTGTAGAGTAACCTTTTGTGTGGAACTGTATCAAATGCTTTCGCAAAATCCAAATAGATCACATCAACTGCCACACCTAGATCTATATTTTTACTGACTTCTTCATAGAATGTTATTAAGTTTGTTTGACAAGACCTGTCTTTCACAAAACCATGTTGACTTTTACTAATTATATTCTGGTTCAAGATGTATTCTTGAGTGTATACCTTTAGCAATCCTTCAAATAGTTTCCCCACTACAGATGTCAAGCTCACTGGCCTATAATTACCTGGCAGAGATTTTGATCCCTTTTTAAATATTGGAATGACATCCGCCTTTCGCCAGTCTGTTGGCACTGTACCTGAACTGAATGAATTCCTAAAGATCATGAATAGTGTGGTCCTCTTTGTTGCTTGTTTTACTTGACATGGAAAAAAAAAGATTTCCTGATTCTATTCTGCTTTAATATTTATCATTATCCTGAAAACATGAAGTTTAATTGCCGTTTAGTATAAAATACTACATTGTAGGCCGGGGGTAGGACGACGGAAGTGATGTAAGACGCGGAAGGGGCGGCGCGTGGAGCGGGACGAGGGCGAGAACGGCACCACGGGAGGTGGATGAAGTGACCGAAGAGAGACGCGCGAAAATACAGACAGCAGAGGGAACGGACTAATAGCCGAGCAGGGGACATAAAGCCACAGAGAAAGATTTAGAAGCGGGAAGACAGAATTGGAGAGAGAGAGATCCACCTGCAGAGAATTGCAAAAGCGTTATCTGTGAAATATAGCAGAGAAACGGAGAGAAACCAAGCAGGGGAGTACGCCTAACCGTGAGTTAAAGATCTTCTTATGGTGGTTCTCCTGGAAGGAGAGGGGGCGAAACACTGAACGGTGAAGGAATACACTGTATTGAAGTTTCAGTGGAACAGGGGATCTCTCTACCTGGGCAATCATTGTTATTCCCCCCTGCTTTATTCCTCCTGTATGGACAGACTATATATATAAACTGTATCAGCTTATTTGCCTCATAATCGGCGGGACATTAAAAGACGGGTTGAAGCAGGACTCCAATTTAATTCAAACAGGGGATAAATTGAAGTCTCTATGCAGTTGAAGTCCTGATATCACTGAATTAATTATTCCCCAGCGGGGAGCTGACAGGCAAGAAGGGGTGAGAGGAGACGTGGAACACTTGGAGGAAGCTTATAAATCAACAGGGGAAGAATTCCCTCCCCTCTGTGTGGGGTCAGTTTCACTCCCATTTCTCCTTCTGTTTCATCCCCCGGCGTGGGGAGGTAGTATAAAAATTGTAAAGGACATTAAGGGATATCCAATTGGCTGGTCCCCATAAGTCTCAGGAAGCAGGATCCCATGTAGAGATATATTTGGAGACAGGCTGCCTTTTCTCTTCATAGAAAGTACCCCTAATTAAGAGTCAAATTCGCCCTGGTGTCTTTATTGGAAGGAGAGGGGGCGGAAAGCTGAAGGAAGAAGAAAAGTACTTGGCCATAAAGGCATTGGGGAAAAAGGGGCCCTCCAACTGAGATATCACTATTCATTCAAACATCTTTGCTTCTTTAAGAGGGCGGGTGGTCCAGATACTACAGTGGCCTTAACGATACACAAAAGGGGAGAGTTCATAAGTCTGTGGAAGCAGGAATCTATACAGTGTTAATAAACAGAGTTAAGCTGACTGTCCTGTTCTCCGCTTTGAAACTCCGCTAATTGTGAGTTAGGGAGCTTATAAGTCTCCTGCAATAAGAGCATAAAAAAGGATTTAGGGGAAACAACTTTACCTCCTTCGATTTCCTGAATAAGTGGGCTCCCTCTGGAACATATCGGTGTTCCGATTGCTGGGTCTGATTGACTGAAGAGATATCTACTCAGGGCTCTCCACTCCCCAAAGAGGGAGAGAAGAGAGGGAGGAAGGGAAGAAGGAAAGAAGGGAAATATAAGAGAAAATAAGATATACTTTAACATATTCATAGCAATACTAAAGACAACATGGCGACTAAAAGAAACAACGAACAAAAACAATCGGCTAGAAAAGACAAAAAACAGGAGCCTCTAACAAATAAAGAGAAAAATCTAGCCTCTATATTTTCTCCCCAAAATGCTAAATCCCTGGATAGAAGGGAGAAATTAGTCCATGATTCCACTGCAATATCAGAGCAAGACCTGGAAACTACCCTAGACCCGAATAGCTCAGACCCCCAGGCAAACCAGATGTCTAGAGAGTATCTACACGAATGCCTAAAAACAAGCCTTTCACAACTAAAGGAAGAAATTTCACTAAATTTTCAAAAAGCCCTTGATCTACAATTGTCCCAAATAAAGGGTGGAATTAAGGAGTGCCTGCAGGAAATTACAGAAGAAGTCAAAAAAATGGGAGATAGAATCAAAGAAAATGAAGAACAAATAACCTCTTTGAGATTTGATCTGAATACCTCAGAACAATTGAATAAGAAACTAGAGAAAAGACTAGAGCAGCTGGAGATTAAAGTAACCGATGCCGAAGATCGTGCCCGTAGAAAAAATATGAAAATCAGAGGTATACCGGAAGATATAACAGCAAATAAGCTTAACTCATATCTAATGGAGCTAATGACAAAAATGGGAATACAAGAGGCAGCTAACGAATCTATAATTGAAAGGGCTCATAGGATATATAAATCTAATCATATCCCCAAAGAGGTTCCAAGAGATATCGTGGTTCGCTTCTCTACCTATTATGTGAAGCAGAAGGTGCTCAGAGCATTCAAAACAGGCACAGTAAAAGAAGAAAGATATAAAGACTTGACATTTTACCCCGACTTATCCATGGAAACTAGGAGGAGGAGAAATTCATATAGATTTTTTACGGAGTCACTGAGGAAACATAACATAAAATACAACTGGGGATTTCCTGTGAAACTTTTTGTGCTATACAAAGACACTTCTCACATTATTAACTCTATAAATGAGGCTAAAGACTGGGTAAAAAACAATTTGCCTGTCAATGGTGAAGAGAACGTGGAATGAAGAGTGTCGGGTCTAGAATCCACTGACCAATTGTGGTTATATTGAAATTGAAGGGGGGGGGGGAGGGGGTAGGGAGACTTTTCCTTTTTTTTTTTCTTGTCCTTTTCTTCTCTTGGGCACGGACACTAAGTAATAACGTTTAATACACATGAAACAATTATCGAATAATAAGAGCACTAAGATTGAGTTAGTCACGTTAAAAATGGATAAATAAGAGCATGGAGTTTAATTAAAATATATAGATATAAATTGGGAGGGGAAGACTAGAACAGGACAACTCTGTAAAACTTCGGAAGTAGATAACTACTTATCTAGCGGATAAGCGTTAAATAAAATAGATATCACTTATAGATATTTTGGTTTGATTACACTATTGAGCAGAAATGATATATGTTTGAGGAACGAAATTGATGGACACTTAGAAGCGTTAAGAATATCAACACTGGGATAATATGGTATACTAAGATAGAGTATTAATAGACGTAGTAAACATATAAATAGGAAGACATATGACCCGTTCCGTAAGGGAACTGATCTATATTAAAGGCACGGAGACAAACGAGTTAGATAATATCACTAAAGCATTTAAGTAGAGATGTAATAGGGTTCTCCCCGTTTTTTTTTTTTATTTTTATTTTTTTCCTCTCTCTCTCTCCCCGTCCCATACAAATCCCCCCCTCTCATGAAAAATGATAAAATTAATAGTCCTCGTCCCCTGCCAAATCCTAGGGGGCTTGAAATTTGGATGAGTGGGATACTTATCCTAAAGGGCACAAGCCAATTTAAGGTGGAAAACCACCAAGATTTGTTTTTTACATGTTGTGTTTTATTTGTGAAATGTTGTAGTTACGTATACTGTCACGCCAGGCAGAAGGGTCCAGCTCAAACAGATCTACATAGAACAGTAGGATGACCACGGGAACCCTTAAGTTCCTCTCCCTAAATATACAGGGCCTAAATATCCCTCAGAAAAGAATAGCTTTGACCGAGTATTTATGTTCAGAAAAAGTAGACTTCTGTGCTTTACAAGAAACCCACTGTAAAGAGATCGACGCAGTACGTTTAAAGAGCAAATACTTTCCAATAGTGGAACATGCCTCACTAATAAATAAGAAAAAAAGAGGAGTAGCTTGCTTGATATCAAAAGATATTAAGTATGAAGAAATATTTAAACAGGTAGACACTGAGGGAAGGTACCTATTTCTGATATGCAGACTCAACGACAAAACCTTCTCAATATTAAACATATACGCCCCTAACAAAAAACAAATACATTTCATAAACAAAACGTTAAGTAAAATACAGGATATGATACAAGGTTCCTTTGTAGGTATGGGGGACTTTAATTGTGTTGCGGATCCGTTCATGGACAAAAAGTTGACTGATAGGAGACTAGTTGATTCCAATACAAAATCAACGTCAAGGGCCTTTCAAGACACATTAGCCAAATTTAAATTGTTTGATGTCTGGCGTACTCTAAGACCATTTGACCGAGAATATACATTTTTTTCGCAGCCCTTCAACTCTTACTCTCGTTTGGATATGATCTTGACTGGGGAGTCGGGGATGAAGGACTGTACAGATATTAAGATAGGCTCATTTGGATGGTCTGATCATGACCCTGTGATATTGGATATCAGATCGGACTATGCTTTGAGAGATAGATCTTGGAGGATGAAAGATTATTTGATAATGAATGACCAGAATGTAGAAATACTAGAAAGAGCAACAAAGGAATACTTTAAAGAAAATTGGAACAATGAAACAACTGCAACCAATGCATGGTGCGCATACAAGTGTGTCATGAGGGGATTAATGATTAAAATAGAAAGACAGTTAAGGAAAGAAGGTCGGAAATCCATATCCCAGCTCTATATCGATCTATATAAAATGAATAAAATAAATAAAACAAATCCAGATCCCGACACAGCCGAAAAAATAACTAAAATAAAAAAAGAGATAAAAGAATACCTGATAGGTAGAGCAAATAAGATCCTACTCAAATTTAATCAAAAAGTATATTATATGGGAAACCGGGTAGATAAAATGTTAACAAACCAACTTAGAAACAAACAAGCAAAATCAAGAATAATCAAAATTAAATTAAATGATGGGGTTGCCCTCAGTCCCATAGAAATAGGTAATGCGTTTAAAAACTACTATGCGACTTTATACAATATCCCATCTCAAATGCAGGATAAAATCAGGATACAAGAATATCTAGATAAGATCAGTAGGGAAGTCTTAAAAAAAGAAGACAGAGAAGCTCTGGAGACTCCCATATCAGAAATAGAAATAAAAAATGCCATCCTTAGACTAAAACTAAAAAAAACTCCTGGACCTGACGGGTTTTCAAACTTATTTTATAAGAAGATGGGTGATCTCATCCACCCTTATTTGGTGGACTTATTTAATGAGATTGGAGAGAAAGGAAGGATGCCTAATGAGATGTTGCAGGCCCTGATTGTTCCCATCCCAAAACCGGATAAAGATCCTAGTTATGTATCAAACTATAGGCCCATCTCCCTGATTAATACGGACACAAAAATATACTCAGCAATTCTGGCAGATAGAATGAAGCATCATATCTCACAAATTATATATAAAGATCAGGCAGGATTTGTCCAGGGGAGACAGGGAAATAACAATACTAGGAAAATTCTGGATCTAATAGATTGGGCGGAGTCCAGGGATACCCCAATGTTGGCCCTGTCATTGGACGCGGAGAAAGCCTTTGACAGGGTCAACTGGGTGTTCCTGGAGGAGGTCCTCAAAAAACTGAATTTTGGGGAAAAGATGATGGGGGCAATTATGGCCCTGTACTGCAACCCGTCTGCAGTAATAAGGGGACAGGGTTTTACATCAGGAAAAATTGAAATCCGTAATGGGACGCGACAGGGTTGCCCTTTGGCACCCTTATTGTATATAATATCTTTGGAGCCACTGCTGAGCAGTATAAGACAAAACGTAGGGATTAGGGGAGTGGAAATCGGCCAAAAACAATACAAACTGTCGGCTTATGCCGACGACGTCATGTTGACTCTTTTATCTCCCCGGACTTCTCTGGTGGAGGTCATAAAAGAACTGGAAGTATATGGAAGTATGTCTAACTATAAAATAAATATGTCAAAATCTGAAGCCCTAACATATGCGATGAAGGTAGAAGAAAGAGATTATCTGAAAACAGCTTACTCCTTCCAGTGGCCCAAGACAGGTATACAATACCTAGGCTTTACGATTTCGCATAACCCTGATGAAATGGCAAATTATAACTATTCAAAATTGCTAAGGGAAATGACAGATCAGTTAAAGGGCTGGGATAATTTATATATTTCATGGATGGGCCGCATAAATATAGTCAGAGCGTACATACTTCCTAAGTGGCTATACTATCTAAGGCTTATTCCAAGAAAAATTCCCGAGACGGTTATAAAACAATTCCACCTTATAACTGGTAAATTTATTTGGAGGCAGAAAAGCCCTAGAATAGCAAGAGATATACTACAGGGAAACTTCAAACAAGGGGGCTTAGGTTACCCGAATCTATATAGAATGCAAGAAGCTAGCCTTCTCAATCACTTCTCCCAACTTCAGATACAGTCAGCCAAAAAAGAAGATTGGTACCTAATAGAGCAGGTTATGGCAGCCATCCAAAATTTGGAGATACTTATGTGGCTAAACCGAGAAGATGGAAATAAAATTATAAACAATAGCGGCTCAAGAACACTGAAGCAGACTATGGTAGCCTGGTATCTTTTTTAAAAAAAAAACAAATAATGTAGGAAAAATACACCAATCCGCACCTCTAGAAATTCTGGAGGCTAATATACAGGAATTTAGACTTCCAGATTTCTGCCGTGGGAGAAGTTTGAGAATAAGGGATCTATGTAGTGGTGACAAGTTCAAAACACAGGAAGCCTTAGCCCAAGATCTTGGGGCCACTGAAAGAGAGAACTTCACTATACTTAGAATAAAATCATTTGTGGAAAGGCACACGTTCAATAAAAAAAACATAGAGATAAACAAGGTAATTGAGGGCCTATTAAATAATAAACATCTAAAAAGAGCAATAAAACTTTGGTATGACATATTAGCGATGATCTCAGCAAAACCTAAATCGAAGGCGATGGTTTCATGGGGGACAGAATTATTAAATCCTATAGACAAGGAGGCATGGATAGAGAGTTGGAATGCCATAAAAAAGATCAATCATTGCCTCACAATGCATGAGCTTCATTTTAAGATCATGCATAGATGGCACCTCTCCCCCATGAGACTACATAAATTTAAAGCAGGAAATCAACATAACTGCTGGAGATGTAATGAAACCCATAGCGACCTTCTTCATATGTGGTGGTCCTGTGAAAAAATAGAACTACTGTGGGTAAAAGCATTTGGTCTAATATCGGATCTTACCACCATTATAATCCCAATACAGCCAGAGACAGCGCTCTTTAATTTCGAACTTCAAGATCTCCCTTATAAGTATAGAATTTTGGCAACACAAATCCTAATGGCGGTCAAAATCATAATCGCTCGACATTGGAAAAGCCAAGAAACGGTCAATTGGTCCAAAGTTCTAAACCAAATAGACCTCCAATGCCAGATGGAGAAAGGGTACTATACTGCCAGATATAAACAAAAGATGTTCTATAACATCTGGGATCCCTGGTTAATAAAAACGAGCACTACTCATTAGATCTTGGAAAGAACTAAAGAGATGGTTGAAGAGTTTAAAGGGAAAATAAAGGATATCGAAAAATAGATAGAGAGTAAAAGTGGGGAAATTGGGTGAAGGGAAAATTGAAGCAGGACTGGGATTTGTATAAATGATTCGAGTGGTAATGTATATGTTCATATATGCATCTCTTGAACTTAAAAGAAGGGGCGGGAGTCCCCTAGCCTGGCGTGTGTCTTTTTATATGTATGTCTTTTTTTATATGTTGGTAAGGTTATTGTTATTAAGTGTATCATGGAAAGAAAATTTTATATGGTCAAATAGTTGTACTTTAAAAGGCCATGATTGTATGTCTTTTTCTAATTTTGTAAAATAAAAATATTAAAAAAAAAAAAAAAAAAAATACTACATTGTAACAAATTATCCTCCAAAAACTACAAATCAAAACCCCTCCACAGAATAATTTGTTTGAAATATGTCAATGCAGGGGCGTCACTAGGGTTGGTGTCACCTGGTGCGGAAACTCATGGTGTCACCCCCCTGGATTTCCTCCATACAATGCCAAACAGATTCCTTAGTAATGCCAGTTAGATGGCCTATTAACTATGCCACACACAGGAGCCCATAACTATGCCACACACAGGAGCCCCATAACTTATGCAGCACCAGAGCCCCATAAATTATGCCACACCAGAGCCCCATAAATTATGCCACACCAGAGCCCCATAAATTATGCCACACCAGAGCCCCACTATTTATGCCTCACCTCTGCCCAATTAATTATGCCACACACACAGGTGCCCCATAATTATGCCACACACACACAGGTGCCCCATAATTATGCCACACAAAAGAGTCCCTTAATTACGCCACACAAAAGAGTCCCTTAATTATGCCACACATGGGGCCCAATAAATATGCCACACACAAGTGCCCCATAATTATGCACACATGAAACCGCCATTAATTATGCAACACACAGGAGCCCCACGAGGTGACAATCTTACAATTATAGATACCAGTAATATTGTGCCATTCAGATCCCAGTAGTATTGTCCCACTCAGAGCCCAGTAATATTGTGCCACTCAGGGTCCAGTAATAGTGTGCCAGTCAGATACCAGGAATATTGTGCCATTCAGCGCCCAGGAATATTGTGCCAGTCAGAGCCCAGTAATATTGTGCCACTCAGAGCCCAGTAATAGTGTGCCAGTCAGATACCAGGAATATTGTGCCATTCAGAGCGCAATAGTATTGTCCCACTCAGAGCCCAGGAATATTGTGCCAGTCAGATACCAGGAATATTGTGCCAGTCAGAGCCCAGGAATATTGTGCCATTCAGCGCCCAGGAATATTGTGCCATTCAGCGCCCAGGAATATTGTGCCAGTCAGAGCCCAGTAATAGTGTGCCCGTCAGAACCCAGGAATATTGTGCCAGTCAGAGCCCAGGAATATTGTGCCAGTAAGAGCCCAGTAATATAGTGCCAGTCAGATACCAGGAATATTGTGCCAGTCAGATACCAGGAATATTGTGCCAGTCAGATACCAGTAATATATTGCCAGTCAGATACCAGTAATATTATGCCAGTCAGAGCCCAGTAATATAGTGCAAGTCAGAGCCCAGGAATATTGTGCCAGTCAGAGCCCAGGAATAGTGTGCCAGTCAGAGCCCAGGAATATTATGCCAGTCAGAGCCCAGGAATATTATGTCAGTCAGATACCAGGAATATTATGCCAGTCAGATACCAGGAATAGTGTGCCAGTCAGAGCCCAGGAATATTATGCCAGTCAGAGCCCAGTAATATAGTGCCAGCCAGATGCCCAGTAATATAGTGCCAGCCAGAGCCCAGTAATATAGTGCCAGCCAGATGCCCAGTAATATAGTGCCAGCCAGAGCCCAGTAATATAGTGCCACTCAGAGCCCAGGAATATTATGCCAGTCAGAGTCCAGTAATAGTGTGCCCGTCAGAGCCCAGTAATATTGTGCCAGTAAGAGCCCAGGAATATAGTGCCAGTCAGATACCAGTAATATAGTGCCAGCCAGAACCCAGTAATATAGTGCCAGCCAGATGCCCAGTAATATAGTGCCAGTCAGATGTCTGTAATAGTGTGCCAGCCAGAGCCCAGTAATCTAGTGCCAGCCAGATGCCCAGTAATATAGTGCCAGCCAGATGCCTGTAATAGTGTGCCAGCCAGAGCCCAGTAATATAGTGCCAGCCAGAGCCCAGTAATATAGTGCCAACCAGATGCCTGTAATATTGTGCCAGTCAGAGCCCAGTAATATAGTGCCCGCCAGAGCCCAGTAATATAGTGCCAGCCAGATGCCCAGTAATATAGTGCCAGCCAGATGCCTGTAATAGTGTGCCAGCCAGAGCCCAGTAATATAGTGCCAGCCAGAGCCCAGTAATATAGTGCCAGCCAGATGCCTGTAATATAGGGTTGCCACCTGGCCGGTATTTTACCGGCAGGTCAGTAAAAAATTGGCATCAGGCCAATGTTAAGTCTATGGAGACAGTACCAAGGCCGGTATTTTTTGAGGAAAAGGTGGCAACCCTACTGTAATATTGTGCCAGTCAGAGCCTAGTAATATAGTGCCAGCCAGAGCCCAGTAATATAGTCCCAGCCAGAGCCCAGTAATATAGTGCCAGCCAGATGCCTGTAATATTGTGCCAGCCAGAGCCCAGTAAAATAGTGTCACCCGGTGCGGTCCGTCCCCCCCCCCCCCCCTCCTGTGGGACGCCACTGTGTCAATGGTGTCTTTATTTTATTAAATCACCTGGTAATGAAAATTTCACCTCATCATCATCACAAGTTACTTTCCCCTTCCCTCTCGGTATCTCTATGTGGTACTACTAAGTAGTTTAACTAGATCACTGAACCCTTGTACATGTTAGCCATAAAATACGATGAAGCTCACTAGTCATGTGGGCATCATCAGAGTCGCACACGCACATTAGATGTTACATCAAAAATGCTTAGTCCTTGCTGAAAAAATAACCCGATCCAGAAAGCAACTAATTTCTACTAAAATAATAAATAGTCCCATTTTTTTGCCTTTTAGCTTACTTCTCACCTCAAAGTCAAGATATTCTTCTAGTGCACAGCCAGAGTCGCTGTCAGATGAGGCAGTATTGTGAACAGCAGATGAAGTATCATGATCTGGAGCTACACCTTCTGGCGCCATAGAAGGAGGTGTGGTATGGCATCAACAATGAGCTTGAGCTACAAAGGGAAACCAAAATAAACCCCCAGGAGGCGCCGCCCACCAGCTAAAAAAAACAAAAAAAAAGCCGGTAGAGGCACTGGGTGGGGGAGATCAAAAGATCCCCCCTCACCAGCCCCCTGCTCGGCATGCTCTGCTGTGTCGGGGAGGGGGCGGAGCTAACCGGCTGAGCGGTATAGCTCCGCCCCCACCCTGTGAAGCAGAGAAGCTCCTGCATCACGGGGAGCTGCACGCAGCAAAAGAAAGTGCTGCTTGGCTCACCATGCCTGCATTAAGCATGGGGAGCCGAGCAGAACTTTCTTTTGCTGCCCACAGCTCCCCGTGAAGCAGATGCTGCTCTGTTTCACAGGGTGGGGGCGGAGCTACACCGCTCGGCCGGTTAGCTCCGCCCCCTCCCTGATCAACATTTGCAGGCAAGGGGAGGGGGGGGGAGAGACAGACTGAACAAGGGGAGAGAGAGACAGACAGAACAGGGGGAGGGGGAGAGAGTCAGACAGAACAAGGGGAGGGGGAGAGAGAGACAGAACAGGGGGGGAGAGAGAAAGAGAGAGACAGAATGGGGGGAGTGAGAGACAGAACAGGGGGAGAGAGAGAGACAGACAGAACAAGGGGAGAGAGAGACAGACAGAACAGGGGGAGAGAGAGACAGACAGAACAGGAGGAGGGGAGGGAGACAGACAGAACAGGAGGAGGGGAGAGAGACAGACAGAACAGGGGGAGAGAGAGACAGACAGAACAGGGGGAGAGAGAGACAGAACAGGAGGAGGGGGAGAGAGAGACAGAACAGGGGGAGAGAGACAGAACACGGGTGTCTGGGGTGGGAGAGACAGAACACGGGTGATATGGGTTAATTAATTATCACCTTTTGCCCTTATATCCTGTGTCACACCACACAGTGATTTAGTAAGTTCAGGATGCTCTATAACAGCTGGCCTTTGATCCTGACTTTCTTTCTTCTTGTTCCCCCCCAGCCATCTATATCCTGTTTACATCTTATCTCACTGAAGTGTTTGTTTCTTTCATTAACATATATATTCAGCTAATGCCAGGTGTTTGAAGTTCTTTTAAGATGCATTTCACTGGATATATGTAAATCCTAATGTATTGTCTGAGGAAAACCCCCTTTGTGACTATGTACTGAATTGGATATAAAATCTATGTCTCCTTTCATTAAACGCAGGAGTAGTATTCAGCCATACACTTGTGTGAATGAGTACTGCCCTCCAAGCTTGTATTTCTGCTGTGTCCATTCCTTGTCTCCATATCTGAGAGAAAACATTGCTGTCTGCTGAATTTAAACCCCAACAATATGGTGTCAGAAGTGGAGAGAATCCAAATCGGGTAAGAACGTTTTGTTTTATTTTTGTGTTCTTTGCCCTGTTTGGATTCTCTGAACTAATTTTTGGTGGTTGCAGAAAAGTAATGTTTTTTGTTTTTGTTTTGCTTTTCTTTTTTTGTTTTACTCTCAGAAGTTGTTGGGTTAAAGTCCCATGTTATGTTGTTGGGTTCAAGTCCCATGTTAAGTTTTCGGGTTCAAGTCCCATGTTAAGTTTTTGGGTTCAAGTCCCATGTTAAGTTTTCGGGTTCAAGTCCCATGTTAAGTTTTTGGGTTCAAGTCCCATGTTAAGTTTTTGGGTTCAAGTCCCATGTTAAGTTTTCGGGTTCAAGTCCCATGTTAAGTTGTATATAGTGGGTATAACAGTCCCACTGAGTGACAAAATTTAGTCACTATATTGGATACACAGTTTGGACACAGTAGGATAAATTTTTTTATTTTTTTTATTTTTATTATTATTTTTTTCATTGCAGCACTGCATGTATATTGTATTGTTTAAAATTGTGCATGCTCATATATAAAGTGTTAAATATTGTAAAGTGTTATCTGTGTGAAGTTGGAAATGGGCTCCAGTAATGGTAAAAATTCCCAACAAAATTCTGTAAATTTAAATCTTCTAAAGATGTCCCTAATAGTGCTACGTCACGGACTCCCAAAGTCAAGTCTCAGGGTCCCCGATTAGGTCAAACTCCATACCAGTTTGTTCAAGAAACTATTGGAGATTACTGTGTTGAGCCATTCTGTACAAATTTTGTTGCATAGAATTGTGATACTATGAGTTGTAATCCATGGCCAAGAGAGGGTTCTTTTAGTGAATTTCATTTGCAAAATCTGAAAGGTATGTGTCTTAAATTTTTTTAAAAGTGGGGTTCTGACGGAGATCAAAAATGGGATAAGAAGTACATGTATAATGCAGCTACAGGATGGTTAAAGTGTGCTAATTTATGGGTTGTTCCTGATCAGGCTACAAAGTATGTTCAGGCCTCGGCAGTACTTCTCTCTCTTCTTTCCTTGCTGTAGATGTGAGCTGACATGGGTTAGGTTTTATCATGGTAAAGTGTGTGATCTGATGATTTTTACTTTTAAAAGGTTTAGTTGTCAGTATTGTTTAGAAGTTGTTGTTGTTGTTCTAGTTATTTAGATTGTGTGTTATTATTTGTATGTTGCTGTTGTTCTGTCTCTGAATAAATGTTTGTTAAAGTAGACAGACCAGAGTTTTTATGTGTAATAATGCATAATTCATACACCACATAATGGTGACCACGAAATAGGAGATTTCTACAACAAATGTTTGTGAGGTGCAATAACTACCATATTGATGCACATTGTAAGAGCTAGGGGTTTTATTATATAAGATTCATTTTTTTCGAAATATATTTATTTGATTTGTTGACTGGTTTGCCTCCATTTAGTATATGTCTTGTGCATTGTGACAGTATATATTTTGTTGCAAATTGTAGCATTTATAGATTTAACTCTGTTTCTGTGACGTTTTAAAGTTGTGTATATTAGGGGAAGATTGAATAGTTGCACTGCATTGGTCATTTTAAAATTTTACTCTTAAAACGAATTGTGATTATGTCTATCTTTTGTAAGTGTGCAGGTTTTATCAAATGTGTGTAGGTTTAGTTAGCAACCTTTGTTTGTTGTTGTTTTTGCAGCCATTTTTAACTGCCATGTGCTGTGAGCTGCAGTGATTGTCTCTCTCTTGTTGTAACTCACTAACTTGTTTCTTAGAACAAACATGTTTAAGTCATGCATGTGGCCAATTTTAAAGTTTGAGTGCACATCGTGGCAGACATCCTTTGTTTTGTTTTTTTGTTTTTGTTTTAAATAGTATGGCTTTAATGCATTCTAAATTTAAACAGCAAATGTTTAAATTTCTTTTAATCTTTGGTGTGTTTTTACCATTGCATTCTGGGTAGGAGCATTGTGTTTACAGGCTCAGGTATCTGGGCTAATAGTGTATGATTGTTGTTGTTTAGCCAGGTTAACATTTCCATTTTCAGATTGAAGTATGTTTAATTGCAAAGGAAGAGTTTGTGTTTGGGGTACAATATTGAAGTAATGGTGGATTGTTAGATGGCACGGCCATGTGAAACTTTTCATTGTGCTGAAGTTAGTCAGGTATTTCCAGTTTCATTGATCTTCCTCTGAGACATTCTGCTTATTTGTGAACCCCCACTGCACTAAAACAAAGGCAGAAGGATGATTGTTTGCTACCTTCAGGCATTTGTTTGTATTGAGACTGTGAGGTCAGTTTTTTTTTCTTCTATCTTTGACAAGGTTAATTTAATTAAGCTTTTCAAGTACCTTGCTCTCTTTGGAACCATTTTTTTAATTAGTTAGTTTCATTATTAAAAATTCTTTGTTTTCTTACTTAGGTCTATTTTGGTTAAATATTCAGTGGTCAGATGCAGTGGTTCAGGATAAGGTCTATTTTAAAATGTCATTTCTAGGTGCTAAGTATTTTTCAGCAGAAGTACTAGAATACATCCAAAATGACTATTTATACTGATTCGAGATTTGCCTTTGGAATAGTTGATGATTTTGTGTTATTTGGCAGGCTAGAGGCTTTGTGGCAGCTGATGGTTGAACTGTTTCTCATTTTGCATTAATTGATGGATTATTGAAGGCCATACTGTTACCTAGATCTTTAGCTATTGTAAAGTGCAAGGGCCATGATACAGATCACTCCATTGTCAGGGATGGTAATGATTTTGCAGATTTGGTGGCGAAAAGGGCGGCTGCCTCTTTTCTCTTATGGCCAGATTACAGTACTGTTTCTTGTGAGCAGGTCTTAGCTGCAGTGCATATAGCCCCTCATAGTGATGATATTGATATTCTTTCTATGCATGCTGCAGCATCTTCAGATGACTTGGCTTTCTGGAGTATACATTCTGTCTCACCTGATGCAGCTTCTGGTATCCTCAAGGATCCAAAAGGTCACATAGCAATTCCTCAAGCTTCCTGTGTGTTACTCGTCCGACAGTTCCATGGCTATGGACATGTCGGCCGAAGAGGGGTATTGGCTATGCTAAAAGAACGATTTGTAATTAACAGGTTAGATCAGACAGTTATCAACATTTTATCCAGATGCTTAACGTGTGCAAGAGTTAATACTACCAAACCACAGTTTGGTAAGCATGACCACCTTCCTCCAGCGGAAGGCCCAATGTTAAATTTACAAATTGACTTCACACATATGCCAACGGCAAAAGGTGGACTCAAGTATTTACTTGTCATTGTAGACACATTCTCAAAATGGGTGGAGGCGTATGCCTGTGTACGCGAAAATGCCCGCACAGTAAGCAAAATATTGTGTAAAGAAATTATACCACGTTTTGGCTGCCCAGTTATGATTAATAGTGATAAAGGAACTCCTTTCACAGCAGCAGTTACACAGCAGGTTTGAAAAATGTTGAGTATAGATTGGAAATTTCATATACCCTATCACCCTCAGTCATCAGGGCAAGTAGAAAGGATGAATAGAACGATCAAGGAGAAATTGACAAAAGGAGGCTTGGGTAGCACACGCAATTGGCCAGACAATTTGCCAGCAGTATTAGCTGAGATCAGAATGACCCCTAGTTCAACTACGGGTTATTCACCCTTTGAAATTTTAATGGGGAGACCTTTTCCAACTCCATGGTGTAAGTCCAAAGGGGCTCCGATGGTGAGCGGAGACCTAAATGTTGTATTAGATGACTATGTATTGAACCTTGTAGACAAATTGAATGGCATCTACAGGGAGTGCAGAATTATTAGGCAAATTAGTATTTTGACCACATCATCCTCTTTATGCATGTTGTCTTACTCCAAGCTGTATAGGCTCGAAAGCCTAATACCAATTAAGCATATTAGGTGATGTGCATCTCTGTAATGAGAAGGGGTGTGGTCTAATGACATCAACACCCTATATCAGGTGTGCATAATTATTAGGCAACTTCCTTTCCTTTGGCAAAATGGGTCAAAAGAAGGACTTGACAGGCTCAGAAAAGTCAAAAATAGTGAGATATCTTGCAGAGGGATGCAGCACTCTTAAAATTGCAAAGCTTCTGAAGCGTGATCATCGAACAATCGAGCGTTTCATTCAAAATAGTCAACAGGGTCGCAAGAAGCGTGTGGAAAAACCAAGGCGCAAAATAACTGCCCATGAACTGAGAAAAGTCAAGCGTGCAGCTGCCACGATGCCACTTGCCACCAGTTTGGCCATATTTCAGAGCTGCAACATCACTGGAGTGCCCAAAAGCACAAGGTGTGCAATACTCAGAGACATGGCCAAGGTAAGAAAGGCTGAAAGACGACCACCACTGAACAAGACACACAAGCTGAAACGTCAAGACTGGGCCAAGAAATATCTCAAGACTGATTTTTTCTAAGGTTTTATGGACTGATGAAATGAGAGTGAGTCTTGATGGGCCAGATGGATGGGCCCGTGGCTGGATTGGTAAAGGGCAGAGAGCTCCAGTCCGACTCAGACGCCAGCAAGGTGGAGGTGGAGTACTGGTTTGGGCTGGTATCATCAAAGATGAGCTTGTGGGGCCTTTTTGGGTTGAGGATGGAGTCAAGCTCAACTCCCAGTCCTACTGCCAGTTCCTGGAAGACACCTTCTTCAAGCAGTGGTACAGGAAGAAGTCTGCATCCTTCAAGAAAAACATGATTTTCATGCAGGACAATGCTCCATCACACGCGTCCAAGTACTCCACAGCGTGGCTGGCAAGAAAGGGTATAAAAGAAGAAAATCTAATGACATGGCCTCCTTGTTCACCTGATCTGAACCCCATTGAGAACCTGTGGTCCATCATCAAATGTGAGATTTACAAGGAGGGAAAACAGTACACCTCTCTGAACAGTGTCTGGGAGGCTGTGGTTGCTGCTGCACGCAATGTTGATGGTGAACAGATCAAAACACTGACAGAATCCATGGATGGCAGGCTTTTGAGTGTCCTTGCAAAGAAAGGTGGCTATATTGGTCACTGATTTGTTTTTGTTTTGTTTTTGAATGTCAGAAATGTATATTTGTGAATGTTGAGATGTTATATTGGTTTCACTGGTAAAAATAAATAATTGAAATGGGTATATATTTGTTTTTTGTTAAGTTGCCTAATAATTATGCACAGTAATAGTCACCTGCACACACAGATATCCCCCTAAAATAGCTAAAACTAAAAACAAACTAAAAACTACTTCCAAAAATATTCAGCTTTGATATTAATGAGTTTTTTGGGTTCATTGAGAACATGGTTGTTGTTCAATAATAAAATTAATCCTCAAAAATACAACTTGCCTAATAATTCTGCACTCCCTGTATGGTGATGTATCTCTATCTCTTCCTCATCCTGCAGGTACTACCACACATCCTTTTAGGCCTGGAGACCAAGTCTTGGTGAAGTCCCTCTTCAAATCCGGAACCTTTGATCCACCATACGGCCCTCCAACAACCGTTGTTACCATCACCCGAACAGCCGTTTTAACCGAAGAGGACCAGATATGGATTCATGCAAGCAGATTAAAAAGATGTCCCACATCAAGCCTTCTGGATATTCCAAACAAAGACTAATCAACCTCAGACTATGGTCCAGAATGAACAATAGTGCCTGGTGCACCCTAATTATTATTCTTTCCATAGGACTTGGTTATGCACTGATAAATATGATTTGGTCCCAAAGAACAGTAATAGTAGAAGATGTTATTAATATATCACACTCTAAGCGGGCTTTATCCCCTTCATCATGGGAAACAGATAATCATTTTATTAGAACTGCAAAGAATTTATACCAAGCCCTAAATTCAACTAAATCTTGTTGGATTTGTGGATGCACCCCACACTCTATCAAACATCATTATCCTTTTTGGGGAATGCCCTGGACCGTTGACTCTTTAGCTGACATGATTCGTACTAATTCTACCCCCTTGACTGATTTTGTAACCAGCGATACAGATACTTCCCTTGAAAAATCTAAATTGGCCTTAACTCACCCTGCAGAAGCAGGGGTTATAGCTTTTATTAACCACAATAGTTCTACTAAAGGTAAACTTAGGCCCAAGAATGCAACTATTATTTTTGAATACAATTTGCATACTTACATTGGCAGGTTGTAACATTGTGATCTAGCAAAGAAACATCTCCCAGATTGTAGTGGATTATTTTGTTGGCAATTTACATTGGCAGTGTTAGAACGTTGTGCAAACGAGGCTACTGATCCTCGCCCATCTGTAACACATGTCGTAAAAAACAATGTATCTAATCCAGTTACTGAACAGGAAAAATTAATAGTCTCTTGGGCTAAGTCAAATGCCAAGACCCTTTATGCCACCCTTCCCCAAGACCAAAATACTTTAACCCCATGCAAAGATAACTTGAAAACATCCCAAAACTGTCTTATGGCTCTCCTTTTAAAAAATGAAACAACTTTGTCTATCGGCATTAGGCTTCCTATTGGCTTGTATTATTTATGTGGCCGATGGGCGTATAAAAATTTGCCTATTAATTGGACTGGTATATGTTATCTAGGTAGCATTATCCCAGCTATTTACCCCACTGAGACCTTGCCCCAGGGAAGATTACGAAATCGAAGGGAAACTATAGGGAACCGTAAGGGTAAAAATGATTTCAAGGATTGGACAGTAAAATCAGGAACTAATGAAAGGGTTGCAGGAGCTTTCTCCCCAAATTATGGTGTAGTGTCCCTATATTATAAATTAAATTTGTTTACAGATTTGGTAGATGAAGCATTCAATTATACAGGTGATGCTATTTTACAGCTATCTGCGGAACAAGAACAAATTAGGGCTGTAGCTCTACAGAACCGCATGGCCTTAGATTATTTATTGGCAGCAGAGGGAGGGGTGTGTGCTAAAATAAAACAGGAATGTTGTGTTTTTATTTCTAATAACACAGGACAGATACACCATGATGTTAAACAGCTACATGAAGTACAAGCTAGACTAAGGGAAGTACATGATTCCTTGGGGGGATGGAATCCATTTGGTAATTTTGACTGGACATTTGGATTGGGTGAGATAGGGAAGAAAATTTTAGGCGGTTTTATAGTAGTTGTGCTTTTAATTATAACAATATATATCATCTTCCATTTGATTTCCTGTACAGTCAAATGTTTACATACTCGTTGTACCTCAAGTTTGCACCATACGCAACTAGCTATGGCAATGGTCCCCATTGTAATTCCCAACAACCCAGCTACAACACTAATTGTTTATTAACCCTAAATTCGTCCAGGAGGGAGGGACGGTCTTTTTATAGCCATGGCTCCCCGGAGATTTTCTTCAGAAATAACAGTTCTGAAGTTTTTTTTCTTCCCTGAGTGCTATAATAAGACAATTAATTAATGATATGTTATTCTTTCAGAATAAAAGGTTGAAATGATATGGGTTAATTAATTATCACCTTTTGCCCTTATATCCTGTGTCACACCACACAGTGATTTAGTAAGGTCAGGATGCTCTATAACAGCTGGCCTTTGATCCTGACTTTCTTTCTTCTTGTTCCCCCCCAGCCATCTATATCCTGTTTACATCTTATCTCACTGAAGTGTTTGTTTCTTTCATTAACATATATATTCAGCTAATGCCAGGTGTTTGAAGTTCTTTTAAGATGCATTTCACTGGATATATGTAAATCCTAATGTATTGTCTGAGGAAAACCCCCTTTGTGACTATGTACTGAATTGGATATAAAATCTATGTCTCCTTTCATTAAACGCAGGAGTAGTATTCAGCCATACACTTGTGTGAATGAGTACTGCCCTCCAAGCTTGTATTTCTGCTGTGTCCATTCCTTGTCTCCATATCTGAGAGAAAACATTGCTGTCTGCTGAATTTAAACCCCAACAACGGGTGTCTGGGGGGGAGAGACAACGGGGGGGGGGGGGGGGGGACAGAACAGGGGAGTAGAGACAGAACAGGGGGAGGGGGGAGAGAGACAGAACAGAGGGAGAGAGAGAGAGAAAACAGGTTATGGGGGAGTTAGAGCGAGACAGACGTGGCATGAAAGAGGGAAGGGACACATACATAGGGGGGGGGGGAGACGGGGGGCGCCACGGGGGAAGCCCGCACAGGGCGCTGGGACACTTAAGGCCGGCCCTGCTTACAATAATGATACCACCCTAAACTTCTGTCTCCATTGTGGGGCTGCACAGTGATGTCTAAAAATAAACAATTAAATGAACATTGAGAACACTACAAACCAGATGCTTTTCAATTTACTTGTTAAGATCATCTTAGAAACAATTTTCTTCTTTTGTGTCGTTTAAAACTACCCACTTTGTTGTGGCTAAAATCCAGTATTCTTTATGTCATTTATTTGTCTCCAGATCACATGAATCTAAAACGACACGCCACAATTACTGCATGCCTGCATGACAGCTTTTACAATTAAAAGACTTACTCTTGAGTCAGCCACTTGCTTTATTGGGTGTCTTTCTAAATGGTGAGCTTGAAGAACACATTCACTTCCTGAACCAGGAAGTCTCACATCAGAACAGGCAAGCACACCAGGTAATACACGGAAACCACAGTATGCTATAGCATATCCAGCATAGCTTAAATAAAAAACACTAAAGGGTTTACTCGACAAAGTGGTGTGCAAAAAAAAAAAAAACTAATTGTCCAAGGGACTAGCCCAATCTACTTGTCCCTCATGACAATCTACTTATCCTGATACAAAAAATATTTTAAACAAAACTGTATATAAATATGGTCTTTATTGATAGCAACTTAGGAGACAGACCTAATAATACTTAAATGCAGTCAACAAATGCAAGTATGTAGTGAGCTTAAACAGAACAGATTTCTAAATGAGGATTGTAGCATACTTTATATATATATATATATATATAAAAACAAAACAAAGAAAAAACTAATGCACAGTCATATACCCATTCAAGAGCACATTTACCCATACATGCACACAGTCATATACTCATACAAGCATGCAGACACCTTTAAAAAAAATCATCCATTATTATATAATACAGGGACTCAATTAAATGGACATTCATCTCTTGGAATTACCTAGTGAGAAAACAGTCTCATTCAGTAGCTTTGGCCCAGCAAGCAGTCTTTTTTTAAGGACCACTGACAGTCCTTACATAAAAAAACAACTTCTTATTTTTATATAATTTTCTTTTTAAATAATATAATATTTAAGAGTAACCTTAGTGTTAGGGTTAGTACAAACTAACTCTAGGGTTAGGGTTATGGTGAACCATAGGGTTAGGATTAGAATGAAAAAAGTGTAGCAGATTTTGTTTGTTTTTATTTCTTTTTATAAAAATGTTTTTTTAACTTTAACCCTAAGGTAAAGATGAATCCTAAGTTAGGGACAAGGAGCCAGACAGAGACAGAAGGTGAGATGCAAAAATACCTTTATTAATAATAAATAGCAAAGTGGTAAAAATAGTCCAAAAGCAATATCTAGGAGGAAAGCCAGAGTCAGGAAACAAAGCGGGTAGTCAGACGAGCTGGAGTCAGGAATCAAGAACCAGAAGAGAAGTCAGCCGAGCCGGGTCAGGAACACAGAAATCACAGGAAACCAGGAACTGCACTTGCAAGCCAGAAACAACGCAAGGGCAAATAAGCTACTGAGAATAGCTCCTTACTTACCTCCTCTGAGAAGCAAAGGGGCTGGCTAATAGCAGCCAAGTGAGTAACCATGTAACAGTATTGAAAGGCTCTGCTCATTAATACCAGCTGGTTAACTCACAGAAGGAAAGGGATTCTATTTAAAAAAAAAAAAAAAACGTCAGAGAAATCCTGTCACCCTAAAAGCCTTGCTACGGAAAAAATGTCCTTATTTAAAAAAAGTCTGGGGAGACTGGGGGTGCTTGGCTCTCGTTGCCCCACAATTGCTGTGCCCTTAGTCTCTCGTTGCCCCACAATTGCTGTGTAGTAGAGAGAGAATATAGCTATCAAAGCAGGCACTTGCTTTGACAGCTAATAACATCAGATCGCTCTGATTTGCTGTCACAGTGATCAGATGTTTCCAGAGGGCATCTGTAGACATGGCTGAAGTGTCTCAGTACCGAGGCACTTCACCATGTCACTTTTACTGTGATCTGGAATAACATAAATGCTTTCCCGCAGCAAGGCTAAATGTAAAAAAACCCCAAAAACCTACTCGGCACCTGGAACTACAATCCCCGGGTGTCAGGTTATAGGAATTGCACATCAATTCAGCTGAATGGGAGAAGTCTTCCAACTTCTTGTCTCTTTATTGCGTTGACCCTTAAAACAAGGGGGCAATATGGCACTGATTCACATTACACGGTTTCTGGGCTACTTCACAATATGCTTTTTTTTTTTTTTTTTCAAAACATTTTTTTTTTTTCCCATTTGAAAAACAATACAACAGTATTTAAATACTGTAAGGCACTGTACACAAAGCAGTAAAAATGGCATTGTTTTCACATAAGTAATGGAACAATCCACACATTGCATATTATTTAACACTAATAAAAACCTCTGTGGTTGACTGTCACATGGGAGGTGTATATTATGCGAGTGACAAGCTGGTGATGGCTCGCAGAAATAGAGAAGTAAATAAAGAATTACAGTGATGCAGGGTAAATTTGACAATTATATGGCGTTGGCCACGGAATGCGTTGGTTTTCCACACTTCATCTGAATAGTAAGTAAACCCCAGCATCAGCTTAATAGTTGATACTGTCATCATTAACATTGCATGGGTCTCCATGTGACTGGAACCAGAAGAGGTAGACAGTTGTGGTTCAACATTTTCCTATTTAGGTGTACATCCTTCAGTAGAGGTGTGACCTACATAATGGATAGTCTTGTTATGAGTAGGATGCCTCACCTGCGTATAACGTACCCCTATTCCTCTCTTCTGTCAGTCAATCGTAAAAACCTACAATGGTACATTTCGGCACTAATACATGGTTGATTGCAAAACATACTACGTGTAGCAGCAGATAGGTATCACGGAAAAATGTTAACATGTTCTTATGTAGATCTCAAGTATATCATGTTTGCAGGGTCATGTTTCTAGGCTAGGCTGTGGTCAGAGTTGAAAAGTGACAAACAGCTCCTAAGAGGATGTTTTCGGTGATGTAACATAAGGGGTCACCTCTGGCAATGGTAGTATGGCCCAAAAGAAAGATCATATATATACAGTAATTGGTAGACATGTGCATTCGTATTCGGACGAATGCATTTTCGTCCGAAAATATCATTTTCGTCCATTCGTCGGAAAAACGAATAACGAAAATGTTAACTAACGAAAGCCGAATGAACGAATGGTTAATAAACGAAAATCATTCGTTCATTCGTGCTATTGGCATTCTAAACCGAAATAGAGTCGGTTTGTAGAATACCAATAGCATTACATTACATTCCATAAACCAACATGAACGACTTTCGGTTTATGGAATGCATGTAATGCTATTGGCTTTCTATAAACCGAAATAGAGTCCCCATTCATACGAATTGGTCAATTGACCTATTCGTATGAATGGGGACTCTAGTTCGGTTTCTACAAAGCCAATAGCATTACTCCATAAGCAGAAAGTCTATAAACCGAAGGTCGTTCGGTTTATAGACTTTCGGCTTATGGAGTAATGCTATTGGCTTTGTATAAACCGAACTAGAGTCCAGATTCATAAGAAATTCTTATGAATGGGCACTCTAGTTCGGTTTACAAAGCCAATAGTATTCCATGTACTCCATAAGCCGAAAGTCTATAAACCGAACGTTCGGTTTATAGACTTTCGGCTTATAGAATACATGTAATGCTATTGCTGTTCTATAAGCCGAAAGTCTATAAACAGAACGACCTTCGGTTTATAGACTTTCGGCTTATAGAATAGCAATAGGATTACATGTATTCCATTAACCGCAAGCCTATAAACCGAACGTTCGGTTTATAGACTTTCGTCATTTGCAATGCATGAAATAGTACTAGGCTTTCAACTATACAGAGACAGAGTCTCCATTCATAAAATGTATCTGTCGGCATTTCACTACACGGAGACAAAGTCTCCATTTATAAATTTATGAATGGAGACTCTGTCTCCGTGTAGTGAAATGCCGACAGCCTATAAACCGAACGTTCGGTTTATAGGCTGTCGGCTTATGTAATACATGTAATCCTATTGCTATTCTATAAACCGAACGTTCGGTTTACAGAATAGCAATAGGATTACATGTATTCCATAAGCCGAAAGTCTATAAACCGAACGTTCGGTTTATAGACTTCCGGCTTATAGAAAACATGTAGTACTATTGCCTTTCTATGAACCGAACGAGAGCCCCATTCATAAGAATTTCTTATGAATGGGGCTCTCATTCAGTTTATAGAAAGCCAATAGTATTACACGTATTCTATAAAACGAACGAATAAAATGAACGAAACGAAAATAATGAACGAATTTCGTCTGAAACGAATGCAGTAATGAACGAAATTCGTTTTAGACGAAATAAATAACATTTTCGTCCGAATGTCGGGAGGCAACGTATCGATATAGTGGTTCCATGTCCTAAACAGTTGTTTTGTACGGTGGAGCTTATCCGTTTGGGCTGTGAGCCAGCTCATCCGAAACAGGAAAAACTGTGAGAGGGTTCTTCTGGTTTAACCCAGAATTGCAAAATCGTTTTATTTGCTACCGCAAAAATCCATGCTAACTTTATGCCGGGAAAGGGAGTAGATGTATGGCCAAAAATCGCAAAGTCAGGCATCAGGGACAAATGTATGTGTAGGACAGAAACAGTGTAAGTCTGGATTCGTAGCCGAAATCGGCAAATAATCTTGCAGTTGCACAGATAGTGGTTCAGGTCTGCATGGGGCATTCCACATTTCGGGCATAGGTCAGAATGATTACTATTATAGACCTTACTCCTAACTGGGGAAATGTATGCTCTGTGGAACAGCTTAAGAAACATATCCCGATACGATGTAGTATTTTTGATTGATGTCATAACGTTGTGTGCTTTTAATAAGTCTTCAAAAGGTTAGTTGTGGCAGTAGGGTGGACCACTTCTGAGGTCCTGATGACACTTTGGAATAGTCGATAGTGATACATAGGGATTGCACAATATGTTTCAGATGTAATCGTCTAGATTTTGCCCTAACAAATCATCTAAAGGATTATCCCAGTCTGCGTCTGAAAAATGAGAGATGCTCGTTGATATAAAGCTTCGAATCTGGGCATAGGCAAAGGGAGTGATCAGAAGGTTCGGGTATTTCTCCCTAAGGTCTGTCAAGGGTATGATTTCCTTCCCGGTGGGACACCCTAGAGGGTCACCCATCGTGTGAAGGGGTAGGATGCCTTCCCCTCCTGGAAAGATGGGCTATGCAAAAGAGGGAGGAACGGGGAGTGCGTAAATTGTAGGTGTTGATCGGTCCGTGACAGTTGCCATGCTTGTAATGGGCCATATGTTATTTCTGACTTTTGATAGTAGAAGACCCACTGGGGTATGTAATAAGGCCTTTAGGTCAATTTCCTGATACAAACCCTGGTCAATGTTTGTGTCTGTGTAATGATTACCTTTGGTTATCCAGTCAATTACATACCTCAGTAGTGCCGCTAGATTGTATGCACAGATATTCAAACCACCCAGCAGGGCAGGTTGTTGGAGTTTGATTAGGCTGATTCTAGCTGTTTTATCCGCCCATATGAATGAAGTAAACGCAGGGTTGAGGTGTCTCAGGTCCTTTTGTTTCAGAAGCAAAGGCAAGGTCTGTAATGGGTATAGGAGGCGGGGGAAGCTGATCATTTTTCATAATGCCACCCTTCCCACATATGATAGCATTAGAGATTTCCAGGCAGTTAGTTCTTCAATGACTTTTAATATTATGGGGTTATAGTTAACCGAGTACAATTTACACACAATTTTTGTTAGGGTTATGCCTAGGAATTGCATCGAAGATTGAGCCCATTGTAGAGGGGTGGGTGGCATATGTGGCAGGGCTATATCTTTTCGAAGATATAGTGCTTCAGTGGTTAATAGTGGTGGTTAATCACAAATCCGCTGCCCTCCCCAAATTTATTAGTAATGTCCACTCTGTGACCACCCCGTGTTTGGGTTGTTCACAAATAGAATCACATTATCGGCAAAAGCCACGGTTTTGAGTGTCCTCAACCCTATTGTTATGCCCTCTAATCCGGGGTTAAGGTTTAGAATACGAAGGAGGGGATCTAAGGCTAGATTGAAGAGCAGAGGCGACAAGGGACAACCCCGACGCACTCCCCTCCAGAGATATGGGTTCGGAGAGTAGTACTATTTACTAATAGTGATGTGGTGGCCCATTGATGCAGGTTCCGAAAAAGTCCTAAAAAGTTTGGGCCGAAATATCTGAATTTAATCTGATTAGGTGTGCCCAGGCTACGCTGTCAAATGCCTTGCATGCGTCCAGTCGGATTAGCGTGTTATGATGGGGTAATCTGTTGCTGTGGGCTTGTACAATTACTGCTAAGGCCTGTCTAATCCCTGTTGTGGATGATCTGTTATGGGTGAATCCCAACTGAGAGGGATGTAGTAGTGAGGGTAACGTGTTGTAACCTATTCGCTATAATTTTTGCAAGTATTTTAATGTCTGAGTTAAGGAGCGTAATGGCCCTGTACCAGTCAATAAGTTCTTTGTCTTTACCTGGTTTGGCTATAAAGACGGTATCAGCTGCTGTCAAGCATGAGGCCGGGAGTTGTTCCATGTAAAGTTTGTTAAATAGGGAAGTCAGTCCGTTTACAATATCGGGGCAGAGGAGTTTATAGTACTCGGCTGGGAAGCCGTTTGGGCCTGGGGCCTTTTGATTTTGTAAAGATTTAATTGTACTTGCTACTTCTGTCGTTGTAATCGGGGCGTTGAGATGAGCTCTTTGGTCATTAGTGAGTCGCTGTAATTGAGCCTGGCGGAGTAGAGATATCCCTATTGTCATCTTGTCTTTTCTGGAAAATAATTTGTAGTGGTTTGTGAATTCCCGAAGTATAGTGGGTAGGTCAGTGGTATGAGCGGAACTCGTCCGTAGTTTTAGAATCCACGTCTGTGGGTGTCTATGTTTTGCAATTCTAGAGAGTAATCTACCCGACTTCCCTCCCCATTGGAAGAATTTTTGTCTACTTCGTTCTGTCGGTTAGCACGTTCGGTTAGGAACGTTTCCAACAGCTACCTAGCTGTGTCGTAGGCGTGTTTGGCATCTTCTGTTTTGGTAAGACTATATGTACGTTGGGTAGTGGCCGTGGCATTGAGAAGAGTATGATACTTTTTCCTCCATGTCTTCATCATCCCTGCAGCATAGCTGATGATATGGCCTTGAAGGACTGCCTTCGAGGTGTTCCAGAGAAGAAAGTTGGCCCATGTTGATGATAGAAACAATTTGAAGTCTGCGTTTGTGGTTAGGTACGTGGGAAAAGACCAGGGTCTACTTGAACGGGATGCAACCCCCGAAGTGAGAGAGATGGAGATTGGCGAGTGATAAGCGGCAGCAGAGGGGCTGATACTAGTAAATAATCTATGCGTGATTCCGTTGCATGTACTCTTGATCTATGTGTGTACTCCCTTGATGTCAAATTTAGGATGTGTGTTGCAATCTCCACCCACCACCATGGGTATGTCAGCTAAGGCTGTTAAGTTTATTTACCAGCGAAACAAAGAAAACATGGTTAGGATAGTTGGGGGCATATAGGTTAACTAGTAACATTCTCTTGCTGTTTATCGTCGCGTCGAGGATTTGGTATCGTCCCTGAGCATCTACCACTTTTTTGTGAATTCCGTATGAAACATTGCAACCAAACACAATAGCAACTCCCCTCGTTTTACGTTTGTAATTAGAGGTTATGCAGTCAGCGATCCATGTGTCGCGCAGTACCGTTGGGCACCTGTGAGACCAATGGGTCTCCTGCAGAAACATGACGAGTTGAGTCCATTTACATTCCAGGATAGGATGCGGAGTCCTGTGTGAGTGGTGTTTCCAGAGGTGAAGCCGGTGGAGGGAAGGGTGTCAGCCAATCCCTTTCCGTTGATGAGATGTCATGATAGGATCATCTTGTTGTGCGAAGCCCCCTTCGTCCCAGCAAGCGGAGGGGTTACTTCTTGTTACTCTGATTCGAGGAGAATAATGTGAGCCTAGAGACATGAGCCTGAAATCGGCTTGGAACAACCAAAACATAAAACTTAATAACATCAGATTGCCCTGTGGGCGAAAGTCTTGTAACTTTGAGGACCTCATTCTCCTACAGGAACAGATGGGCCTCCTCTATTATCAGGGATGGTTTTCAGGAATTCTGTGGCTTTGTGTGGGGAGTGGATGCGTCGACCGCTTCAATGGCCACTTTTAGCTCAGCAAACCTTGCATCTATGAGGGGCATCAGTGTTTTGGTCACCTCCAATGCCATCAGTGTGGCTTGTGAAGGTGATGAATCATCCGGTGACAAGTTCATTTCGTCTGGCAGTGGAGGCGATCGCGTACGTACTGGGGAAGTTTCTCTAGCCGGCTTTAATTTGCCTTTATCTTTGTTTTTTTTAAGCATGTTTGTGGGACAATATGCATTTTTAAATTAGTGTTTAATATAGAAGGCAGCATACCATGCAGAAGCATATGTTCGAGGGACTGGACATTACTAATTTCATGAGGTAATATATGAGAACCTATGGGTTTTTTAGCCAGGATAAAGGCCGCACAAAATCCCTTACAGGTTACATCAGTCCCAGCTGGCTGTGAGTTGTACAGCAATGTTTTAAACAATTAAAAATCAGAACAAGCAGATGCGAATGTAGGAAATATGTTTCTGCAAATGTGTATTTTAACTACACCATTGCTTGCCTGAAACCCTGGAAAGTACTGTGAGTAGCAGTGAAAATTTTGGCCAACTGCTACGCGTCTAAAAAAAAAAGTCCCACTTTTATTGCTTTATAAAATAATTAATTTCATTGCTACTACTTCCTCCCACCTAAACTTTATAAATTCAATTTAGCTCTCAGCAAAACAAATCTTGAGACTTTTACGGTTCACGGTTGCAAGATAGAAAATATCAGACAGTAAGATGTGTAGATGAATCTAAGACATTGGCATGAGCAGTCAACCTGTTCCTTGGATACAGCAACTAAAGAGTTGTTTATACCTAGTGACCATAACTGCACATATCTGTTAATCATTGAAGAACAGAAAGACAGATTTAACTTGACTATTTGACAGCAAATATTGCTATTAAAATTCAAATAATGCCTGATTTTTGCTGATCACCTGTTAGTTCAAGTTTCGTTGAATAGACTAAACAGGTAGTGTTTTTGTTGGTGTGCAGTCATTGGATTGAAGTCACACATCATTGTTTGCAGGTGTTGTCCAACTTTTTAATGTGGAGGCTCACATACCATGCAGAATCTTCATTTGGGGGCCGGACATTATTCATCTCACGAGTTAATACAATATAACCTGTGGGTTATTCATTCATTATAACGATCACAGTAAACCCCTTGAATGACACAGCTGGCCTTGGGGCCTCCAGTTGGACATCAGTGGTTTAGAAAGAGAGAAATTCTGGGACTTACTTTAAACAGAGGAGCTAGCAAGACAAATATCAATGATGGGTTGCATGGTACAATTATGTATTTAATGGTTTTGCAGAAAACCACAAAATTCTAGTACAACTAACGTCATAAACATGTCTGCTGGAGTCACAGCTGCAGTTGTTTTCTTTTTAAAGTCATCAACCTGTGCAACATTATTCTATTTAAAGCTAGTAAAACATACAGTGTCTGTGTTTATTTAAAGCACAATAAAAAGACTAAACAGATAATGGACAAAACAATGCAAACACCAAGCTTTGCAGAAAGCTGTAGATTTTAGGATCGACAGAAGAATTTGTGTGGCACTGAAAACATGTAAATAATATCCCATCATGTTTAGCGTCATGTCTAGAAATGTGGCCTGAATGGGATTTAAAAAGAGATTTGATTGTCGGCGTTTTGACTCTATGCCATTACATATACTGTACTAACTCACGTGGTAGTCCAAAGCAGTAATCATCATTTTACTTTACGGATTCTTATTAATTAACTGTTTTGAGAAAGCTTGGTTTTGTACAGACCAGATAACGAGGATTTTGAGATAAATTTCACTGCAGGCATCAGTTAGTCATGCATATTTTCTTAAAATATATTACCAACAGTTCACTCTCAAAACTCAGCATCGTTCCCAACATACACAAACAAAACCCTCTCTTCTCACCCTTTGTCAACAACTCCTGTCACAGCTAAGTAAAGCTCGGAGGGTATCCAACCCAGACGTAGATTTTCATCAGATTTACATTGTGGTTGCAAATTTCAAACAATTGAGAATTTGTGGTAACTACATTTTGACATTTGAGTGACCACATATCCTGGAGAACCAGTGAAATCATTTACTGTGCAAAACTTTAAATTCTTAAATCTTTTACAGCATAACTCTGAGAATCCTGGCATCTTTTCAAACCACTGAATGCCAACTTGTATTCTACAGAATGATTAAAAGAAACTAAATATGTTTGGGGCCCAGAGGCACCTTGGTCATCCTTTTCAAAGGTTATCTTTTGTAAAAGGTGACCTGTGGAGAATTCACATAGGAATTATAAACACCAAGCATCAATATCAAGTTGAAAATGTGTCCAACTCATCTATTATTCAAACTCCACTAACTACTTTGTCCTTTTTTGCAATTACCCTTGGCAGTTGATGCCAGAGATTAAATGTTCTTTTCCTTAATATTTCAAATTTATAGTTTGTTCCAGGTAAAATAAATATCACGATTATCCAGGGTAATAATTATTTTTCAGAGCTATGGAACCAGAAAATATCAGTCTTCTGTTTGATAGAACATGCCACTAACCCTTGTTTACACTCGGTTCAGTGGACCTAGCATGAGGACAAAATGGCATGTACTTAGGACTCAGTCACCTAAACTTTACTTGTACAGTGAATTTAGAGAACAGAAAATCATGAAAAGGTATTTTAATACGTCTATGGTGTTTATAATATCACTTTGTGGCCTGATATGGAGAGAATACATTTCCCATTGGAAATAGTTCAATGCCCCAATTAAGTTATAAATAGGTGATCCAACAAATAGCTTTAGCACACATTTCCACAGAGAGCATTGTACATTTTTATTCTCAAGTATACATTTACTTACAATGCAGCTAACAAAACACATCATTATTTATTCTCTACATTCAGTGTAAACAATGTTTAGGTGACAAGTCCCTTTAAGGTATTTCCCACTCTATTCTACTACTGACAGCCTCCATGCTTCACTCTTAAAGATCAATAATCTATTAATTTAATTTTCATGCCGTTTTGCCCAAAGTTGACTTAACCCTTTATTGTCAGAGGAGTTTGTTTGTTATTCCTTATTCAGCTGCAATACACTGGTACGTAAGATTATATTGGACTGCTTCCCCACTGTTCCAATAATCAACTTTACAAAATGTATACACATGATTATGACCGCTTAAAGGTATCACAAATCCTATTTCCTTGTGTTGTCCCATTTTGAGACTCCATCTTACACACAAACTTACAGTTTTCTTGGCAACAGGGCATCATCCTGACTTTCCAGTCCTGCGTTAAAAATCTTGTCTAGTAAAAAAAATCTTGTCTGAAAAAAATTCAACCCCTCTACGACGTCTAATGCCTTGTTCGCCTGGATTTACCCCATCCACTTTCAATAAAGCACTTCTTGATTCTGCCACCCAACCAGCATAATGCTGTCATAGATAGAAATGCTGTCTGTGCTGACAACTCCCTGAAAATAAAACAGAGTTACAAGCTTGACTTACCACTGTGTGAAGAGGAGATGTTACCTACAGCTGCTTTGGGGAGGTGTATTTGTCCTATTGTCACAGGCTAGTTCCTATCCAGTAGAAGGACCCTGGTGACGTCACATGGTACAGATAACTACAGGAAGCAGCAAAGCGGGAGATTGAAATCAAAGGAGATGATCTGTGCTGTGCTGCTGAGCTGCTCCCTGCTGTCCTATGGTGTCCTGATCCCTGCTCTGCTATACTAATCCCTGCTCTGCTATGCTGATCCCTGCTCTGCTGATCCCTGCTCTGCTATGCTGATCCCTGCTCTACTCTGCTGATCCCTGTTCTGCTCTGCTGATCCCTGCTCTGATCATCTCTGCTGATCCCTGCTATGCTATGCTGATCCCTGCTCTGCTCTGCTGATCCCTTCTCTGCTGATCTCTTCTATGCTGATCCCTGCTCTGCTGACCCCTGCTCTGCTAATCCCTGCTCTGCTATGCTGATCCCTGCTCTGCATACTGATCTCTGCTCTGCTCTGCTGATTCCTGCTCTGCTCATCCCTGCTCTGCTCTGCTGATTCCTGCTCTGCTGATTCCTGCTATGCTCTGCTGATTCCTGCTATGCTCTGCTATGCTGATCCCGGCTATGCTCTGCTTATCCCTGCTCTGCTATTCTAATCCCTGCTCTGCTTATCCCTGCTATGCTCTGTTATGTTGATCTCTGCTCTGCTGATCCCTGCTCTGCTGATCCCTGCTCTGCTGATACCTGCTCTGCTGATCCCTGCTCTGCCGTGCCGCTCCCTGCCCTGCCGTGCCACTCCCTGCCCTGCCGATCGCTGTCCTGCCGCGCTGACCAGTACCGGCACAGCAGGGATCAGCAAGGAACAGCCCTGCATGGCAGGGTTTAGCATGGCAGGGATCAGCACCGCAGGGACCAGCACGACATGGCACAGCAGGGACCAGCACGACACGGCACAGCAGGGACCAGCACGACACGGCACAGCAGGGACCAGCACGGCAGAGGTCAGCGCTGCACAGCAGGGGTCAACATAAACGTAATTGTATCTATGTGTGTTTATGTCCTTTCTAGCAATGTAATTCTCCCAGTGAGCGAGTACCCTAAGCGGCCAGCCACAATAAAGGTTAAGCCCGGCCGCTTGGAGCTTTCTCACTCGCCCCCTAGACTGTGAGTGGTCTTTGATCGCTACGGCCGAGGGTGCCCAGCTCATTGTTCCAGCGTTTAAAGGTCTAAGAGTTTAAAGGCACTCAACCCTGCCTACCGCCAGTTAATTGGTCGCTCCTTTCCCCATCTACTCTTCCATTGGTTGCCCCATTAATGGCGCTAGATTTAAGGGGATTAACTATTGTATGAAGTCAATTTGTTTGTATTGTTCATCAAGATGTACAAACATATAAATATACTTTACTGTTTGTAATAAAGGGTTCTTCTGCCTTTTTACCTTCTATTCTTGTCGTGTCAATTATTTGAGGGGACATTTACATCCAAGGAATATAATACTGGAGGGTTTCTGTGGATTATAGGTCTAATATAACAGAGGCACCTTGTTGGGGTACCAGGGAGTCAGTTTTACTTCACATTTATTAAAGTCTAAAATTGCTCTAATTACCTTAAAACTGTGGGTGGCAGAGTCTCAATTTCAGAATTCAAATGTGCTGTGATGTATAAAACAGATGTGACGTATACTATAAATATAATAACCATGCCATTTGCACCTTTTTTCACTCTCCCGACAATTGTGACTGCAGATCCCTGTAAAAATCACCCTCTATTGGGGCTATTCACTAAACTGCAAGATGAACATTTAATCCATAGTTGCCAACATTTGAAAAAAAAAAATTCCAGGGACACTTTGCAGCTCAGCTTCCAATTACTTACTTTAAGACTGACCACACCTACTGCCCAAAGCTCCACCTACTCCACATAATTAGCATAATGTAACTCCACCTTATTGTCACAGTGCAGATTATATCACCAAGTTCCCACCAACATTACCATGCATCCTTGGTATACAACAGATACATTCATAGCACAACATCTACATCAGGCATATGGATATTATCACCTTTACGTGAAATATAGTAAGACCTGGTACAGATCTGCTTCAGTCAGAGAGCTGTGTGTATAACATAAAACATACATCAGTATGAACCTACCACTTCTCCTGGAATGCCATTCAATGTATCCACTACCCTATCAGTAAAGTAATACTTTCATTAGTCCCTGGCCTAATATCTAGGATAACCTTATACCTATCCCAAGCGTGCTTAAACTCCTTCACTGTATTAACCTCTACCACTTCTGTTGGAAGGCCATTCCATGTATCCACTACCCTATCAGTAAAGTCATATTTTCAATAATCCCTGGCCTAATATCTAGGATAACCGTATACCTGTCCCACGCATGCTTAAACTCCTTCGCTGTATTAACCTCTACCACTTCTACTGGAAGGTTATTCCATGCACCCAACACCCTCGCAGCAAAAAAATATTACGTTTATAATCACAAAACAAAACCTGTAAAATATGAAATATTTCCAGCCTTTTCAAAAGCTTGAGGTAGACCCCAAATATATGTATATAACTAGTTGCATTTATGCCAAGGCTTGACGAACTTAACTGAGTTTTAGGAGCCAGTAAAAAAAATCTAGGAGCCAGACAACAGCACATACACACAATCACATGCAGTCATTTACAGACACACATACACACACTCATACATGCAGTCAGTCACATAGACACACACACTCATACATCCAGTCTGTCACATACACTCGTACATGCATACATAGTCTGTCACATACACTCATACATACAGTCTGTCACACAGACACACACACCCATACAGTCTGTCACATAGATACATTCATACATACATACATACATACATACATACATACAATCTGTCACATAGACACACACACTCATACATAGGCTCACACATACATAGTCTATCACAGTGATGGCGAACCTTTTTGAGCCCGAGTGCCCAAACTGCAATACATGCCAACTTTTTTCCCTCAAAGTGCCAACACGGCAATTAAACCTGAATACTGAGGTTTAAGTTTAGAAAAAACAACTCTACAGTTGTCCGAACTAATTTACATCTTTTGTTTTAAAAGAAGAACAAAACAACAGAGAGAGTTCAATGATACAAACTGTTTTTTTTTTTTATTGAAAATCATAAATTCTAGTAAATTAAAACACACCTCTGAATACACACACACACACACAATCTGCTGAAACACACACTGCTGAATACACACACACAGACCGCTGAGTACACACACACAGACAGACCGCTGAGTACACACACACAGACACACACAGACCTCTGAGTACACACACACACCGCTGAGTACACACATACAGACTTATAAATACACACACACACACATATACTGCATTGAGGGGTGCAGTGTATGTGTTTGTGTGTGAGGTGTGCTGTGTGAGAGTGGGTGGGGGGTGTTATGTGAGGGGGTGGGGTGTGTGTGCGTGGGGGGTGTTGCTGTGTGAGAGTGGGGGGGGGTGCTGTGTGTAAGGGGGGGGTGCTGTGTGTAAAGGGGGGGTGCTGTGTGTAAAGGGGGGGGGGTGCTGTGTGTAATGGGGGGGTGCTGTGTGTAAAGGGGGGGGGGGGTGCTGCAGGTAGAATATATATATATATTTATTAATAATCATTTAAAAAAATTATTCATTTTTATTTATCCCCCCCCTCCCTTCTTCTTACCTTTGGACACAGTTGGTGGTGGTAGCTGTATGCCTCGTGTCCACAATGCTGTGTGGAGCGTTGCCATGGGAACGCGCGGCAACGCTCCCCACAGCCTTCTCGCGGGAGGATCTGCTTCTCAGATCCCTCCCCTTGCCGGCTGCCTCCATGTCCTCCGGAGTGAAAGCAGAGTAGGCACCTGCCGTTTTGAGCAGCCAGGTGCCTACTCTGCATTAGTGCCTACCCGCAACAGCTGTCTCCCATCTCGCGGCGACCTATGGCTGCGTGCCCACAGAAAGGGCCCCGCGTGCCATAGGTTCGCCATCACTGGTCTATCACATACACTCATACATACAGTCTGTCACACACATACGTACAGTCTGTCACATACATACACACACACATACAGTCTGTCACATACACTCATACATACAGTCTGTCACATACACTAATACAAGTGTTTTTTTTTTTTTATCTTAAAAAATAAATAAAAAAATAATGTTGATCAACATGTCCCCCCTCCCTGTTGCTATATCTCATTGCAGGGAAGGGGGGGCATTTCCGTTCCGCACAGACCATCACTACTTACTAATTATCAATAACCATCATTTGTCAGGGTTGCCAGGGTTAATTTATCCATCATTTGCCAGGCTTAATTTATCCATAATTTGCCAGGCTTAATTTATCCATAATTTGCCAGGGTTAATTTATCCATCATTTGCCAGGGTTAATTTATCCATCATTTGCCAGGGTTAAGTTATCCATCATTTGCCAGGGTTAAGTTATCCATCATTTGCCAGGGTTATTCTGCCCATTAATGTCACCCTCCCTTCACCCCCTTCCCCAGTACTCACCTGTTGGTCCCCGTCGGGTCCTCCGTGTTGCAAGCTTCCCTCCTGCACGGAGGAGGGAAGTACATTAGCCGGATATGACTGTCATATCCGGCCTAAGATTTATAAAAAATAAATAAAAGCTGCTGCTGTTACACAGCCGCACGATCACGTCACGTGACCCGCCGCGATCGCGAGACAGCCCGGTTTCCCGGGACTGTCCCGCGATCACAATTTACGCGAGACATTTGCATAGTTGCCGGGACTGTCCCGGCAGATCCGGGACAGTTGGCAACTATGTTAATCCCACCAATTTAGCTATACATTGTGGGGAGTTTGCTTAAAAACTAGGTTTGTACCTGCACAATGTAGAGCTAAACTTGTAAGGGATTACAAGCAGCACCATGGCCAGAAAGCGAGGAGGAGGAGGATGTGATGACCCAGAGGGTAATGGAATGTCTGGCTGTGTATGGGCCAAACCCTCCCTTCAAGTTGGTGGATCGTGTAAGTCCTGGGGTGAGGGGGCATGTAATTGGGGTGATAGGGCAAGGTATGTAATGGGACTGATAAAGGCATATAATGGGGTGATGTGGGTTATGGGTCATGTTGTGCGTGAGTAGGGGGGTGTCTGAATTTTTTCTGCCTAGGGCAGTAAAAACCAAGATACACCACTGGGCGGGAGTAGGATGTTGCAGAGTTGGATGCTGATTTGCTCAGCCACAGGCAAATGGGACCCGATGATTTGGATTTAGCAGAGTTAAGCTCTGTGAAGTTTTACACGGGAGGGGTGGATGCGACAGGTGTCTCCACACCCGGATCACAACCAGTGGTGTATCTTGGTTTTGTGCTGCCCTAGGCAGACAAAATTCTGGAACCCCCCTACCCACACACAACAGAGCGACGTGACCTGTCATCACGCCCCCTAAGAAAAAAAACGCACAGGCAGCCCAATCATCGTAATCAGGCTGCCTGTGCATTTTATCTTGTTTTTTTTCCAGTGTTGGGGGGTGCCCCCTGAAAATTTGCTGCCCTAGGCATCCGCAGTGGTCCCAACCCCTTGACTGAGTACTTAGAACTGTTGCCTTTTCTCTGTCCTAATGCCCCAGCAAATGTGTCGGCAGCTGTGTCCTCAGAGACAACCCAGCACACCCCGATCCCGTCCCAGCCAGATATCCCAGCTAATGTAATGATACTGATGTTAGCAGGTTTGGAGTCCAGCAGCCAGATCAGCAAGGTCTTCTGCCAGAAGTAGCCACTCGTTACCCAGGTGGTTGAGCCCCTGAGCTTTGAGTGACAATCTGGTCTTTTAGCAGAGCTGTGAGGCTGGAACAAAGAGTATAAACGTAGTCAGGCAAGCCAAGGTCAGTGGGTAGGAGAAGGCAGAGTAGTGAGACGGTCCAAAATCGGTAACAGGTAAATAACAATCAATAGAAAGCTTGATATACTGCAGGCAGGAACCACAATAATCTGGCAAAGGTAGATTCACAGGAAGAGGCTTTTATAGGCTGAGAGTGAGCACATGACTTGACACAGGTGAGGAGAGTTGATGATAATAACAAGGCTTGGTATATTCATTGTAACTAGAACATAGGCTAAAATGTAAAAGACAGGCTAGCGAACCGGGAAAGAAGAGAGCTAGGAACACGGAAGTCAGTGTTCAAGTCCACAGGAGCGGCCTCTGGACGCACTTTTTCCTGGTCCTATCCTCATCACCATAGCCTTTCCAATGAACCAAGTATTGTAGTTTATTACGGAAGATCCTAGAATCAAGAATTTTTTCCACCTCATATTCATCTTCACCATCCACCAGGACAGGTGCAGGGGCAGGCAAGGTCCGTCCAGGAAAAGGATTTTCATGATAAGGTTTTAGCAATGCAGTGTGAAATACGGGATGTACTCTTATGGAATCTGGGAGTTGTAGGCGAAAGGTGACCGAATTGATCTGAGCGATGATCTCAAAAGGCCCAATATATTTCTGACCCAACTTGTGAGACGGAATATGAAGCTTGAGGTTCTTAGTGGAAAGCCATACCTTATCACCAATTTGATAAACTGGGGCCTCTTTTCTATGCCTATCAGCAGCTCTTTTGTAACAACCCTGAGCCTTCAAAAGCGTTTCTTTCAATAGTTCCTGGGATTGCTGCAAGGTAGTAAGCCGGTCTGCCACCGCAGGAGTGGAAGTAGTAATTGGAAGACTCACTAGAAAGTTTGGGTGGTAACCGTAATTGGCAAAAAATGGGCTTTGACAAGTAGAGCTGTGTTGAGCATTGTTGTAGGCAAACTCTGCTGTGGGTAGAAAGTCTAGCCAGTCATCCTGCAGGTAGCTAATAAAACACCGCAAATATTGCTCCAGAGTTTGGTTGGTTCTCTCAGTCTGTCCATTACTTTGAGGATAAAAAGCCGATGACAGATTCACATTTATGCCAAGTCCAGAAAAAAAACATTTCCAAAAGCGTGAAGTAAACTGTACCCCCCTGTCAGATATCACTTCATCAGGAACACCATGCAAACGAAACACTTCCCGAATAACTAAGTCTGCAGTCTGTTTGGCAGAAGGGAGCCCGCGAGCAGGTATAAAATGACTCATTTTAGTAAGCCGGTCAACCACAACTGTTATGGCAATATGACATAAAATGGACACTTGCTTGTTTTAACAGTTAAAACGGTGCTTAGAAGATAGAGATATTTCCTTACAGAATACAACCCCCCTTCTTCCCCCCTGTTGCTTGTGCAGCTTTACTAAGATACGGGTATATTTGCATAAGCACACCTATTGTCCTACATATAACCAATCAACTAGTAGTACAATAGACGCCCCCTTCCTATCTCCTGAAGTGTATATCAAGCTGTATCACACCCAATAAAGTAGAGATTTGCTTTGACTCCACAGAGTGTGTCAGTGTCTTTTCTCTCCGTGCACGTATCATATCTAACTAATTTGGACCAACACATCAACATAACTGACCCTTGATCAGATCCAAAACACAACAAGGATGGTAGTGTGTTCTTTAGAGGGAGGCAGTTCTACAATAAAATCCATGGATATGGATCCCCAGGGACGATTAGGAATAGGAAGAGGCTGTAGCAAGCCTACCGGCGAACAGTGAGGAATCTTATTTCTAGCACATACATCACAAGAGGACACATACTTTTTCACATCCTCATGATATTTAGGCCACCAAAAGTATCTGGACAGTAGTTCTTGTGTCTTTTGGATTCCTGGATGACCAGCTGGTTTGGAATCATGAAATAAACGTAAGACTTCCAATCTTATGGATTCTGGTACAAATAGACGCTGTCGAAAAACCCAAAATCCATTGAGCATAGTCATATGAAGGTCAGTTGGTGGGTCACAAAAAACTGGATCTGCCGCATAACCCTTTTTGATGCAAGACATTAAGGTGGAAGGAATGGTAACACCTAGAAATCTACTCTCTGGTAAGATGGAAGTTACTTCTTCTTTAATGTTGAGAGGATCAGATATCCTGGACAAGGCATCAGCTTTGCCATTTCTGGAGCCAGGCCGATATGAAATCAGAAAATTAAATCTGGAGAAAAATAGGGACCAACGGGCTTGTCTGGCTGACAGTCTCTTAGCTGATCGGACACATTCCAAGTTTTTGTGATCTGTGAGCACAGTAATTGGATTGGTGGCCCCCTCCAAGAGATGTCTCCATTCTGTGAAGGCAGATTTTATAGCCAAGAGTTCTTTATTCCCTATGTCATAGTTTCTTTCAGCAGGTGACATCTGGCGGGAGTAGAAAGCGCATGGATGTAACATCATCTTAGGTCCAGTCCATTGAGAAAGTATAGCTCCAACAGCAGAATCGGAGGCATCTACCTCTATAGTGAATGGTAGTTCTGGCTGAGGGTGTACCAGAATTGGGGCAGATGTAAACAGAGTCTTTAACCTTGAAAATGCAGCATCAGCCTTGTCTGTCCACTTGAAAGTGGTCCCTTTATGGGCGAGTTCAGTGATTGGTGCAATTACTCGAGATACATTTTTAATGAAACGCCTATAAAAATTAGCAAACCCCACAAATCTCTGAATTTCTTTTTCATTCTTGGGGATGGGCCAGTCCAATACAGCTTGTATTTTACTTGCATCCATACTTAAACCTTCTGGAGTTATTATATAGCCAAGGAATTGAATCTCTGTTTGTTCAAACTCACATTTTTCCAGTTTAATGTAGAGTTGGTGGGCACGGAGGCGTTCAAGAACAATGCAGACCTGTCTTTTGTGATCTTCAATATTATCAGAAAATATCAGTATATCGTCCAAGTATGCTACAACAAACTGATCCAGAAGGTCCCGTAATACATCATTGATTAGATGTTGAAAGGTTGCAGGGGCATTACAAAGCCCAAATGGCATCACTAGATATTCATAATGTCCATACCTGGTTCTGAAAGCAGTTTTCCACTCATCACCAGATCTTATGCGAACCAGATTATAGGCCCCTCGTAAATCAAGTTTCGTAAACATTTTAGTTCAGGAATAAGAGGTAAGGGATAGCGTTTTTTTACAGTGATATCATTTATTTCTCTGTAATCAATGCAAGGCCGCAGACTGCCATCTTTCTTTTCTACAAAAAATATAGGAGCACCTGCTGGGGAAGTAGATGGTCGAATAAAACCTTTGGCAAGATTTTCTTGAAGATATTCCCGGACTACTTTCAATTCAGGTTCAGAGAGTGAGTATATACGGCCAAATGGGATAGCAGCTCCAGGTAGCAGTTCTATGGGGCAATCATAGGGCCTGTGAGGTGGAAGTTGATCAGCATTCTTTTTGTCACAGACATCTGCAAAATTATGATACTGTGGAGGAAGCTGGGTAAGATCTGTAGCAACAAGTTCGTTAATTGCTGTAAAAGTAGGGGTTGTATTAGAAGGTTGACAGTTAAGCAAGCAGTGTTCCGAAGGGAATGACAAGGCTCTAGTCTTCCAGTCAATCTGTGGGTTATGTACGGCAAGTCAGGGTATACCCAAAATCACTGGAAACTGTGTTGAGGAAATTAGTTGAAAAGAGATGGTCTCATGGTGATTTACTTCCAGAACCAGTTCTAAGGGTACAGTCTCATGTGTAACTGGTCCTGATGTGAGATGAGAACCATCCACGGTTTCCATTAATACAGGTGAAGGTTTACGTTTAGACTCAATTTCATTTCCTGCAGCAAATTTAATGTCCATGAAGTTGCCTCCTGCTCCGGAATCTATCATAGCGGAAGTTGAAATTTTTCTACCCCCATATTGCAAGGTGATGGGTACCACTAGATGAGGATGCCGAGTCATCATACCTTCTTCACCTTGTGCCAGAGAAAATAAGGGTTGTGTGACAGAATCTAGCTGGTCTGAAGTCTGGGGTTGGTGTTGGATCTGTGCACCTTCAGCAGTCATTGCTATTGTTCTTTTAGGCTTGCTAGGGCAATTAATGGCATAATGCCCTGCACTACCACAATAGAGACATAAATTGTGATTGCGTCGCCACTGTTTTTCTTCAGTGGACAGTGGCCCTCTTATTAGATCAACCTGCATAGCCTCTGGTTCAGAGTCCACAGATAATTGAGGGGTATGAGCAGAAAGTCTTGAATGGAATGCAGGACTAGCACTTGATTTAAAAGAGCCCTGTCTTTCCAATCTTCTTTCTGAGAGTCTCCGGTCTATACGTATAGCCAACTGCACAAAAGAATCAAATTCATCAGGAAGGTCAACACGAGCCAGTTCATCTTTTATAGCATCCGAAAGCCCCCTGCGAAAATGGAATCTCTGAGCTGATTGGTTCCAAGTAGTATCAGCTATCCACTGCCTGAATTCAGCAGCTTATTCAGCCACAGAACGCCTCCCTTGATGTAAGTTAAGGAGAGTAGCTTCTGCTGTTGCACAGCGATTGGGGTCATCAAAAATTATGCTCATAGCATCAATAAAGTGTCTTAAATTTCCCAAGACTGGACTATCCTGTTCCAGTAAAGGGGAGCCCCAGGCAAGGGCTTCATCTTTTAATAGGGAAAAAATGAATCCCACCTTCTCTCTTTCAGACGGATATCTGTTGGGTAACATCATGAAGTGCAAACGGCATTGATTTAGGAAACCCCTGAATTTTCGGCGGTCACCTCCAAATTTTTCTGGCAGAGGCAAGCGGGCATCTTGTGCAGGGGCAGCAGTAGCATTAGCAGCAACTGCAGCAGCATCATGTGCTCTGTAGCTGGTAAATTCATTGTGCATGGCACGAACTTCATTTTGTAGTTCAGCTACCTGATCTTTCAGCACTTGAATGGTTTGTGCCTGGGTCTGCACAGTTCTTGCATTAAATGCAACCTGCTGGGCTAATGCAGATTCTGATCCAGCGGTCTCCATGATAGGCCAGATTATTCTGTAATGATACTGATGTTAGCAGGTTTGGAGTCCAGCAGCCAGATCAGCAAGGTCTTCTGCCAGAAGTAGCCACTCGTTACCCAGGTGGTTGAGCCCCTGAGCTTTGAGTGACAATCTGGTCTTTTAGCAGAGCTGTGAGGCTGGAACAAAGAGTATAAACGTAGTCAGGCAAGCCAAGGTCAGTGGGTAGGAGAAGGCAGAGTAGTGAGACGGTCCAAAATCGGTAACAGGTAAATAACAATCAATAGAAAGCTTGATATACTGCAGGCAGGAACCACAATAATCTGGCAAAGGTAGATTCACAGGAAGAGGCTTTTAAAGGCTGAGAGTGAGCACATGACTTGACACAGGTGAGGAGAGTTGATGATAATAACAAGGCTTGGTATATTCATTGTAACTAGAACATAGGCTAAAATGTAAAAGACAGGCTAGCGAACCGGTAAAGAAGAGAGCTTGGAACATGGAAGTCAGTGTTCAAGTCCAGGCACGGTCAGTTCCTGACAGCTAAGCTGGTGGTCGGGCAAAGTCCCTGTCTAACACTTGCCTTAGAACGGTGTCCCTTTTCCTCTGTGGATGCCCCTGCTGAAGCCATGTCCCCAGAACAGTTACCCCTGCCCCACCTTGAATGCCAAGCCACGCTGCTGGAACTGTCAAAGTCTCCACCAGAGTACCGCTGGCCTCTGCCCACTTCCACCTGGGTCCCCTCAGCCCCGGTGCCTGGAAGCTATGGCCCCATCACCTTTTTATCCACAAGCTGCCCTTGAGAATGTGAGTGCTGTGGATTATATTTCCTCCACCAAAGCGCTGCCATCGATGCCCCCAGAACTTGGCCAGGACAACTTCATGGAACCTGAGCTGACTAACCCAGCCCCTCTACCTGCTCCCCAGCGGCGGAGAGAAACACTGGGAGAGGCGTAATTGACTGGGAGAGGCAGAGGTTGGGCTGGTGAATGCTATTCTTGAACTGCACAATAGTGGGAATTACAAATTTTGGCTTAAAGCTATGCCGTCTGGGGGCTCCTCCGGTGTCAGTCTCCCCCCCGAAAAATAAGATATATCACGAAGTGAATCATGACAGTCTGCGTGACTGGGGTTCTTGGAGAGCCCTGACAGCCAAACACCTCCCTGTGGACTATGGACCCTGTCTTTGGATATGCTATGTTTGGGGGGTGCATACTTTGGGGGCATCAGTGACACCCTGCTTCAATACAGCTAGACTTCAACACAGGCTCACTCAGGAATGCTGTTCTAAAAACCGAAAGTCTATAAACCGAACAACCTTTGGTTTATAGACTTTCGGCTTATAGAATACGTGTAATACTATTGCCTTACTATAAACCAAACGATAGCCCCATTCATAAGGAATTTCTTATGAATGGGGACTCTAGTTCGGTTTATAGAAAGCCAATAGCATTACATGTATTCCATAAGCCGAAAGTCTATAAACTGAACGAAGTTTGGTTTATAGACTTTCGGTTTATGGAATGTGTAGGTCAATTGATTCGTACGAACAAATAAAACGAAACGAAAATAATGAACGAATTTCGTCTGAAACGAATGCAGTAATGAAGAAATTCGTTTTAGACGAAATAAATAACATTTTCGTCCGAATGGACGAAAACGAAATGAAAATTTTACTGGATAGGAACTAGCTTTCTCACTGTGAACCGTCTAGTTCCTATCCTTTAACAGGACCTGATAACTAGAGGCAAAAGGTCCTTTGGCAGGATAGGAACTAGCTCTTTCAATGTGAGTAGGCTAGTTCCAATCTCTATACAGGACCTGACCCCTAGGGGGCAAAAAGGTCCTTCTACTGGATAGGAACTAGCTCTTTCAGTGTGAGTCGGCTAGTTCCAATCCCTATACAGGACCTGACCACTAGGGGGCAAAAAGGTCCCTTTGCAGGATAGAAAATAGCTCACTCTCTCTCCCTTCTCATGCCTGTCTCTTTCCTCTCCCTCACAAGACCAGCAGTCCTAAGGGGCCCAAGTGGGACCCCTTACAAAAATGGGGGTAACAAAGCTTGCTGGCTGAGGCTCTGGCTGGGGAGATCAAAAGATCCTACCATGCTCGTGTGAGAGAGATGTCTGTGCCAGAGGCGTCACTAGGGTTGGTGTCACCCAGTGCGGTAACTCATGGTGTCACCCCCCTGGATTTCCTCCAATACCATGCCAAACAGATTCCTTAGTAATGCCAATCAGATGGCCCATTAACTATGCTACACACAGGAGGCGCATAAATTATGCCACACCAGAGCCCCATAATATATGCCACACCAGAGCCCCATAAATTATGCCACACCAGTGCCCCATAATATATGCCACACCAGAGCCCTATTATTTATGCCTCACCTCGGAGCCCAATTAATTATGGCACACACACAGGCACCCCATAATTATGCCACACAAAGAGCCCCTTAATTATGCCACACATGGGGCTTAAAGAAATATGCCACACATGGGACCGCCATTAATTATGCGACACACAGGAGCCCCATGAGGTGACAATTGTACAATTCTAAAACAGTACATATTTATACATACAGACATCTCTCTCTCTCTCTCTCTCTCACTAACTAGTTGCATTTATACTCTTTTGAATTTTATATTATATTTAACTATTTTCATGTAATAAACATGTTATTGAAAAATTGCATTCCTTGTTTTTATTCCCTTAATCGGCACCCACATTTGCACCTAAAGGACTTAGCACAGCCCCATACAGTACCCACAGAACTTGCCCTGCACCTATATTGCACCCACAGCACTTGGCTTGCAATCATATTGCACCTACACAATTTGGCCCACAGAACATACCACAGTGTCACTTTGTCCCACTGACCTGCCCATGCAGAACAAGCCACATTGTCACTTTCCCCCATAGTACATGTTATTTTGCCCCACAGAACATGCCACTGTCAGGTACCAATTAACATGTCACAGTCACTTTGTCATTAACATTTGCAACAACCAGTTTGGCTGTTAAAATATGCCACCGTTTATCCATTAAATATGCCACAATGTGCCCATTAATATGCCAGTATTATTTTGCAGTTAATATGCCACAGACAATTTGCCCATTAATATGCCAGTATTATTGTGCCATTCAGATGCCAGTATTATTTTGCTATTCAGATGCCAGAAATATTGTACCATTCAAATGCCAGTATTATTGTGCCATTCAGATGCCAGTAATATTGTTCTATTTAACCAGAAATATTGTACTATTTAAATGCCAGTATTATTGTGCCATTCAGATGCCAATACTATAAAGCCATTAAGATGCCAGTAATATTGTGCCATTCAGATGCTAGTATTATTGTGCCATTAAGATGCCAGTATTATTGTTCCATTCAGATGCAAGTAATACTGCGCCATTAAGACTCCATGCGGCTGTGATGACGTAGGACGACCTACGCAACGCGTGGCGTATGGGGGGTGTGTCCACCGCCGGGGAAGATCGGCTGTCGAAATCGGATCACGCTAACAACCAAACCCTGGAAGCCAACTGCTAAGCGACAGATATCCAGGTAGCACGGGCAGATGAGGCAACGTTTCTCGGGTGTTTTTGTGCACATGGAAGCGAGGTAAAGCAGTTCAAAGTGCGTGAACAAACAAAGTAAGGTAACGCATATCCTTCACTGACTGGAGGTTGCTGTAACAATCGAGACTTACCTGTGGTTTGATCCCCTTCCTGGCACTTCATTGGGGCTGCTGGGGAGCGGGGACCGACAAATCTGATGTGTGCCTAGACTGCCTGTACCGCTTATGAATGCGGAGCTCTGCATAACTCTTGTATTAGTGCCAAAGAAAACTCCGGAAGTTGTGTATATTTAAGGTGGCGATGTAGGATTATTATTTTGCCGCCTTTCTCTGTCTGATCTGAATCGAACGAGGCCGATTTGGTTTTTATTGGGTCTGCTTTTTGCTGTTGGACATTGAGTCTTAAAGACCCTAATCTGAGGCTGACTTAAAGACTGATATAGGAGACAGTTGCGGGATACTAGCAAGGGAGCCGGTTGATTGTGAGGTCAATATGCCGCCTAAACTCGATAAGCAGGATAAAACTGACAGACAGAAAAACACCAGTAAGTCTGGCAAACCTCTACCTATGGAGTCATACTACTCCCCGAAGAGCCAACTAAATATGTCAGCGGCTGTGGATAAAAGCTCGCCAGATCGGGCTGCCGATTCACTCTCCCCTGATATACCTGCCTATGTCACTCAGCCAAACCTTATAGCGGCCCTGGACGTGCTGTATTTGAAGATTAAGTCGGACTTGGATAAAATGCTAAGTGATAACAGAGAGGAATTTGCTCAAATAAAGACAGCAATAAAGACCCAGTCGGTGGAAATTGAGGCATTACAGACAAAAATTCAAGAGTTGCAGGCTCAGAATGCAGCCGCTAATTTAACCATTGACAGGCTTGACCTTAAGGTTACTGATCTGGAAGACCGCTCGAGAAGAGCAAATCTGAAGATCAGAGGGATTCCAGAGGATATTGAGGATGTAGAGACCTTCATATTGGAACTGTTATCTGTATACATAAACCCAAAGAACATAGGAGCAACTCCCCTGGACAGGGTACATCGTCTCCCGAAACCATCTACCTGGTCACAGGGTAATGTGGCGCGTGACGTAATTGCTTGCTTCAACAGTTGCAAAGTAAAGGACGACTTGGTTAAGGAATTTAGGAAGAATCCGTCTAAATCTATGAAGTTTGCACATTTGGCTCTATATGCAGATCTCTCTCTCTCCACGAGACTTACTAGAAGGAAATTCTGCGACATAACTAGCTGTCTGAGAGAACACAATATTTCGTATTCCTGGGGATTCCGCTCTAAGTTGCGCATCGTATTCAAAGATAAAACCTATATATGTCTGGACGCACAACAGGCTAAAGACAAATTGACTCTCTGGGGGATCTGGAAGCCATAATTATAACTATGGTTGGGAAGGGGATTACAGATTAGGGGAACTCATTGTCTCCTTCTTCTGGCTTTCCGTAAACGATATGATCTTGGAAGCTAATAATGATAGCTGCTTACCAGTTAGAGTGGCTTATGATTGAGTGCATAATTTGAGGGCATTTATCTATATATTTGTTATTTCTTTCTATATGGATTGTAGACTATGGTCTGTGTATCTTGCAGTATAAATTTAGAACAGGATGATATATAACTGACCATGAGAAGGAAGGTTGTCAATGGCATGTTTAATGTGAACAATAGTTGAATAGTTGTGGAGTTTTTTTTTTTGTGATCCATGAATTTAGAATACATAGCTGTAAAGATGACTATCAATGTAGTGTATAAAGCCATATAAACATTCACTGTTCAGAACTGCTCACGATGGAATGCCTAGTTTACAGTTATCCTCATGTATACTCTGTTTCCATAGTATGGAATTTTGTTTTTTTGGCACGGTTACAGAATATGATGACACATCACGGTTCACTGTATAGAGGTTCTTTTTTTTTTTCTCTCTCACACTAAATTAGTGTATAAGTCATATAAATGTTCACTACTTAGAACTGCTCATGCTGGAACGTTCAATTTGCAGTTATTTTCATGTATACTTTGTTTCCATGGTATGGAACTTTGTTTTTCGGCACGGTTATAGAATTTGACGACACATCTCGGTTCACTGTATAGAGTTTTTTTTTTTTTTTCTTCTTTTTTTTTTCCTTCTCTCACTTGAATGTTGAGTATAAAGCAGTATGGATATTCACTGTCTAGAATTGTAGAACTACTAATGCACAAATGGAAGCAACTGTTTATATATATAATGCGCCCACTGTATTGAATATTGTCTCCTTTATCTCCTTTTTTTTTTTTTTTTCTTTCTATCACTTGAATGTTGAGTATAAAGTAGTATTGATATTCACTGTCTAGAATTGTAGAACTACCAATGCACAAATGGAAGTAACTGTTTATATATATAATGCGCCCACTGTATTGAATATTGTCTCCTTTCTCTCCCTTTTTTTTTTTTTTTTCTTTTTTTCTTCTTTCTATCACTTGAACGTTGAGTATAAAGTAGTATTGATACTCACTGTCTAGAATTGTAGAACTACCAATGCACAAATGGAAGTAACTGTTTATATATATAATGCGCCCACCGTATTGAATATTGTCTCCTTTCTTTCCCTTTTTTTTTTTTTTCTCTTTTTTCTTTTTCTTCTTCTTTCTTCTCTCCTTTTTTACCACACAATAGGATTTTAGAATACCAAGATTTATATTTCCCCTTTGTATTGTTCTACCGATGAGGTTCTTTCTTGGTCTTACTTACTCATGTACTTACTTCGGTGTCACTGTTGGAGGAGAGGGGAGGGGAGGAGGAGAGGGAGGAGGAGAGAGGGGGAAAATTCTTGTTTTTAGATTACCAAGACTTATATTTGTTCTCTGTATTGACCTATCGATGAGACATAGCACAATCTGAAACACAGATATACTTGTTCACAGCTTATAATTACTGTTGACGATTGAACTTCTTGGTACCCTGCCTTAGTTACTCATGTACTTATTTATGTGTAAAAATTTCCTTTTTTTTTTAAATTTTTTTTTTTCTTTCTCTTCTGTTTCTTTTCTTCTGGTCTCTTCCCCTTCCTCCCCTTGAAGGTCCCAAGAGAAACTCTTGGTGCCCATTTTCCGGTGGGGATTTGCTTAGGCAACCAGACGAACTATAGATCCATATTATTAATCTGTCAGAGCGGGGATTGGGCTTGGAGAACATAATTTTCCCCGGGTTGGATCCCCACCCCCCTACGCTCCCTGCTGGTGTCAGGGAACTTGGACTCATACACGTCGGAGAATGTTTCTCGGTTGTGTATGTAGATGTGAGGTATGTGTGTGTGTGAATGGGTGGCCGCTGGGACTGGGTGGACTGGGCGGGGGGGGGTTGAGGGGTGTACCTGGGGGCAAACGTGGGCCATCTAGCCTCGGGATGACTATCAAATTAATGTCGTTAAACTCGCAGGGCTTAAATTCCCCGCACAAGAGAGCTTATTTATATGATTCACTGGTAAGAGGGAACATTGACATCGCGTTTATACAGGAAACCCATTGGAGGCAACAAGAGAAAATACAATGGAAATATTCCAAGTACCCCCACGTTTTTTCCGCTGCTATTCTGACAAAAAAAAAGAGGGGAGTAGCAATTATGATATCTGCTAAGAATAAATTTGAGCTTATTCACCAGGAATCCGATTTGGACGCACGTAGATTGTTGTTGATTTGTAAAATCAACGACATACTATATACGCTGGTGAACGTGTATGCTCCTTCAGAGGGAACTACTAGGTTCATCAACCTATCATCAGACCATATTGATAGGGTCGCTAGAGGCTTTTTGATTGTGGGTGGAGACCTTAATGCAGTAGCCGACTTTAACCTGGACAGGCGAGCAGACAAAGTTAGAAAGCAAGAAAAACGGATGAGGACTAGAGCGGACGCTTTTTCAGGCTGTCTGTTCAGACAAAATCTATACGACGTTTGGAGGGTGCATCACCCAGGAGAACGGGATTATTCCTTTTTCTCTAGGGTGCATACAACTTATTCCAGGATAGATTATTTCCTGGTTAGGGGCCCAATGTTACGAAGATGTCTTAAATCTAGCATAGGAAACATCACCTGGTCAGACCATGCCCCAATATTCTTAGAAATCAAAGACAACCCCGATTATCAAATTCGTAATAATTGGAGACTGAACGAAAAATTGATAGAGTCAGAAAAAGATGCTCAAGATCTGACTGAGCAAATTAAAAGCTTTATAAACACTAATGATAATGGGGATACATCAGTCCAGAATTTTTGGTGCACTCTGAAGTGCGTATCGAGAGGATACTTTATCAAAAAGGGGGCGTGGCTGAAGAAAAGCAGAGGCAGGGATCTGGCGGAACTACATGCAGAGATGGCAATCCTAGAAGCGATGAATAAGGTTGATCCGACTGGTCAGCTAGGCAGGGAGATCCAGGTCCTCCAAGAACAGATTAAAAAGGGACTTCAGATAAGAGCAGAAAGTGCAATGACCCGCCTAAAAAGTAACTGGTATTGCAGTAATAATAGACCAGGGAAAGAACTAACAAAAAAACTCAAAGCACAGCAGGCAAACTCAAGAATAAAAAAGGTAATACAAGATGGTAAGACTTGCACTGCTCCGGAGCAGATTGCTGCAGTCTTTAAAACATATTACGAGACATTATATAATATGCCTAAGTCGGATAAATCTGCTTCGGACTTGGCTGCATTTCTCGGATCTCTCTGCCTACCTCGCCTGTCGGAGGACCAAATTGAATCTATTAGCGAGCCGATAACATTGGCGGAGGTGTCCAGCACAATTAGAGAAATGAAAAAGGGTAAATCCCCGGGCCCGGATGGCTTTTCAGTCACTTTTTACCAGGCGGCTGATACGGTTATTGCTCCCATATTGGTTAGACTGTATAACTCGATAGCGAAAGGTGAGAGATTTCCACAGGAGATGCTGGAGGCCTCTATTTCCCCAATTCCGAAGCCAGGGAGGGACCCGGAGGTGGTAAGTAACTATAGACCCATCTCGTTGATTAATGTGGATGTGAAGATATTTTCTAAGATCTTGGCAAACCGTCTGAAACTTGTGATTCACCATTTGATTCACCCCGACCAAGCAGGCTTTATGCCGGGTAGGGAGGGGGCAGAGAATACCAGGAGGGTTTTCGACATCATCGACATTATACATCAAGGGAAAATCCCCTCTGTCTTGGTCGCTCTGGACGCAGAGAAGGCCTTCGACAGAGTGGACTGGAGATTTTTGTCGGAATCCCTCCAGGCTTTCGGCTTCACGGGTATGTTTTACAACTCGATAATGGCATTGTACACGAATCCACGTGCTAGAATCAAGGGTCCCTTCCTGGCATCGGAGTATATGGAAATTCATAATGGAACAAGACAGGGGTGTCCTCTGGCCCCTCTCCTGTATGCACTGACTATTGAGCCCTTGGCCCAGTACCTGAGAGAATCACAGGAGGTGACCGGGGTAAAGACCGGGCCAGACGAACATCTAATTACTCTCTACGCAGATGACGTCCTTTTGACTCTGACGCAGCCCAGATCCTCTGTTCCGGCACTCTTGAAAGCCCTAGAGCTCTTTGGCCTATATTCTAACTATAAAGTCAACCTCCTCAAGACACAGGTAATCACTTTTTATATGCCAGGCCCAAATCGGCAAATGCGGCAGGCTTTTGGTGAAAAAGGGTCGACACTCGATAAAATAGAGTACCTAGGGATAAAAATTTATAGACAAATGGATAGAGTAGTCCCAGGGAATCATGGGCCGTTAATAACTGATCTTCAAAAACAGCTGTCACAATGGTCTAAGTTGGAGATATCGTGGATGGGCCGCATTAATACCCTGAAAGCCTATATCCTACCGAAACTTATATATTTGTTTCGTACGATACCCTACAAAGTCCCAGTTAAGATCCTCAGGGAATATGAGTTACTGTTTGCAAAGTTTGTATGGTCGGCGAGGAAGCCCCACATTCCGAGCCAGACCATGAAGCGAGGTAGCCAATATGATGGTTTGGGGTACCCAGATATTCGTAAAACGTATGAGGCCTGTCAACTCGCACACATAGTTGCATGGAAAAATCAAAGGCATAATACACGATGGTATACCCTGGAGAAGACAGTCTGTGACAACATTGACCTGGCCTTGCAGGTCTGGCTTCCCAGAGAGTTTTTTAAAAAGTTGGATCCTCCCCTCAAAGTAGTAGTTGATGTAATGTCCTCGCTTTATAAACTAAAGAGATCGTTGAAAATGATGGACAGGTTTTCAAAAGCAGCTCCTTTACAGGTGATCACTTTATGTATAGATAATATTAATTTACAGAGGTGGAGGGAAGCCGGGATCACCAAAGTGGGTGACCTCTACATAGATAATAACCTAAATCCCTTTGAGATATTGATTGAGAAATGTAATCTCCCAAACCTAGAACACTATAACTATCTGAGAATTAGATCTTTTCTTAGGGAAAACCCTCCTACGGACGTTACAGATTGGGACAGATATATACCTCGGTAGGCAGCAGCAGAGTTATTTCAAAGTCCCGACGATTTCTCGACTCGGGGGTGACGGTCGAGAAGTCGTCGGTGATTAAACACTGGGAGACCGACCTGGGTAAATCATTTACTCTGCGGGAGTGGTTCGGGGCTTGGCAAGAGGTCAGGGCAGTTGTTCACTGTATTAACATACAGGAGCAGTTCTTTAAACTGTTCCACAGGTGGTACTGGGTCCCCAAAAGGCTGGCTAAATTCAATGTAGATGCCCATGATCTGTGTTGGCGCTGTCAGCGAGCAACTGGGTCCCAGTGCCATATGTGGTGGGGGTGTGACGAACTAGTACCGATAAGACAAAAGGCATCCTCACTTATAAATGGGGTGACACCGGGCCAAGGGCAATTGACCCCACAAACCTTTCTATTCCACCTCGATCTAGTAGAAACCAATAAAAATCGAAAAGCTCTCTGTATCCAAATCTTATCAGCTTTTAAGATATGTATGGCAAAATATTGGAGGAGAGAGGATATACCTCCTTGGACAGAAATTAAATCACAGATAAACTTGCAAGCAGCGGCGGAAAAATACTTCTCTATAAAGTCTATAAATAGACAAAATAGAGCTGCCTACGATGAAACATGGGCAAAATGGCAGGAAGTGTCGGGTTGATTCACTCTAGATTGTCATGCTGGACCTGTGCGGATTATTATAGCCCTAGCGGATGTAAACTGGCGTCTCCTGAGGCGGATGTGACTATACTACATTCTTCGTTTGTCCCGGGTTCTTACACTCCGATTCCAACACCCCCCCTCCCCTGACCACCCCCAGCGGCGATAGGCTGAGTGATGCTGCGTATGGTGACTGTATGGATCAGTACAGGGGCGGATAAATTAGACATCAAGGTATGGAGATGCAGACGGGGTCTCTCTAGCAGGCAGACAGAACGTTATGATGTAAAAATATGGTAATAGAAAATGCTTATATCTCTCCCGGTGGTAAACATACCATGAATTCTGGTTGCAATCACCGTTAGTAACAAGGAATATGTTTGATTATAGTATGTCCTGCAAGAAAACTTGTCTGTATAATTATAAGATATGCTATGCCCGCCCTGGTCTGTTGTTTAGGGCACTGTTTGTTTGTTCTGCATAATAATAAAATTACAATTAAAAAAAAAAAAAAAAAAAAAAGATGGCAGTAATATTGTGCCATTAAGATGCCAGTATCATTGTGATATTCAGATGCCAGTAATACTTTGCCATCCAGATGCCAGTATTGTGCCATTCAGATGCCAGTAATATTGTGCCATTCAGATGCCAGTATTATAGTGCCATTAAGATGCCCCAGCCAATTTGCCCATTAGGATGTCAGTATTATGTTTTCTATTAATAATTTAAAGTTACTATGCTCGTTATTCCACCCTCCTCCCCCCCCCCTTCCCCAGTACTTACCGCCTGGCTGCTGCTCCATGTCCCCGGATGTCTCCTCCGTGCAGTCTTCCCTCCTGCACGGAGGAGGGAAACACAACCACCGGATGTGACGTAATGTCACATTCGGTCGCAGTGATTTTTTTTTCCCGGCAGCCGAATCCAGCGGGAAAAAAAAAAGTTCTGCAGCGCAATGCACTGCGGAGGAATGCAGGCAGCATGGGTGTCACCCCCATTTGGGGTGTGACCTGGTATGGTCCGCACCCACCTCGGAAACGCACAGAAACCATGCTGCCTGTCGGGAGGTAAGTCCTGGAATGCAATGTGGTATGTCCTGTGGGGCTAGGATTACAATGTGGAGATGGGGCATGTCCTGGGGTGCTTGGGTAAGTCCTGGGTGTGCAATGTGGGTGATGGGGCTTGTGCTGGGTGTGCACTATGGGTGATGGGGCATATCTTGGAGTGCTGGGGTAAGTCATGGGTGTGCAACATGGGTGATGTTGCATGTCCAGGGGTAAGTCCTGGGTGTGCAATATGGGTAATATCTTATGGTGGTCCTGACTTACTAACATAGTAATTTAGGTTGAAAAAAGACTTAAGTCCATCAACTTCAACCCTTCTAATAGCCCTGGATGTCCTTCTTTTCTAAAAAAAAAAAAAAAAAAAAAAAAAAGACACCTTCAGACAATTTTAAATGTATGTATTGTACTTGATAGCAACGCCTCTCTTGGTAGTTCCATATCTTTATAGTCCTTACCGTAAATAATCTTTGCTATTCCCGTCTCAGGGGATGAACTCTTGTTCTTTGTACATTTAATGTACTATTAATGAACAGGTCACTGGAGAGGATACGATATATATATATATATATATATATATATATATATAGAGAGAGAGAGCAGTATTGTATATAGACGAATGGCCCCTTTATCTGGAGCGAATTACAATGTATGTTGGCTTCCAATGTGAGCTTAACAGCAAATGACAAAAGAAGTAAATGGAGCAAAGTCCCAAAGCAGGATGAGAATAGTTCTAGTAGTCTCTTTACACATTTCACCAGGTGCAGTTCCAGTTTCCTCAGGAGAACTGTGTCTGGTGTGTTGTGTGTGACCACAGGATGCCTCCTTTCACTTCTCAGCCCTCTGTTCCGTCTCTCCTCATGTCCTCGCAGTGAGCATGGTGAGGAGGCAGCAATGATGATCTCTGCATGTCCTTTGACCCCTGGACTGTCTTCTGGATTTTGCCGTTGATCTCAGCCTGCCTTTTGACCCCTGGACTTTTTTTTTTTTTTTTAATAGGATTTGCCCTCTGACTGCCTATCAGACTCCTGGACCGTTTACTGGACTTTGCCTTATTTGTTACCAGCCTGTCTCCTGCATTCCCTCCTGTTTTATTTCCTCATGCTATAGCGTGTATTGGGGCTCCTAACCCAGCTGTTGCCACAGGGGCCCTAACATAATAACTCCATTTACATGGAGCCCACAGGTTTCTCGGATGCCATGACCCAGCAGCTTACTGCCTTAATCTAGACTGTGCAGGACCTACAGGCAGAACATTTAGACCTTAGTCATCAGCTTCAAGACCGGGACTGGCTAGACCTGTGGGTGCAAGCTGGGTGCTGTGGCATAATTGGTCAGAGGAAGGAAATAAAAACATGGTATGCATTTTTTCAAAAACTGTTTTATTATCTAATAACCATACCTTACCATGCCTGTGACTGGCAAAAAGGGATAGCCCACACAGGGCGCCTGAACTACTAAGGTTAGCCCTCCTTTGGCCAATTCATACAACCAAAACCACACATTTATATTATGCTGCCCACTTTAATAGGGTGAAAAGCACAGAAAGTTAATTACACTGTACATGCAGCATACACACACCTGTCTAGTAGACCTCATATACACAAATCAATTAAATGAAGTGAGTACTTAGAGGCAAATATTCGTTTACAAAAATGTATTTATTTAGATTCATACATCTTCTTTGTACTAATTAAATATGCAAAAGAATTCATGCACTGTAATAAAAAAAAAAAAAAACACACAAAATGGATCCTGCTGCTGATTAAGAAAAAGGGTTTACTCATGTGACCCCCTGCTGTTGATTGGGAGGGGGAATGAGTGATGACTAACACCAAGTTCACCATCTGGAGCAGAGTAGCATGCCAACGACTGTGTTAATAGTAGATTTTGATATCTTGTTCAGTATTACCCCTAGGATTAGGAAACAGCAGAGGTTTCACGGTTTACTTTAGGGATAAAATTGCCTTGTCAAGTGAAGTTTGGTAGCGCTGCAGACAAACATTCCAAAAGCAGACTGATGCTTGTTTGTTTACCAAACTAGGATCTTTGAAAAAGTTTCTAAATTTTTCTTTGCGATGTTATAGTTGCTTCAGAAATAAAAGGATTATTCTGAGAGGCATACACATGTGATTGTCTCACAGCAGATGGTGCGCACTGCTTCATTTACATTCTGCCACTCACACTTAATTTATGTAAAATAAATGTGCCCCAGCACCAAATTATACCTTAACCTGCAGTCCAGTGGCTTCCTCTCAGGCTGCCCACACCAGAAGCCCCATCCCCTTCCTCTCAGCAAGCTGCGGCCGACTCAATTTATTAGAGCGGCACCAGGGTAGGCAGCCTACCAGGAATTTTCCCAGTAGGCCAGTCCGGCCCTGCCCCAGACTTATCAAGAGCAAAACAGCATCCCCAGCTTTCCCATTATTTCTAATTAGTCTCATATATTTCAAAAGCTTCTTATTGAGATTTTAGCTAAATAGCACATTAATTTCTTTCTTGCGGGAATTTTTGTCTTGTGGGGAGACCACGTGCAAACCAAAACTGCAATTGTGTGGTCACAATTCTTTGGGTATGAAGTGTTGAAATCATTTTTAGCTGCACCTATATTTCAGCAGAGTTATATCACCAAACGGCCAACCAAACATCTTGCAGATTATGACTATTGCTGAACTGTGTATAAATCTTTACTGATCCAAAAGACTTTTACAACAGCATAATAAATGTGTAGAATGAAACACATACTGGCAAAAAAATAAAGATAAGAACGGATACAAAAGCAGAATCAAATCCTGAAACATGGAGCAAGAATTAGGCAAAAAACTGGGCGGCACATCCTTCCGCAAAATGTGCAGCTCTATTGCTGAGCTCACTGTATTCAACAACTACTGGATAGCTAGTAGGCGGAGGCTTTACCTGTAAATATAAATTGCCTGTCTAAAATACAGTCTGCTACCAGGAGTATATGTCGGCGCTAGCATACAAAACAAAACTCTAGTTTCAGGAATTTTGCAGTGGCTTTTGACATCACACAATAGGTGCGAAAAGGCTGACGTCACGATTTTTGCCACAGCGCCCTCTGCCGGACAGTCCTCCAAGGTGGTGCCGCTCTAGCCCGGGCTCGTCTTGTTGTTCCGCCGTCTGTGACCCTTGACCCCGGCGGGGAGGCCTACGCTGGTGGGGGGAAGCAGCCGAGGATCTGGGGCTGAAATGTGAGTGTATGAGAGGGGAGGAAGCGGCTCCATCAGAGCTGAGTGTGAGACTATATTGACCAGAGCAACGGCGAGTCACGGGAGGGAATGACAGGAGAAGACATGTATGGGTGTATGTATACATCTTTGCACATGAACCTCTATTTGTGGATCTACATATATGCCTAACTGCTGATGCGTTTATATACGTAGACCTTTTAGATTTATTGGTCTACGTATCTATACTAATGATGGTCATCGTTTGAAACAAATATATTTTGTGGACTACATTACTTACGATGCTCAGTCAGCTGTTTGAGCATCATGGGAAAGGCTGATGTTACCCATCTATTATTGTGCAGGTCTATTATATTTAAATATGTGGGTTTATATGTGTCAGTGATAGCTAACCTTTGGCAATCCAGCTGCGGAGCACTGTTTTTTTCCCACGATGCTCAGAGAATATACAAATGTATTTAGTGAGAGACACTGTGTTGTATCTTTATATTTGGAACACATTCTCTATCAACACCCACATGTCCTTTACAAATTATTTTCAGAAGGTGAGCTCAATTTGCATTTTTTTTGTAAACCAATCAAAACAGATGGTACCCTTTAAAGGGATTTATATTACATTACCATTTATTTAAACAGCCCCAACAATTTACGCTACGCAAGGTACAGAGCATAGAAGGGAACTACATACCCTGCTCGCAAGCTTACAATCTAGAGATTCATATAAGGAATGTAGAGCATTATAAAGTTGTATGCCTAGTAATGGCAAAGTTGTCTAAGAGAAGAATGTATAAGAAATAATCTTAAGAGAAATATGGATTTTAAGTTGGTCTGTGCTGTCTCCCATGTTTACATTAGCTTATGGCATGTTCTGCAGGTTCATTATTCATAGTGTGCTGAGGATGCTGCAAGATATTTCAAACCAGAAATGGCAAAGACAATTTTTATAACACTAACTTTATTTTACTTGTATGCATTTGCTTCCGATTTTGCGAATATAATATTTAAAACATTGTTTATGAGAGGACTTCACAAATCCCAGGAACTGGGAAGTCATGGCTTGTAAAATACCAACTGCTGGCTCTTTACTTTTTTGAATCTTTCCTTGGCTTGTGAAATAGACTGGCTCCTAATGTCAATGAATACAGTATTAGCCAAGCCCTGGTTTATGATGCACATTTAAATGACACTGTTTTGGTGCCCTGTTTTAGTAACAGTAATCCATTATTGTCTTGTATGCTAAAATGACACATGGATAAACTGTACTAAACTCTTGAAATATAACTTGTAATTTGCAAAACCTAAAAAATACTAATTAAAAATTTCACTAGTGTATTACCATCGTCTTATTGATAGGTAACACTCGGAGTGATGGATGTCATGGAGCCCCTGGCGACATCACTGGCACCATGACACCAAGCAGGAGGATGTGGGAGCAAAGTGGGATTGTCAGTCCCTGAATATACAGAGAAGATTCAGCTTCCTCACACATGGCCAGATCAAGGTAAACCTATTAAAACAAAAATTAAATAAACATGCAATTCAACTTTAGTGAGTGCATCACAAAATGTAGGAAAAAGAACAAAGTAGTTTAATGGAGTATCTGTGCCAGATATCTATATAATTTGCAGGGTTTGACATACTTGAGATCAGTACAATCTTTATAGGCCAACATGCATGCACTTACACTCAGCCATGTGTATACTCACAATTCTATTCACATAAACAAAGTACAAGATTTGCATTAAGTAGAGAACTTTGCAGAGGGACATGAGAGTAGGGTAGATGGGAGAGTTCCAACAACACTCCAAGGTAACAGTGTGGTAAAAGATGTTTATCATGCTCTTACCTCGGTTTGGCTGTGAGAGGCTGGAAGGTGCCACCAGACGCTGCAACAGTGGCTCCCTGGTGAGTGTAAATGAAGACACAAGGAGGAAGGAGGTGTTTGTTTCATTGTACTGTGTGAAATAGGCGTAAATGTTTGGTACAAATGCAGCCCCAGGATGCTCTGGGTGTCAGAAGTCAACATCTAGTTACCAATAGACACAGAATATATCATAGAAGATTTTATAATATGTGGTGCCTTCTGCATGTCATTTTGGACTGGCCCTTAAAATGATGTGGTATTTGCTAGCTCATTTTAGGGGTGCCTTGAGAGAAACAGGAACATAAAATGTATTTGGGCAAACTTTGGTTTCTTAGATAACTAAAAATCATAGTTCTCTTAACAGGTTAGGGGATCTTGGCTTAACCTTTTAGTTAAACTTAAAACGAGGAATTGATCATAAAGACAAAAAAAGAAGATGTGGGATCCCTCTCGGCGAGAACAGGCAAAAGCTAAAATAGCCGGCCCTATAGGATGTAACCTACTCGGGAGAGGAATCACTGTTTTTTTTCTTGCTTGCACCATTACAGTTGCATTGCACTTCATTAGCATTTCAGACTGGTCCGACCCATAAGGGTAGTCCAGATCCAAATAGCCTGGCAGGTCTCCTCTGCACAAAGAATACATCAAGGAATTGATCATTAAAAAAAAAAAAAAGTCATGATGGCAATATTCTGCAACTCACTAATACTATGAGACTGGATGATAGTTTCTCCAGTGCAACTGATTTTTTCTAATTCAGCTACTTTGGCCATAATTTGAAAGTTCATCTTGAGTCCCTGCAATTCTCTCTTTATTGAGTAGACCCTATTGTCTTTATAGGACAACTAACTGGCAGTATACTTTAGCTCAATTATAAGGAGTAAAAATACTAGCTACCAAACGCTTTTTTTAATATTCTGAAGATCGTGTGTGTGTGAAGGACTTACTGCAACATAAATTATCTTATTAATGGATTTAAAAAAAAAAAATAACGGAATAATGGCGCTATCTACATAGTCCTTAATCTTATAGTCTACTTAGAGATTAGAACCTATTCCAGGGTTTATAAATATGTGTAGGAATTGGAGGACATCCTAGTTATTGTTCGTAACATTGCATGGAGTTCTGTGTAAAATATTAAATAATTGGGAGCCAGAAGAAGGTCATTTTCAAAGCCATGGGTCAGTGGCTGTGAGGATTTGTCAAGCCTTGGCATAGGAATTATTATGACCAAAGTACAAAATAAACTGGCCCTGGATAAAAAAAAAAATTGAAAAAAGCGGAGGAGAAAAAGCATGTCAAAATTAGACACATGGAGAATTGTATTCCAAAACTACAATTGTCATTATATGTAATGTGACTTGGCATCTATATGAAACATATTATTTTGTGTTTAAAAATAAAAAATTCTATATTGTAGGTGCATTTTGATCTTCAAATAATTACTTATATTTAGTTTTATATATATATAGATATATACTGCGTGTGTAATATAAATATATATATATATATATATATATATATATATATATATGTTCTAAATTAAACAATACTAAAAAATATTTATCAACGTTTTGAAAAGGATGAGAAGTTCTCATTGTGTGTTTCTGAGAGCATGTTTTTTTTTTAACTTATTCCTGTTCAGGGGTCACCTGATGTGCTGACATCATGGGAAGCTGCTGCAGCTGCCGAGACGGACTACCGGACAGTCATCCCACCAAGTTCAAGGTAAAAACCATTAATGTTATCTTAGCCTAATATTGCTGACATTGTTTATTCTGAGAACTTTATGTATATTCTGTTGTAGAAATGTTTTGGTTGCTTATTCCCCTTGGCAGTTACTTTTTAATTACTGTATTTTGATACCCAGAGCAGGGCAAGCCTCTGCTCTTGACACTGACCATTTGTGCCAGACTTGCTCTGTCTAAGCTCAAACCCATGTATAAGCCCACATAGATATGTAAAGATACACATCAGGTTTACTTGGTGAAAAAAGGTTTAAATGTCCTTTTGAATGGGACAGTCTAGTCCCCAAACTCAGCCTGGCGCAAGATGAAGATTACTGTTGGATAGTGCACAGGCTTTTTTTCTAGTGTGATTTGATTCAGGCATTCTGCATAAATCACATTTTTAATATTTTACTCAAGCCCTCCCCCAGTGATTACTCTGCATGTTCACTGCAGATGCGGCAGCACTGATTCAATAGACACTGAGGATAACAAATTTTGTTTCATTTAGTCACTTCCTGTTTTCCTGGAATAGAATATATTATGTGGACTGTAGTAGGCTGGCTCTTGTACACAGTAGGATCTTTTAACCGTACAACACATTGTTTGATGACATCACTAGAAAACATGTATTCCGTTCATTTGAAAATATTCTCATTGGTTCCTGCAGCACAAAAAAAAAAGGAAAATGACTTTTACTCAGCTAGTGTGGGCATACCGGGTTTCTTGCAAACTGCTGTAAAATAAGATTTTCATATTTTAAGCAATGCAAATTATAAAACATGCATTTTAACCCCTTAACGACAGATGACGTGCCAGGCACGTCACGGCAAATCGAGGACTTGCCGACAGGTGACGTGCCTGGCACTTCATGCACTAAACTGAGTAAAGAAAGCGACCAGCGGTCGCTTTCTTTACTCTAACGGTGTTGCTACAATGCCTCTAGGTAGAGGCATTGTGCAACACCCCCCAAATGCTCAGGTGCACGCTACGATCACTCCACGGAGTGATCGTAGCAGCCATTTAAAAATGGCTGCGCCGGCTGCACACATGTGCTTAGAAAGCGAACGATCGTTCGCTTTCTAAGCATCTCCGGTGTTGTTAAAGTGCCTCGCCAGCGAGGCACTTAACAACACCTTCAGGCTGCCCAGAGCCGATGGTGGTCGCTCTCCTGAGCGACCCCATCGGCTCAGTAGAAGGGAACGCTGCCTGTACAGGCAGCGCTTCCCTTCTAATGGCAAGAGCATCGGAAGTGAAAGTATTTCACTTCCGATGCTCTAGGGGGAGCCAATCGATGCCGGCACAACAGATCAATGTGATCTGTGTGCAGGCATGTATGGTAAGTGCTCTGATGAGCACTTACCATACAGTCAAAGGCAATATTAGCAAATATTGCCTTTGACAAGTATTGATCTGCCTCCCTCACCTTACTAGTTATAGTAAGGGAGAGAGACAGATCAGATAAAGTAAAAAAAAAAAAAAAAATAATAAAAAAAATATTTAATAACATTTTAAACACCAAGGGCTTTTATAAAAGCCATTTAACCCCTTCCCTGCCATTGATCGCTGTGTACGCAGTGATCATACACAGCAGCACATTTTTTGCTGTCTGTGCATTTTTTAGGGGTTCATTTTTTTTTTTACTGTAATTCATTACAGTATAAAAAAAAGCTCTTTTAAGAGAGATTAACCCCTTTCTTGCTGTAGATCACTGCCTAAGCAGCGATCTGACGCAAATGCAGCAATCTTGCTGCAGAAGCATTTTTAATTTTTTTTTAACTTTTTTATTACACCAGTCACGTGTTAATTATACCCGCTAGGGGACTACGTTTAACGTAAAAAAAATTTTTTTAGCTGTCTGACCGCATGTATAGCGATCAGTAACAGCTGATAAGTGACAAAGGCGGGTTGGCGTTTGCTTAGATGAGCATCACCATTCGTCTGGTTAGATCAATATTTGTAAATATTTGATCTGACCCGTGTAGATCTGCCTCCCTCTCACTTGAGTTTTAGTGAGGGAGGGAGACAGAGCTGTATAATGTAAGTTTTTAATTATAATATATTTAATAGAATTGAGACCCAAAGGCTTTTATAAAAGCCGTTTCCAGTATTTAACCCCTTCCCTGCAATTGATCGCTGTGTACGCAGTGATCTTACACAGCAGCACATTTTTTGCTGTCTGTGCATTTTTTTAGGGGTTATTTTTTTTTACTTTGATTTATTACAGTATATCAAAGGCTCTTTTAAGAGCTATTAACCCCTTCCTTGCCGTATATCACTTCCTAAGCAGCACATATGGTCACTGCCTAAGCAGTGCATATGGTCACTGCCTAAGCAGCGCATATGGAGCAATCTAGTCGCAGAAGGATTTTTTTTGCCAGACTCGCTAGGGGTTAGTTATACCCACTAGGGGATTACGTGTATTCCTTTTGAAGCTGTCTGAACGCGTGTATAGCGATCAGTAACAGCCGATCAGTGGCAAAGGTGGTTTGATGATTTCTCAGATGTGCATCACCATTCGTCTGGTTCGTAAATATTGTTCTGACCCATATGGATCTGCCTCCCTCTCCTCACTTGAGTTTTAGTTAGGGAAAGAGACAGATCTGTATAACATAATTTTTTAATTGTAATAAATTAAATAAAATGTTAAAAAATTGTGAGTCCCAAGGGCTTTTATAAAGGCCATACCCTTTGTATAGTGTAGTGTATTAACCCCTTCCCTGCCACTGATCGCTGCACAGCAGAACATTTTTTCTTGTCTGTGCATTTTTAGGGGTTAATTTTTTTGTACAGTACTACAAAGGCTCTTATAAGAGCTATTAACCCCTTCCTTGCTCTACATGTTCAAATTCCAAGTTTGAAAATCAAAATGCGCACCTCTCAAATGTAGCCTTTCAACACCCAACAAAGCTATGCATGGGTGGTATCCCTGTGCTCGGGAGATGTTGCTGAACATATATTGTGGTATTGTTTGTCAGTGACACTTACCGAAATATGTGAATTTGTGTCTAAAGTACAATGTATGTGGGGAAAAAATACACAATAAAATGACTACCACAAACTTTGACAAAGGCTGGTGGTAGAATTGGTGCATGGAAAATAACACCATTTAAAATAGCCTAGGGTGTCTACTTTTACAAAATATATACTTTTTGGGGTAAAATACACTGTCCTACTTTAAAAAAAGTCCCAAATGAAAGATGGGCTCAGGCTGGCTACACGTCAATATTCCAAGTTGAAAATGCGCACCTTCACAATGTGCAGCCCCCGAACAACCCAACAAACCTATGCATGGGTGGTATCCCTGTACTCAGGAGATGTTGTTGAACACATATTGGGTTATTGTTTGGCAGTGACACATACCAAAATCTGTGAATTTATGTCTAAAATACAATATTTGTGAGAAAAAAAACACACAAAAATTACTACCACAAACTTTGACAAAGGCTGGTGGTAGAATTAGTGCATGGAAAGTGTTAAAATACCACCATTTGAAATAGCGTAGGGTGTCTACTTTTAAAAAATATATGGGTTAATGGGGTAAAATACACTGGCTGGTTTCAAATATGTCCCAACTGGGACATGGGTGCAGGCGGTCTGCATGTCAAAATTTCAAATTGGAAAACCAAAAACTTCACCTCCCAAATTTGGCCTTTTACCCCCCAAACAATCCAACAAACCTATGCATGGGTGGTATCCCTGTACTCAGGAGAAATAGTAGAATCTATTTAGCATGTTTTTTTGTTCGCTATTGTCGATGAGGAGAAGTTGTTTCAATATATTTTAATAATATGATAAGATATGATCAAAAATATGGCATCCATAGAAAGCCCTTTTTGTCCCGATAAAAACAATATATAATATGTGTGGGTACAGCAAATGACGAAGAAGAAAATTACTGCTAAACACAAACAGCACAGAAATGTTAAAATAGCCATTGTCCAGAAAGGACAAAAATGTTTCAAAGGCTCTGTCCTTAAGGGGTTAAAGTACTTTGAAAGTACATCAATATGCATGTCCCTTTAAGAGCTTGTTTGTAAGACACCTGTTTTAAATATGAGTCTGGCTAACCTGGAATCATTTATAGGTCACCAATGTGGATGATGAAGGGACAGAGCTGGGCTCAGGAATCATGGAATTAACACAGACTGAGCTGGTCCTACACACCCGAAAGCGTGATGCTGTAAGATGGCCTTACCTCTGCCTGCGGCGTTATGGATATGATTCAAACCTGTTCTCGTTTGAGAGTGGTCGGAGGTGCCAAACTGGGCAAGGTAACATAGTAACATAGTAATTTAGGTTGAAAAAAGACACAAGTCCATCAAGTTCAACCCATCTACCTATCATTCCAGCATTTTGATCCAAAAGAAGGCAAAAACCCTTAAGGAAGCTATTTCGAATTTTGCCTCCTAGGGGGAAAAATTCCTTCTTGACTCCAAAAGGGCAATCAGATTTCTCCTTGGAACAATAAGCTCTATTATTAATGCTTATTCTATTATTAATACCCCTGTATGTTCTGCTTTTCTAAAAAAAACATCCAGACCATTTTTAAATGCATCTATTGTGGTTGATAGCACTACCTCTCTTGGCAGTGAGTTCCATAACTTTATTGTCCTTACCGTAAAGAATTCCTTCCTTTGCTGTCTATGAAATCTTTGCTCTTCCAGTCTCAGGGGGTGACCTCTTGTTCTTTGTACATTTCTGTTAATGAACAGGTCCCTGGAGAGCTCCTCATATTGGCCCTGCTCATATTTATATAATGTTATCATATCCCCTCTACAACGCCTTTTTTCTAAAGTAAATAAATGCAATTTTTTTAAGTCTCTCTTCATAACTAAGATCCTCCATTCCCCTTATTAATTTTGTAGCTCTTCTTTGCACTTTTTCTAGTTCCTTAATATCCTTTTTAAGGACTGGTGCCCAGAATTGTACTGCATATTCAAGGTGAGGTCTTACCATTGATTTGTAAAGAGGCAAGATGATATCCTCCACCCGTGAATCTATACCTCGTTTTATACATGCCAATATCTTATTGGCCCTTGCAGCTGCTGACTGGCATTGGGCACTGTAGCCAAGTTTGTTATCTACAATGATTCCTAAATCCTTTTCATTAGTAGTTTTTCCCAGGGAAATACCATTTAACGTATATGTTGCTTTGTTATTATTTTTCCCATAATGCATAACTTTACATTTGTCTATATTGAACCTCATTTGCCACTTTCTTGCCCAGTTCCCCACTTCCTGTAAAGAAAAAACATCAAGATTAGTCTTTATTACCTTACCTAATTTTGTGTCATCAGCAAACACTGAGACATGGCTCTCAGCACAACGTGGGAGATCATTAATAAACATATTAAAAAGAAGAGGTCCCAAAACAGACCCCTGAGGTACTCCGCTCAATACCCTGGTCCAATTTGAGGCTTTTCCATTTACAACAACCCTCTGTGTTCTATCTTTTTCTATTTTCAATCCAAATACATACATTTGCCCCCAAACCTATTTCTCTCAATTTGTAGAGTAACCTTTTGTGTGGAACTGTATCAAATGCTTTAGCAAAATCCAAATAGATCACATCAACTGCCACACCTAGATCTATATTTTTACTGACCTCTTCATAGAATGTTATTAAGTTTGTTTGACAAGACCTGTCTTTCACAAAACCATGTTGACTTTTACTAATTATATTCTGATTCAAGATGTATTCTTGAGTGTACACCTTTAGCAATCCTTCAAATAATTTCCCCACTACAGATGTCAAGCTCACTGGCCTATAATTACCAGGCAGAGATTTTAATCCCTTTTTAAATATTGGAATGACATCCGCCTTTCGCCAGTCTGTTGGCACTATACCTGAACTGAAAGAATCCCTAAAGATCATAAATATTGGTCTGGCCAGAATTATGCTTAACTCTCTAAGGATCCTTGGGTGTATACCATCTGGCCCTGGGGCCTTGTCTATCTTAACAGAGTTTAATTGCTTAAACACTTTTTCCTGTGTCAGCCAATCCCATGTTTGCGGTGACTGTTCCGTAACTTCCGGTAGCAGGGGCTCATTCATCTGTTCTTCCTTAGTATAAACAGAAGGAAAAAAAGTATTTAAAATGTCTGCTTTTTCTCTGTCCTCACTTACCAAATTTCCCATTTGGGATAACAAGGGCCCAACATTTCCCTCTTTAGATTTTTTCCATTTATATATTTATAAAACATTTTGGGTTTAGTTTTACTCTCCTTGGCAACCCTTTTATTATTTTCCAATTTAGCCATTTTAATTGCCTTTTTGCAGGCTTTGTTGGCCTCTTTGTACTCTATAAATGATAATGCTGATCCCGTGTTTTTATAATGTTTGAATGCCATTTTCTTGTTTTGTATCTCCTGTTTCACGTTACTGGTAAGCCACATTGGTTTTGATTTGTGTCTTTTGCATTTGTTTCCCAAAGGTATATATTGGGATGTGTACTTTTGTAATGTGTGTTTAAATGAATTCCACTTGTCTTCTGTGTTTTAGTCCAGAAAACAATCGTTCCCAGTCTAAATGTTCAATCGATGCCCTTAGTCCATCAAAGTTAGCCCTTCTAAAATTAAGTGTTTTGGTGGCGTAGTTACAATTTGCTTTTTTGCATTAATCTCAAATGAGACCATATTATGGTCACTATTCCCCAAGTGTTCTCTTATTTGGATGTTTGAGATAAGCTCCTCATTGTTTGTTATTACCAAATCCAGACAGGCATCCATTCTAGTTGGGGTGTCTATTTGTTATTAAGCAGGTTCAGAAACTTGCTGCCCCTAGCTGAACTAGTTGTGCCACACTTCCAATCTATATCTGGGTAATTTAAAATCTCCCATGATTAGAACTTCATTCATATTTGCAGCCTTTTCAATTTGTAATAAAAGCTGATCTTCTCCATCAATGCTAATATTTGGTGGCTTGTAGCATACACCTACAAGTAATGTGCGATTCTTTTTAGAGTCTATGCTAATCTCCACCCACAGTGTCTCCACATCAGTTCCACTTACATCATGCACACCTTCTTTAATACTGGGCTTTAATTTAGGATTTACATACAGACAAATCCCTCTCCCTTTTCTATTTACTCTGTCCTTTCTAAAAAGTGAGTAGCCTTGTAAATTGACTGACCAGTCGTGGGTCTCATCCCACCACGTTTCTGTGATTCCGATTAAATCATACTGTTCAGCACTTACCAGAATCTCCAGCTCACCCATTTTGTTTGTCAAGCTTCTTGCATTTGCTAAAAGACATAGAAACATAGAATGTGTCGGCAGATAAGAACCATTCGGTCCATCTAGTCTGCCCAATTTTTTTTTTTTTGAGTACTTTTATTAGTCCCCCGTTCCCGGTCTTATAGCTAGGATAGCCTTGTGTCTATCCCACGCATGCTTAAAATCCTTGACTGTGTTTACCTCTACCACTTCTGCTGGCAGACATTTAAGATTACTACCCATTTTCTGTTTAGTTGACAAACACTTAATGTGTGCAGGTTTAATTATATGGACCTCCCTTTGGTCTATGTTAACCCCACCACTGCTTTCCTCCTCCTCTCCCATAGCTAGACCCACCTTCCAATCTACCCTAGCTACCATTTCTTCATTTTGATCTTGACCCTCCCCCCCCAGAGCTTAGTTTAAAAGCTCATCTAATCCTCTAGCCATCCTCGCCCCTAATACTGCCATTAATATGCCAGTTTTATTTGCCATTAAATATGCCCCAGCCAATTTGCCCAATAATATGCCAGTGTTATTTGCCATTTAATATGCCCCTGCTAATTTGCCCAATAATATGCCAGTGTTATTTGCCATTTAATATGCCCCTGCTAATTTGCCCAATAATATGCCAGTGTTATTTGCCATTTAGTATGCCCCAGTAAATTTACCAATAATATGCCAGTGTTATTTGCCATTTAATATGCCCCAGCCAATTTGCCCAATAATATACCAGTGTTAATTGCCATTTAGTATGCCCCAGTAAATTTGCAAATAATTTGCCAGTGTTATTTGCCATTTAATATGCCCCTGCTAATTTGCCCAATAATATGCCAGTGTTATTTGCCATTTAGTAAGCCCCAGTAAATTTGCTAATAATATGCCAGTGTTATGTCCCATTAATTTGCCCCAGACAATTTCCCCCCATTTCCCCAGCACTTACCTTTCCCATGTGGCTAGTGGCAGGCAGCATGGTCTCCTCCATGCTGCCTGTTCGGCTCCCAGGTGGTTGTGCCGACAGGTCACGTGACCCGGCACGCGTATGACGTCAGTGCGCCGTCACGTGACTGTCGACACTTCCGTGTCACACTGCACGGAGGTTTCTCTGTGCTAAATGTGAGACTATCGTGGCGCTACAAAAATTCTAAAACACAAATAATCTAGCAGCTCACAGTGAAAAAAAGTGCAACTTCATCCACAATTCTTAGAATCAACAAAAAATCCAAAATAACTGGAGCGCTTAGCAAAAATAAGAATTAAACATTATAAATAAGCAAAAAGAAAGATACTTATAAATAGATGGGGATCTTGATAGTAGAGGTCTCACTTAGACGAAGGCAGGATCCAATGGAATAAATGAAATGCATGCAAAAATATAAAAATATATCGTTTTGTATTATCTAAATAAACAATATAAAAGTCTAAAACTCAACATAAAAACGCAAACTAAATATAAGATAGTCCAAGTGTCTATTGGCACATAAATTAGAAAAGGGGACTATAGAGAAAATGAAGTTACAAAAATAAATTCATTTATTCAGACAATGTAAGTAGGATGATAATAATTATCTAACCCTTAAAAGTATTAAAAAATAGCTTACAGCTCTAATAGCTACAAATGAATGAAATTTAACTAGTGCTAACAATTATCACAAAACAAAATATACATATAGAATGAATAAATATAAAATTAAATCAAATCACAACAATAAAATAAAGCAAATGCTTCAGCAAAAGAGCTTACAATCTTACACGGTGGGACCTGCAGCGCAGGATCCCACAAAAAGCTTCGGGCTTCTCTGTTGCCCTACTCGGTATTTGGATTAATAGATGTGGTAATCCCTCGGCGATAGGAACCTCTCCAGCTTCTCTGTATTAAATTGCAGCTTGCTGTAAATATTTCATAACGACGCTGCGCTCAGGATGACCTTTTTAATTTCTTGTAATATTTATTTGCTCATAATTGCGAATTTTCATCTTTTTCTCGTTCCAGATCAACAAATTTATGTCTATTTGTAATTGAATCATAATATTATATCTATCGAGATCCATTTCCTTCCGATAAAGTGTTTTTTTTAATTGAAGCCAGTTAGTAATCCCAAATAAATTATTATTTTTATTTTAATTCATGTTATTACCTTTTTTTTTTTTTTTTGAGGGGGGGGGGGGAAATAGATATACATATTTTTTACTTTTTATTTATTTTTTATATTGCATTTCATTTTTATTTAAGAGTGAAAATGTACCTCATAGATAGTTAATGCTTCTTTTCCTCAGCTTTGTAAGTGTCCAATGTGTTTATACGCAGAAAGACACATATTTTGCTAGTTTGTAATTTGTTAGGGATTTCACTATTGTATATGTGAATTCTATTATGTTCCTGTCCCTGATGTGTCATCTTTGAACATACCAAGATAATAGATCTTTGTATTTTTTCTAACTACAATTGAGAGTACACATTATCCTTAAAAAACATGCTGCAAAGTCCTGTGCTGCAACTAAAGGGTTAATCACCAATTAACTGAATCAGCACCACACATGTGAGAATGCCTTTTGAAAGGTTTAACCCCTTGGCGACAGATGACGTGCCTGGCACGTCATGCACTTAATAGAGTAAAGAAAGCGACCAGCGGTCGCTTTCTTTACTCTATCGGTGTTGCTACCATGCCTCTAGGTAGAGGCATTGTGCAACACCCCCAAAAAGTGCAGGGGCGCGCTACGATCACTCCCCGGAGTGATCGTAGCAGCCATCCTAAGCACCTCCGGTGTTGATAAAGTGCCTCGCTAGCGAGGCACTTAGCAGCACCTTCGGCTGCCCCAGAACCGATGGTGGTCGCTCTCCTAAGCGACCCCATCGGCTCAGTAGAAGGGTACAGGCAGCGCTTCCCTTCTAATGGCAAGAGCATCGGAAGTGAGTGTATTTCACTTCCGATGCTCTAGGTGGAGCCAATCGATACCTGCACAACAGATCTGTGTGATCTGTGTGCAGGCATGTATGATAAGTGCTCTGATGAGCACTTATCATACAGTCAAAGGCAATATTAGTAAATATTGCCTTTGACAAGTATTGATCTGCCTCCCTCTCCTTACTAGTTTTAGTAAGGGAGAGAGACAGATCAGATAATGTAAAAAAATAAAATAATAAAATTAAATATTTAATAACATTTTACACACCAAGGGCTTTTATAAAAGCCATTTCAAGTGTTTAACCCCTTCCCTGCCATTGATCGCTGTGTACGCAGTGATCATACACAGCAGCACATTTTTTGCTGTCTGTGCATTTTTTAGGGGTTAATTTTTTTTTACTATAATTCATTACAGTAAAAAAAAAGAGCTATTAACCCCTTGCTTGCTGTAGATCACTGCCTAAGCAGCGATCTGCCGCAAATGCAGCAATCTTGCTGCAGAAGCATTTTTACTTTTTTTAAAAAACTTTTTTATTACACCCGTCATGGGTTAATTATATCCGCTAGCGGATTACGTTTAACCTATGCATGGGTGGTATCCCTGTACTCAGGAGATGTTGTTGAACACATATTGGGTTATTGTTTGGCAGTGACACATACCGAAATCTGTGAATTTATGTCTGAAATACAATATTTGTGGGGGGAAAAACACACAAAAATTACTACCACAAAATTGGACAAAGGCTGGTGGTAGAATTAGTGCATTGAAAGTGTTAAAATACCACCATTTGAAATAGCCTTGGGTGTCTACTTTAAAAAAATATATGGGTTGATGGGGTAAAATACACTGGCTGGCTTCAAATATGTCCCAAATGGGACATGGGCGCAGGTTGTGTTTATGTCAAAATTTCAAGTTGGAAAACCAAAAAGCGCACCTCTCAAATGTGGCCCTTTAACCCCTATACAAGCAGACAAACCTATACATGGGTGGTATCCCTATACTCAGGAAATGTTGCTGAACACATATTGGGGTGTTATTTGGCAGTGACACGTACCAAAATCTGTGAATTCATGTATGAAGTACAATGTTTGTAAAAAAATAAAAATTAAAAAAAATATCTACCACAAACTTTGACAAAGGTTGGTGGTAGAATTAGTTCATGGAAAGTGTTAAAATACCACCATTTGAAATAGCCTTGGGTGTCTACTTTAAAAAAATATATGGGTTGATGGGGTAAAATACACTGGCTGGCTTCAAATATGTCCCAAATGGGACATGGGCGCAGGTTGTGTTTATGTCAAAATTTCAAGTTGGAAAACCAAAAAGCGCACCTCTCAAATGTGGCCCTTTAACCCCTATACAAGCAGACAAACCTATACATGGGTGGTATCCCTATACTCAGGAAATGTTGCTGAACACATATTGGGGTGTTATTTGGCAGTGACACGTACCAAAATCTGTGAATTCATGTATGAAGTACAATGTTTGTAAAAAAATAAAAATTAAAAAATATATCTACCACAAACTTTGACAAAGGTTGGTGGTAGAATTAGTGCATGGAAAGTGTTAAAATACCACCATTTGAAATAGCCTTGGGTGTCTACTTTTAAAAAAATATGAGTTGATGGGGTAAAATACACTGGCTGGCTTTAAATATGTCCCAAATAGGACATGGGTGCATGCTGTCTGCATGTAAAAATTTCAAGTTGGAAAACCAAAAACTGCACCTCCCAAATTTGGCATTTTAGCCCCCAAACAATCCAACAAACCTATGCATGGGTGGTATCCCTGTACTCAGGAGAAATAGTAGAATCTATTTAGCAGTTTTTTTTTCGTTTGCTTTTGTCGATGAGGAGAAGATGTTTCAAATAAAAATCAGGAAATTTAGTGTTTTTTTTTTTTTTTTTACCATATTCTTTTTTTTTTTTATATATATATAATATTATAAGATATGATCAAAATGATGGCATCCAAAGAAAGCCCTTCTTGTCCCGATAAAAACAATATATAATATGTGTCGGTACAGCAAATAACAAAGAAGAAAATTACAGCTAAACACAAACAGCACAGAAATGTTAAAATAGCCATTGTCCAGAATGGACAAAAATGTTTCAAAGGCTCTGTCCTTAAGGGGTTAAAGGAGTTGGAATCCACAGTCCAGTTTTGCACCTTGATGAAGCCGGTCAGGCGAAACGCGTAGTGCTCTTGTTTTTTATCGTTACATTTTATCGTTACTCGGTTATTATTTGGACTTAGCCCCACGAAAAAACGGACTTTATCCAGGCATCCTGAGCGCAGCAACGTTACAAAATATTTAAAGCAAGCTGCCACATCTATTAATCCAAATACCGAGTAGGGCAACAGAAAAGCCTGAAGCTTTTTGTGGGATCCTGCACTGCAGGTCCCACCGTCTAAGAGTGTAAGCTCTTTTGCTGAAGCATTTGCTTTATTTTATTGTTATTTGATTTAATTTTATATTTATTCATTCTATATGTATATTTTGTTTTGTGATAATTGTTAGCACTAGTTGCATTTCATTCATTTGTTGCTATTACAGCTGTAAGCTATTTTTGAATACTTTTAAGGGTTAGATAATTATTATCATCCTACTTATATTGTCCAGGGATGCCTCGCGGTAAATACAGCACTGCTTGCACCACCATAACCCAGTCACATGTACTCTTGGAGTAGGGTGCATTCGTGACAATCCGTGATCCTCATGTTACTCCCCTTTACAGGTATATTTGCATTTAAATGCTCCAGAGCAGAAGAAATCTTCAACCTTCTACAAGAACTGATGCAACGGAACAGCATAAGTGTTGTAGAGGAGCCCGTTATCATTACCAGGTCTGGTCACCCAGGAGAGATGGACCGGCAACGAACACAACAGTCAGCAGGAGGTGAGGCTGTTCGTAGAATTATTACCAGGCTTATAAGTTAGTATCTACAAACAGAAGAGGTGTCCCTTCATGAGTTCCAAATATAACAAAAACCTCTGGTTCAAGATAGATTAGGGTCTGTTAATTAAAGCATAAACTAACAGGTGAATGAAAGAAAAATCGGGCATTGGATTCGGATTTGGAAAGATAGGCCACTTGAAGAATTTTTATAATCCACAATTAATACCTAATTTTTGCAATTCACTTTACAGTCCACTGTTTAATCAGTAGACCCCCATACTCTTATCCACCTGTCTGTAGCATGGCCAGGTTTGGTCATTAATAAATGGACCCTGATTCTCATCTCTTAAAGGACAACTGTAGCAAATAATGAAGTTCTGTTTAATTGAAAGATAGCATCAAGTGAATGCATTTTATATAGAAATGTCTTAATGAAAGAATACAAATACAAATAATACAAACCTTTTATTAAATTAAACGTAAAGTCATTTTTTGCTACAGTTGTACTATCAGTATTTTTCTGTCTGTTGCTGCTTGGAACATATTTTGGTACTTTTTTTTTTTTTTACACTATATTTGTCCTCCCCTTCCTTTTCTTTTCCATGTGCCTACCCACAGATCCGTGGAGACATTTAGTCTAGCCATGTGATAGTTCTGTTGCAAAAAAATATTCTGTGTGATTGTTTGTATCTAACGAGCATGTTATAGTTATACTAAAAATCTTATTTTTAATTTATTTACATTTATGAAGTCAAACAGGCTCAACACTGTTAGAGGCTTATTTATAAAAGTTAATTCTGGGTAAAAGTTCTAAAGGAATCGCCATGGAAACTAATGTAAAGTTCCTGCTCTTTAGAACAGATTTAGAATTTTGTTCCAGAGTTTTTTAAATCACCCGCTACCCCGATAGCGCTTGATAATATAATCTAATAGTACTGAAAGAAAAATACCAATAGACAACTGTAACATCATAACTACAGTAATTAATCCAAACTATGTATAAGTATGCAAAAAAAAAAAGATTTTTCCCAATATGTATTGCAAACCCACATTTAAAATCAACTCTTAAATATAAAGTGTTCAGTCTGACATCTTCAAAGTCCATTGAAAATAGATGGACTGGTCCACTACCTTATTACAGAAAAAGAAGTGCATACAACCTGTAGGAACAATAAAAAGACAGAGGTGCAACATCAATAGTATGAAATCCATCATAATGTAATAAAAAAAAAAATACAAAACCTAAGAAATCACAAACATCTCTGGGATGCTTGCAGAAATGCTGGTAACAGCCAGAGATCATGCGGGGAAAATAAACATGCAGTGGTCTTTTGTGACTGCTTAGATTTTTAATAATTGTGTTCCTGCAAACTGCATAGAGCATCATCCTATGGTTTGGTCACGTTCCCAGTTTGTGAGGTACACTTAAAGTGTGGAGTCTGTTATGTACAGGTTGAAACATGTTTATATTGGTTGGTAGCACCATATACATGATAATTTTGGTGAGCCACTGGTTAATAAGAACTTTTGTCTCCTAGTGGGGTTGTAGCCCTGTGATACAATGCATTATATTGACGTTAAACTAAGTGCCTGGTTTGTTACTTTGTGCTAACAACAAGTCTTATGTAACCTGTTAAATTTCTCCACATATATACTTAAGTTCAGGAGCTCACTGTTGAAGGATATAGTAATCAAGCACTCCGGTCTATTTGCGGAAAGTGTATTCCATTGCCTCTCACTCCAGCTATTCTACACTCCTTGTTTCAATGGTCATACGTTCCATTTCTTTAGTTAATTTATTAAAATGCTTTGTACTTCAATTGTAGGAGGTACATTACTGAACACACGTGCTAACACCAGACAAGTTACAAGTGTTATTCCCACAGAAATCCCAAGTTTACAGTGCTAACATGAGCACAAGAGAGTCTCGGTGGACATAGGCAAATAAAGACTCTATTTCCACTTTATACGTGGACCCTCTGTGGCAACTGTACAGTGTTCAGGACAGTCTTTCAGACATAGCCCTGAATAGAACTGCAGAGCCAGAAAACCACATTTACTTACAAGTAGTGCATGTGTAAAGTGGATACCCAAAGGTGATCATTGTTGGTCTTTTTTGCATATGCCTACCTAGAATCCCTGAAAGTGGTGATTAGCACCAAATATTGGGTATTTCTGTGGGATAAATAAGTTGTCTGAGTTGGCTGGTATTTTCAGATATGCGATTAATAATGCCTTGGTTACCCACTGTATTTTTTGTGGAGGGAATTTCACCCACCTTTACCCCACCATAACAAAGATGCCTCTATTGTATGCAGTTCTTTTGCCATGGGATCTTTCCTTATTTAATATAATGCTCTTTCTGAAATTTGCTTGCCAGGGCCCAGCACATTAAATATGATGATTACTAATTTGATAGCTCAAAAGTATTTGACCCTAACACAGATGTTCCAAAGAACACTTATGCCCCAATGAACACATTCTATAAAAAAATGAAAGGAGCAGTAAATTAAATCCATGCTAGCATAGATCATAGCAAAGGCCAAACACTTAAAGGTTGTCACACTCTGAGGTAAATTCTTCCTGCGTGACTTCCATTGTGCTCCACCAGTGAGCATTTATAAACCTCTATATAGTGTAGCTGTATATAAATGCTAAGTAAAGAGTTGGATTTTAAAGATCCACCTAGTGGTGGACACTGATCTTCTGTTCTCACTAGGTGAACACTGGTAGTCTTGCCAGTACTGTAAGTTTCAAGCGGCAGTGCAATCCATTAGTACGCCTTCTGTGAAGCATCATCTCTATTCATAGTTTTCGGGATCAAACAAGGTTTTTTTTTTTTTTTTTTGTAAATAAAGAAAACTATATTATTTGCACCACTATCCCTTAGTAATAAAAACTGCCATAACACACATGGTTAAATTATATTGGTTACTCTGACTAATTACCTGTATCACAACATTTGATGTGGATTGTATTTTCCTTCTGTTTTTGGCAGCTTACAGATCTAAGTATGAGCATTTCAAGCTACAACATATGTATGTATTGCTGCCAGGCAATTCGAAAGCTGGTGGTATTGCTTGCATAGCCAACAATACCAGACATGACTGTGCATCATTTTAGTTTTAGAAGTATTGCTTTGTAGGGAAGATGAATGTACATCAAACAGTTTAGTCGAGGTTTTTTTTATTTAACCCTTGCAAATATCAAGTACAGTCAGCCTAATGGGAGAGGACCAAATTAGCTAGGAAACAACTACGGTACATTGATCAGTGGGCTGTTCATGTCACAAAACAAACAATTATTTCTTTCACATCCTTAGAAGCCAAAAGGTCTTATTTTATTATTTCCTATATTCTTTTAGCTCTGGGATATACAGGATTTCCAAATGGGTTTCACAGCTTTCCACGTGATGGTCCCGCCTACCCCTCATCTCATCATCCCACAATGGGGAACCTAAGACATCCTTCTGTTGTAGAGGAAGCCACGCATGGTCATATAACCCCAGATGATCAGGTAAGCAAAATGCAGGATGACCAACATCCAAGTTGTGCCACATTGTATGCAGGCTGTTACTTATTCGTATTGTATTATTACTTTTAGAAAGGAGGCTACAGCAAAAGAGATTTGACATTTAAAGAATGCACATTTTAAGGTTATTAGTCTAAAATGTCAAACCCATGGAAATATATAAATCTTGGGGTGATTTTAAAGGGATACTAAAACCTAAAATTTGACTACCATGCAAAATATGACAACTGGAATTAATAGTACATTTTAAAAAACTAAGAATTTTGCCTATAGTGTCCTCCATGCTGCCTGTTCGGCTCCCCGGCAGTTGTGCAGAGATAGCATGTGACCGGCGCGCATATGAAGTCATACGTGCGACGGTCACGTGACTGTCGGCACTTCCCTGCCACATTGCATTCTCTGTGCTGTTGTTCGGCTCCCCGTGCAGCCGGCACAGCGATGGTGAGGGGGGGATCTTCTGATTTTCTGATCTCCTCTCACCTCCGTCTCTGGCCGCAAGTGCGCTTTTTTTTTTTTATTTTTTTTTTTAAAGGGACGGGGTTTTTTTTGTATTTCCCCCCCCCCCCCCCTCACTACCACTCTGCTGGGGGGGGGCAATTGTCCCCCCCCCCCCTGGATCCATCACTGGTCGTTGTGCAACTACAAATGCAGACAAAACCAAGATTTTTGATTGTGACATTTTATATTTTAAATATGACAAGGAGTAGAATGTAGAATTATAATCCAAGTAGAATACATCTAATTAGTTTTTCCTTTCCATTTTCATAGTCCCACACCTATGTGAATACAGCCAGTGGGGAGGAAGAAATGGGAGGTCGACATTGCATGCACTCCTTGCCTGAGGCACATGCACCCTACCATGACCCACCCAGACATATGTTGGGTCCAGGGTGTTCTATGGAAGATCGAAACCCCCAGGTTTTTCTTCAGCCTGGGGAAGTGAAATTTGTGCTAGGCCCAGCTCCTGCCTACAGACGAATGCCTATGCGAGCAGAGGGATTCTGCCGACACCATAGGGACTGCCAGGGTCGTGTCTGTGGTTGTGATAGGGATCCCTTGCCACCGCACAATAATAACAATGAGTGCAAGGATCAGTGGAGCACACACAAATGTGCATATGAGAACATCAATGGCTTAGTGCCACCAGGAAGTATAGCTCTGCGCAGAGGGACAGTCAACAGGGGGCTCAAACTATCATCTGAGGGGCTGCCATACAACAGCTGTTCCCATCGTAGGACGGCAATGCTTCACTATGAGAACCTGCCTTCACTTCCCCCTGTGTGGGAGTGCCAATCCTTACAGCATGACGAAGAGGAAGATGAGGATGAGGAAGAGGACTCCTCTGCTGATGCCATGACACCATCATTAAATGGCTATCACGATGATCCTTTACAAAACTACATGAATGCAGAGAGCGCCTCAGCATGTGGTGGGTACCACCATCGACCAGACTGTCAAACACGCAGAAGCTGCCCACCCAATGTATTCAGCTTTGACTTCAGACGTCCGAGAGCAGAACAGAGGCAACTCAATTACATCCAAGTGGAACTGGAAGGAAAGACTGAGGGAAAGGGGAGGCAGATCCCTCAGATAACCTGTACCCCGGCACCAAATCACCCAGCTCGCCGCGCAGATTCTTATGCTGTCATTGACCTAAAAAAAACAGCTGCCATGTCTAGCCTGCAGCGTGCTATGCCTCGGGATGACGGTACTTCAAGAAAAACCCGGCATAATAGCACGGACCTGCCCCTGTGAAAGCAGATTGTTCCACCTAACCTTGTTTTTCTCTCTGCACTTTTACAAAAAGCCATCTCAGCGGCTCCTCATGGTTTCTTTTCCACCCCTCTCTGTGCTCCCTTTATGTGACTAAACCCTGTAATTTCCCCTGTGGAACAAACTTTCCCACACCACAAAGAATGTGAAAACTGACTTTTCGGCAGAGGGAAAAAGAAAGTGGGATTAGTGATGGCCACAGAGAAGATGGTGCGCCATCTTTGCAGCAAGAGACGTGGACTGAGAGCCTCTACCATAGCTGCATAACTATTGAAAAAGCTCTTTTGGGTCAAAACTGTGTTTGTCTGTTTCTGTTTGGATTTTTGTTTATTTATTTTTAATGTTGCTTTTGTGGGCATTTTTGTTCCCTCATTTGCTGACTTAAATTATTTAACTTATTTTTTTTTTCTATTTATTTTTTTTGTAATCATTCCATGCCATATTGTGCCCTAAGGAAGCATTGTCCAGTCTTGCTCCTGAGCAGAAGCTAATGGTTACTTCTGACCAATGTGCATTACTGGTTAGAGCCTTTACCTCTTGTCATGTCACCAAGACATTAGCATGTATCACAAGCAAAATAATTATGTATATATCCCAATAATGCATTTTGCAAAATCCAACATATGTGTAGGTGCTAATACTAAGAAAAGAAGGGCCTTTTAAAATGATAAGATATAGATATACATAGATAAGGGGGGGGGGGGGGGATCATTGAAAGCCCCTTATGTTACATACAGATTACTTGAATGCAAAGTGCCAAATATTTCTACCTGTGCCATATAGCAAAAAACAAGACTTATTTATGTAATTGCAGGTATTGAGATTCCCTTCCCTTGTCACATGTGTTTATGGTCCAAAGTTAATGGGTTATCCCTGCATGTTGGAGTTGTAGAAAAAATAAATAAATAACTCACCCAGCCACATTATAACATGTGTTCTAATAATGAACATCTGTTTGAAAAGTAAATCGTGTCACATTAGGATTAAAGCCTTTGATCCACTGCCAATATTAATACATTTATCTGGGCAACATTGGTGAGAGGCACTAGTTCAATGCTAAATTCTGCATATCCCCAATTAACGTCATCCCTAGCATGGAAAAAAAAAAGCAGTGGATATTTTTGTTAAAAAAATGGAATATGAAAGCAAACCAGCTCAGGGTACTAGAGGAACTGAATGGATATTTTTTTTTCACATGGATGTGTATATTGTGGAGTTCTCTTTGTGGGTTACTCTTTTTGGGATACTGACATTGTAGCTGCCACATTCTCATATGGTATAGGTCAGTGATGACGAACGTTTTTGGTCCCGAGTGCCCAATTTTTGACCGACACAAATTTGCAGACCACAAAGTGCCAACACCGCATACTCACACACGCTTATACTCATACACACACACGCTTATACTCACACACACGCTTATACTCACACACACGCTTATACTCACACACACGCTTATACTCATACACACGCACACTCATACACACGCACACTCATACACACGCACACTCACACACGCACACTCATACACACGCACACTCATACACACGCACACTCATACACACGCACTCTCATACACACGCACTCTCATACACACGCACTTTCATACACACGCACACTCATACACACGCACACTCATACACACGCACACTCATACACACGCACACTCATACACACGCACACTCATACACACGCACACTCATACACACGCACACTCATACACACGCACACTCATACACACGCACACTCATACACACGCACACTCATACACACGCACACTCACACACAGACTTATACTCATACACACACTTATAATTATACTCATGCGCACGCACACTTATACTCACACATACACACACACACACACATATACTCATACACACATATACTCATACACACACACTTATGCTAATACACACACACACACACACACTTATGCTAATACACACACACACACACTTTTACCCAAACACACACACACACTTTTACCCAAACACACACACACACTTTTACCCAAACACACACACACACACTTTTACCCAAACACACACACACACACTTTTACCCAAACACACACACACACACTTTTACCCAAACACACACACACACACACTTTTACCCAAACACACACACACACACACTTTTACCCAAACACACACACACACTTTTACCCAAACACACACACACACTTTTACCCAAACACACACACACACTTTTACCCAAACACACACACACACTTTTACCCAAACACACACACACACTTTTACCCAAACACACACACACACTTTTACCCAAACACACACACACACTTTTACCCAAACACACACACACACTTTTACCCAAACACACACACACACTTTTACCCAAACACACACACACACTTTTACCCAAAAACACACACACTTTTACCCAAAAACACACACACTTTTACCCAAAAACACACACACTTTTACCCAAAAACACACACACTTTTACCCAAACACACACACACTTTTACCCAAACACACACACACTTTTACCCAAACACACACACACTTTTACCCAAACACACACACACTTTTACCCAAACACACACACACTTTTACCCAAACACACACACACTTTTACCCAAACACACACACACTTTTACCCAAACACACACACACTTTTACCCAAACACACACACACTTTTACCCAAACACACACACACTTTTACCCAAACACACACACACTTCTCATACACACACACACACACACACTTCCTTATACTCATACACTTATACTCATACACTTATACTCATACACTTATACTCATACACTTATACTCATACACTTATACTCATACACTTATACTCATACTCCCACACACACTTATACTCATACTCACACACTTATACTCATACTCACACACTTATACTCATACTCACACACTTATACTCATACTCACACACTTATACCCAAACACACACACTTATACTCATACAGACACTCATGCACACACACACACACACACACACACTCACACACACTTATACCCAAACACACACACATACTCACACACACACACTTATACTCACACACACACACTTATACTCACACACACACACTTATACTCACACACACACACTTATCATATTCATACTCACACACACACACACTTATCATATTCATACTCACACACACACACACTTATCATATTCATACTCACACACACACACACTTATCATATTCATACTCACACACACACACACTTATCATATTCATACTCACACACACACACACACTTATCATATTCATACTCACACACACACACACTTATCATACTCACACACACACACTTATACTTACAAACGCACACACACATGCAGGTTCAGCTCTCACCGCTTATCTGCTCCATTGTCCTGGAGGTGCAGGCATCAGTGTAGTAGACGGGCGCTGCCGGTCACCTGCTTCTTCTCCAGATGATTGACGCATGTGCGTTATGTGAAGAAGCGTTCAAGTCGGAAAGCAAACGGTTTATTGCTTTCCGACTTGAACGCTTCTTCATAGAAAACGCATGCACCAATCATCTGGAGAAGAAGCAGATGACCGGCGGTGCCCGTCTATTACACTGTTGTCTGTACCTCCAGGACAACGGAGCAGATAAGCGGTGAGAGCTGAACCTGGCCGCGTGCCACTGCTGAGGGCTCGGCGTGCCAGTAGTGGCACGCGTGCGATAGGTTCGCCACCGCTGGTATAGGTAGTAGATATAGTGCTACTTTCTGCCACCTTTCTATTGATAACATATAGTTGGACGTTTTTCAATGGTGGTGTTTAGAATACCACAGTAGCAAGTTACACACATGGTTAGATTATGATCAATTGTTTACAATTTGTCCATTATTGACACAGAGTAGTCTAGGCCTTGTGTTTGTACTATTTGTTGAGTCTGCTCCTGTGTGAAAAATTGGCATTTCTAAGAAGACTTTGCATTATGTATCATCCTGACATATAATCGGATAACTTAGATTTAATTTTCCTTTATGTGGAAAAGCAGTTTAAGGTTTTTTTAAGCCATGTCAAATGAAAAAGAAAATGTCGATTCCCGCCTCCCCTCCCTTCCAAGTATTTTTATTGATTGTGGAGATTTAGAATGTATTTTGCAATGAATATACTTAGAACTCTCCTCTATAAGTATTTGAACGATGTTATTTACTTGTGAGTGGTTAAAAACACCATGCTACCTACTGCACACTATAAAAAAAATGTTTTTCAAAACTGTAAACAAGTAGTTAAAATTATATTTTATTGGTTAAGAGTATCATTTTAATTCTACTTCTTTCTTGTTTTTCCACAGCTAACAGGGTACTGATCTTTAACTACCGTATTTATCGGCGTATAACACGCGCCGGCGTATAACACGCGCCGGCGTATAACACGCGCCGGCGTATAACACGCACCTCATTTTAAGAAGGAAATTTTAGGAACAAAAACTTAAATTTTAAATAAAGAACTTTGAAGCCCAATATTCCATTTTAATATGCCAGATATTGCCCCTAATATGCCATTTTAATATGCCAGGATATTGCCCCCAATATGCCATTTAATATGCCAGGATATTGCCCCCAATATGCCATTTAATATGCAGGATATTGCCCCCAATATGCCATTTAATATGCAGGATATTGCCCCCAATATGCCATTTAATATGCAGGATATTGCCCCCAATATGCCATTTAATATGCAGGATATTGCCCCCAATATGCCATTTTAATATGCCAGATATTGCCCCCAATATGCCATTTTAATATGCCAGATATTGCCCCCAATATGCCATTTTAATATGCCAGATATTGCCCCCAATATGCCAGGATATTGCCCCCAATATGCCATTTTAATATGCCAGATATTGCCCCCAATATGCCATTTTAATATGCCAGATATTGCCCCCAATATGCCATGATATTGCCCCCAATATGCCATTTAATATGCCATGATATTGCCCCCAATATGCCAGGATATTGCCCCTTAGTATGCTCGTTATGCCACCCTCCTCCCCCAGACCCCAGTACTTACCTCGTTCCTGCTCTGTCCCCCGGTGCTCTGAAGCTGCGTGGCTGTGAGGGAAGCATTGTGAGTTTCCCTCCAGCCGCGCGGTCAATAAAGTTTGTTTAAAAAAAAAAAAACACTTTATTGACCGCGCGGCTGGAGCGAAGCTCACAACGCTTCCCTCACAGCCACGCAGCTTCAGAGCACCGGGGGACAGAGCAGGAACGAGGTAAGTTTTAGATTATTTTTTTTTTCGGCGTATAACACGCACACAACATTTTCCCCCTATTTTCAGGGAGAAAAAGTGCGTGTTATACGCCGATAAATACAGTATTTAAAAACTCTAGCATTAATTTGGCAGTTGTCAAACAAAATGTGCAGTACTGCCCCTTTTTATTTTTCCATTGCTTCTAAGAGTGTGTTGAATTATTCCTAAATGCCATATCTTACCCATTTCATATACAGGCCTATGCTGCTCACATGTCCAATATTATCTTTGTAGAGAGGAAAATATCTGCTAAAAGTCAGTTTTCTCTATGTACCATCCCATTAACTTTAGGTTGGTTACTTATGGGCTTCAGATGAAGTATTTTGAGAAACCATGGTTTTTTTTTTTTATCTGCAATCAAAAAAATAATAAGTTCTGTTTAATTGAAAAAAGTGTAGTCCATTTTATATAGAACTGTTTTAATGAAATAATGCAAATAAGGTACCTTATTGAGCCCTCTTTGCTCCAAATAAAATGAACCGGGAGTGGACATGTTTAGAATCTTCGGTCAGATAGGTGAGATCATCCTAGGTGAATTAAGGTATGACCCAAGAGTCTAAACATGTCCCCCACCTGATCAAGCTAAACAGAACATTAAGTGTTCAGTAAGGTACTTTATTTGTATTCTTACAAGCATTTATATTTAAAATTCCTACAATCTTTCAACTAACCATAACCTGCTAACTAAAGCGGGATTGCAACCAGTGCACATATCACTTTTTTTTTTTTTAAACATTAATAGCTAATTAATATGTAGAAGTGCAATCACATTGCCATAGGTTTTTTTGTGTGATTATTCCTCTATTTTGGTGAAAGCTGACTGCTTCTTCTGTCTGTGGAAGGAGACGAGATCAGGGCCAGATCTAATTTGTTTTCCTTTGCTTGCCTAACAGCTAAGGGAACACGTCCGTCATTTTGAAACTAAATATCTATTTTTTTTTTTTTTTTAAAGACACTAATTGAAAGACAAAAAGCACAAACTACTTTTTGATAAATATACTTAAATAGGTCTTAGTGACGTGATCAAATGATTATGATAATTATTCTTGCTTAATCAGTAGTAACTCAAATACTGAATTGTTACTTGTGCTAAAGCCAGTTCTGTTCATTTATTTGGCTGGTTTATGAACCCATGTGTTAGAAAGTGGGACTGATGCATGTTGTTTTACACTGACAAGTTCCTATATTACACTGGATAACATACTAGTTTATTAGTTATTGCTTGTTATACTGTCAAGCTTTTTTACTTTTTTGAAGAATTTGGCACTATAACATTTAGCAGCTAGCAAGTAACAAATTAAAAAGTGCACCTCTCATGCACACTGATGCGGTTATAAGTTATAGAATATAATTCCATCTATAACCAAATGTCTAGCAAATGTATGGATAAAATATTTTTAGTTTATGTGACTGTATTATTGGTGGTGAGATTTAACCTATTGGTGCATTCTGGGCACCTGCAAACAGATCCATAAAGAAAACTTCAGGTAAGCATATTATTCCATTCCGTACATTGCTGGTGTTTTGGCTAGTATGGTGTGTTAGCTAAATCTTATTACTGACTTGGGAACTTTGGCATGTACACATTGGAGAATAGCAGGTCTGCTGGGACTGTTTAATCTTAAAAAGGGATTTTAGACTACTACATTCTCATCAGAAGGCATTATATTATGACACTTTTTTCCAGGAATATTCTGGTACAGTCCTTTTTTTTTCTTTCTTTATTGAAATGAGCCAAAATTTAATATATTTCTAGGGTGTATTAAGTCCATTACATTGGAGTGTTTAATAGTCAATCTGTATGCAGTAATACAGACAAATCCATATTTAAAAGAGCCAAATGTCTATTAGATTTCTTCATATCATGTTTTTGAAAGTAGTTTGGAACTACATTCCATAGTTGTGCTGATCAGGTTTTAATATTGAAGGTTGGGGAGAAGATTAACCCACAGGTAAACGTTATTATGGAGCCTAATCATTGACTTTAGGCTACTTAATTTTACTTTAGGTAAATTAATTCACTCTGTTATTCACCGGTATAGTGTAAGCAAAATGCTCTCTGAACGTAAGACGGTAATGACTGAGCAAAAGTAGATTTTAGATGTCAATGTACATTTTTGGGAGAGCCGAGTAAAATTCTTAAACATGGACTGCTGCTTTGCTTTAATGTGTTAACAATAAAGCAAGCACAAAGACATTACACCAACAGGAGATGTTACAGTAAGTAAGAGACTTGTAAATGAGCTTGATTCTTCTTACTCAATCCAGTGTTTGCATTTATTGCAATATTGTAAATTCACTTTTTTGAAAGTAAACAGTAGACTTTTTTAAATTCTATTATTTAACTCGGTCAAGTGTTTAAGTTATTGGACCACTGGGCGTTCCCGGATCAATTCAAAGTGTGTCGTACCTATCCGTGGTTGTGTGTTTTGAATATTGAGTATTTCTGGCACCGGAGGAGAGGAGATCTGCTCCAACTCCATTTTCAGGCTCACTGTGGAACATTTTTTACATTCCATCCCTGTTTATATTCCATTGATTAAGTACTTAATGCAAAATAAAATTGACCAGTGATTCCAAACTGGAGAAAGCTAATGTCTTATTGTGCACTTGGAGTGTATAAAGAATAAAGAGATGATTAAATAAGTTTTCTACGTGCAATACTGATTTTGGATGTCTATTTTCTGACTTATATTATGCACAGAGGTTGCAACATGTTCTTGGAATTGGCTAGGGGAAGAAAATGATTGTTTGAAATTATACTAGATAGTAATAGATTAATAGTATAAATATAGGAGACCAGTAGAGTTAAATTGATATATTTTATTGGCTAACTGAGTAGGTTTATAATGCAAGCTTTTAAGACCTACTCAGTTAGCCAAAGACCTCGAAGGCAGTGCTTTCCAAACTTTTCCTGTTGGTGACACACTTCTTAGACCTGACTCATTCAATTTTACTGGCAAACTGGAAGTTAAACCAATGCCTTCTATAAGATATGGACACAACATTACTCACGAAAACCTTTCATGTATATTATTAAAATGTAAAAAAAAAATGCCACTGTTAGTATTCCCATTGAATATACCATAGTTTGCCCATTAACATATGCCCAAGCCAGGTGCCTATTAAATATGGCAATGTTAGTTTGCATTTAATATGTTCCCCCAGCCAAGTGCCTAATAACACCAACACCCCCCCCCCCCCCCCCCCCCCCTGTACTCCACTGCTGGAGTGAAGTTCCCAGTCGTCTTTTCACTCACTGGTCACCTCAATCTTTAGTCTTTCCACCTTGCACAGGAGGGGGGGGAATAAATTATCTGGTGGCAATGATCGCAAGGCAGAAACACTGCATAGGCAGTGGATGGGGACTGACTCCGTGTGCACACTGCAGCTGACACTAATGTGTCGTGACACACGGGTTGGTAAGCTCTGCTCTAAGGTCTTTAAAGCTTGCACTCTAAACCTACTCAGCCAATAAAGGTATCAACTTAACTACTGGTCTCTTGTATTTATACAGCTAACAAGGTACCAACTCTCACCAATAGTTTAAATACACGTATGTTTTCATGTTCACAAAATGTACCAAAGAAAAGGTCTATTGAAGCAAAAACACTTTCCAATGTTTTATTACTTGTATAATAATCAACCGGTCCTCTCAATTACACTTTCTGAATTGCTAATATTGTTTTGGTTTTAACCTGAAAAGAGCTTACTCTAACTCTTACTTCTGATTCCAAGCAAATGCATGCATGTTTGGACATTTATTTGAGGGACAGACATAATTTTATATGGTGCCCTGCAGAATGCATAATTTATATCTACTCAGAGGGAAATCAATCTAGGAGTAGATGCCAAAGGAACTACTTTGATTAACTGGCTGCCCCTGGACACACATTCGGGAGGGAAACATGTAAATGGTATTTGTACTGCAAAAAAACAGACTAACCTGGCAAATTTAGCTTGCATTCTATCACTGGTGGAAATACTGACAGATGTTTGCAGTATATAGACTTCTGTGCAATATAATTATGCAAACATAGCAAGTAATAGTTAACATTTGGGAGATTATTTGCCTTTTTTTTCCTCCCAGGCTCCAGCCTAATGCTAGCCTGGAGCCTTAGCTGCAAACATTATATTTGTTAGCAAATTAAATGTGCAGACTTTAATGAATACATACATTTTTATAATTATTCTTGAAGGTTCTCTATAAACAATATTTAGGTGACAGTATAAAAGGGAAAATCTATTCATACTTACTGTAATTTTCTTTTCCTGGTCATAGGCCATGGGAGCACAGCAATGGGTAGCTCCTCCCTGTCCCTAATTTGACAGGAACTAATTTAAGTAAGGCTATAAATAACCCCTCCTACCCCTACTCATTCAGTCTTGTTTCCAGCAATATCCCATGGTGGGGTCTTTGTGCTGCCAGGACCAGGAAAATAAAATTGATCAAATGCAAGTGTATCAGCACACACAAAAGGTGACAAATATAAAGTAATAAAATTAATGAATTGGAGGCAGACAGAACAGTTATACCAAACCTATCAAATTGACCTGCCCTCACATCCAACTGATAATGTCTAATAAAGGTGCTTTACACATCAGTTCTGGGGGCTCTTTAGCAGCTGCTGCCCAAGAGGAAGAAAGGGACCGTGTGGAATGGGCTTCTGGCACCGGGACTCCTGAAGCCTTGTAAGCCTGGATGATAGCTAATAAGATCCATCTACTGCTAACTGTTTTTGAAGCTTGATGGCCTCTCCTGACACTATGGTAGACTTTGAGAAATACGCCAGGCCGAAGTCCTTTTTAAATAAATTTCCAGGCATCTAACCAAATCTATAGAGGAAAGATTACATTCTTCTCCACTGGACTGAACCTCAGGTTGCAACGATGGGAGCACTATTTCTTCATTCATGTGGAATGCTGAAGTCACTTTGGGGTGAAATTCAGAAACTGTTCTTAAGATCACACTATCATTGTGAAAGGCCATTAGTAGAATGGTCGTGATGGTAAGCAGATGAGGTGGGAGGCTCAAAGGGATGAGATTTCAGTGCTTTAAGAACCAGTGGTAAATCCCAAAGACGACCCAATGGTTTGATAGGTGGATTGATCTTTAGCACTTCTGTCATAAATCATGATATATCCAGGCCCATCTGTGGTTTGTAAGAGCCAATAGGGATGGAATATCCACTTTTAAAGTATTATAGCTCAGTCCTTTATCTAGGCCGGCCTGTAGAAACTCCAGGAAGTAGACGGATTCTGAATGTCAATCTGTTTGGAAATAGCCCATGTTGAAAATACGTCCCATACTTTGTAATACGTGGCTTAAGTGCAACATTTCCTGGCTTTCAACAGAGTTTCAATCGCTGCCTGGGAAAACACTTTATCTTTTAGCCCTTCCCTTTCAACTTCAACACCATCAGGTAGAAAGAGGCTGGATCTGGGTGAAGATTGGTCCTTGTTATAGCAGAGATGGAACTTCTGGAAGCTTCCATGGGGTTTCCTTGCAGAGACTCAGCAGGAGTGGAAACCATGGTCTGCGTGGCCAGTACGGAGGTATGAGGATGATTGTTACCTTCTCTTGTGTTAGTCTCCTCAGGACCGGGAAGATGAGTGACGTTGGAGGGAATACGTATCCCAGTTTGAAATGCCATTTGCATTATAGTGTATCTCTTCCGATAGCACGAGGGTCCAGCTTTTTGGAGAAGAAATTGCTCACATTCTTGTTGTGGTTTGTTGCCATTTAGTCTACTTGTGGAAGACCCCATTTTTTGACTATGACTTGGAAAATCTTGGTTGATAAACTCCATTCTTCTGGATCTATTACCACCCTGCTGAGGAAATCTGTATAAGAATTCTCTACTCCTTGATGGCTGATATAAGCTACAACTGTTGCATTGTCAGTTCTGATTTTTACCTATTTCTGTTTTAGTTGTTGTTGGAAATGCTTTAGGGCTTTGAGTACTGCAAGAAGCTCTAGGAGATTGAAAGTAGTGTCTGCTGCAGCAAATGTGCATTTCCCTTGTATGCATTTATTCTGGAGATGCAGACATCCTCAATGCTGTCCGACACTTCCATCTATTATGACGGACCAGCTGTCCTTCATAGTAGACGGAGGTGTCGGGCAGCATGGAGGATGTCTGCACGTATCGTGCAGACATCCCCCGGCTGCCCCCGCTAGCCACCAGGGATTGTCGGATTATTAATAACCATACAAATATGAATATGAGTTATTAATTATGAATCATAAAAAAATATGGAAATTGATGATTCATATATATGGGTCCGACTAAAAATACCCATATCAAGAATTTGTTATGTATGTGAGAGTTTGGATGACGTTTTTACAAAAGTAAATACAATGCAACAATTATTAATAAAATAATAATGAATTTATTGAACATAGAATAAAGATCAAACGGTAAGCAAAATAGCATAACAACAAAATACAATATCAATAGATGTTAATCATAATTCACATGTATCACTTATAACATAAGTAAGTAGGACAAAACATGAATTATGCAGCTCTGTACCTATATCAACATGAATGTAGAATACTTTATTATGCAGTACGTTTCTGACCGTAAGATGGCCATGCATTTTATTTAGATAAAACCTACATTGATAATGTTTAGTAGTTAAAATGGTTAATGATAGTACACCATAATTACCTACAAATTACCAGCATATACTCTGCTTAGGTAAGGTAATATTACTAAATCATATCACTACTCAAGGTGGCTATTTCTTAATATGCTCGGTAAATGATAATGTATGTATTCTAGCTTAGACTTTAAGAATGAGAATCTTAGATAATCTCTGGAGATTATATATTACATATTTGGGTAAATAGCTAGACCATAAGAATTTATGGTTCTTGGTAATATCTATAGGATATTCCTCTGGCTTCCTTCTGCAGAAAGGATGACAGATAAACACCAGGCTAAAACATATAGATCCCAGAAATTGTGGGATTTAAGTTAACTTTACCCAAATATATATGCTAATGACATCCATAAAAATTGAGATTATGCTAGAAACAAATTACCACATTTATACATTACCGGCAGAGGTTGGTTTGCAGTTGGGACTCCTTCCATTGAAGAATTGAGTGATGGGAGTTACTCCTGGGATTTAGCTCACTACTATGGGTATGGAGATATCTATTGTTATAGTGAACATGTGCTATTAAAAGCCTCATATTCCTGAGTTCTCCCCAGAAGGAGAGAGACTCAGCCCGTTTCTAAAACATTCCCATTTCTCACCCCACTAGTGGCAGCTCTCCCAAAATCAGTCCCCCCAGGTCTTTTCAGGGATCTCAGTTCTCATTCTACACCCCCAGTATCAACTTATCAACCAAACCTTATCTCAGACTCACACCCTGTTTCTGTAACTTCTAGCCAATTGAATGGATGGGTGTATTTAATTTAAATGAGATGATGTCACGATTTATAGCTATACCTGGATTGTGAGTATAATGTAATACAATATATATGTTGCAATATATAGAAGTGTTAATACAATTTGAAATTATAGTAAATATTTATCATATTCTTAGTCTTATCATTGCACATTACATAAAAATGTATAAAAAAAAATGTATACCGCACTAATAAAACAATAAAAACAATATTCTAATTAATATGTAGGATTCATTATACTTTACATATTTATTAGTGAAGGTGTGATATCATTATATATTTTAATGGGTGATTTGAATCAACTAGGTGTATTTATAATAACCCTTATTAGATTCTACAAATCAAAAATCCCAATAATCTCAATGTGTCTGTGTCTGTCAGTTTCTGCCAGTTTGGGTGGGCTAGCAAGTTGCAGAGAAGCCCCCCTTCTCCTCTAGTATGTATATAGACACAGCTGTGTCTTCAGAAATACAATGAGAGTCATAAACGACTAACAATGCCCACCTTATCTGTTCCAGTGATACTAGATAACAGAGTTAGGAATTTTATCCTCAGGGACACATAATAAGTTTTTAACACACAGAAGCATGTCCAAAAACTGTCACAAAATGGAGGCTGTTTGCATTCATCTTGTTATCCTTAGCTTTTGCTTTATTCACATGTACCAGTCTCGAGATTATTGTTCAATACCTCTGACAGGATCAAGAAATAGGTGAGGGGGAGGGGGGGGGGCAGAGAAACGAGGGGAGGGGGGCAGAGCAACAAGGGAGGGAGGAAGAGACAGACAATGGGGGGGGGGGAGAGACAGAGACAGGGGGAGCGTGGGGGGAGAAAAAGGGAGGGGGAGAGAGAGACAACACTAAGGGGGGGGGGGGAGAGACAAAGCTGGAGGCAAGGGAAAGAGAGAGGCAGCATTGGCAATATGGCACATAAAAGGAAAAAAAAACAAGAAATGCATTTTTTGATATAATTTTTGTATTAAAAAAGCAATTTACATTGTTTGCCATACCTGCTACCTCTTGGTCCCTGCAGGAAATTAGTTAAAAAAGGCATGTGTATCTTGCTACCCCTAGGGCAGTGATGGCGAACCTTTTTGAGCCCGAGTGCCCAAACCACAATACATGCCAACTTTTTTCCCTCAAAGTGCAAACACGGCAATTAAACCTGAATACTGAGGTTTAAGTTTAGAAAAAACAACTCTACAGTTGTCCGAACTAATTAACATCTTTTGTTTTAAAAGAAGAACAAAACAACAGAGAGTTCAATGATACAAACTGTTTTTTTTTTTATTGAAAATCATAAATTCTAGTAAATTAAAACACACCGCTGAATACACACACACAGTCTGCTGAAACACACACTGCTGAATACACGCTGCTGAATACACACACACACACACACACACACACAATGCCGAGTACACACTGTCTGCTGAATACACACACACAGACCGCTGAGTACACACACACACACAGACCTCTGAGTACACACACACACACACACAGACCTCTAAGTATACACACACACACACACACACACACAGACCTCTGAGTACACACACACACACAGACCACTGAGTACACACACACACCGCTAAGTACACACACACCGCTGAGTACACACATACAGACTTATAAATACACACATATACTGCATTGAGGGGTGCAGTGTATGTGTTTGTGTGTGAGGTGTGCTGTGTGAGTGGAGGTGCTGTGTGTGAGTGGGTGGGGGTGTGTGCGTCGGGGGTGTTATGTGAGGGGGGTGCTGCTGTGTGAGAGTGGGGGGGGTGCTGTGTGTAAAGGGGGGGGGGGGGTTGCTGCCGGTAGAATATATATATATTTTTTAATAATCATTTAAAAAAATTATTCATTTTTATTTATCCCCCCCCTCCCTTCTTCTTACCTTTGGTGAAGGAGGGGGGGACACAGTTGGTGGTGGTAGCAGCTGTATGCCTCGTGTCCACAATGCTGTGTGGAGCGTTGCCATGGGAACGCGCGGCAACGCTCCCCACAGCCTTCTCGCGGGAGGATCTGCTTCTCAGATCCCTCCCCTTGCCGGCTGCCTCCATGTCCTCCGGAGTGATAGCAGAGTAGGCGCCTTCCGTTTTGAGCAGGCAGTTGCCTACTCTGCATTAGTGCCTACCCGCAACAGCTGTTTCCCACCTCGCGGCGACCTATGTCCGCGTGCCCACAGAAAGGGCCCCGCACGCGTGCCATAGGTTCGCCATCACTGCCCTAGGGTCACTGCAAGTTTACCCCTGGTCACTAAATGGTTTTTTCAGAGGGACACCTTTGCGCAGGGCTGTTTACTGAAGCTTCCCAAGGAAGAGAGGCTGAACTCCCTTGGGGCAGAAGGTAATAACCCTCAGGTATGTCAAAAAGAAAAAAAAATAGTCTCTGTAAATGACTAATGTTGTTCTATAGCAGGGGTGTCCAAGTTTTTTTTTCCAGTGGGCCACTTCACAAGAAATGTATGTGTGCGTGGGCCACATTAATTTTTCATTGAGAAAAAACTATAAATAATATCATATTCATTATTCATACATATATAAAATTCACATTAATGTGCAGTGTGTGAGTGTATCACAGACTCCGCAGCAATAAAGTGCACACTCACTGCACATTACTGTATCACAATACAAAATAAGACACGCAGCAAAACTCACATTAATTACACATACAATCTCACTTCCAAATACATACATTCACTGCCACAAATACACACAGTGACACTTACAAACACAGCTACTTACACACAGAAGCACACCTCGACACCCTTATACACAGACACCCTTATATATACAAATACACATGTACAAACATCCAGACACACTTAAACACCCAGGAACACCCTTCCACACACACATACCTTTACACAGATACTTACACACACACACACTCCCTTACACAGGTACCTACACACACACTCCCTTACACAGGTACCTACACACACACTCCCTTACACAGATACCTACACACACTCCCTTACACAGGTACCTACACACACACTCCCTTACACAGATACCTACACACACCCTCCCTTACACAGATACCTACACACACACTCCCTTACACAGATACCTACACACACTCCCTTACACAGGTACCTACACACACACTCCCTTACACAGATACCCCCACACACACACACACACACTCCCTTACACAGATACCTACACACACACACACACACTCCCTTACACAGATACCTACACACACACACACTCCCTTACACAGGTACCTACACACACACTCCCTTACACAGATACCTACATACACACTCCCTTACAGATACCTACACACACACACACACACACACACTCCCTTACACAGATACCTACACACATACACACACTCTCTTACACAGAAACCTACACACATACACACACTCTCTTACACAGATACCTACACACATACACACACTCCCTTACACAGATAGACACACACAGACACCCTGCCCCGCATGCTCACAAACTCCCTTCCAGGCAGACTCCCTTCCACACACACTCTTCCACACATGCACACAGACTCCCTTCCAGGCAAACTCCCTTCCACACATGCACAGATACAATTACACAAATTTATTTTCTTTTTTTTTACCAAAATAATGTGACATTGTCAAAGTCGTCATTAGCCTCCAATCGGGAAGTCATCATCTTCTGAGCGCCTGGATGTCACCTGACACCAGGCGCTCTGGCCATATTAGGGAGCATGGTGGCTGAGCATGCAGCCCTCACGCTGCGCTCTCCCATATTAAGAGAATGTTGGCACTAAACGGAGGCGATTACCGCATCCAATATCATGCGGGCCGCACCTACTATAGGGATAGGACAGGAACAAAAAGACTGGAGAGTAGGGGGTTGGAGAGGTTATATATACCCTTATTTAAATTAGTTCCTGTCTACATAGGGATAGGGAGGAGCTACCCATTGTTGTGCCACCATGGATATGGCCAGGAAAATATAGGAAATATATCTATCTATATAGATAGATATGTATCTATAGATATACTCATTTCTCATAGCACCATACAGCAAAATATTTAACCTCTTTCCACCCATGATACGGACATTGCCCTTGTAGAGTGTGCTCGTCAGAGTCATAAGTTTGTATGTCAATTTTATGGTGTCAGTGAGTCATGTTGCTTTGGAAGTCCGCCAACCTTTGGACCATGGAAATTTACAGACTGAAGATCTGTAGGTTGTGGACCATCGAAGGTAGCACAAGTGATTGATTAACATTTGATTTCACCAATACTTTAGTCAGGAACGTATGCTTGAAGTGTAGTACCACCTTATCATGATGGATTATCAAGAACTCTTCTGCTGAAAACAATACCTGAAGCTCACCCACTCGTTTTGCTGACATGATTGCTACCAAAAATACAGATTTAAGGGAAAGTAGTTTAAGAAACACTTTGTCCAGGAGTCCATATGGTGCTTTGCACAAAACCTGCAAAACCAAAAGTGGGTGGACGGCAAAGAAATGCAAGAAATGGCACCTGTACCATGTACAATGACACCTGTAACTTGACAGTAGAAACGCAGTATCCGGCAGAGAAACCATCCTGAAGAAAAGACAGAATAAAAATCACAGAAGGGCAAATACTGAAAATATTCTTAGCCCTATGTATTGGATGGTGAAGATTAGTAAATGCTCTATTTAAATTAATACCAGATATGGTATCAATTGGTGTCTGTTTAACAGTTTACAGTTTGGTTCCCACGGTTACACAATAACAATAGAAGCCAAATGAGCATTACCTCAACAACAAATTAATAAGGTATACTGGTCAATCACACAAATATTGGTAAATATATTGAATGAACAGACAAAAGTCTAAAGTTTGATAAAAGTATAAACAAAACTAATGTTCAACAACATCTCCTGAGTACAGGGATACCACCCACGCATAGGTTTGTTGGGTTGTTTGGGGGCTAAAGGGCCACATTTTGAAGGTGCGCATTTTCAACTTGGAATTTTGACGTGTAGTCAGCCTGAGCCCATCTTGCATTTGGGACTTTTTTTTAATGTAGGACAGTGTATTTTACCCAAAAACGTATATATTTTGTAAAAGTAGACACCCTAGGCTATTTTAAATGGTGGTATTTTAACACTTTCCATGCACCAATTCTACCACCAGCCTTTGTCAAAGTTTGTGGTAGTCATTTTATTGTGTATTTTTTCCCACATACATTGTACTTTAGACACAAATTCACATATTTCGGTATGTTTCACAAACAATACCACAATATATGTTCAGCAACATCTCCGAGCACAGGGATACCACCCATGCATAGCTTTGTCAGCTTTGTTGGTGGTTGAAAGGATTACATTTGAGAGGTGCAATTAATTACAATTAATAAATGATATTATACAGATCTATCTCTTTCCCTCACTAAAACTCAAGTGAGGAGAGGGAGGCAGATCCATATGTGTCAGAACAATATTTACCAATATTGATCTAACCAGACAATGGTGATGCTCATCTGAGAAATCACCAAACCACCTTTGCCACTGATCGGCTGTTACTGATAGCTATACACGCGTTCAGACAGCTTCAAAAGGAATACACGTAATCCCCTAGTGGGTATAATTAACCCCTAGCGAGTGTGACAAAAAAAAATGCTGATAGCAAAAGAAAATCCTTCTGCGACCAGATTGCTCCATATGAGCTGCTTAGGCAGTGACCATATGCGCTGCTTAGGCAGTGACCATATGCACTGCTTTGGCCGTGACCATATGTGCTGCTTAGGCAGTGATATACAGCAAGGAAGGGGTTAATAGCTCTTAAAAGAGCCTTTGATATACTGTAATAAATCACAGTAAAAAAAATTAACCCCTAAAAAAATGCACAGACAGCAAAAAATTTGCTGCTGTGTAACATCACTGCGTACACATCGATCAATTGCAGGGAAGGGGTTAAATACTGGAAACGGCTTTTATAAAAGCCTTTGGGTCTCAATTTTATTAAATATATTATAATTAAAAACTTACATTATACAGCTCTGTCCGTCTCCCTCACTAAAACTCAAGTGAGAGGGAGGCAGATCTACACGGGTCAGATCAAATATTTACAAATATTGATCTAACCAGGCGAATGGTGATGCTCACCTGAGCAAACGCCAACCCGCCTTTGCCACTGATCAGCTGTTACTGATCGCTATACATGCGCTCAGACAGCTAAAAAAAATTTTTTTACGTTGAACGTACTCCCCTACTGGGTATAATTAACCCGTGATGGGTGTAATAAAAAAGTTTAAAAAAAAATGTAAAAATGCTTCTGCAGCAAGATTGCTGCATTTGCGTCAGATCGCTGCTTAGGCAGTGATCTACAGCAAGCAAGGGGTTAATCTCTCTTAAAAGAGCCTTTTTTATACTGTAATGAATTACAGTAAAAAAATTAACCCCTAAAAAATGCACAGACAGCAAAAAATGTGCTGCTGTGTATGATCACTGCGTACACAGCGATCAATGGCAGGGAAGGGGTTAAACACTTGAAATGGCTTTTATAAAAGCCCTTGGTTACTAAAATTTTATTAAATATTTTAAATTTTATTATTTTATTTTATTTTTTACTTTATCTGATTTGTCTCTCTCCCTTACTAAAACTAGTAAGGAGAGGGAGGCAGATCAATACTTCTCAAAGGCAATATTTAGTAATATTGCCTTTGACTGTATGATAAGTGCTCATCAGAGCACTTACCATACATGCCTGCACACAGATCACACAGATCTGCTGTGCCGGCATTGATTGGCTCCCCCTAGAGCATTGGAAGTGAAATACTTTCACTTCCGATGCTCTTGCCATTAGAAGGGAAGCGCTGCCTGTACAGGCAGCGTTCCCTTCTAATGAGCTGATGGGGTTGCTCAGGAGAGCGACCACCATCGGTTCTGGGGCAGCCGATGGTGCTGCTAAGTGCCTCGCTAGCGAGGCACTTTAGCAACACCGGAGGTGCTTAGGAAGCGAACAATCGTTCGCTTCCTAAGCACATGTGTGCAGCGGGCGCAGCCATTTTTAAATGGCTGCTACGATCACTCCGGGGAGTGATCGTAGCGCGCCCCTGCACTTTTTGGGAGTGTTGCACAATGCCTCTACCTAGAGGCATTGTAGCAACACCGATAGAGTGGTCGCTTTCTTTACTCTGTTAAGTGCATGACGTGTCGGCAAGTCCTCGATTTGCCGTGACGTGCCTGGCACGTCATCTGTCCTTAAGGGGTTAACATACACTGCTATAAACAATACAATCAGGTAAGAAATCTACTTAGCTCTATTAGTGGAGATTGAGCAGCTTAAACAGGATATGTCAGGCTTTCATTTTTACTTTTTTCTTTTCTTTCTCGCGATCGCGTCATTAGGCCACGCCCCTTCATTAGGCCACGCCCTTCAATGACGCGATCTTCCTGTGACTATAAATAACAGTCTGCAACAGACACAAATCGCTGAGTATTGTCTTTAGCAACTGTTGTTCCTGACTCCTTAGCTCCAAGCTACCTTAGAGTATCTTGCTACTTTCATTTTTGATTACCTGTTGCTGACCCGGATATCTTCGACCATTCTGATTTCTCCAATCCTGACTTTTTGAGCATGCTGGTCTGTTTGCTTAGAGGCTGAAGAAGTTCCCCGAACGAAACGCGTCCCTCTTGTTAAAGTGAAGTTACCTGGCCAGGTTCTCAATTCTTCCTTCTTTACTGACCAGCACGTTTCTATATCCATGTACTATTCATGGTATTTTGCTAACCCAATCAGCAAGTGAGTAATTTGACACTCTGCCTGTGGTTACCTTTGTATCTGTGTCTGTTGATTTGTATTTAAAGGCACATATCATTGTTTCTTGTTTTTAACAATTTGTCAATTTTTTTTTACATTTGTGTATATTTTTTCTATATGTATTTATATATTGCATTGGTTTTTATATATTATTAAATTTATATATTTTATATTTATTTACTATCTTTGGTTTTTTTATATTGATTGACACTTACTCTGTTTAACTGCCAAGCGCTGTCTACTCACCTTCCCATTCTGAATCGAATTGTGTACTTCTCCAATCCTCTGAATACGGACCGTCCCTGTTAACCTGCATTTTTCTCTATCACCTAACCGCAAGTACCTTCCATATCTTCAATCAAGTGTTCCATCATATTTTTTACTTAATACTTCAATCAAGTTACATATATTTTTCCATATTACATCAAACCATTTATTTTTTCTCTGCAATCAATATCAGTCAGTTTTTTTCTTCTTTTTGCTGCTAAACTTTAATACAAGAATTGCTTAAACGTTATACGTTGTGTGGATTGTCATTTATTTCTGAAGTTGAGTTTCCAAATATTCTTAAAGTCACAGCTACACTGACAAAATACTCAGCCCACCAAATGGAACCAGCAGAAATGGCATCCCAAATTCTTTCATTAACTCAAAGAGTGGATCATCTTACTCAAAGTGTTCAGGATTTACGTGTGGCACACGACCACCTACTTTCATACTCCACTGAATTGCAAAGCAGAAGTTTCACCACTCCCTCTCTGTTCCCCCAAGGGAATATCCAGAACCTTCTGTGTGAACCCCTGAAAAATTCTCTGGAGACAGATCCAAATACAGAAAATTCATAAATTCCTGCACCCTTCTATTTTCCCTGAAACCCAGATCTTATCCAACAGACAGGATAAAGGTGTGTACAATTATCTCATTTTTAAGAGGTGAACTCATGTCCTGGGCTCATACTTTTTTGGAAAGAGATGACCCTATCATCGATTCATTAGACCGGTTCCTCACCGAAATGTCTCTTTTATATGAGGATCAAAACAAACAGGCCACAGCAGATATGACCATCCACTCCTTGTCTCAAGGGAAACGTCCTGTTGAGGATTATATTGCTGAGTTTAAGAGATGGGCCGTAGACACTGAATGGAACGATATTTCCTTAAGGAATCAATTCCGTCTCGGACTATCTGAAGCTGTCAAGGATGAATTAGCCAGGACTGTTCTTCCTCCTACTCTAGATGCCACAATGCAATTGTCCATCAACATCGACAGATGTGTTAGAGAGAGGAAAGCCGAACGGTCCTCTACTAACAATCCTTGGAAGATAGCTATAACCCCTGTGAAACAAACCGACAAGACTTCCCCACCTGAACCTATGGAGCTGGGAGTTATTCGTGGTCCCCTTTCACAGGATGAAAAGATAAGGAGGAGAACATTAAACCTCTGAATGTACTGTGCTTCCCCTGAACATTCTGTGGAAAATTGTCCTATTCTCTCCAGAAACAAGAGTGGTAAGCACCTCTCTTACAGAAACCTTCTCTACATACCCCAGAAATCTTTTCCTCATCTTTCCCTTTCTCTCCTCTTACAGTGGGACAAAGAAAGGATACATACTGAGGCCATTCTGGACTCCGGGGCTGCTGGTCTCTTCATAGATCAAGACCTCGTGAAGGAAAAGAATATACCTCTAATAAAGAAGATTTCCCCTGTATCTATCCGACTTGTTGATGGATCCATGTTATCCTCAGGACCCACTACCTTTGAAACGATTCCTCTAAAGATGACAGTAAATCATCATCACATAGAATACATCAAATTTGATGTCATCTCTTCACCGTTATACCCTGTAATTCTTGGAATTAATTGGTTGCATCTACATAACCTACTATCAACTGGGAAAATCTTGAAATAAAGCTTGATTCCCATTACTGTCAAAAGACCTGTTTCCTCCTTACTCCACTTCTACAAATTACAGAAGAACAACTCATTCCTCCATGCTATTCTGATTTTAAGGAAGTCTTCTGTAAAAAAGAAGCCGAAACTTTACCACCACACAGGATATATGATTGCCCTATCGATCTGATTCCTGGGGCTCCCATTCCATTCGGGCATATCTATCCCCTGTCTGATAAAGAATTAGTCACGCTCAATGAGTATTTGGATGAAAATCTACGCAAAGGATTTATCCGTCCGTCAACCTCTCCTGCAGCCTCTGGGATGTTCTTTGTCACAAATAAAGACAAAACCATCAGACCCATTATTGACTACAGACAACTCAATAAAATCACTGTAAAAAATCGTTATCCTCTACCGCTAATCCCTGAACTTCTTGAACGATTACGTACCACAACCATCTACACCAAGATTGATCTTAGAGGAGCATACAATCTTATAAGGATAAAGAAAGATCACGAATGGAAAACTGCTTTTCGCACCCGATACGGGTTATTTGAATATTTAGTTATGCCATTCGGATTGTGCAACGCCCCTGCTACATTCCAACACTTCATAAATTACATATTCCGGGATCTTCTAGATGTGTGTGTCATTATATACCTTGACGACATTTTAATCTATTCAGACAATCTAGAAGAACATCGGAAACATGTACGATGGGTGTTGTCAAGGTTACAGACTCATAGTTTGTTCGCCAAACCAGAAAAATGTATTTTCGAGGTGACAAAAATCTCATTCCTCGGATACGTCATTACCCCCCAACAAGTACATATGGACGATTCCAAGATTCAATGTATACTCAATTGGCCCATACCTTCAAATGTGAAAGAAGTTCAAAGTTTTCTTGGATTTGCCAATTTTTATAGAAAGTTTATTTAAAAAAATTCTTCTATAGTCCAACCTCTTACTCTGCTCACTAAGAAAAATACTTCTTTCATCTGGAACCCCCAAGCTCAAGAGGCTTTTGAAGTTTTAAAAACAAAGTTCACTTCCTCTCCCATCCTCAAGATGCCCAATCCTTCTCTGCCCTACGTTCTCGAAGTTGATGCCTCTGATTTCACTCTTGGTGCTGTTCTATCTCAACAGAACACTCCCCAATCAATCCTTCATCCTGTCGCCTTTTTCTCCCGTACATTGACCTCTGCAGAAGTCAACTATCCTATCGGGGAAAATGAGTTACTCGCTATAAAGTCAGCTTTTGAAAATTGGAGACATTTATTGGAAGGAACAGAGGTACCTATCGTTGTCTACACTGATCATAGAAATCTCGAATTCCTTCACAAGAGTAGAACACTCACCACCAGACAGGTTCGTTGGAGTCTATTCTTCGATAGGTTAAATTTCCAGATTGTATATCGACCTGGATCTCGTAATAAAAAGGCTGATTCCTTATCCCGAATCCCAGGAGTCAAACCAGAAAATCTTACTTCTTCAGACATTTTACCGCCCTCACGATTTACTGGTGTCCTTTCTTCCACCTTCATCAATCAACTCAAAACCTTCACAAAAAATGAAGCAACCAAGGATGACCTATCTGATTTACAACAGGAAGAAGGACTTTATTTCAAAAATACCAAACTTTATATACCTCCTTCTTTACGAGTAGACATTCTCCATATGTTCCATGATTCTCCTACAGCAGGACATCCTGGAGTAAAGAAAACAAATGAGTTATTAAAAAGACAATTTTGGTGGCCTCAACAAGGAAAAACCATCAAGGATTATGTATCTTCCTGTCCGACATGCCAAAAGAATAAACCAAGTCACCAACAACCCTTTGGGTTATTAATGAATCTACCTACACCCAATACTCCATGGAGTTCCATATCCATGGACTTCATAGTCGAACTACCTCCTTCTGATGAATTTACCACTATTCTGGTTGTTGTAGATAGATTTACAAAAATGGCTCATTTCATTCCGACAAATAAACTACCCTCTTCCAAATAATTATCCTCACTATTTATTAATAACATCTTCAAATTACACGGATTACCTACCGAAATTATCTCTGACAGAGGAACTCAATTTACTTCTCATTTTTGGAGAGAACTCTGCTCAACTCTTCAGATATCACCCAAATTCTCCTCGGCAAATCACCCTCAGTCAAATGGACAAACTGAGCGTGTCAATCAATGTTTAGAACAGTTCCTACGGTGCTACTGTTCTCATCTTCAGGATGACTGGTCTTTCTTCCTGGCCCTTGTTGAATTTTCGTATAATAATACTCTATATTCCAGCACAAAGATGACCCCCTTCTACTCCAATTACGGTTTCCATCCTTCTTCCTTCCCATCCATTCCGTCACTACAAAGAAACCCCACCGTTACACACCAAATTTCAGAAAAGGAAAAGTTATTCGAACAACTGAAAACTAACCTCAACAATTCTCTCCAAAGCCATAAAAATTTTTATGATCTTAGATTGGTGATGCTGTACTTCTCTCTACTAAGAATATTCGTACTTCTCGACCTTCCAAGAAATTGGACCAATTATACATGGGACCTTTCCTAATCGAGAAAATCATTAACGAAAATGCAGTCAAACTCACCTTACCCTCTTCACTTCATCTTCATCCCGTTTTTCATACCTCCCTCCTAAAACCACACGTTCCCGATCCTTTCTCCAGGAAAGTATATGTAAACCCTGATCCTGTGAGTGTCGAAGGACAACCTGAATACTAAATTGACAAATTACTAGATTCCAGAGTGTTCAGACGAAAACTTCAATACTTAATCCGATGGAAGGGTTATTCACCTGAGGAGGACACGTGGGAAGATGCAACCGAGGTACATGCTTCTAATCTCGTGGCCTCATTCCATAAGCGATGTCCTGAGAAGCCTCGGCCCTAAGCACCCTGTGGTTGCTCCTTTTGGCGGGGATCCTGTCAGGCTTTCATTTTTACTTTTTTCTTTTCTTTCTCGCGATCGCGTCATTAGGCCACGCCCCTTCATTAGGTCACGCCCCTTCAATGACGCGATCTTCCTGTGACTATAAATAACAGTCTGCAACAGACACAAATCGCTGAGTATTGTCTTTAGCAACTGTTGTTCCTGACTCCTTAGCTCCAAGCTACCCTAGAGTATCTTGCTACTTTCATTTTTGATTACCTGTTGCTGACCCGGATATCCTCAACCATTCTGATTTCTCCAATCCTGACTTTTGGCTTCCTCACTCGATATTGTTACTCTCTCCAATCCTGACCTTTGGCTTCCTGAATCGAATTGTGTACTTCTCCAATCCTCTGAATACGGACCGTCCCTGTTATCCTGCATTTTTCTCTATCACCTAACCGCAAGTACTTTCCATATCTTCAATCAAGTGTTCCATCATAATTTTTACTTAATACTTCAATCAAGTTACATATATTTTTCCATATTACGTCAAACCATTTATTTTTTCTCTGCAATCAATATCAGTCAGTTTTTCTTCTTTTTGCTGCTAAACTTTAATACAAGAATTGCTTAAACGTTATACCTTGTGTGGATTGTCATTTATTTCTGCAGTTGAGTTTCCAAATATTCTTAAAGTCACAGCTACACTGACAGGATAGTTTAATTAGCATACACAAGACAATGAGTTCCTTGCCACATGTTCAATGGATTGTATATGAGACCCTCTAGAGACACCTGGCTTCTTCAGACCCAGTCATGAAACTAAACCCCCTTTATTCACTCGACGTCACAATGCTCACTAAACCCCCTTTAGGTTCCATTTGTTATTACACATGGATGGGAACACTAAACATTTATTATTGCCCATAATCAATACAATCCACCTGTTGATCCCATTACATAAATTATAACTATAACTCTTACATTTCCTGTACAGGTCTTACTTTCTTCATAGCTTGCTTTCCCACACACATTATCAAAATGACAAAAAAATACAATGTTACACATATAATAACACCAACTACTAGCCATTGCATCACTTTAACTCCTAGATTACCCAACCACCCAAAAGGTCCACTATCCTGTGGATCCTGGAGCTTTCTCCTGGCATAATTTATCTTTTAAATGTCATGTGTTATAGCTCCAGAGTTATTGATGATGTATGAGCAGCACTCTGTCCCCACCAGAGCACAAACTCCTCCTTTGGCCGCTAAAACGTAATCTAATGCCAGTCTATTTTGTAATAGCACTGCTCTCATTTGTACCTGATCTTGGGATAGTTTGTTAATAGAATCCTCAGTTGCATCTAGGGCTTCCTCCACTAGATTCTTTAAGGCTTCTATGCGGTTTAATGACCAAGAAACTCCCTCAGCCAGGAAATAAAACTCCCGAATTAGCTTCATGTTCTCCAATAAATGACCTCCACCTTTTATTTCTAATCGTGCCTTCTGGAAAGCTATTTATACATCTTATTGCGGGGATGATTAATCCAATGTAACATTCTCCTTCCCATTGGCTAGGCACTTATAGGCCCAATTACCACATAGAAAATATACACCTCTTGGAAGGACGCTGTAACTGTCATCTGGAGCTTCACTAAAACAAGTGTCCAGGAGTATAGAAATTAAAGGAAAGTTTACTTTTTATAGCACCATGAGGGGTCATACTTATTACTCTACCACTGGGCTGGAGTATTTGACAGTCATTGCCCAATGTTGGTCATTGCCATAGCCCTTTACCCAGGCAGATATACAGTTAGAATATCCCATTTTAGTGGCATTGGCTCCATTGTTATAAGAGCTGATACAAATGGCACCTTCCTGGGGGCGATTTATAATGTTCAATCTGTCCATTGATTATGGTTTTCCTCCTTCTCGGTCCCAGCCGAATCCTGTACTGTTATATTGTTTTAACTCCTCCAATGTCCATGGTACACCAACATATGGGTAACTGCTCTCCTCACTGATCGATATTGCCCCACAAATCCAACACTCCGTGCTGTTCGACACTTTTGAATAACTGGCCAGTAGGTTCAGGTATGAGTTGGAGGACCAGGGATCCGACTTGTCTATATAGCCAACAATCTGTTGGAAGGAAAGAAAACAGGGTGAGTACCTCCTCTTAACAATACAACTTTAGTATCACCAGGCCCATCTGACAGTATTTCTCCTTTCTGTCTCTCCTGTTCACCTACTCGTGGTAGCACCCATACTTTGGAACCTGTCTGTAAGGTATTGCTTTCTTCCCATGTCACTAATACTTTCTGTGGGATCCAAATGGATACCACGCCCAGTATAGTGTGTGATAAAATCTGGCCTGGACCCCCCCTGGTCAAAGGAATTTCCCACAGATCTGATGACACTTGTACCGTCCCTGTGGTCAACCAGTCATCATCCTTTAGCTCCTCTGTCAGTGTAAAGGTCCCTTACGTCCCTTCTTGTAACACCCCACCCATGGGAAGGATGCATGTCACCCATTCGCCACCCTGTACTATTTCAACTAGTTGCTGGTTTACCACTTTAAATTTGTTTTTTCCCCACCAGCTGGGGAAAAGATCCCTTGAACTTTAATCGGACAGTCACTGTTGGTGTCTCTACCTGTCCAGTCAATCTTTTATAAGGTGAGAACTGTCCTATTGGTCTACTATTTAGAATCATAACTGCCTGTGTGATCACCCGATCCCACCCCCTCAATGTCCTACTTGGGTATAGCTTCCGAGTTTGTTCTTTTAGAAGTCCATTGCACCTTTCAATCAACTCTGAAGCTTGAAGATGATAGGGGATGTGGAAGATCCACTTAATCCCTGAGTCATTTGCCCACTGCTGGATGAGCTGTCCAGTGAAGTGGGTTCCGTTGTCTGTCTGTATCTCTGATGGCAGTGCATAAGCAATCACAAGAGTCTGTAGCATTTGAAGTGTGGATGATTGGTTTGCATGCTTGCAGGGTAATACTCTCAGTATTCCAGAAAAGGTATCTACAGCAGTACAGCAATACAGCAGCCCACCTCTTCCTTTAGGCATGGGACCAATGTATTCCATCTGCCAGATCTGTCCAGCTGTGGTTCCTTTGTTTAAATATCCACGGGCTTGCTTTGTGAGAGGCCACTTCTTAACCTCATTGCATGTTTCACATATTTCTTGTGCTTGAACAATCATCTGAAGAGTTATTGGTAGTCCTCGGGCGCGTGCCCACTCTAGAGTTGCTGAATTTCCTCTATGCCCCATGGTCTCGTGGTCCCAGTCTGCCATTCTAAGTAACACTGGATCTACAGGCTCTGGTGATATTTTTGCTTCTCGTATTCTTGTCAATTCATCGGCTATCTTATTCGGATTCTCTTCACCGTTACAGTCTTTCACATGGGAATCAACATGTCCGAGGTGTATTAATCTTGAATGGGCTGTTTTCTATATCTTTTCCCATAGATCTTCTCCTCCCCATACTGGCTTGCCATGTATTTGCCACCTGTTGTTTCTCCAGGTAGGCATCCATGTAACACAGGCCTTGTACACAGCCCAGCTATTGGTATAGATTTAGAGCTCTGTATCTTTGGTTTCTTCCATCAGTACGACTATGGCAGTCAATTCAGCATACTGACTAGATCCTCCAATTCCCTTCTCTTGAATCACGATTTGTTGCTGAGGGTTGTATACTACTGCAGTCCAATGTCCCCCTTTGTGAGTCATGATTGCAGACCCATCTGTGAACCATGCATTCTTCTTCTGTTCTTTACCCAGTTCTCTGAATGGAGGAGCTGTCTTGATTGGAGAGAGCTGCAAGATTGGGACTTCTTGTACATTGGGATGTGATAGTGTATCGGATGTCACTAACCCAGTAAGGAGTTGGTGGTCAGTTCTTTGACTTCACCATCTTGAATCCCTCCTCTTTCCTGCAGGTACCACTTCCATTTCAATAATGTCTGGTTTTGGGCCACTGTTGTCTTTAAAGTCAATCCTTCATCTCGTACCCATTCTGCGATCGGTAAATCCGTCTTCACAGATATTGTGCTTTTCTCAGTAATCGTCTCCACATGTTGTAGTGCGAGGAATGCTGCCAGAAGATTATTTTCCAAAGGTGTGTACCTTTGCTGAGCCCCAGTCAATTGCTTTGACCAAAACCCAATTGGTACTGCCCGCTTGCCTTTGTCTTCACTCGGTTGCCATAGTTCCCATGACATCACATCCAATCTGAATGGAGCTTCCATTCGAACCGGTCCTAAACCCTGATGCTGTAACACTGCTTCCTTTGCTGCTTGGAATGCTGTAGCTTGATCAATTCCCGAAACAAATGTAGATTCCTTCCTGGTAACATTGTATATGGGGCGTAGCAGCAATACTAGATGTGGTATAAAGGCTCTCTAGTAACCCAATGCACCCAAAAAGTTTGAGGCTTCTTTCAATGTCTTAGGTTCTGGAGAATTCTGGATCATATCCAGCACAGGCTGAGGTATATGAGGGCGTCGGTCCCCTGCGGTTAAAGGGGACACATGTACCGCCAGAGGCCCACCATTCTGTAATTGCATTTTAGAATTTTCCCAACAAATCAAATTATGTGTCATCAGGTCTTTTAAGGGGTACAAGGATCTGACTTTACCATCACTCTCTGGCAGTGTTTGTTTCTGTTTGGGTTTAGTATGAGAGTATGTCATTTCACCATATTGCGCTGGGACGAGTGAGGACATGTGTGGGTATGAATGTGGGGGAATGTTATCTTGGGCGGAAGATAAGGGCGGGGGCACAGCATAAGGGACACAATCTTAGAAAAGGGGTGTGAGCAGAGGAGGTGTGGCTGTAGGTATGAGAGGAGTGGCTTGTAAATAACTAGGGGGAGGAGACTTTGGAATATATGGTGCAGAGGGTGTGGTATTGTCTGCCTGATCCTTGCATGCCAAATGCACCTGAACCCTTTTATTAGACCGTTTTTCAACCTCCAACCATTTTTTTTCTCCCCTTCTGGTCCCACCTTGTCCTCCCTTGCTCTGTTAGCGGCAAACACACCTTTCCTAGGTTTAGATTCTCACTCTAATTCACCCATTTTAGCTAAATATGTGGTCAGCTGGTGTACCTTTCCACCATTCCCCAAACTGCCCAGCAAAGACAATAAAGATGCCTTTATGTCCTGAGGTGCACTTTTTAAAAACTGACACCGCATGCTGCCCGTGAATTCCTCCATGTCTGGGCCTTCCCAATTATCCTTGTTTAAACCTGCCACACAACCCATAACTCTAATGCGAGTTATAGCATCATTCAATTTTGATCAATGTCACTGTTAGATGGAAATGCTACAAGTATGGCATGGTGCACCATATCAAATAATGAAAAATTACCTCCAAATCTCCCTCACCATCCTTAATACCTGCAACGCTTTCTCGAGTGCTTAATTGCTCTGCACCTTGCGGCTAAGGGCCTGCACAACTATCCACCCTGTGGTGGCAGCGGCTTTCCGCTCCTTTTTAGAGTATACTCCCAGGTCTAATCGTAATGCCTGAGTACCAAGTTCAGTACCAGCATCAGGATAGACAATATCAAAGACAATACTTGTTAACTCTATCTCTTGGTGCAGTGCCACGTGACTGTGACCACAGTTCAGAGGTTGTTAAATAAATACCTTGTATAGGGGCACTATGAACACATATACATAACACAAAAGTTCACTCAATTATTCTATATTTAGTGATTGTGCAGTATCCTGCCGATTACGCCAGTTGTATTGGATGGTGAAGATTAGTAAATGCTCTATTTAAATTAATACCTGATATGGTATCAATTGGTGTCTGTTTAACAGTTTACAGTTTGGTTCCCACGGTTACACAATAACAATAGAAACAAAATAAGCATTACCTCAACAACAAATTAATAAGGTATACTGGTCAATCACACAAATATTGGTAAATAACTTGAATGAACAGACAAAACTCTAAAGTTTGATATAAGTATAAACAAAACTTTACTGGAAATAAAACAACATAAATACTTTAACATACACTGCTATAAACATTACAATCGGGTAAGAAATCTACTTAACTCTATTAGTGGAGATTCAGCAGCTTATACAGGATAACTGAATCAGCATACACAAGACAATGAGGGGAGTTCCTTGCCACAGGTTCAATGGATTGGTCCCTCTAGAGACACCTGGCTTCTTCAGACACAGTCATCAAACTAAACCCCCAACTAACGGGTAATCCCTTAGGTAAGGTCCCACCGAGGTAACCAACTAATACCTGATGGTCATCTCTAGGAGGTGGACACTACCTTTGGTCACTTGTGGAAGGAAGTGACTCAAGGATGCTCACTTCCTCCCTCAAGCACATGTCTCATTGAATATGCGGCAGCCATCTTTATTCACTCGACGTCACAATGCTCACTAAGTCTTTTTCGTTTTGGGTTTTTACGCCCCAAGGTGCATCTTGTACTTGTCCACATTAAATGTCAGTTGCCACTGCTCTGACCATTTTTCTAGTTTAGCTAAATCATTTGCCATTTGGCTTATCCCTCCATGAATATCAACCCCGCTGCAAATCTTTGTATCATCAGCAAAGAGACATACTTTGCCAACAAGACCTTCTGCAATATCGCTAATAAAAATATTAAAGAGAATGGGTCCAAGAACAGATCCCTGAGGTTCCCCACTAGTAACAAGACCTTGCATCGAATATACCCCATTGACTACAACCCTCTGTTGCCTGTCACTCAGCCATTGTCTAATCCATTCAACAATGGACAAGCCTTGCATCACTTTAACTCCTAGATTACCCAACCACCCAAAAGGTCCACTATCCGGTGGATCCTGGAGCTTCTTCCTGGCATAATTTATCTTTGAAATGTCATGTGTTATAGCTCCAGAGTTATTGATGATGTATGAGCAGCACTCTGTCCCCACCAGCGCACAAACTCCTCCTTTGACCGCCAAAACGTAATCTAATGCCAGTCTATTTTGTAATACCACTGCTCTCATTTGTACCTTGGGATAGTTTGTTAATAGAATCCACAGTTGCATCTAGGGCTTCCTCCACTAGATTCTTTAAGGCTTCTATGCGGTTTAATGACCAATATACTCCCTAGCCACGGAAATAAAACTCTCGAATTAACTTCATGTTCTCCAATAAATGAACTCCACCTTTTATTTCTAATCGTGCCTTCTGGAAAGCTATTTATACGTCTTATTGCGGGGATGATTGATCCAATGTAACATTCTCCTTCATTCCTCCCTCAAGCACGTGTCTCATTGAATATGCGGCAGCCATCTTTATTCACTCGACGTCACAATGCTCACTAAACCCCCTATAGGTTCCATTTGTTATTACACATGAATGGGAACACTAAACATTTATTATTGCCCATAATCAATACAGCCCTAGCACAGGGGTGTCCAATTTTTTTCTGCACTTTATCAGAAATGAGATGATTCACTGAGAAAAATGTTGCATTTTACCTGTGTAATGAATATTAATACTGGGTCAGCACTGTATTTAGTGCAAAGCAAGTGCCACCTTCTATGCCTTTAAGGGGTGGCACAAAAGGGAAAAAAAATTAAAGGAAAAAAAAAAACTTGCCTGCCGGCAGAGACGGTGGCTGAGAAGATCGTAAGATCAAAATAATACTGGCATATTATTGGGCAAACTGGCTGGGGCATATTAAATGGCAAAATAATAATGGCATATTATTGGGCAAATTGGCTGGGGCATAATAAATGGCAAAATAATACTGACATATTATTAGGCATATTGGCTGAGGCATATTAAATGACAAAATAATACTGCCATATTATTGGGCAAATTAGCTGGGGCATATTAATGGCAAAATAATACTTGCATATTATTGGGCAAATTGACTGAGGCATATTAAATGCCAAAATAATACTGGCATATTATTGGGCAAATTGTCTGGGGCATATTAAATGGCAAATAATACTTGCATATTATTGGGCAAATTGACTGAGGCATATTAAATGACAAAATAATACTGGCATATTATTGGGCAAATTGGCTGGGGCAAATTAAATGGCAAAATAATACTGGCATATTATTGGGCAAATTAGCTGGGGCATATTAATGGCAAACTTATACTTGCATATTATTGGGCAAATTGGCTGTGGCATATTAAATAGCAAAATAATACAGGCAAATTAGCTGGGGCATATTAATGGCAAAATAATACTGGCATATTATTGGGCAAATTGGCTGGGGCATATTAATGGCAAAAGTAATACTGGCATATGGCAAAATAACACTGACATACTAATGGACAAATTGGCTGTGGTATATATATATGGCACAATGATACTGGCATATTAAAGTTAAACTGACTGTTGCATATGTTAATGACAAAATGACTGTGGAATGTTAATTGGTACCTGACGGTGGCTTATTTTAATTGTCAAGTGATGCTGTGGCATGTTCTGTGGGCAAAACAACATGTACTATGGGGGAAGGTGACACTATGGCTTGTTCTGTGGGACAAAGTGACACAGTGGTATGGTCCGTGACACTGTGGCATGCCAAATTGTGTGGGTGCAATATGAGTGCAAGCTAAGTGCTGTGGGTGCAATATAGGTGCATGGCAAGTGCTGTGGGTACTATATGGTGCTGTGTGAAGTCCTTTGGGTGCAATGTGGGTGCAAAAAAGGAATAAAATCAAGAAATGCAATTTTCTATAATATTTTTATTACATATACAAATAGTTGAATGTGATATGAAAATAGTTGCAAATAATATTAAACAGTTTACATTTACATACAGTTTTTTATAATGCGACTTAGAAAAATTGGGTCGCGGGGGGACCACTGTTACGGTACATAGGAGAGGTTAATACCGCTGAGGACGTTTCCGAAAGAAGAAGCAGCTAACAGCAGTTCCAATTAGCCGAACAGGAACCATACGAAATCCTTCACGAAAAAAACAGCTGCACGAGTAAATCATACGAATCCCATACCCCCAGGTACGAGACACAGACTTATAAAAAGACATAAACATGACATCACAGACATTAGTATACAATGGTGGGGGTGGTGGGGTGGAACTAAACATAGTTCTCCAACTAACTGGGACTAGAAACACATTAGACTTTCAGACTGCAACCAAATTACCATACAGTGAGTAGACCTGATTGCAAAACACACAGTAAGAGACATAATGAACCCAACATAATCAGTTAATACAGTTAATACAGAACAATGGATGTTGGAATAAACTATCCAGGATTGTCACTGACACATTATAAACCTTTAGAGTGGTCTACTCACAGAATTAAACATTACACATAAAGCAATATGCTCACAGAATGTGACTAACTAACAATATTGATAACTTTCAAAATATGCATCACATTCCTCTAAAACCTTTTTCAGAATCAGACAATTCCACCCAGTAATTTATTCGGTAGTTTGTGAAATAAATGAACGGAGGGTACGGACAGGCAATTAAACGAAAGATAGATGAAGGCAACGGAATAGAAGTATAGTTCCAAGACAGAGGGGTCTGTCACACGGCTCTCCCTTTGTGGGACACTCCGGCAGACCCGGCTTGACCCTTTGCGGGTCAACTTGGGGATTATCGGACTAGGAGGCTGTAGGAATGTCAGTTTGCCAAGATAATCCGTCAGCATTCCCGTTGTGCTTACCGGGTCGGTAGCTGATGTAAAGTTGTAGGGTTGCAGGGCTATGCTCCACCGTAGCAACCTACCATTGTCTCCTGAGACCCGGTGTCTCTGTCTCTGTCTCTGTCTCTCTCTCTGTCTCTCTCTCTCTCTCTCTCTCTCTGTCTCTCTCTCTCTCTCTCTCTCTCTCTCTCTCTCTCTCTCTCTCTCTCTCTCTCTCTCTCTCTCTCTCTCATCATAAATCATTATGCTATGTAGCATAATGACTGACTGGATGTCTGTGAGGTGTGTGTATGTGACTTTCTGTGTATGTATGTGATTCTGTATGTGAGGTGTGTGCATGTGAATGTCTCTGTGTATGTATGCTTCCGTGATGTGCCATTGTCTGGCTCCTACATTTTTTTGCTGGCTCCTTTAGGAGCACACACACACACAGCCAGTTACATACATACACACACACACACACACTACCAGTTACATACATACACACACACACAACACATACACAGCCAGTTACATACATACACACACATAACACATACACAGCTAGTTACATACATACACACACACACACCACATACACAGCCAGTTACATACATACACAAACACACACACAAAACACACACAGCCAGTTACAAACATACACACACACAGCCAGTTACATACATACCCACACACAACACATACATAGCCAGTTACATGCCAGTCAGCAGTATTTTTATTTTTAAGAGACAATAAATATTTTAATGTGTCCCCCTTCCCTTCTGCTTTACCTCAGTAGGGGAGGAAACCTAGCAACGCCTCTGCTTCAAGGTCAGGCCAGCGGCCCGAATCTTGTCCAGAACTACCCCTATATGAACCAGTTGTTCCTCCCAAGACCGCAATGTCATCCAGGTAGGCACAAGCAAATTCCTGGAAGCCATCGAGGAGTCTATCCACCATACGCTGGAAAGTAGCCGAGGCATTCTTCATCCCGAATGGCATGACTCTAAATTGGTACGGGCCAAACGGGGTGACAAATGCGACTTGGGGATAGCATCCTCGGCCAGGGGGATCTGGTAGTCAGATAGCGCCCCCTAGCGATGCTGTCTAGTAACTCGTCCACCCGGGACATCGGGTAGGCGTCAGTGGTGGTCCGCTCGTTGAGCCGTCTGTAGTCCACACAGAACCGGGTGGTCCCCTCTTTCTTAGGCACCAGGACTACAGGTGAGGCCCAAGGGCTATCGGAGTGTTCGATGACCCCAAGCTGAGACATCTCCTGTATCTCCTTCCACATTCCTTCTCGGACTGCTTCAGGGATACGGTAGGGGGGCTGTTGCAGGGGGTTATGTCCAGGGGTCTCTACCTTATATACAGCCAGAGTAGTGTAACCGGGCTCTTGAGAGAATGTTGCCTGCTTCTCCCACAGAAGCTGTCTTGCCTGTACCTTCTTTGCGGGACTCAACCGGTCCCCTAGCTGTACAAGACTAGTAAGGTCAGTCTGGGGGTCCCTCCTTAATAAATCGGGAAGGGGTAAGTTCTCAGGGTCGTCTGCAGAAGGGGCACGCACTGCAGTGACATCCTCCGGTCTCTCCTGATACTCCTTCAGCATGTTCACATGAAAGGATCGCTGGATCCTTTCATATGCACAGCTGGCTATAATATAGTGTGACAAACCACCTCCTTTACATATAGGATTTTGCCACCGATCTTGCAATAAACCACAGCCTTCTAGGGTATACAAAGTCCAGGACACATTCAGTTCGGTTTTCCTTTTCTTTATTTGGTAGGAAAACAGCTGCTTCAAATAATAATAAACAAAAACAAAAATTCCTTGCTCTTACTTGAGCTCTTACTAGACAGAAATTACTATCTATAATTGGGTGGCTTTCCCACTTACCAATTTCTTCAAAAAACAAAAACAGCTTTGCAATAAACAGAAGTATTGTTCTCTCTGTCTCAGCACTCCTAGCTGACCTTTTTTTTCTTTTTTCTTGTAGCAGGCTGATCTCTTCTTTTAAAGGCCTGTCTGCTAATTGACCAGCTACAGGTGAGTGCCAATTAGGAAACTCTGTAGTTAAATCTAAATCCTGGTCTGTTACACAGCAACTAGTGCTGTTGGAGCATTGGCCCACCCTGCTCTCCAAATACTCCGCCCCAGGGACCCATACCGTGGTTTGCAGAGCATCAGCAAGGTATATCACAAACTTTAACATCCCTCCCTGGGGTATTTAACTGAAAATTCTCAGGTTGCTGTTTAGCAAATCAGGCCTGATGTATCTTCCATCAACCACGATTCCACTTTTTCGCTCACAATAGGTAGTATCACATACCTGGGCTAATACTTTATACGGGCCCTGCCAAGATGCCTGCATCTTATCTGTCTCCACAGGTTTGAGCACTTGGACCTACTGCACAGCCTGGAAGACCCGCTGTCGGGCACCCCGATCGTACCATCTTTTCAGTCTCCTCTGGGCCGCCTGGAGATTCCAGAACATATGGCATTATGGTTGTCCCCTCCTGCTCTGTCTCTCCCTCCCAGTGTCCTCTAATGAGATCTAGGGGTCCGCGGACCCTTCTCCCATAGAGTAACTCAAAGGGAGAGAACCCAGTATATTCCTGGGGCACCTCTCTGTAAGCAAATAACAGATGGGGCAGGAATCGCTCCCAGTTTCTGCAAGCGTCAGTGAAGGTCCTCAGCATCTGTTTGAGGGTCCCGTTAAAGCGCTCACAGAGGCCTTTAGTCTGTGGGTAGTAAGGTGAACTGAACAGCGGTTTAATGCCGCACACCTTCCACAGCTGCTGGGTGAGCACAGCGGTAAACTGGGTTCCCTGGTCGGAGAGAATCTCCTTAGGGAACCCTACCCTAGTAAAAAATCTTAACCAGGGCATCAGCAACTGTCTCTGTCTCAATATTAGACAGCGCTACTGCCTTTGGGTAACGGGTGGCATAGTCCACCACAGTGAGAATGTATTTCTTCCCGGATGGACTAGCCCTGGCCAGGGGACCCACAAGGTCAACGGCTATGCGGGAAAAGGGCTCCCCAATGATAGGCATAGACATAATCCTAGCTTTTGGGTGGTCCCCCCGCTAACCTACCTGTTGACATGTGTCACAAGTACTACAATATATCCGCACATCCTGGTTAAAATTGGGCCAAAATAAATTTTGGGTGATCCTATGGGCTGTGCGGCGGGACCCTAGATGTCCAGCTAACGGCACATCATGCCCAATACGCAGAATCTCCTGCCGGTATTTCGAAGGTTTAGGGATCCTATACAGCCTATCCCCCACCCACTCATAACGTTCCCCGTCTACCCCCTCTTCCCTAGCATCTGCTCTAGCCCTATATTTCTGGAGGGTCAGATCCTCCCGGGTTTCCCTCCTAAATGCCTCCGGGGTATCCCAGCCTAAGGGGGCTTGCTCTAGGGTACAAGTCGGGGGAGAGGGTCTTACCTGGGTCTCAGCAGCAGGTGGGCCTTTCTCGGCGGCACGGGTCTGGGCACGGGTAGTCACAATGTTAACATCAGCGGGGCCCATTGGAGCGTAGGCAGACACAAGTGTGGCCAAATCATTTCCAAGGAGAACATCAGCCGGCAAATCCCTCATGACAGTCACATGTCTAGCGCCCACTCCCCAATCCAAATGCACCCGGGCAACAAGCAGGCGGAACACAGCGGATTCTCCGACACCAAGTTGTTTTGAAGTAAGGTCATAGTAGCACCGGTATCTCACAGATCACTGACCTCCTTCCCATTTACTTTAAGGGTTTATCTGTGCTGCTGTCTGTTGTCCCGGTGGGCTGCTTGTACGGGGTCTGCTTCGTGTAGGATGCCCCAACATTCCTCCTGCTCTATGCAGTGGGCAGCAGTCTGAGGGTTATGCTGGTTTCGTCCGACGGGTCTCCTCCAGGACTGTGCTTGGTTGGTGGTGTTTAACGGACACTCTGGCCTTTTGTGCCCCAGCTGCTTACATCCAAAGCACCGGATGGGTTGGGAGTAGTCCCGGGAATTAAACCGGGATTGCTAGTTATAGCTTGCAGCTGGAGGTGGTGCAGTAGTGCGGTGTGCTGGGGGCTGGTAGGCATTAGTAGCGTTGCTGGTCAGTACTCCACTCTGGCAGGGACTTTGGTTACAGCATGGTCCAGTTTGATGTCCGGTGTAGGGTTGGGGCCAAAGTGTGCCAGCCTTATTTGTACTGCCCAGTTAAAGCGTATTTCTTCAGGAGTCAGATCCATGATGCTGGGTACATTAACCCTCTCGGTTCCTTGCGCTGCATCCATTTCAAGCAGCTCCGCAATAATTTCACTCTTTTTATGGTTGCTGGCTTGTCGACCTCGGTGTTCCAGTAAGTCCTTAAGAGTAGTACACTTTAGTTTCTCATTGAGTGTTTCCATCCGTCTGGGTTGCATAGCTGACCTTCTGGGCTGTGAGAACCAAAAAAAAAAAAAATCTAACAAACCCTCTGCACTAATTTCAACATAGCCATACGAAAAGAAAAATCATCCTACTTCTCCCGAACGAGCTTCATAAATTACGGAGGATCATAGACTAAAAATAGCCACTAGATGAAATATGGAAACAAGTCACAGACATTCTCTTTAGAGAACAAATCAAGTTTGCATGGGGCTTTCCCCTTAAGATCTATGTTTTCTACAAAGATGAAAGACACATAATAGAATCAAGAGATCAAGGAACCGAACTCCTGAAAAAATGGAACTTGTAAAATTGATATGGGGGTCTATGATCTCTTAGTGAAGGAAGTTGGGGTTATATGATAAAATTAATGGGTTAAAGGAAGAAGAGGAGGAAAAAACAAACAAACTTCCAAATGGGTGAAATGGGTGAAATTTGGCCTCCTAGGATAGAATGTGGTGGTTGGTGGGGTAGGAACAGACAGTTTTGTGTTGTCGGTTTTTGTGTTTTCCGTGACCTTCTTCCTGCCAGCTGGTGATCCTACTTCGTGGTGTGGACAGCCGGAGAGGCGAGGGGGAGCTTTGGAGTATGCTCTTGCTCCCCCCTCGCGCGCCCCTGGGGGGGTGGGCGATGGGGGAGGGGAGTAAGGGGCAGCACTCAGATTGTGGCAGACACCTCTCTGCTTCTGAGAAAATAATAAGAGGACTCACCATCTTCTAGGTAATAAATGGAGGGACAGCGATGCCCACCCCCCCACAAAACTCCTGAAGGGCGAAGGGGAGCTCTTGTGAACTCCCAATGGTCGTCAATAGAAAAGACGACAAAAGAGCAGAGAAGGTACACTGCCTCAGTCAAAGGACCGGGGCGGTAGGTACGCGATCTGATATGAATGTGAGAGAGGAATGTTTGAGAGTGAATGTGAGTGATGAAGGTAGCCCTTGGTGTCAAATGAGAAAATGGGTCCACTGGAATGGTGATCAAAATATGTTCCATTATGCACAAGGCCCGAATTCACCCTATAAGAGCAAAGCCTTGATTGAAATGTTAGTAAATGACAATATAGACATTGCGATGATCCAAGAAACACACTGGACAAAAAACTCCCAAAAACTGCTTTTTAGTAATAAATATCCGCACATATTTACAGCCTCCTATCACACACACACAAAAAGCAGAGGGGTATCTATTATATTTAAAATGAAACAAACAAGATGTGCTTTAACTGCAGACTTTCAGCTTTAATTTGAGGGTATTTTCATCCAAATCAGGTGAACGGTGTAGGAATTACAACAGTTTGTAAATGTGCCTCCCACTTTTCAAGGGACCAAAAGTAATGGGACAATTGACTGCTCAGCTGTTCCATGGCCAGGTGTGTGTTATTCCCTCATTATCCCATTTACAAGGAGCAGATAAAAGGTCCTGAGTTCATTTCAAGTGTGCTATTTGCAATTGGAATCTGTTGCTGTCAACTCTCAATATGAGATCCAAAGAGCTGTCACTATCAGTGAAGCAAGCCATCATTAGGCTGAAAAAAACAAAACAAACCCATCATAGAGATAGCAAAAACATAAGGTGTGGCCAAATCAACTGTTTGGAACATTCTTAAAAAGAAAGAACGCACCGGTGAGCTTAGCAACACCAAAAGACCCGGAAGACCACGGAAAACAACTGTGGTGGATGACCGAAGAATTCTTTCCCTGGTGAAGAAAACACCCTTCACAACAGTTGGCCAGATCAAGAACACTCTCCAGGAGGTAGGTGTATGTGTGTCAAAGTCAACAATCAAGGGAAGACTTCACCAGAGTGAATACAGAGGGTTCACCACAAGATGTAAACCATTGGCGAGCCTCAAAAACAGGAAGGCCAGAGTTAGAGTTTGCCAAACAACATCTAAAAAAGCCTTCACAGTTCTGGAACAACATCCTATGGACAGATGAGACCAAGATCAACTTGTACCAGAGTGATGGGAAGAGAAGAGTATGGAGAAGGAAAGGAAAGGAACTGCTTATGATCCAAAGCATACCACCTCATCAGTGAAGCATGGTGGTGCTAGTGTCATGGCGTGGGCATGTATGGCTGCCAATGGAACTGGTTCTCTTGTATTTATTGATGATGTGACTGCTGAAAAAAGCAGCAGGATGAATTCTGAAGTGTTTCAGGCAATATTATCTGCTCATATTCAGCCAAATGCTTCAGAACTCATTGGACGGCGCTTCACAGTGAAGATGGACAATGATCCGAAGCATACTGCAAAAGCAACCGTGAGATGTGTGAAAGTGGGTGCCGCTTGGTCTACAGTCTTCAAAAGGAATTTTCTCAGACAAGGGAGGACACAACAAACAAGAAGAACAAAAAGAAAAAGAAAAATTAGTATTGCTATACCAATATGCATTAAAGCCTTTTGCCATCCTGTCATCCAACTAAACCATCTCTCCCAGGGATCCTTTATCCCAGAATTCCTTTTTAACTCTTCAGAGAGCTCATTCAACTTCTCTATGGCTAAGGTAACTTTACCATTAGGGCCTGTGTTTTCTGGAATGTAAGTACAACATGTCATGGTGTCGGGCAAAATTTTATATACCCCTCCTTTTTCGGCTAGAATCATGTATAAAGCCATTCTATTCTGGAAGGACATTTGGGACGTAGCCTGCAGCTGTTCGGCTAAGCCCTGGAGGGCATCCCTGGTGTAATTAACAAAGCGTTGTTGGTTGTAATAAATGTAATTTATCCAATTTAAATTCTTGTTTGCAGTGGCTATGGTAAAAAGTGATTCAAACCCTGCAGCAACTTCATCTCTTGCTTTAAACTCATTGGGCACCCCCCTAGGCACCCCAATGGCATCGATATAAACATGAGGGTCAAAACTGCCTTTAACTGGGGCTTCACGCTTTACTTTGGTTGGTGTGTGTTTGGACTCATGGGTGTCGGGGTGTGTGTCAGAGATAATGTGTATAGGCATGATGGCTTTGGCCAGAGTACACTCCCCCCACCATTCTTTGTCCATTCTGGATCTTAGCTGTAAATCCCCACACAACCAGTAAATATCCCCTAAAGATCTGGTATGGAATTGTAGAAGGTTCATGGAGACAGTTCTGTAGGTGGCACAATACCCTTTAGAGAAGTTACCCACAAATTTACCAATCCCATCATAATTAGCATAACAGGTGTAATTACCTTTATAAACTGTAACACCATCTGGGGGTTTGCAATCCTTGGCTAGAAGGGGATATTCTACTGTCCATGCTTTACATATGGACCTGTTGAATTCGTAATGATAGGCAAAAAGACTCAAAACACATTCTTCTACATCTACTGGCAAGGTTAAAGGCACGGTGCCCAGGTGAGGCCGGGCACCACCACACACATAGCATGCGGTTCTGTTATGCTTATTGGCATTATATTTCATCCATTCTAACCATAGATTAACATCGTTAAAACCTGTTTCAGCGGCCATGGTATCTTCAAATGTGGGGTTTGCAATGGCCATCATGTCTTTAAAGGACTGGATGTGTGGTTTCAATGGATTTGATCCAGTCATTTCGATGGATTTGAGACCATGTGGGTGGTCCCTTGCCACTCAGAAGAGTGGCACATATCTTTAAGGTAGAAATGCCCTAATTTGTTATAGGAACCCTTTTTCCAATACATTCCCATTACATACTGGTCTGCATCTGTTGGGCTGGGATGCTCAATATTCAGGATTAATTTCATTGGTATACCTCCTCCAGGTTTTCTTAGGGTCATTCTTTGGAGAAGGGATCTACCATGATCATCTACTTTAGATAAAGCACTTTTTGGTTTGTAACCCCAGGCAGGCCCGGCATTCCATCCTGCCGCCCCCCAATGGTTACAATTGTGCCCCCATTGTTTGTCAACTACACAAACATAGGGGTCCTTTGAATGAGGGATATCTCTATAGATATTCTGAATCTGTGACGTGGGGAATGGGCATTCTACGATGTCACAGTAATCAAAAGTATAAGTAGCCACACGGGTACATGATGAATTATACCAGAAGGTGTACCCACTGGCATCTTTGGTGATGGCTACTTGTTGGGCTTTAATTAAGCTGATTAAGGAGATAATATACCAGAGGTACATGGTTGTGTGGTACCGGCTTCCTCTGGGGCAGGAACTTTCTTACAATGGGAAGCGTGGATCCAATGTGGCCTGCCGGCCAATTTTACGGAGGTTGCGGTGATCAGGAGAACCTGGAATGGTCCGTCAAATCTTGGTTCCAGGGTGTGTTTCCGCACAAATTTCTTGACTAGAACCCAATCTCCGGGAAGCAGGTTGTGAGTACCTGTATCCAAATCGGGATCTGGAATTGAAGAGAAAACTTGGGCATGTATTTTGTTCAAGGCACTTGCGAATTCAGTTACATAGTCTACTAAAACATCAGATTGAAGCTGCAACTGTTGCGGATAATAACAACCTAGTCTGGGTGCAGTCCCAAATAGAATCTCATATGGGGATAGTGAGTGCTTCCCTCTAGGTGTGTGCCTAACACTGAATAAAGCTATTGGCAGACTTTCTGGCCAGGGCATCTTTGTTTCTTGTGACATTTTTAACATTCTGGCTTTTAGGGTGCCGTTCATGCGTTCCACTTTACCACTACTTTGTGGGTGGTAAGGGGTGTGAAAGGCTAGGGTCACTCCCAGAGCAGTCCAAATTTCTTTAGTCACTGTTGCCGTAAAGGCTGGGCCCTGGTCGCTTTCAATGACTTCTGGAAGTCCAAATCTACATACAATATCTGTAAGTAGACGTTTTGCTGTTGTCTTGGCAGTGATATTGGCCACTGGGTAGGCTTCTGGCCAGCCTGAGAACATGTCCACTATTACTAGTGCATACTCATGAGGCCCACTCTTGGGCATTTGTATGTGATCAATTTGTATTCTCTGGAATGGATACATGGGCTTAGCCAGGTGTTTCAAAGGCACTTTGGTCGGCTTTCCTGGATTGCATTTTGCGCAAATAACACAGGCCTTACAGAAGTTACTGATCAATGTTGTGATTCCGGGTGCTTCATAATACTTCTGTATGAGGGCAGCCATCAAGTCTTTTGACAGGTGTGCAGGTCCATGTGCCCATTGAACAACTGCTGGATATAAATTTTTAGGAAGGCAGAATTTAAAGTTGTTGTAGTATATTCCGTCCTTTAGGACAGCCCCTCTCTTCTTCCATTTCTGGATTTCTTCGGGGGTAATTGCGGCTTGCTGTTCCTGCAAAATTCTTAGATCAGTAGGAAGGGTCTGTAGGGTAAAAATAGGAACTTCTTCTTGACCGGACACTTCTTCATCCACTTCCTGCAAATTTCTTGCTGCTTGCTTAGCAGCCTGATCAGCCAAATGGTTGCCCTTTGCTTCATCTGTATCCAACTTCCCATGTGCCTTGACTTTCAAGACGGCCACTTCTTCAGGGAGTAGGAGGGCATCCATTAGTTCCTTGATTGCAGAGCTGTGTTTGACTGGTGTACCGGCAGTGGTAAGAAATCCTCTCGTCTTCCAAATGAGGCCGAAGTCATGTGCCACACCCAGGGCATATCTTGAATCTGTATAGATGTTGGCACGTTTTCCTTCGGAGATTTTGCATGCTGAAGACAGGGCTTGTAATTCAGCTTCTTGTGCAGACATTTCTGGCGGTAGAGATGATGATTTGATAACTTCATCTGTTGTGGTCACGGCATATCCTGTGTGGTATTTTCCTTCTTCATCAGCATACCTTGAACCATCCACAAACAGAGTGAAGTCAGGATTTGTTAATGGATTCTCATGTACAGTTGGCAGATGTATTGTTTCCATTTTCATTTGTTCAAAACAGTCATGAGGTGTCTCTGGGTCATAGTTATTCACTATGACCAGGTCTTGAAATTCATTTTCCAGGAAATGGCGTGGCCATGCTTCAAGAAGGTCAGTTGTTGGGTACTTGACAATGCCATTTTCCTGTAGCTTTGATTCATCCATGGTGGCCCATAATTTTGCCATGGGCCCAAGATCATTCCATGATTTTGTTTTCAACTTGGTAACAGGGACATGTGGAATAGCAGTATCCCAATGACGGTACAAGTAATTGAGTTCTGGTGGTAGTTGGATCAGGACCATGCTATTGCCTTCAGAATCACAATAGAAGTCTTGGGCAGTGAGTTTCACCTCCACCCAGTGGTAGAGTTCATCTTCATAGCAAGGTTCAGGCTTGTACCATGTGGTACAGAAGGCATATCCTGGACCCTCACAGAGAGGTGTTTGTTCTTTATAAAAGGTTAAATCAGGATGCATTCTCTTGATGGTCCCAGTGAGAAGAAAAACATCCATGATAAACCCATAGTGGATACCCCCCCTCAGGGAATGGAAGAAGAGTGGATGGATTAAGAACTTGACATCTGTGTATGGTAATGTTGTCAGGCAGCAGGAGATGACACTGTAAACGTAGGTATCTAGCGGGAGACACATGCTTGAGCTGAACTTGGTTGATGGCAGAGATGTCATGAGGGGCCAATACAACCAAGGGGTGGCCAAGGACCAGGTCTGCAGTTCTTTCAATAAGTTCCCTTGCAGCAAAAACAGCTCTAAGACATGAAGGGGTCCCTCTGGCCACGATATCCAGCTGGCAAGAGAAAAATCCAATAGGCCTCTGGCGGCCTCTTAAATCATTTGTTTGGGTAAGTACTCCTGTAGCATGGCCTTGTCTTTCAGAGACAAATAATTTGAAAGTCTGGCAGGCCCAGAGCAGGAGCAGATGCAATGGCACGTTTTAGAGTATGAAAATCGTCCAGTGCTTTATTGGTCAGGCAAAATGGGTCTGACTTGAGTGCATCATAGAGTGGTTGCATAAGCAGAGAGGCTTCTGGGATCCATGCTCTGCAATAGGAAATGAGGCCTAAGAAGGCATGTAGAGATTTTGAGGTCTTTGGAGGTGGAATATCCAGTACGGCTCTTACTCGGTCCCGAGTGAGATGTCTGGTACCTTGAGATAGGCATTGACCAAGGAAGAGTACTGTGGATTGACAGAATTGCAGATTGGAAGCGTGGAAAGGAGCTGCATTAGGGTTAAGGGAGGAAGTGGCGGCCATGTTGGATGTGGGCACATCCGGGGCAGACTGGGCCGGACTGGGCATGACCGGGGTCTGAGGAGTGGCTTGGAAAAAGCGGTAGGGGTAATTTGGATAGGGCAAGGACATGGGGTATGGCCAGGCCAACTGGGTGGGGGCTAGGGCGGAAATAGGGGAGGGCAGGACAGCTGGGTAAGGATTAGGGGAGGAGGTGGGAACCTGGACTGTGGGAGGGGTGAGTAACGGAGAAGACAGAGAAGGATTAGTAGATATGGGTGTAGGAGGAGTTGCCGGAGCGGGTGTAGTAGGATTGGCAATAGCAAGGGAGGAGGGGTTAGTAAACTGGGTGGATGCAGATGGGATGGTAGAATTATCAACAGAGAGAGAGCGTAGAGAAGGAATGGTGGATGTAACATTTAGATTAGACACAGAAGGTAGTGCAGGGATGGATGAGGATGATGGGAATGTTAGGGATGATGAAGGGGAGAATAAAGATCCATCAGAATTCAGGACCGGGCAAACAGGGGAAGTGACGGGATAGGTATTGGGAGGGTCGGGAGTGCGGAACATGGTCAGCTGGCTATCGCTTGTTGCTGACTGAACCCTGAGAATGGACATCCCCTGGGCATCATCTTGGGGCGTTGGCTGAGGGGATGCCCCAGTAACACAATTCTTGTGATATACATACAGTTTTACACCTTTATGATTTATCTCTTCTTCAACCCAACCTTCCTGCTGAATAGCCTTCGCTACTCTGTACCATGCTTCAGTAGTACGCAATAAATCATTATCTGTAAGCTTGCCTTTCTTCTCTGTCAGTAATCTACGCCAGCTTTCCGGTTGTAATCTACCACATGAAGGCACAGCAATTTTACACACTTTAGCAATCTTTTCAACATTTTTAACCATCTCTTTACCCTCTCTATCTTCAACTAAGTCACACGCGAGCCAACCCCTACTGGGCTTACTCGCTTCCTGTCCCATATCCCCCTATACAAAACGTCCCAAGCATAGGTAAAGGAAAATGAAACAGAACGTCTACAGTGCTCGACTGCCACTAGGAAGGGTGGGTCCCTCCTAAGTGCGTCTTCCCAAAACGTAGACCAGTCATTGAATCCGTGTACCCTAGGTGGTAGCCACGGATTGGAGCGGGGTGAGAAGTGTGTGACCAATCTCTTCTCTCACAAAAAGAAATAGAAATAAATAATATAAATAATATAGAAAATAGAGTAAAAAAAAAAAAAATGAAAGTAGAGACAGACCCAGGAGTTTGAATGACTCCCAATTAAGACAACATTTAAGACAACATTTCAATTGAAATACAGTGCATGCAACACAGTTCAAATAAATTCAACAGTAATCCCTTTCCTTTACTCTTGTGGCCAAAGCCACCTCCCTCAACCTCGTAGTGTCCCCGCTCGGAGAACGATTTTCGTAAATCTCACTACCAGCGGCCGCGGAAAAAAACTAACACCGGCCCGAGATCCGCCAGCCTCCCTCGTTACAGCAGTCCACTAAGTGTGGCCACCTCTATCCTCACTCCCGTAGTGCCCCTATGGACCCACCCATAAGTCTCACTACCCGTGGTGCAGGAAGACAGCAATGCCTGCTCGAATCCACCACCACAAAAATAAAATTCGGGAATGCCACCAGCTTTAGCGCTTCGAAGCTGGAGGGTACCACCCTCTGCAAGCAGAGCAAGGTGCACAATGAGGAGGCTAGCTAGGCTATCAAAGTGACACCACGGGGGAATCCCCAGGAAGCAATGAGTCTACACCCCTCCACAGATTCCCCCCACTCTCTTTTTCCTTACTACTGTTAGCTAGACAGCACCTAAAAGAGAGAAAACAGGCAACGAGGACCCCCCCAGGACAACTTCCACAGGTCCACCCCCCTTTTTCCATACAGTCTGGGCCACGTGACTCCTAAAAGGGGTAAAACAGGCAACAAAAGACCCCCAGGCAACCTCCCACGGGTCCACCCCCCTTTTTCCCAAAAGAGGGAAAGAACAAAACTAACTAAACATAAACCACTAACATACCCAGGCAACAGATAGACTAAATGCAGGTAAACAAATGAGTAACAAGACACCGGGCAAGATATTACCTGTCTTTGATGCCCTCCCGGGAAGCAGTCACAGACACGTGGACGGGTCAATCAAAGGGGCTGGAACATACCGGTGGCTCCTGCAGAAGTCTCTACCGTGTAATCAGAGGTGATCAGTCTCCCTTCCTTCCCCCCCGATTCCTCCGCCCAACAGCGTCTTCCTTAGGACGGCTTACCGGCCAGAGGCCATAGCCCGGTGCCCCACGTTGGGCGCCAAATTGATGTAGATTAATTTAGAAATAAACAAAAATGTTTAAAAGTCTATCTGTTCCTGTCCAAATCTGAGATGAATAAATTGCGTATACGCAGAAGTAAGTTCACACTGACACATGCAGTTCAGGTTAAAATAACTTCGAGGAAATTTATTAGCATCTGGTAAAATTCAGGCTTACAAGCCCTTATAAAAGCAGAATGACATCATCATTGAATATCAGATAATAACAAATAAACATCATTAATTGGGTTAAATGTTAAGTGGCTGTGTCAATGTCCACCCATCAATATGATTAATTGGCCCAAAAACTAAGTGGTTAGCTAGGTGTCCTCCCACCGAGAGATGGTATTGTTCTGGACACGGGTGTGGACGGATGGCTCAAGCACCATCTTTCCCAGCACGAGGCTTACTCGGTGGAAGGGGGGGCTTGGGCATCATTTTGCGTAGTTAGTGATGTCAGTCTCGTGGTCGGGTGCAAGGTTCTTTTATGAATAGAACATTTCATTTGGCCGGTGTTCTCATGGCCTTCAGATTATACTATGTTGCAAATTACAGGAGATTCAGTAATTCCGGGGCTAGTTATGTCCTTAGAGAGAGAATACAGTCTCTATTCATTATACTAAATACTGTCAGGAAATTCTGTCATGTAATGTGAACAAAATGGAGGGTCTGTCATAATGTGAGGTTAAAATGGAGTTAGTACAATAATTCAATACAGGTTTCAATAAAGATTTTTAATAATTCTACATCACTATATAGATGGCACATATCACCTGAATTATTACAAAAATGCTATCAAAATATGGATGGCCGTTGTTGGAGATGTGGGGATAGCGGAGGCTCACTCCTCCACCTTTGGTGGGAGTGTCGGTTTGTTAACTCCCTATGGTCTCAGGCAGGAAAGTTGGTATCCGATCTCTTAAAAGTAAGGTTTGAACAAGACCCAGCTAGGATGCTTTTTCATATAGATCTAAGATTAAACATAAAAATAGAATGTTAGTAATTCATATATTCACAGCGACTAAAATCATCTTAGCAAGGACTTGGAAAACTAAAGGTAAAATCAATATAGAAAATGTAATTGAACAAATAGAATTCCAAGCAAGAATGGAGAAGGGTTATTTTTGTAACAGTCATTCTCTTGGTAATTTGTTTTATATCTGTAATAACGGCAAGGAATTTTACCTGATTTGATCACCAGTGAATGAGACTGTTTGAATATGAGTGCCTGAGAGGATGTGAGAGTTTGCAGATTTTCTTATTTCTTCATTGACAAAGGATGGATCTGGATGTAACAAAAATGTTTCTAAAGCGATGTCTCGTTAAAGTGCAATGTATATTCTTCCTTGAAAATAATGTACGATTTGTTGCCTATTTATATTTATGATCCCTCTTTTTGTATGATTGCAATAATAAAAAAAATAAAAAAACCATCCCGTCGCTTGCCACCAGTTGTTACGGTACACCCCGGTATAGGAGAGGTTAATACCGCTGAGGACGTTCCCTTTCAGAATTAAGAAGCAGCTAACAGCAGTTCCAATTAGCCGAACAGGAACCATACGAAATCCTTCACGAACCAAACAGCAGCACGAGTAAATCATACGAATCCCATACCCCCAGGTACGAGACCAAGCTCCGTGTTGTGGGTTAAACAGAGATCTACTTTATTTGTGTAACAACACAGACTTATAAAAAGACATAAACATGACATCACAGACATTAGTATACAATGGAGGGGGGGTGGGGGTGGGGGGGTGGAAACATAGTTCTCCAACTAACTGGGGCTAGGAACACATTAGACTTTCAGACTGCAACCAAATTACCATACAGTGAGTAGAGTAGACCTAATTGCAAAACACACAGTAAGAGACATAATGAACCCAACATAATCAGTTAATCCAGTTAATACAGAACAATGGATGTTGGAGTAAACTATCCAGGATAGTCACTGACACATTATAAACCTTTATAGTGGTCTACTCACAGAATTAAACATTACACGTAAAGCAATATGCTCACAGAATATGACTAACTAACAATATTGATAACTTTCAAAATATGCATCACATTCCCCTAAAACATACCTTTTTCAGAATCAGACAATTCCACCCAGTAGTTTATTCGGTAGTTTGTGAAATAAATGAACAGAGGGTTTTTAAACGGCAATTAACCGAAAGATAGACGAAGGCAACGGAATAGAAGTATAGTTCCAAGACAGAGGGGTCTGTCACTACCACTGCTAAAGACTTTGCCCAGGGCCAGCTAATAGTGGCCCTATGATGGGGGCATGTGATGGGGTGAAGGAGGCATGTGATGGGGACATATTATGGGGGCATGTAATGTGTATGTAATGGGGTGATGGGTCATTTAATTTGTGTGCAACGTGTGTTATGGGCAGCACAAAACCAAGATACACCACTGTACGGGGTTGTGTTGAGGGCACGAGCGCGGATACAATGTACTTCTTCTAACACCTTCTCCTAACACCTCGTGCAATGCCCCTGACTTACACAGCTCACAACACAAACTCTCCAGATGGATGCTGCAGTGGAAGTTGGGAACACAAACTTTCTCCTTTGATTTGAACAAACTGCTAAAGCCTTAATTTTTACCTTTCTTTTTTCTGTGCCCCATCTGGGGCAAGTGATGTCAGTTTTTGCATGTTTAATTCAAATTCCTCAAACTTTGCCAACTTGAAGTATATCGCATCCTCGTGTTCGGTCATTAATTGGGGACAAGGCTAGCAGTTCTTCTTTAACTTGAACATTTTCGGTGACCAGTCTTATCCAAATGCCCAGCTGCATATCGGTGGCTTCATCAAGTGCAATATTAAATGAAAGAAAGGACTTTATTCAGTTGACCTTCAATATTCTTAGACACATTTACGATACCTTTATCTGTCATTTGTGGGCATAATGGCATGATCTTGATCCTTGTAGTCAGTTTTTCTCTTTCCTTTTCTACAGTCAAAAGTTAGTGCTTCCACTGCTGTTAACAGAGTTTCTTTCAACATCTCTGCATCTGCATTAGATTTCTTCTGCCTTGCCAAAATCCAAGCGCATCTTAGTGCAGCAATTTGAATCATGTCACCTTCACCCATGAATATTCTCATTCACTCTGTCTGCGCATTCAGTTCCCTTTTTATCTTTTCTAACTCCTGCTTTCTCTGCTCATATTTGGGTGGAAATCTCTTTTTCTTGGTATTTTCTCACAAATACCAAAAGTTTTCTTGCAAAGCAGACATTGTTGCTTGGAATCTTTTTTCAGTAACAAAAAACTAAATTTCCCATTCTTTGATTTTGCGATTTTCTACTTCCAATGCTCGTGTCTTCCTTTTTTGGTGGCTCATTGCTACTACTGGCACATTCCTCAGTCATGCGGGAGTCCTGTGGTTGTAATTTTTTTAAGCCATTAATCCATTGTCTGGGCTTGATAAGACAATTCTGGAAGGTTGCAGTTTGTGCAAGAAAGAAAAAGTTACCATTTATGGCAGCTCCAAGAAATGCTTTCTCATAACAATGTGTCAGTGCTCCACAGCAATAAAACTCACAGTAATGTGCAGTATGTGAATATATCACATAACACAATGTGTTTGAGTGTCACACACTGGAGCTATGGGCTTCAGATGGGGCTGCTCTTTTAAGCTTTTACTCAGCTCACCCTGCTGGTGCAATTCTGCCCTCCCTCTGACCTTTGTGGGCTTAGCTTGTTGATGCGCTCCCTCCTTGGGTTCGTCTTTCCCTCCCTCCCTCCCTGCATTACTTCCGCACCACTTCCTCCATCCCTGTGTTTGTTCCTCCCTCCGTTCGATCCTCCCTCCCTCCCAGTGTTTGTTCGGCCTACCTTGGGGAAGTGCTCTTTTAGTCTCAGACATTTGCTTGATTTATTCTTCTAACGGGGCTCTGAACAGCTTCTTTTTTTGGAAAGGTAGTTTACGCAATGAAGATGATTTTGATGCATTGTCTGCGGATCATGAGCGAAGCCATAGTGCTCTCTTGGCTATTAAAGAGAGCCCCATGACCCGGGCTGCCAGCTTCAACATTTTTGTTGTGTCTAGAATAAATTTGTTAGACAATCTGAGATTCTTAAGAAGTTGTAAAAGATCGTTGTCAGCTTCTTCACCAATGCTATCCTCCAGACTGTGTGTCCAAATATTCTGCTCTCTTGCTAACATGGATCCAGCGAGGACAGATCTTCAGCTCCCACCCGGGAAGCCCTTGATCCTCTTACCATCAACCAGGGCCCCTAGGTCACAGCCCATGTGCCGCCTGCTTCAACATCTGTCGCTCTTGAGGGACAAGACAGAACTGCATGACTTACTATGTATAAGGCATTTATAGTGACGGGGTTAAGGGGAGGAGGAGTTTGCATTTATAATATATTTTACAGGCTTCCTTGTTCCACACGAGAGAGGATGACCAGTTGTACTGCCACTACACATTTCTGGTCAGAAAGCAATATTTTCGCCATTGAAAGCATAATTCCAAATTGCTGAAATAAAGTTTTTTTGTGCCTTCTTTAGGATCAACAACGGTAAACAAGGATTAGGAAATGGGTTGAACTTGATGGACACAAGTATTTTTTCAACCTACATTACTAAGTAACTGAGTGAAAAACTGGTTTCTTTGATAGTGCTCCAATTTTTTACATTGTAAAAAATAAATGTATTACTAATATAATAAAGTAAAGAAAACATACTGACTCCTGTTTTGCTGACGTTTAACCCCTAAACTAAACTACAGGACAGTAATAATACTGTAATATTTTTTATTGGGATCATAACTATTCTATTATTATGATTGCAGTTAATATAATATATCTTGTTTATAAACAAAAACTATTTATGAAAAAGTGTTTTGATAAAGTGCATATTTAAATTTAAATAAATAGGGGGCGTGTCTGGACACTGATGCGTGCAGTCGCAGGATAACTGAGCTCCTGGACTTCAGGCCTTACACGGACACAATTCACGTCCAAACGTCTAATAAAAACATGGGAAAGCAGTCTAAGAAGTCCTCTCCACCTAGAGACCCGCACAGGAGTGCAAAAAAACCCTTACCGATAAATCTGAGGACTTTTTTAGTCCCACTGGCGTCAAGCGGCGAACCCAAAATGGCGCCGGAGAACGCTGATGGCGGGAATGACTCCCACGCTCCAACGGAGGAATCAGAAGGTGAGGAGATCGCCCCAAATCCCTGCACCCGCAGACCTGCGGAGGCTCCGTTAACAAGAGCCAACTTCACAGCCCTCTCCTCCCAGCTACAACGCGATCTATCCGCGGCTGTCAACCTTATTACGGCCACCATCAAAGAGCAGCTGCAAGACGTGCGAACGGACCTAACACAACAAGGCCAACGCCTGGAGGCCGTGGTAGCGGATCAGGGGGTGCTGCAACAAACGGTCTCCGAGCTGAAAGCCCAACTGACCGAACAACGGTCCATGATGGCTATTTTGTCTCAACAGGTCACTGACCACGAAAATCGCAGCCGGCGGTCCAACCTGCGGATCAGGGGCCTTCCGGAGGTTGATGGTCCTGAAAACCTAACCCATATACTTACCGACATATTCATGGGCATCATTAAGCGCTCTCCAGACCATCCCATCGTGCTGGATCGAGCCCATAGGGCCTTACGGCCTAAGGACCTCTCCAACCCCAAGCCCCGTGACGTAGTCTGCTGCCTTCATTCATTCCTTCTGAAGGAGGAAATCCTTCGCAAGGCGCGGAAACAAGGGCCAATATTCTACCATGGGAAACCTCTGATCATCCTCCCGGATGTGGCCTGGGCCACTCTGCAGGCCAGAAAGACTCTAAAACCACTCACAGACCTACTCAAACAAGCCAACGTGCCTTTCAGCTGGGGCTACCCGCTGTCCATCACGGTCTACAAAGGTTCCACGCAACTCACCCTGCGCTCTCCTAGAGATTTACCATCTTTTTGCGAAGCTCTACAACTGGAGACCCCGGATCTTCCTGGCTGGATGGATGGTACCTCCACCCCGCCGGAACTTTCGACCCTCCAGAATCTTCCGTGGATCCCTAGGACACAGAGGAAACGTCGACCCCGTCGCCCACCCTCTTCATTGAATGTGGACCCCATAACATCTGGGCCTGCGGATCCGTCTACTTCTCACGGCTGACACCGTTGCTGAGACATACTTTTTGGGTCACTCCTTACCCTTCATTTTATTATTTTCCAGGGACAAGTCTGATCTGGACAGATTCTGAATCTCCTGGGTTCTAAACAGGTTTTCGATATGTATTATTCACTTTCCAACCTCTCCTCCCTCTCCCTAGGACCCGCATCCCATGGGCTACCTTACACGGGTAATTTTACGGTCAGTTACAGGGAGTGGGTTCTGGAGTAGGTGGATGGGTTCATAATTCGGACGTTTACATTTTCGTCACAAGATATATACGGTCCAAAGTATAAACGTCCAAATATTGAGCACTCTATTATGCTTTTTCGCTTTCCCAGTTTACGAATGTTACGTTTTATGTCTCACGTTTTTGAGACGTGTATTGTGTCATGTTTATATTAGGTGCCCTTTCTGGGATTCACCTTTTATTTATCCACTAGATTGGCCTGAGACCCATCCACGAGCCTGTTTCTTCTTCTCTATTGGAGGCTATATTGGAGGCTATGCTTCGGCCGAGCCGCCGCCTCGGTCTGCCACGCTCCCCCAGGCGGGATTTTGCCTTTGTAAATTGGTGGAGACCCCGGAATTCTCATGACAGAAAAGCCCGGCTCTCCATCTGGCATGTCTGCCCTCTGTGTCATGTTGACACTAGGTCGGTTGTAATAACTCTGTGTACTATTTTCCTTCTTTCCTTAATTTCTACTTCTTTTGCTCTCTCTCCCTATTTCCCTTTCCTTACCTCCCTCCCTTGCGCACTGGAAGTAATGTTATTTGGTATTTCTGTTAGCGCTTCATATGGCTAGCCCTGCCCAGATCAAAATAGTTTCCATAAATGCGAAAGGGCTTAATACCCCGACAAAGCGCTCCCGTCTTTTCCGCGAATTGAAGGCTCTCCGAGCCGATATTGCACTAGTACAAGAGACCCATTTTTTAAGGAGTAAGGTTCCGAAATTCACTGATTATAATTTTCCACATGTCTTTTATTCTCATTCTCCCTTTCAGAAAAATAAGGGAATAGCTATATTTATCTCTAAGGGCCTTCCCTTCACGGTCCAGGATCAATGGTCGGACAGTGAAGGCAGGGCCCTGTTTCTGAAGGGGATGGTGGGCATGGACCAACTGACAATAGCCAATTTATATGTCCCTAACACTAATCAACATGTTTTTATTACCGCTATGACAGATAAACTCCAGAGCTTCGCTTCTGGCATGGTGATCTTAGGGGGCGATTTCAACGTCACGCTTGACCCACGTATTGATTCTTCCACAGGGGCTTCCTCCCTCCGATTCGCAAGAATCAAGCAGGTAAAACGAGCACTACATTGCAACCAATTAGCTGACACATGGCGCACTCAACATCCCACCACCAGGGATTATACGTTTTACTCCACCCCACACTCTCGATATTCCAGACTTGATTATTTGTTTATCTTCCACCGACATCTCCCATTACTGCTCCACTCAGATATCGGCCACATTACATGGAGCGATCATGCCCCCATCCAGATAACGGTTACCTGCCCGTCCTTACATAAGCGTCAACCTCATTGGAGGCTTAATGAGGCTCTTTTTAAGGATCCAGAGACGGTATCCTCCATTAAACTGAGTCTAACGAACTATTTTAAAGAAAATGTTACTGCAGATACTCCAGCATCTCTAGTATGGGAGGCGCATAAGGCTGTGTTGAGGGGACAGTTGATTAGTATAAGAGCCCACCAAAAAAAAATACATTCTGCATCAACGATTCAGCTGCTATCGGAGATTTCTGTTATTGAAACCTCACACAAGCTGACTTTGAGTCCCTCGGTGTACACATCCCTATTACAACTAAAAGCGAAACTTGCAGATCTATGCAACCGAAGGGATTTGCGAGCACACCTCCAGATTAAAAGCCGCCTACACCAATTTAAAGACAAATCAGGCAAACTACTGGCTAGGTCGTTACGCGACCGGCACTCCAATGGCTATATTCCCAAAATCAGGACGGCACGGGGATCCCACACTTACCTGACTACCGAAATAGCCAATACGTTCCGGCTATTCTATGAGGAATTATATAATCTACCCGCTCCTAGGACCCCTTCGCAAATAATTTCTGCTAGCGGAAAAATTAGGGACTATCTCGACACTCATATGACACGAAAACTAGACCCTATGGACGCATTAAGCCTGGACTCTCCGATTACTGAGGAGGAGTTCCTTGATGCGGTCAAGTCCTCCCCTACTGGGAAAAGCCCTGGCCCGGATGGGTTTACCATATCTTATTATAAACTATTCCATGAAACACTAAGTTCACCTTTTACATGTGCTTTTAATTCACTCTCGACTGACGGTTTATTACCCCCTCAGGCCCAAGAGGCCCACATCACGGTCATACCTAAGACAGGCCGTGATACAACATCCTGCGCCAACTTCAGACCAATTTCACTTTTGAATGTTGACCTGAAGCTGTTCGCTAAAATCCTTAGTAACAGACTGAAAGTTTTTCTCCCTTCTTTAATTCATCCGGACCAAGCAGCCTCTCGGCCCGGGATAATACAACCAAGGTCCTAAATCTCATCCATTCTGCAGTTACCACCACCACCCCTGCCCTGTTACTTTCTACAGATGCAGAAAAGGCCTTTGATAGGGTGAGCTGGACGTTTCTCCGTGCTGTTCTGGGACACACTGGTTTGGGCCCGTCTATGCTACGTTGGATATCGTCTTTATATCAGACCCCTACGGCCCGTGTTCGGGTCAATGGCGTCCTATCTAACCAGCTCACCCTGTCAAATGGGACCAGACAAGGCTGCCCTCTATCACCGCTTCTGTTTGTACTTACTCTAGAGCCGTTGGCCTGTGCTATCCGTGGTAACCCAGATATAACAGGACTACAGGCTGGCCCACATCATCATAAGTTGGCAGCCTATGCTGATGACCTGCTGTTCTATGTCACTAACCCAGGGGTCTCTCTCCCGCAGATCATGAAGGAATTTGATATTTTCGGGGCCCTTTCAAACTTCAAAATTAATTACACCAAATCTGAAGTTTTGAATATTTCCCTCTCTCCTACGGTGGCGATCCCGCTTAAGTCTTCATTTCCATTTAAATGGAAAGACCACCATATTAAATATTTGGGAATCTCTCTAAGTAAAGATCTCACTTCTCTGTTTGAACTTAATCTCTTACAGTCCTGTAAGCTAGATCTAACTAAATGGTCCCTTAAAACCCACTCCTGGTTTGGTAGAGCCTCAATCATTAAAATGAATATACTGCCCCGTTTTCTGTACATTATCCAGACCCTGCCCATTTATATCCCGAAATCTTTTTTTTCGACCCTCAGGTCATTAATTACAAGTTTTATCTGGAAACACAAACGTCCACGGCTCGGGTATCAACTTCTTACCCGCCCCAAGAGTCTAGGGGGCATTGCCCTCCCAGACATGGAGAGATATTATAAATCAATACATCTCGCCAGAATAGTGGACTGGTCTAGACCAGCACCCAAGCTTTGGATTTCCTTGGAAAACAGAGGTTTGAATGCCCCAATCCCCCTAGCGGCTTGGGTCTCTCGTCCACAACTGCTCCCGGCCCAGTCGAACCACCCTACAGTGGCTCCCACTTTAAAGGTCTGGAGACAACTTATTGCTCGACCCGGCCTTATTAATTCTCCTTCACTAATGCAATCCCTTATTGGAAATGCCCATTTCCCCCTGGGCATGGCATATTCCTTCTTCCACTAACTTTTTCCGGAACCAGTAAGATACCCCAGATTAGGCCATATCGTGGAGGAGGGACGTGCCAGGCCTCAGGAAGAGATACTCAGACATCAACCACCATCAGGGGGGTCCCTGTATAAATATACCCAATTGTTTCACTATATTTCGGCGCTGGAGATATCGAATCCGATCCCTCTTAACGCTACTAAATTTGAATTGTTATGTATGACCAAGGAACAACCGCAGAGGTTGGTTTCCACTGTGTACCGAATACTCACAGATCTGGCAGACCACGAAAAACCTTCCTATATAAAGCTGTGGGAAAGAGAGTGTGGGGTGGAGCTGACTGCTCCTCAATGGCGTAAAATGGTTACGCTAGCACACAAATGCTCCATGTCCACCCATATACAGGAAAACGCTTATAAACTGCTCACACGTTGGTACCTCACACCAGTAACTCTACACAAAATTTACCGCACGACCTCCGACAGGTGCTGGAGATGTCACCTGCAGGCGGGTGACTTCCTCCACCTTTGGTGGTCATGCCCTGCTTTACAGTCTTTCTGGGAGGCAGTTATCAAAACTATCAGAGAAGTGGGTGACTCGACCCTTCTACCTGTTCTGCTACACCACACCATACACCCTCTGGGGGCGTACAAAAGATCGCTCACGGTACAGCTTCTTAACGCAGCTAAATTGCTAATTCCTAGACAATGGAAGCGACCTGACCCCCCCACTTTCCGAGAATGGTTAGCCTCTGTGGAATCTATCAGAGTGGTGGAAGATATTATACACACGGCGAATGGCCGTGGTAAACAGAACAATGATAGGTGGATACATTGGATGTTATATATCGACAGCCCTAGATGCGAAGCTGATATCGTAGCAGCGGAATCACCTGGCTCTGCTGGCATAGGCCTAAGCTGAATTCTAAACATGATTTAGACTCTCCAGTGCTCCTTACCACCTTCCTCCCCCTATCCCCTTTGGTTTCTCTTTTTGTCTCTCTTCTTTCTCTTTCTTTTCTCTATATATCTTCTTCTTTGTCGCTGTTTGTTCTGTTCCAATTTTGGGTTATGTAAGGATATGGGGGAATTTTCAGGGAGTTCCTGCTACAATGATGTGATCGAATTTTTATCAAATACGATATTTTTTCGACGCCGTTTTTTCTATATTTATTTGATGCCATTGTATTTCTCCGACTGAAATGTCCAGAATATTTATTTTACATACACACCATTGTTGTATTTATGTTTTTTTCCATAATTTTTGCTTAAACCAATAAACTAATTTAAAAGAAAATTTTTTTTTTTAAATAAATATTAGTGGGGGGCAGGTGGGTCAGGAGCACAAAAGGTTGAAAACAACTGGCTTAGAACATGAATTGAATTCTAATTGTATTCCGATTGGCTTAGAATACTAGGAAGCTAAATTAGAATGCATTAGGTTTTCCCTCAAAAGTTTTCTTTGAAGTGGTAGAAGTAAAGACAGGTCCATAATTTTTATATACATATTTGAAAATCTGTTGAAAATGGGTAAAGATGCTTTATTACCATGTACAGCCAAAAGATGGCGACGTAGTCTCTTAAGGTGTTTTTTTTTGAGACTTGCTTATCAGAAACAGAGGGGCTTACTCTTAAAACTTGATTCATTAAATTTCCATTTATTTATATAGCACCAACAATTTACGTAGTGCTTGGTACAGAGCATAGAGGGGGACTGCATACTATGTTAGATCCATAAGGTAGAGAACCTTGCTTGCAAGCTAACATTCTGGGGCAAAATTCAAACAGTGGTCTAAATTGCAAGCACATTCCATAGGCTACCATAGTGACTGTTCCACTATTCAAACTTGGCTTCAGAATTAGCTTTTATAGATAACCCACAAATATTGTGTCAAGCTATTTGGCCCCTTTTGTCTGCTTAAATTTCTCCCTACAGTAAACTCCTTACTCATAATTTTGTGTTTGGCCTTATTTTATGTTCAAGTTAGCCTTATGCTTATCCCATATATGCTCAAAGGCCTTTTGTTCAGAGCTGTGCTAATGGGACACTGGGAAAGTCTCTATACGTGGGCCCCCATTTTACAATTCTTGCAGTATCCATGGGTGTCTGCAAGAGATTTCCGGGTGGTTTGGGGGCAGGGGGGCAATTCAACCAAATTAATGGCTGAGAATCATGAGATGTGTATTTAGGGTTGCCACCTTTTCCACACAAAAAAATACCAGCCTTGCCATTGCCTCGATAGACTTAACATTGGCAGCAAGCCATTTTTCTTTACCTGCCTGCTGGTAAAATACCTGCTTGGGGGCAGCCCCATATGTATTCCACAGCAGCTGCAGTACCAATTCAAGATGCCTTGTGTACTATCACTCCAGACTTTGAGATGCTTATCAGGCATTCCTATTCATTCTAATATGTTTCATTGGCTTTTTATTTTACTGGGTTTTTAGCTCAATAGCACTTTCACTTTCACTTGCACTATGATTACTGCACTATTAATTTTCACTTGCACTGCGATTATAATTATAATGTTTTGAAAATTAAATTATTTTTGGGTCGTGATTACAAGACCAAGGACAAATGTGGGTCCTGTGGTTAGACCGGTTAAGAACTACTGCATTAGTGCTAATTACACACTACCATCTCTCCATACTTTATAGCACATATAATATATAGGGCTTTCTTTTGTGACAATTTGTGTTTAGACTTAACCCTTCGTGCAATGTATAACATTTAATAAAGAGTGTATTCTGGAAAACAGTATATTTTTCTCCACTCTCTCTCTGACAAAAGATACAAATTTGTCAGTGAGAGAGAGAGGGAAGATCACCTCACCCCATCCCTACCCCTAAATTTGGGGGAGGATAGTAAAGGATTGTGATAGGTCTCTAGACATGTCACAATATTCACACTGCAATGGCTGAGACAGTCACCTTTCTGGGTATTTCAGACTTGCCTCCGTCAGAGGCAGCCTATAACACCTCTCACCTGATTTGCATAGGCTGAGGGGGGCGTAATTGACAGGTCAGTGACCCGGCGGAAGAGGAAAACCAGAGTTCAATCCCTAGTGGTGGAGGCTATTAAATGTAAATATCCACCACATCTCTGAGTGACCTAATTTTGTAAACATTTTAAAGCGGTTTAAAGGGAAAGTGGTGATTAAAACTAGTGTCTTCCAAACCAGTGTTTCATAATTGTTTTAGCCTTTGGCCATGGCCATGATATTTAGAAATTATTGTTATATTATTTTTCTTTTCAGGTATAATGTTATCTTTATTTTTTTGTGACGGACCCCCTTGGTCCCGTCTGGTACCTCTGCAGAACTCTGCTTCCTTGTATCAGCAACCCCAAGCCACCAGGCAGAACCAGTGTTGTACATGGAGCTTCCAAATCACCAGACAGGACCAGTAACTTTGAAACAGGAACAGAAGGGTCCCAATGGGGGTGCGGGGGCGGTGTCACCAGCGCTGCCGGCATCCTCCCGCAGCGCATAGCGCTGCTGAACTTTTTTTTTTATGGCAGCCACATCCGCTAGGTTCGGCTGCAGTAAAAAAAAAAAATCAGTGCGGCTAGATATGACGTTACGTCACATCGGGTGGCTGTGGGGAATGTAACGAGCAAATACTGGCATATTGAGTGGTTAGATACTAGCACATTAGCAAAATAATACTGGCATATTGAGTGACAAAATACTGGCCTATTGAGTGACAAAATACTGGCCTATTGAGTGACAAAATACTGGCATAAATAATGGCAAAATACTGGCATATTAAGTGGCAAAATACTGGCATACTGAATGGCAAAATACTGGCATATCGAGTGGCAAAATACTGGCATATTGAATGGCAAAATACTGGCATATTAAATAACAAAATACTGGCATAAATTTAATGGCAAAATACTGGCATATTGAATGGCAAAATACTGGCATATATTGAATGGCAAAATACTGGCATATATTGAATGGCAAAATAATACTGGCATATTTAATGGCAAAATACTGGCATATATTGAATGGCAAAATACTGGAATATTGAATGGCAAAATAATACTGGCATATATTAAATGGCAAAATACTGGCATATATTGAATGGCAAAATACTGGCATATTAAATGGCAAAATACTTGCGTATTAAATAGCAAAACACTGGCATATTTTGAATGGCAAAATACTGGCATATATTAAATGTCAAAATACTGGCATATTGAATATCAAAATACTGGCATATATTAAATGGCAAATACTGGCATTTATTAAATGGCAAAATACTGGCATTTATTAAATGGCAAAATATTGGCATATATTAAATGGCAGAATAATACTGGCATATTATTGGACAAATTGGTTGTGGCTTATTAATGGCAAAATAATACTGGCATATTATTGGGCAACTTGGCTGTGGCTTATAAATGACAAAATGATACTGGCATATTATTGGGCAAATTGGCTGTGGTATATTAATGGCAAAATAATACTGGCATATTATTTGGCAAAATGGCAGTGTCATATTAAATGGCAAAATAATACTGGCATATGATTGGGCAAATTGGCTATGGCATATTAAATGGCAAAATAATACTGGTATATTATTAGGAACATTGTCTGTGGATTATTAACTGCAAAATAATACTGGCATGATTATTGGCCAAATTGGCTGTGCCATATTTATGGGCAAACACTGGCATATTAATGGGAAAACTGGTTTACTTTTATTGGCAAAGTGATGCTGTGGCATGGTCTGTGGGGCAAAATAAACATATAATCAAACAGGAAGTAATCAGCAATGAACCAGGCATGACACAAATATACAAGAACACATCAAAATTAGTTTTAACATTAAATATAATTAACACAGAAATAATGAGTACATAGCAGAAGTGTGCATATTAGACATGTGCATTCGTTTTCAGACGAATGCATTTTCGTCCGAAAATAGCATTTTCGTTCATTCGTTTGAAAAACGAATAACGAAAATGCTAAGCTAACGAAAGCCGAATGAACGAATGGTTAATAAACGAAAATCATTCTTTCATTCGTCCATTCGTAGTACTATTGGCATTCTATAAGCCGAAATAGAGTCGGTTTATAGAATACAATAGCATAGTACACTACATTCCATAAACCGACATAATGAATGACTTTCGGTTTATGGAATGCATGTAAGTCTATTGGCATTCTATAAACCAACTCTATTTCGGTTTATAGTAATGCCAATACTATAGCACGAATGGACGAATGATTTTTGTTTATATTAAACCATTCGTTCATTCGTTCAACTTCTTAGCTTTCTATAAACTGAAACAGAGTCCCCATTCATACATTTTTATGAATGGGGCTCTCGTTTGGTTCATAGAAAGGCAATTCTACTATACGTTTTCTATAAGCCGCCCGCAAACACGGAGACATGGCTCTCAGCACAATGTGGCAGATCATTAATAAACAAATTAAAAAGAAGAGGGCCCAAAACAGACCCCTGAGGTACTCCACTTAATACCCTTGTCCAATTTGAGGATTTTCCATTTACAACAACCCTTTGTGTTCTATCTTTTTAGCCAATTTTCAATCCAAATACATACATTTACCCCAAACCTATTTCTCTCAATTTGTAGAGTAACCTTTTGTGTGGAACTGTATCAAATGCTTTCACAAAATCCAAATAGATCACATCAACTGCCACACCTAGATCTATATTTTTACTGACTTCTTCATAGAATGTTATTAAGTTTGTTTGACAAGACCTGTCTTTAAATATTGGAATGACATCCGCCTTTCGCCAGTCTGTTGGCACTGTACCTGAACTGAAAGAATCCCTAAAGATCATAAATAGTGGTCTGGCCAGAATTATGCTTAACTCTCTAAGTACCCTTGGGTGTATACCATCTGGCCCTGGGGCCTTGTCTATCTTAACAGAGTTTAATTGCTTAAGCACGTTTTCCTGTGTCAGCCAATCCCATGTTTGCGGCGAATGTCCCATAACTTCCTGTAGAAGGGCTCGTCCATCTGCTCTTCCTTAGTATAAACAGAAGGAAAAAAAAGTATTTAAAATGTCTGCTTTCTCTCTGCCCTCACTTACCAAATTTCCCATTTGGGATAACAAGGGCACAACATTTTCCCTCTTTAGCTTTTTTCCATTTATATATTTATAAAACATTTTGGGGTTAGTTTTACTCTCCTTGGCAACCCTTTTCTCATTTTCCAATTTTGCCATTTTAATTGCCTTTTTGCAGGCTTTGTTGGCCTCTTTGTATAAATGATAATGCTGATCCTGTGTTTTTATAATGTTTGAATGCCATTTTCTTGTTTTGTATTTCCTGTTTCACGTTACCGGTAAGCCACATTGGTTTTGATTTGTGTCTTTTGCATTTGTTTCCCAAAGGTATATATTGGGATGTGTACTTTTGTAATGTGTGCTTAAAGGCATTCCACTTGTCTTCTGTGTTTAGTCCAGAAAACAATCGTTCCCAGTCTAAATGTTCAATCGATGCCCTTAGTCCATCAAAGTTAGCCCTTCTAAAATTAAGTGTTTTGGTGGCGTAGTTACAATTTGCTTTTTTGCATTAATCTCAAATGAGACCATATTATGGTCACTATTCCCCAAGTGTTCTCTTATTTAGATATTTGAGATAAGCTCCTCATTGTTTGTTACTACCAAATCCAGACAGGCATCCATTCTAGTTGGGGGGTCTACTAATTGTGCCATACATTTGTTATTAAGCAGGTTCAGAAACTTGCTGCCCCTAGCTGAACTAGTTGTGCCACACTTCCAATCTAAATCTGGGTAATTAAAATCTCCCATGATTAGAACTTCATTCATATTTGCAGCCTTTTCAATTTGTAATAAAAGCTGATCTTCTCCATCAATGCTAATATTTGGTGGCTTGTAGCATACACCTACAAGTAATGTGCGATTCTTTTTAGCGTCTAAGCTAATCTTCACCCACAGGGTTTCCACATCAGTTCCAGTTACATCATGTACACCTTCTTTAATACTGGGCTTTAATTTAGGATTTACATACAGACAAATCCCTCCCCCTTTTCTATTTACTCTGTCCTTTCTAAAAAGGGAGTAGCCTTGTAAATTGACTGACCAGTCGTGGGTCTCATCCCACCACGTTTCTGTGATTCCGATTAAATCATACTGTTCAGCACTTACCAGTATCTCCAGCTCACCCATTTTGTTTGTCAAGCTTCTTGCATTTGCTAAAAGACATTTAAGATTACTACCCATTTTCTGTTTAGTTGACAAACACTTAATGTGTGCAGGTTTAATTATATGGACCTCCCTTTGGTCTATGTTAACCCCACCACTGCTTTCCTCCTCTTCTCCCATAGCTAGACCCACCTTCCAATCTACCCTAGCTACCATTGCTTCATTTTGATCTTGACCCTCCCCCCCAGAGCATAGTTTTTGCCGACAGTCACGTGACGGGCGCGCTGACGTCATACGCGCGTCCGGTCACGTGACCTGTCGGCACAATCGCCGGGAAGCCGAACAGGCAGCATGGAGGGACCATGCTGCCTGCCACTAGCCACCAAGGAAAGGTAAGTGCTGATGGGAGACTGTGTGTGTGTGTGACTGAGTGTGATGGGAGTCAGAGTGTGTGTGATGGGAGACAGTGTGTGTGACTGAGTGTGATGGGAGTCAGAGTGTGTGTGATGGGAGACAGTGTGTGTGACTGAGTGTGATGGGAGTCAGAGTGTGTGTGATGGGAGTCAGAGTGTGTGATGGGAGACAGTGTGTGTGACTGAGTGTGATGGGAGTCAGAGTGTGTGTGATGGGAGACAGTGTGTGTGACGGAGTGTGTGACTGAGTGTGATGGGAGGAGTGTGTGACTGAGTGTGATGGGAGTAGGAGTGTGTGACTGAGTGTGATGGGAGTCGGAGTGTGTGACTGAGTGTGATGGGAGTAGGAGTGTGTGACTGAGTGTGATGGGAGTCAGAGTGTGTGTGATGGGAGACAGTGTGTGTGACGGAGTGTGTGACTGAGTGTGTTGCGAGTAGGAGTGTGTGACTGAGTGTGATGGGAGTAGGAGTGTGTGACTGAGTGTGATGGGAGTCGGAGTGTGTGACTGAGTGTGATGAGAGTAGGCGTGTGTGACTGAGTGTGATGGGAGTAGGAGTGTGTGACTGAGTGTGATGGGAGTAGGAGTGTGTGACTGAGTGTGATGGGAGTAGGAGTGTGTGACTGAGTGTGATGGGAGTGTGTGTGTGATGGGAGTATGAGCTTGATGTGAGTCTGAATGATGGGGCATGTCTTAGGTGTGTAACGTGGGTGTGCAGCTTGGGTAGGGGGGTGCCCCGGATTTTGTCTGCCTAGGGCAGCACAAAATCAAGATACACCACTGAGCCCATCCCGTCCAAAAAGTCTGTAGCCCACTGCAAAGTCTGCCCAATGCTCCAAGAACCCAAATCCCTCTTGCTTGCACCACCTTCGCAACCACGCATTAATCTCCCTAAGCTCCTGCTGTCTCCCTGACGTAGTGCGTGGTACTGGTAATATTTCCGAGAATATTACCTTGGAGGTCCTTTACTTTAGCTTCTTTCCTAGTTCCCTAAAATCATTTTTAAGGACCCCCCACCTACCATTTACTTTGTCATTAGTACCAATGTGTACTATGACCGCTGGATCATGCCCAGCCCCTCCCAATAATCTGCCTACCCGTTCCGCAACATGCCGAACCCGAGCACCCAGGAAACAACATACCATTCGGCATTCGGGGTCCTGGCGACAGATTACCCTATCTAACTTCCTAATAATAGAATCCCCTACCACCACAACCTGTCTAGCCTTCCTAGTGTCTTGGTTCCCAACTGTGCTGGAGAGGCTACTCACCTGGCTGCTAGGAGAGTCAGCCTGCCCCAGAATTGCCTCTTCTGAGCTAATCCCCCCAGCATCCTCACACAAGCTTGCAAACATGTTGGGGTGAACCAGCTCAGAACAAGCCTCCCTTGCTCTCCGACCCCTACTGCCCCTTACACAACTAACCCAGCTCTCTGCCCTAGAAACCTCTTCTCCCCCATCATCACCCTCCTCTACACTGGCCCCAGCCAATGCCTGCTCCGTGAGCAGTAAACTCCGCTCCATGTTGCTTATGTCCCTAAGTGTTTCCAGTTGCCTCTTTAGATCTGATATTATATTTTCCAAAGCAGCGACCTGCTCACATCTGCAGCAGCGATATGGACCCCGGGGAACTTGCTCCAAGACAGCATACATGCTGCAAGACATGCACTTAGTGGCATTGTCCAACATGCTCTCTAGTGTAAACCACAAAATTAAAAATAAAAATAGAATAAAATAAAAAATAAAAAAATATATACTTTACCCTCCTTCTTTCCTTTTAACTCCTTATTTGCTTCTAACTCCCACACTTAAGAAGCTTTTTCACTTTAGAAGCTGCTCACTTGAATTCGCCTGACTCACTATTCGCCTGCTCCTTCCAGTTAAATAGTACTATTGCCTTTCTATGAACAGAACGAGAGCCCCATTCATAAGAATTTCTTATGAATGGGGCTCTTGTTCGGTTTATAGAAAGCCAATAGTATTACACATATTCTATAAAACGAACGAATAAAACGAAACGAAACTAAAATAATGAACGAATTTCGTCTGAAACGAATGCAGTAATGAACGAAATTCGTTTTAGACAAAATAAATAAAAGTTTAGTCCGAATGGACGAAAACGAAACGAAAATTTTAGTTTTGTACATGTCTAGTGCATATCAGCATCAGCTTAGGATTGAAAATCCGACCTAAGCAGCAGACAGGCTGTCTGCACTACAGGAGGTAAACCAGTGTCCTTTACTCCCCAATGACATATTGTGATTAGAGTGGTCTACTCACAGAATGATGCACTAGACATATTATTGTACTCCATGATCAAAGCAGTACCACAATCATTGTTATTCAGGTAATTCTAGGATTTGGGGCAGATCTTTGACGTCAAAGACTTTGACGTCACACGAGAATTGAACCCGGAAGTGACGGCGAGTGGATCGTATCTACCGTTGTACAGTTGGTAGTTCACCGCCGATAGACTGTTGGAGAGTCTGTGTATTTCAGGACTGCAATAGGAAGGACTGGTGACATATTTCTGCTGATTTTAATCTTTTTCTATGTAAGCTGTATGTTTTGGAGGGATATTAAAGGTCTTTGTTACTTTCGTTATTACATCTGTTATCATCCTCTCTATCTTTTAATTACCTTTTGGAATTCATCCTGTATGGGGGTCTGACTACCACATCCACAGTATCCCTGTTCTATCTGACCCAGTGAAATAGGAGTTGGAGTCCTTTCCATGTTTATACTCAGAGCCGGTCTAAGGGCTCTGTACTCTGTGAGTAATTTTCTGTTGGGGGAAATATTTCTCTACATTTTCGTTACAGTACTACACATTGTTTTATTTATTTGTTTGTTCTATTTTTTACACATATTTTTGCTAAGCTACTTGTTTCCTGCAAGATAAGTATATTTATATATATATATATATATATATATATATATATATATATACACACTCGTTTTCTGTTTGCGCAACACTTCTTTAATTCTTGTTTTCACTACTGTCTGTGTAGGCCTTGGAAGAGCTGCACTAGTGTTTTGCTGCACCTTGTTTTTTGTGTGTTCTTTGTATTAGCGCCGATCACTTATTCACTATTGAAATTATAATACCTCATTGTTTTCAAAAATTGACATGTTCATAGTTTATTTATTAATAAACTTGCAATTATTAGCTGATGGCACTCATAGTCTTTTTGATTGTGAAGGGAAGTAAGCATGAGGTGATGTCTTTCATCTGCTGCACTTCATTGACCTACCACTGCATTTAATGTCCTTCTTGAAAAGACCTTTGACAGCACATCTGGAAGCCCCTGCCTGCCTTGAAATTTCTACCCGGGAGATACCTTGCTGATGCAGTATAATTACATGTGTGTTTTGTTGCCGTGCTCAGTCTTGACATGGTGTATGACTTTTAAAATTAAATTGTCTTCAGCAACCTCACCATGTTACCTGAGTTTGACTGTTACTCACCAAGCTTTATTTCACCTATACAGCTGTTTCAGTTTATGATTGTGTTTCAACCTACATAGTAAATTGATGATCAATAGCACATGTTTTGTATAACTGTTTAATCATTGAACAAAATAAAAAGATAAATAAAATCAATATCACTATCAATTCTTCTAGGTACACCTGCTAAAGTGTGTAAAACCCAGACTTGTAATCTTCTAGCACGGTGCGACCAAAACAGACTTCTTATAACTGCTGGATATATAAACACCTAATTTCTGGATTCGGCTACCATATATAGTATACAAAAACAGATTATAAAACTATATATATATATATATATATATATATATATATATGAGATAACTTGGAATAAACTGCACATTTTCACTGAAAAACTGCTCTTTTTTGTATTGTTCCTTTTTATTCTATTTGTTGTGCTTTATATAGTTAACATACTTATGTGTTGATTTTTATTCTGTGTATAGCAATATGAATTTCTTCTAGCATAATAGAGTGAATTCTCTGTAATGTTCAGCTTTACCAAGGTCAGACTTACCCAGTCAACTCTCTCTATTATACTTGGCATAAGGTATCACCTATTCAAACATATTAACATCTAACAAGGTTGTGAAAATATTAACCAGACGATAATATTTTTTATGTGTGTTCTTGGTATAGTAATTTTTTTGGGTTTATTTGCAGTATTTAAACAATAGATTGTTAGCTCATAGGTGTTAAAGTTCTCCTTGAAGCACTGCAACAACAATACTCATACATTTCTAGATTTTGATTGTAAGGTCATGTCCACACCATAGCAGCCTGCAAGTCAGCAATTTGACTTCAGAAAGGAATGTAACTCCTGGCGTGTGGAAATCAGCAATTTATTGAAGAAAATTGGTGAGAGAAATCCATGTAATCAATCAAACAGTCAAAGTGATATAGTGAGGAGGCAGAACTCAACTCCTGTCAGCTCAACGAAAAAATATCCTCTCTAGTACCCCTAATACCTTCTACCTCCTCCCCGTTGTTTACCTTTCTTGGCAGTATCATTCTTAATACACAATACAAATTCGTGTCTTTTTTGCTCCTGGGCCCAATCACACACTGATCGGGAACCAGTGACACTTAGGTCTTTAAAGACCCAGTGGGTTCCTGCCGAAACAACATGAGACTTCGCATCTTTGCATTTTGGTAAAATATAGCCGGCACTCACTTTGTGTGTCAGCTACATTTTCCATGTCAGAATGAGGTCACTCAAAGTGCTGCTCTATGCCCCCAGCTACTCTGCTGGTTTCAGCCAGGAGTCTTCTTACTTGAAGAACTTTTGTTTTAAAAGGAAAAAAAATGATTAGGAGAAAGTATGCTTTATCAGTTTAGTGCAAGAACAAAAGATCCTTGTGTTATCCAATCATTAAAGTTTTTTTCCAGTGTCATTGCATTTGGCAAAAATCACATTTTTAATACTTTACTGAAGCCCTCCCCCAGTGATTACTCTACATGATTATTGCAGTATATAGACACTCAACATATAAGGTTTTGTTTAATTTAGTCACCTGTATTGCTGGAATAGAATACATTATGTGAACTTTAAGTACCTTGTTGTTGTACACAGTATTGACAGTGCAATGTATAGAGAGACAGGAGATTCCATTCATATGAATGAATTATTCTTATTGGTTCCTGCAAAAAAAAAAAAGGAAATTTACTTTTATTCTTCTAGTGTGGGAAGTCCTGGTTTCTTGCAAACTGCTGTAATTTCACAATTCCATCTAGCTGTAAGTGTTTTATATTTTAAGCAATGCAAAATCTAAAACATTCAAGTACTTTGAAAGCACGTTAATATGCATGAATATTTGGAACATGCATTTTGGGCAGCAGACAGTCGTTTTAAGATGCATTCTCAGTTTATACTGCATTACTATCAGAAAGGTAGGTAGGCTGATGGATACTATTACGATAATATCTTCTCATCTCAAAAGCTGTAAAACAATACAAAATTAAATTAGTATGTAATTGTGAAAAAAAAAACATGTAATTTGCATACCTGTTTCTTTTGGCTATTACATGATTAATGCTTATTTCACTTGTCTGTAATATTCCATAATCTTGAACTTGAATGCATTAACTTACAAAGTCCTTTTATCTGCTTATTACAAATCTGAAGCCAATATAAATTCTCCAAAGATAAGAGGCTCTAAATGACATTGACATAGTGATAAACAGTCTACCAATAAGACAAGCCCCACTTTTGCTATATAAAGTAGTGGTAGGTGCCTATGTATCCACACAGAAGTGGAAGGGATTTTCAAAATGAAGTTCCTAATTCTTGCTCTCGTGTGCTTCCAGCTCTCTGAGGGGATCATAAAGTAAGTAAATACATTTATTATGTTTTCTACCATGAAGTAGATGTTATTGGTAATAAGTTAAAAAAGGAATAATTTCATACTCTTATGGTTTTTCCATGCACAAAGATGATGTAGGTGCAACACAAACTAGATTACCTGATGCTCATGGAAAGACACATTTTCTTGTGGTACCTTGTAAAATAGTACTGTGCACATTGGTGTAGTGTGCCATATTGGAGAAGCTTAGAGTTGCCAGAGTAGCAAGATGCATAGCATGTGGGCATCCGCTATAGAAACAGAACATTGATTGACAAATCCACTGTCTTTAAGATTGAATTATTTTTAGCCCGACTTATTTGACATGAAGGCAGAATTCTCATTTATGCAAACAGCAAACACAGCTATATTGAAAATCTTGAAGACTGTGCATCTATATCATTTTAACCGTCATGAAAGTCAATGCTGCTAACCTAACGTGTTTCACATGCTAAGGTACTTAATCATAGGCTAATATGAACTTCTGAGACGTGCAGTATCGTTAATTAACATATGTGCATTCAATATTAAAACACTTCCTCTGAATAGCGTTAACCCTTTCTATTATGTGCTGAGAGAATCAGAGGAAATCATTAAGTTTTTAGCTTACAATAACAATTGTCAATATAAACTGTCATAAGCAACATAAGAACTATATAAATATACACAATGCTTGGGTAGGTTAGGTATGTAGTTGAAAAAGTAAAGATGTAGCACCATTTGCAGCATTTGCAGTTTGGCTATTTTTTTTTTATCTGCAGTCTGTTATTTGCAGCTTGTATAACTGTGAACCAGGACTGGTCAGCATCGAAGATAACATTTAGTTAATTATTCAGCCATACAGGGCTCTAGTCATATTCTGAGATATTTAAAATTCATGACTGGGGTATTTTATTTCTAATAGCTAAATATATGTATATTTACATATATATCTGTGTGTGTAATATATGTAATATATATACATATAGGGAGCATATTAGTATGATAAATGGCTCTCAGCCTCCCACCATTAAAGCAACAAGCAGTATTTAAACATTTTACCTTTGTAATATAAGTGAGACTACAACTAGAAACATTTTCCTACAGTATTTTAGGACTTTAAAACCATGCTATTTACTGTCAATATGTCTTGACAGGACTGTTTATACACAAATATGTCAATTCTGAGAGGACAAGTTAGTGATTTGTTGTTCCAGTGTTGTTCACTAGCCACAGATCACTGCACATGTAGATTATTATCATTATTATTACTACATTTTTAATATCGAAAAGTCACTTGTATATCACTTTCTAAGAATATGTATTTCAGAAATCTATAAGTTGCCCCATTAAATTAAACAGTCATATTGTGCTTTGCGTGCTGAGGCACCTATTCCGCACCCATATCTTGGTTTTTAACTTGTAAGTTGATCTATAGCTGACGCTCTGAGCATAATATGGGAATAAGAGCAAAACTGCCTATACCGTGTATTAATATTAATGTAGAAAATCTAGGTGTGGAAATAAGAGTTCTGGGTAGTTGTATGACAGAAAGGAACATTGCCTAAAATTCCCAGTAAGACAATGGCTAATGCTAGTCATTGGTTACATAATCACAAATGTATCTCTGTAAATATTTATCTTGCTTGCCTAGTTCAGAAACATTTTCCTAGGAAGGATCTTGGCAACTCAACTATTTGCTCCAAAAACCTTCCATACACTCAAGTACAGCTTCAGTTTTTTATTTTTTATTTTTATAAATCAAGTTTTATTGATTTTTAAACAGAATTCGGTAATGGGATACAAAAGGGAAAAAAGGGGGGGGTGTATATAAGTATATAAATCAAAATTATTCGGGCTGTCACAGCAGTCGCATACAACACAGAGAATACAAATGAATGTATGATATAGCAGTGTTAACTCATATGTTTATCTGAAAACAGATTATTTATATCACAAGGGGTAGGTGGGGGCGGGGGGAATGGAAGGGAGTGGGGGAGGGGGGGGGGGGAGTATAGGGGGCATCACGCCCAGCCAAGTAATGCACAGATCTGGGGGTCTTCCAGAAACTGAGACCAATAGAACCACATGTGCAGGTGTTTGTCTGATTTGCCTAAAGCACTAAAATGCAGCGCTTCCATTGCACGGACATCCTCCACTTTTGCTATCCATTCCCGGAAAGAGGGTGGTAGCGGGTCACCCCAATGGAGGGGTATGAGGGCCTTTGCTGCGTTAAGCAGGTGTTTAACCACCAATTTTTTATACATCGCCACTGGAGATTTGGTATTGTGCAGTAAACATGCCCCTGGAGTGAATGGCGAGGGTGATCTGTGAACTCAGGTAATGTGGATTCTATTTTCCGCCAAAATGGCTTGGTAAGTGTCAGGGAAACCTTTGTTGGGAGTGCTTTATGAAGAGATGTTTTGTCAGGGCTTACCTTTGTTGGGAGTCTTTTAGGCAGAGATGTATGCTCACCCTTGCAAACAAACACAGACCAGGGTGACCAGGTAAGAAGCCACGTGGCCTGTGAGTTTGTGCACGGGGGCTGGTCAGGATATCCAGGTAAAGTTACAGACAAGGACAAGAGCAAAAGAATCTTCGTGGGAAAGCCAGAGGTCAGAGGATGCCAGAATTCAGAATAAACGGTTAACAAATCCAAGGTCAAAAGCCAAAAATGATTAGGAATACTGGAAGTCAAAATAACAGGAACCAAACAAGGAATCCAGAGTCAATGAACTGACACTGCTCTTAGGGAGAGGCAGTGTCTTATACCTTGTTAATTAGGTATGTGCTTCAGCTGGAGAGTTACTGACAGGTCTGAGCCTTTGGTGAAGTCCAGCCCCCTAGTGCTGCAGGCAAAACAAACATAAACATGAGTATTCCAAAGTTCTGAAATGGCTCAGAGGCAAAATAGCAGAATACGGTCCAGAAGAACCACAGTTCAAATCCCCTGCTGGGTGCATCTGGGGCGACCACGTCTGGCAGTCTGGATGTCACGGTGACGATCCTGACAGTACCTCCCCCTTAAGAACGCACTCCGGGCGTAACTAGGTTCTTCAAGATCAGGAGAACTGTCCTCCTCCAAGAAATCATTTGGAAACAAAGCACCAATTGTAGCCTTGGCTCTAGAGGTTCCCACAGGAGAGGCATTTCGTGCTTTCAATGCTTTCTCAAACATCTCTAGTTCTGCTTTGCACACTACTGTGCCATTTGAGGCATAAGTGCAATAATCTGGTAGAACTTCTTTGGCTGGACATGAAGTGGTGATGGTGCTTGCTTGAACAGTATTTTTTTTAGGTAGAGGTACAGGCGTTTCTGGAGCAGGAGGTAGAGATTGTACAGGGGTGCTGGTAGCCGATTCTAGCGGAACACAAGTTGCATTAAATACCGTGGTCTGAGTACTCTCGTGTGTCACGGAGCGTGGACCAAATTGACAGTGAGTTTGGAGTTTCTCAGGCAGAGGCGTAGACTTGGCCGGATGGGTAAGCATAATCCCAACTTGAACGGTTTCTGGCCGATGTGGGCGAATTGGGCAGAGTGAGATCCAGTGCCCTCTTTCACCACAGTAAAAGCAAAGGCCATGGTTTCTTCGCCGGTCTCTTTCTTCACAAGTACCCTTGAGCTGGACCAATCCTATTTCCATAGGTTCATCTGAGTCAAGAGGAAGGTAGGGTTGCTCTGAGACCTCCCTAGGAGGAGGGGCATAAGGAGGCAGTACGGGGTTGTGGTATTGATACAGGTTCCCTTTGTTTCTGGGAATCTGGGATCTTCTGGGACGTGGTGTTGTTTTAGGCACAGCGGTCTTGCTAGGAGTCTTGCACTGTGCTTCCATGGCAGTCATGAAAGTATCCCATCCAGCAAGGACAGGACTCTGTGACTGCAACATTTCGTGTGCCCATTGTTTAATTTTTTCCAGACAACAGATTAATAGCTGCTCGGACCCTTATAAAGTCATTAGCATAAGTCCGAGGTTTCAGGGAAAACACCAATTCACAATCCACTTTAAAGCTTAAGAATGAAGCAAGGTTACCATCAAATCTCTCAGGCATAATTGTAAACGGTTCAGGATAAACAGGTTCCAGGGCTGGGCGTACTGTGCCTTTAAGAAAACAAACTTCTTGCTGCAGCTCCAATACAGTCTGGGCCAGGCTGGATACTTGCTGGGTAAGCAATTGAGACATCTCTGCAGACTCCATTTTTTAGGTCAGTTCATTTGTCAAGGAAACCTTTGTGGGGAGTCCTTTAGGGAGAGATGTCTTTTCAGGGCTTACCTTTGTTGGGAGTCTTTTAGGCAGAGATGTATGCTCACCCTTGCAAACAAACACAGACCAGGGTGACCAGGTAAGAAGCCACGTGGCCTGTGAGTTTGTGCACGGGGGCTGGTCAGGATATCCAGGTAAAGTTACAGACAAGGACAAGAGCAAAAGAATCTTCGTGGGAAAGCCAGAGGTCAGAGGATGCCAGAATTCAAAATAAACGGTTAACAAATCCAAGGTCAAAAGCCAAAAATGATTAGGAATACTGGAAGTCAAAATAACAGGAACCAAACAAGGAATCCAGAGTCAATGAACTGACACTGCTCTTAGGGAGAGGCAGTGTCTTATACCTTGTTAATTAGGTATGTGCTTCAGCTGGAGAGTTACTGACAGGTCTGAGCCTTTGGTGAAGTCCAGCCCCCTAGTGCTGCAGGCAAAACAAACATAAACATGAGTATTCCAAAGTTCTGAAATGGCTCAGAGGCAAAATAGCAGAATACGGTCCAGAAGAACCACAGTTCAAATCCCCTGCTGGGTGCATCTGGGGCGACCACGTCTGGCAGTCTGGATGTCACGGTGACGATCCTGACAGTAAGCGAGCACTCCCACCATAAGTGGAGCGTGGTACCCGGAGCTAACCCACTATTTTCTGCAACATAGCTGGGGTTTTATAACAGAGGGCCAACAGTTTGTAGGACGTTTCCTGTATTTTGTTACTTATAGAAGATCTGTGGGTGAGCTGGAAAATCTTTTCCCATTGTGGGATAGTGAGGTTCAGCTGTAACACAGACTCCCATTTCCCAACAAAACTGTGGAGCGTGGGGAACTTTGCTCGTAACAGTAATTGGTATAGAATTGAGATGCCATGACAGGGCAGTGAGTCACAGGTGGCCAGTTCTTCAAACTCGGTATGGGTCCTGGACAGGTGGTGTTTCAGGGGAATATTCTTTATGTAGTTTGTCAGTTGCATGAAGGGGAACTGGTCTAAGAGGGTGGGTTTTTTGTCTGGTAAAATGTCAGCAAGTGTCTTGAGTGTGGCGCCATTTATTAAGTCAGAAAGCGGCTGAGGAGAAGTCCGGGCCGTGTTCAGGAACGGGCCAGGGCCCATTCCTGGGGGAAAGTCAGGGTTGCGGCAAAGCGGGGTGAGAGGGGAGGGATACTCAGCTTCAATTTATGTATAAAATGATTACCGCCAAAAACGCCAGAGTGTTACAGTTGTTCCAAAATAGAAAAAAATTGACTGTTTATGATTTTTGCTGCAGGTAATACATAAAGAAACATGTAAAGATGATTACACCACTCTTCTTCACCATCCTTTGGAGTTTTCTATAGCAAATAAAATGTTCCCTTTTTTGTATTTATTAAAACTGGTCAGACAGTTTTATACATACCATCTAAGTGCACGTGTAAAAAACAAACTAAAGGATAATACCATTATTTCTACATATCTCCCATATACAGTACTTTACTTTGTGTCTTGTTTCACAGAGTCCCCCTGAAGAGGTTTAAGTCAATGAGGGAGGTGATGAAAGATCATGGAATTAAAGCCCCAGTGGTGGATCCTGCTACCAAGTATTACAGCAAATATGCCACTGCTTTTGAGCCGTTGGCAAACTATATGGATGTGAGCAACATATATAAGACTTTTATAAAGATTTTTAATTAGATGTTTCATTTTTGGTTACAGAAATCAGATCTGCATTTTTTATGTCTTGAAAATCATTAAAAATTCTCTACAAATATAAAATTGTGCTAAACATTTTTTGTAACTTTTGCGTCTTTGGAATAAAAAAATAAAGAGTGCTACTTCACTTATGTAAAACCATGTAGATTCATGTGGATTTACATTATGCTCTCCTCCTACATATTAGAGAGTAAACATTAGGCACAAGTGAAGAAAAGATGTAGTGGCTCCATAAACCAGCATATTGTATTTGTATTTCTTGGATCGACCCTTTTACTCTGGGAGACTTCATAATGTATTCACATTGTCCATTTTGTTTAGATGTCTTACTATGGTGAGATCAGCATTGGTACCCCACCCCAGAACTTTTTGGTTCTGTTTGATACAGGATCTTCCAATCTGTGGGTAGCTTCAACCTACTGTCAAAGCCAGGCCTGCAGTAAGTAACTGTGAATGATACTATGAATTCTATTAAAGGACATCTTTTATATAGTGTTATGTGCTTATTACAATTATGGTACCGTGATTATATTCTGGTTATAAGTCATAGTAAATATATTATTATTTATGGATAATATAAATAGGCTGAGAGTCCATTTGGAGTTTTTGACTTTATTTTTATTAAAACAATATATTTAATTATATATTAGATAATCATAACTGTTTTTAATGTATTACATTTTAAAGTGTCTTGTTTTTAATTTAAAAGCATTTAATATACATATAAATGTCTAGTCATTAAAGAGAGAATTGCAGGGAACTGAGATGGGCATTTGAAACTTAAGGTCAAGGTAGCAAAATTGGGAAAATTCTCCAATGCAGCTGAGAATTTTTCCAACTCAGCTACTTCGGCCTTAAGTTTGAGATTTGCTTCTCAATTCCCTGCAGTTCTCTCTTCATTGAGCAGATCCTTTAATCTTGGGAACACTATGTATATTTACATTTACATATTTACATTAACGTTTTCTATTGTAGCCAATCATCCTCTGTTTAACCCAAGCCAGTCCTCAACATACTCTTCAAACCAGCAGCAATTTTCCCTTCAATATGGTACTGGCAGCCTGACTGGAATTCTGGGATATGATACAGTGGCTGTAAGTTCTCTATACAGTAATCAAATTTCAATAATCATTATGTTAATAAATTTATGTGGTTAGATATAATCAGAAACAAAGCTCAAGGAAAATTGATTATCACTGAGGCTGATCATCTTAGTTTGCACTATCGCTCCAAAAACAAAAAATCTAATTTTCTGTTTCCCTTACTTAGATCCAAAATGTTGCAATTACCCAACAAGAGTTTGGCTTGAGTGTGACAGAGCCTGGAACCAACTTTGTCTATGCTCAGTTTGATGGTATCTTGGGTCTGGCTTATCCATCCATTGCAGAGGGAGGAGCTACCACTGTGATGCAAGGAATGCTGCAGCAAAATCTTCTTAACCAACCTCTTTTTGGATTCTACCTAAGCGGGTAACATACAGTTGTGATAACGTCACCATTCCAATGCACTTTAAATTATTATTTGTTGTCTTAATGAGGATTGTTTTTTTTTATGATTTCTGTAGAGATATTTAATGAGTAACATTCTGTTTCCAGCCAGGGGAGCTCTCAGAATGGAGGTGAGGTAGCCTTTGGTGGAGTTGACCAAAATTACTACTCAGGACAAATTTATTGGACCCCTGTTACATCCGAAACTTACTGGCAAATTGGAATTCAAGGGTAACTGTCAAAACTAAAGAATAGAAAATATATTAAAAACCAACTTTGAATAGGCATTATAAGGAATGACAAATAAGGATGTGTGGAAGAGTGGAACTTAATGTATTAAATTACTTTTTTAAATTTAACCTAATAAGTTTCTAACAGGTCTTTGTGAACATGAGGGATTAAACTAGTGTTCTGCTACTTGTCTTTAATTAAAACTATGATAACACTAGTAAGTGTGTGACAAATGTAGAGCAAAAGTAGTCTTCTATCTACATCTACATTAAATTTCTTAGTCCACTACTTTATTGTTTTCATCTCAGTTCTTCATTTTCTTGTTAAATACTTCTAATAGAGGACTTTGCTTTCAGGTTCTCCATCAGTGGACAGGCTACAGGATGGTGTAGTCAAGGATGCCAGGGTATTGTGGACACTGGCACCTCTCTTCTTACTGCTCCTCAACAAGTCTTCTCCTCCCTCATGCAAAGCATTGGCGCCCAGCAGGATCAAAATGGTCAGGTAAATGAGTTGAGCTCTCAAAAGCTAGTGACTGAATACGAACGTGCCACATAAAGACAATGTATATAGGATAAAAGGAAGGCAAAGGTAATGTAATTAATTATGTGAAATTGTGTGAATGAGCTACAAAAGGCAACAATACATGTAGATTACAGAGGAAAAGATATTAAATCAAAGAACAGTGTGGGGATAATAAGGAGGAATATGCTGAGAACTTGGTTAGGGGATCATGTGATAGAACAATGGAATGAGAAAGATGATACATAATGGCAGTATAAATAGGCTCAGTTTTGACAATGCCTGTTTTCTCATCTTACAGTATGCAGTTAACTGTGGTAGCATTCAGAATCTTCCTACAATCAGCTTCACCATCAGTGGAGTCTCCTTCCCTCTGCCTCCATCAGCCTATGTTCTCCAGGTAAGACCTACAACTCATCTTTCATAGGCTGTCCATATCAATGACATGCTGTTATCAAAAAATCTATAAAATAAAATATAAATACTTGTAAATAATTTGGCCACTACTTCTACTGCATGCAAACTGAGAACAAGTCAAGGTATACGTAAATCATTTTTTTCTACAAACTTTAATTTTCATATTTTTGTCTTTCGTAGCAAAGCAGCGGATATTGCACCATTGGAATTATGCCAACTTATCTGCCATCCCAGAACGGTCAGCCCCTTTGGATCCTGGGTGATGTCTTCCTCCGGCAGTACTATTCTGTCTACGATCTTGGTAACAACCAAGTGGGCTTTGCTACTGCTGCATAAAGACCTTCTGCCTGCACATCTCTTCTGATTCAGGCCACCAAGTGACATTACTGAAATTACTGTCATATATTGTCCAAATAGTCCAACAATTGCTTAAGTAACATAACGATCGTTAAAGCATCATAATAATAAATTAGAAATGAATCAAAGTACCTATTGTGTCTGAGTGTGTTTGTGCTGTCAGCAAGTTTTAACATTTTATTAAATAGATATGGCTAATTACCTAGGGAATGAATTGTTGTACCAAATTAAAGATGCTCATCTATGTATACAAAGTGTTAAAAGCATCCAGCACATATTATAATGAGTAAACATCAATATTATATATATATATATATATATATATATATATATATATATATATATATATATATATATATATATATAAAATTGATGTTTACTCATTCTTGTATGTGCTGGACGCTTTTAATATATATATATATATATATATATATATATATATATATATATTTACATAATTTTGTTTCTTCTACAAAGTATCATTCCCATAGTCTTTGTCAAATTAATTTCAATTATTATAGTTTAAAACCTCTTCAAGTAGATGTTTGAGCAAGCTTAAAACATTTGACACAATCCGTGTACTTCATTTATTTAGCATAACTACAGTGTAGAATAAATTAGACCATAACAAAAAATAAATGAGAAAAATGTTAACATGATTAAATAATTAGTCCTAGATAAGAATAACGGTCTTAATGTCCTAATCTATCTCAATATGCTAGTATGTGTAATCCCAATGTTAATGTTCTAACTGGCAAATTGATCTGAGCTTTTTACACTTTACCTAAAAAGTATTAATAAAAGTTTAAAACTTCAAAGAAAAACAATCATAAATGCAAAACATATTATTGTTTGAAATATTGAATATTATTAAATGCAATGTGGAAATAAATTAATTAAAACAAATATATGGGGGAAGAATTTAACCCATCTATGTCTACAAAGCTATGCAGACAGATTATTAACCACCAGCACATGCTCAGTTAATTAGTGTCTACAACGCTGCTGAGAAACTCACTCACACATTGATTTGCTTCTGAACATATATGAATTTTACATTATGCAGGGCAATTGAATTACCTTCTTTTTGACCTGGTCTCCACAAAAACTGTACATCATGAGATACAATAATGGAAATTATGGCTTCATTGCAGGTCCAAAAATGCTTATATCCAAGACAAATGCACAAAGACACATAATCTCATCTAAAGAGAAAGGTAATATGGTCTTCATGAGTCATCACACATTTTTGAAATTTGGAGAAAGACAATGGGGTCTGTTCACTAACAGGTGAGTTGCTAGGTGAGTTGAGACAACACACCTGGTGAGTTTCCCCGGCTAGAAAACTCACCAGGATTCTCCCTGCACGATGTATAGCTAAATTAGTGAAGCAAAATGTTCATCTCAACTCACCTTTTAGGGAATAGCTTTATTTGCCTCTCTAAAACCTTCAAGTGTGTCCAGATGTTTTAGTAAAAGTCAAGTTTAATCAACAAGCAATTTATCAATGGTGACATACTTCCATTTGTACAAAGAATTGGCAATGAAGATTTACTCAGAATGGAAGCTTCACACATGAAGCAGAAGACCGCAGCCTCACAAACCTGGTGGCACACAATACAAAAATAAACTGCACTCAGATAGATCAGTGAGCTGATGTGTCAATATCTATCAAATTACTGACCATAGACTGCACAACTAAAATTAAGTGTCCAAGGCTCCTGCAATACAATTCAGAACAAGTCCAAAAAAAGCCATAAACACTGAATACAAATCTTTCTTCACTCCAAAATTGCAATTAAGATCTTCCTTGGATCAACAACATATATTTCTATACCAGGCATACCAAATTATTATAGTATTTCATATCCAGGTTTGTTTCAAATGTTTTTAAAGGATAACTGTAGGCAATGAATTAATGTATACCTAAATGGAAGATTGCATAAACAGAAGTCATTTTAAAGAGAAATATAATGAAAGAATACAAATAAAATACTTTATTGAACCCTCTTTGCTCCATGTAACTCTATGAAGTAGTGGGCATGTTTAGCTTTTTGGGTCTGATGAAAGAAAATCTTACCCAAGATTTGAATGTCATGATTGCCTCTTAACCCCTTCCCGACCTTATGACGAGTTAACTCGTCATAAGAGCCGCCGCATTAGCGACCTTATGACGAGTTAACTCGTCATGCAGTCTAGCCGGCGGTGCGCTCCGTGGGCACCGCCAGCTAGTCTGCAACGGGTCCAGGACTAAGCCTCGCACCCGAGGCAAAGCTCCTGGACCCGATCGGTGCATTTCCGGGCATGTCATCGCGGTGATAACGTGATCACCGCGATAACATGCAAATTAGATGGCAAAGTCAGTGTGTTCACACACTGACTTTGCCTCTAATTCACTCTCTGTGCTTCACATTCTTATAGTGGCCTGTAAGTAAAAATAAATTAATTACATACACAGAGGTAAAAAAAAAAAAAAAAAAATAATTAACCCTTTCATTGCTGATCACAGTTTTTAATATATCACAGTTTTTAACTGTGATCAGTTTCCTTCCACTTTATGGCCCTCATTTAGTTTTTTTTTTTAACAGATTTTTTTACAATTTATAAAGTTTTTTTTTAATAAATAAAGGTAATTTTAATATATTTATTTAATAAAATGTAACCCCTGCATGCCTGTTGCATGATTTTTACTGATCTGACATCGCACTCTTCAGAGTTTTTTTCTGTCTTTTTTGTTATGGTGGGTTTGGGAACCAATATTTTCTTTTTTATTAGTTAGTTAATTAGGGGGGATAAGTGGGTTAGTGTTGCACTAGTTATGTAGCTTATTATGGGGAAAATAATGGGGAAAAACTTTTTTTTCCTCAAAAATTTTCTCTTTTATATGTATTTTTTAATACTAAAATGTAAATCATTTTTATGTATAGGGTATCAAAAGAAAGCTCTAACTGTCCTTTAAAAACAACATATAACTTGTAGGGTACGTTAAATGAGAGAGAGGAAAATTATGTTTCAAAAACCGCGTATTAAAAATTGAAAAACGCTCTGGTCCTTGGCCCAGGAAAATCCCTGGTCCTTAAAGGGTTAATAGAACTGTGTGCAAATTATGATGCAGGAAACCAAGTTAACAATCTCCCCTCTATTATTTACCCCCACTCCCATGCTTTTCATTTTAATTTTCTCTTCTCTTCTTGTTTCCTTTCCTTTTGCTTTACAATCTCCATGTAACCTATATTCTTAACTTCCTTCCATCCTTCCATATAGTATGATTGCAACAAGAGGCGGAGTTCTAACAAAAAGTCCAGGAACTCCCACTCTGAGTGATCAGGCGCATGTAGGGTTGCCACCTTTTCTTCAAAAAAAATACCGGCCTTGCTACTGACTCCATAGAATTAACATTGTCCGGAAATACTGGCCAGGTGACAACCCTAGGCGCATGCATGGTTCACGTAAATCACAATTTGGGTGGTTCAGTCTATGGAAAGATCCCGGACTCTTTGTTAGAACACCGGCACCCAGTGGCGTACATACCACTTGTGCAGGGGTCGCAGCTGCGATCAGGCCCGTCACTCTAGGGGCCCAGCCACCCTGCGTCCCCTGCACAAAAAATAAAAAATAAAAAAATGTGCTGGCAAACGGGTCAGCTGCCCAGGGCCTATTCCTTCTTGTTTAAACTTTTTTTTTCAACAAACTTTATTGAAGCCGCGCGGCTGGAGGGGAGCGCACAACGCTTCCCTCACAGCCATGGACCTGCACCGGGAGACAGCAGCAAGGAGGTAAGTACTGGCTGGGGAAGGTGGGAGGAGGGTGGCATAACGAGCATACTGAGGGCCAAAATCCTGGCATATTAATTCACTCTATCCTGGCATATTAATTGGCAATAGCCTGGCATATTAAATGGCAATATACTGGCATATTAAATGGCAATATCCTGGCATATTAAATGGCAAATTCCTGGCATATTAATTGGCAATATCCTGGCATATTAAATGGCAAATTCCTGGCATATTAATTGGCTACATCCTGGCATATTAAGTGGCTATATCCTGGCATATTAATTGGCAATTTCCTGGCATATTAATTGGCAATACCCTGACATATTAAATGGCAATATCCTGGCATATTAAGTGGCAATAGAGTTGCAAAATCCTGGCATATTAAAATGGGAAAAGAATGGCATATTGAGGGGCAAAATACTGTAATATTAAATGGCAAAGGAATGGCATATTAAATGGCAAAAGAATGGCATATTGAATGGCTAAATCCTGGCATATTGAGGGCACATAACACTGGCAAATGGGCACATAACACTGGCAAATGGACACAACACTGGCAAATGGGTACAACTGGAAAATGGGCACATAACACTGGCAAATGGGCACATAACACTGGCAAATGGCACAACTGGCAAATGGGCACATAGCACTGGCAAATGGGCACATAACACTGGCAAAGGGGCACAGCACACTGGCAAATGGGCACAACTGGCAAATGGGCACATAGCACTGGCAAATGGGCACATAACACTGGTAAATGGGCACAACTGGTAAATGGACACAAATGGCAAATGGGCACAGCTGGCAAATGGGCACATAACACTGGCAAATGGGCACATAACGCTGGCAAATGGGCAAATAACGCTGACAAATGGGCACATAACAGGCAAATAACTGGCAAATGGGCATATAACTGGCAAATGGGCAAATAACACTGGCAAATGGGCACATAACTGGAAAATGGGCACATAACAGGCAAATAACTGGCAAATGGGCACATAATTGGCAAATGGGCAAATAACACTGGCAAATGGGCACATAGCAGGCAAATAACTGGCAAATGGGAATATAACTGGCAAATGGGCAAATGACACTGGCAAATGGGCTCATATCTGGCAAATAGGCACATAACAGGCAAATAACTGGCAAATGGGCACATAATTGGGAAATGGGCAAATAACACTGGCAAATGGGCGCATAACTGGCAAATAAATGGCAAATGGGCACATAACTGGCAAATGGGCAAATAACACTGGCAAATGGGCACATAACTGGCAAATGAGCAAAATAACACTGGCAAATGGGCAAATAACTGGCAAATGAGCAAAATAACACTGGCAAATGGGCACATAACTGGCAAATTATGGGCAGAATAACACTGGCAAATGGCCAAATTAACACTGGCAAATGGGCAAATAACTGGCAAATGGGCAAAATAACACTGGCAAATGGGCAAAATTGTCTGTGGCATATTGGCAATCTGGCTGTGGCATATTGGCAATAGTGGCTAATCGTGGCATAATGGGCAAATTGGCAGTGGCCAAATTGATACTGTGGCATGTTCTGTGGGGCAAAATAACATGTACTATGGGGTAAAAGGAACACTGTGGCATGTTGTGTGGGTCACAATAAGGTGTACTATGGGGGAAAGTGACACTGTGGCATGTTCTGCAGGGGCAGTTCAGTGGGACAAAGTGACACTGTGGTATGTTCTGGCGGGAAAATTTATACTGCAGCAAGCCAAATCGTGTGGGTGCAATATGAGTACAAGCCAAGTGCTGTGGGTACTGTATAGTGCTGTGTTAAGACCTTTAGGTACAATGTGGGTGCAGGGAAACGTAATACAAATAAGAAATTAACACTTTTTCAATAACATTTTTATTATATATGAAAATAGTTGAATATAATATTAAAAAGTTAATGTAAGTATACATGCAGCTAGTTATATACATTGTGAGCGAAAAAGTGGAATAGTGGTTGATGGAAGATACATCAGGCCTGATTTGCTAAATAGCAACCTGAGAATTTTCAGTTAAATGCCCCAGGGAGAGATGTTAAAGTTTGCAATATACAATGCTGATGCTCTGCAAACCACGGTTTGGGTCCCTGGGGCGGAATATTTGGAGAGCAGGGTGGGCCAATGCTCCAACAGCACTAGTTGCTGTGTAACAGACCAGGATTTGGATTTGACTTAAGAGTTCCCTAATTGGCACTCACCTGTAGCTGGTCAATTAGCAGGTCAACCCACAGACAGGTTAGTAGAGAGGTTCAACAAAACCCTTAAGAGTATGCTACATAAGGTAATTGATGCAGATGGAAAAAATTGGGATTTTTTATTGCCATATCTACTGTTTTCCATTAGGGAAGTTCCACAGGCCTCCACAGGCTTCTCTCCTTTTGAATTGTTATATGGAAGACTTCCCAGGGGAATACTGGATATTGCTAAGGAGACCTGGGAACAGGAGACTACTCCTCACAGGAGTGTAATTGAGCATATAGCTAAAATGCAGGATAGAATGGCCACCATCATGCCTATTGTCAGGGAGCACATGTTGGAAGCCCAGCAGGCTCAGAAAAACAGCTATAACCGTAATGCTAGAGTCAGAGTGTTCCAACCTGGAGACAGGGTATTGGTTCTGGTCCCTACTGTGGAGAACAAGTTCCTTGCGACTTGGCATGGACCCTATGAAATAATAGAAAAAGTGAGTGATGTCAATTATAAAGTCAGACAACCAGGAAGAAGAAAGCCTGAACAGTTGTATCATATAAATCTGTTAAAGCCTTGGAAGGACAGGGAGGCACTGGTTGCTTTAAAACCTTCAGAACCCCCTATAGTAGAGCCGGAGGTGAACGTATCAGAGACTCTGTATGTACATCAAAAGCAAGAAGCCAGAGATTTCATCAGAAGAAATAGGGATGTTTTCTCGGGAGTTCCAGGAAAGACTAAGGTGATTAAACATGACATAATAACCGAACCAGGGAAAAGAGTTAATCTCAAACCCTATAGAATTCCTGAGGCCCGGAGGGAGGTTATAAACTTAGAGGTTGAGAACATGTTAAAACTTGGAGTCATTGAAGAATCCCAGAGTAACTGGAGTAGTCCTATTGTATTGGTGCCAAAACCTGATGGCACATGGAGGTTCTGTAATGACTACCGCAAGTTAAACGCCATCTCAAAATTTGATGCTTACCCAATGCCCAGAGTTGATGAGTTAATAGAAAGACTGGGTAAAGCTTGTTATCAAACAACCTTGGATTTAACAAAGGGTTACTGGCAGGTACCTCTCACTGAAAGAGTCAAAGAAAAGACAGCCTTTTCAACACCCAGTGGCCTGTTTCAGTACACTGTATTGCCATTTGGGTTACATGGGGCTCCTGCCACATTACAACGAATGATGGATAGAATTCTTAAACCTCATGATCGCTATGCTGCAGCATACTTGGATGATGTCGTCATCCACAGTGCAGACTGGGAATCCCAATTCCCCAAAGTTCAAGCGGTGCTTGATGCTATCCGCTCAGCGGGCTTAGCTGCCAATCCTTCAAAATGTACGATTGGTTTAGAGCAGAGGCGTCCAACGTTCGGCCCGCGGGCCAAATGCGGCCCGCCGGGCATCGAGGTGCGGCCCGCCTGAGCTCTGCTCCGGTAGCCGCACCTCGAACTGCACACCACACGAGAAGCTGTGTCGGAGAACGAAGTTCCCTACACGCTCTGTGTAGGGAGCTTCGTTCCCCGATACAGCTTCCCGTGCGGTGTGCAGTGCACAAATCCCCTCCTCAACCCTGCGCACGAGGTCATGCGCAAGGGTCAGAGGAAGGGAAGAAGCGCACCGGGAGTCCACAGCCACGTGTGTGGGGTAAGTGTATGTATGTGAGTGTGTGTATCAATGTGTGTGTGGGTTAAGTGTATGTATGTATGTATGTATGTGAGTGTGTGTGTGTGTGTATAAATGTGTATTAGTGTGTGGGGTAAGTGTATGTATGTATGTATGTGAGTGTGTGTATCAATGTGTGTGTAGGTTAAGTGTATGTATGTATGTATGTATGTGAGTGTGTGTATCAATGTGTGTGTGGGGGTTAAGTGTATGTATGTATGTGAGTGTGTGTATCAATGTGTGTGTGGGTTAAGTGTATGTATGTATGTGAGTGTGTGTATCAATGTGTGTGTGGGTTAAGTGTATGTATGTATGTGAGTGTGTGTATCAATGTGTGTGTGGGTTAAGTGTATGTATGTATGTGAGTGTGTGTATCAATGTGTGTGTGGGTTAAGTGTGTATGTATGTGAGTGTGTGTATCAATGTGTGTGTGGGTTAAGTGTGTATGTATGTGAGTGTGTGTATCAATGTGTGTGTGGGTTAAGTGTATGTATGTATGTATGTGAGTGTGTGTATCAATGTGTGTGTGGGTTAAGTGTATGTGTGTATAAATGTGTATTAGTGTGTGGGGTAAGTGTATGTGAGTGTGTGAGTGGGGTAAGTGTATGTGAGTGTGTGTATAAATGTGGATTAGTGTGGGGGTTAAGTGTATGTATGTTTGTGAGTGTCTGTATAAATGTGTGTGTGTGTGTGTGTGTGTATAAATGTGTATTAGTGTGTGGGGTAAGTCTATGTATGTGAGTGTGTGGGGTAACTGTATGTATGTATGTGAGTGTGTGTATGTGTGTGAGTGGGGTAAGTGTATGTATGCGAGTATGTGTATAAATGTGTATCTATGTGAGTGCATGTTAAGTGGGTGTGGGGTAAGTGTATGTATGTATGTATGTGAGTGTGTGTGTGTATAAATGTGTATGTGTGTGGGGTAAGTGTATGTGTGTATAAATGTGTATGGGGTAATTGTGATTGTGGGTGTGGGAAGGGGGGGGGGGGGTAAGTGTGACTGTGTATGCATGTGTGTGTTTGTAGTTAATGTGACCACTACACATTAGTGTAAAATATATATATATTTTTACATACACACACATGTATATAATTATATATATTATTCTCTGAATGAATGAAAAATTAATGCGGCCCACGCACGCATACATTTCTAGCGAAGTGGCCCTTTGCAGAATAAACTTGGACACCCCTGGTTTAGAGGAAGCAAAGTACTTAAGTTATTCTATTGGGAGGGGTTTGGTTAAACCACAGGAAGCCAAAGTGGAAGCCATACAAAAATGGCCACAGCCCCTTACAAAGAAACAAGTTAAGGCATTTTGGGGTTTAATTGGATACTATAGACGATTCATCCCAGATTTTGCTACCATTGCTGCACCCAGAGGCGTCGCTAGGGGGGGGCTACTGGGGCTGAAGCCCGGATCTCCCCTCCATAGCCCCGAATGGAGACCCTGACCACGCCCCCTCACGCTCGGCTCCGCCCCCTCACGTTCGATCCCGCCTCCTGCATGCTGTATGCTGAACAGCAGCAGACTCCATCCCCTCACGATAGGCTCCGCCCCTCGTGTTTAGCTCCGCTCCCTCAAGTTTTGCAGGTGAGTGTTTGGCAGAGTGTGAGTGGCAGTGTTATTAGTGTGCAGGTGTATGTATGTGAGGTAAGTGGCAGAGTGTAAGTGGGTGTGAGTGGCAGAGTTATGATTCTGCATGTGTATGTAAGTAGCAGACTGTGAGTGGCAGAGTTATTAGTGTGCATGTGTATGTATGTGAGTGGCAGAATGTAATTTGCAGAGTATAAGTGGGTGTGAGTGGCAGAGTTATGAGTGTGCATGTGTATGTATATGAGTGGCAGAGTGTAAGTGGGTGTGAGTGGCAGAGTTATGAGTGTGCATGTGTATGTATGTGAGTGGCAGAATGTAATTTGCAGAGTGTAAGTGGGTGTGAGTGGCAGAGTTATGAGTGTGCATGTGTATGTATATGAGTGGCAGAGTGTAAGTAAGTGTATGTGTGTGAGTGTGGCAGAGTGTGATTGGAAGAGAGTGTATGTGAGTGTAAGCATGAGTGGAAGAGTTATGAGTGTGTATGTGTGTGAGTGGCAGAATGTAAGTGTGTGTAAGTGGCAGAGTGTGATTGTATGAGTGAGTGTGCAGAGTGTGAGTGTTTGGAAGAGTGTGAGTTATGAGTGTGCGTGTATGTGTGTGGCAGAGTGTAAGTGTGGGTGAGTGGCAGAGTTTTGGAGTGTATAAGTGTGAGCAGCAGAGATATGAGTGTGTGTGAGTGTAAGCGTGAGCAGCAGAGTTATGAGTGTGTGTGAGTGGCAGAGTGTAAGTGTTCGAGAGTGAAAGCATAAGTGGCAGAGTTAGGAGTGTGTGTCAGTGGCAGTGAGATTACTAGGAGAAAATGTGATTAATTACTATTAATCATATTGAATGTGATAATCAAGTGTGAAACAGTGCTCATACCATTTTTATTTTCACACCTGGTTATCACATTCAATATGAATAATAGTGATTCATCTTTATATATAGTCTTTATGTTGATGGCAATGAGTCCATACACATGGCATTAAACATCACATGGACCTCGTTATACTATTAAACCCATACATTATGAGTGTATGAGCTGCTCATTATATTATAGGCTTTACTCATGAAAGAGAGAATTGCAGGGAAGTGAGATGGGAATTTCAAAATTAAGGCTAAAGTAGCAGAGCTGGAAAAATTCTCGCATTCAGTTGAATTCCCATCTCAATTCCCTGCACTTCTCTCTTTTATTAGGTTGGTAGAAGGAGCATACCTTCATGCCTCAGCCTATTCTCCCCAAGTTTTTTGCAGGTTTACACACGAGTCTGCGTGGCAGAATGTCTGTGTGGGAAAGGCCATCTGTGTGTATAAGGGTGTCTGTGTGTAAGGTTGTCTGGATGTGTGTGTGAGTGTAAGGTTGTCTATGTAAGGGTATCTATGTGGGGTGGGGGGGTGTTAGGGTTGAGTCATTTTTATATGCTCAGTTATTTTTAAATCATGGGAAATTGCTCACATACAAGTGTGTGTGTGTGATGTAAGTTGGTGTGTGTAAGTGGGATTGTGTGTCTCTGTGTGTAAGGGTGTGTGTATGTATGTGTGACTGCATGTGTGACTGTGCAAGTGTGAATGTGTGTGTATGTGTGGCTGCATGTGTATGTGTGTGTATTTGTGGCTGTGTATTTTTGTGTATAAGTGTAACTTATATGTAATGTGAGTTTTTTGTGTGCTGCGAGTCTTATTGTCAGTCACACACACGCATATAGTCAGTAAAAGACAGACACAAACACACTCATACAGTCACAGACAGACACACACACAGTCAGTCACAGACACACACATATACATTCTGTCACAGTCAGACATACAGTCACACACACATACAGTGGGTCACATAAACACACAGTCACACACACACATGCAGTCAGTCATACACACAAACACGCACTCTGTCACATACACTTACGCACAAGTCAGCAATTTTGTTGTTGTTTATGATAAAAAAAAAATGCATCTATCAATATGTCCCCCTCTTGGCTGCTATACCTCATTCTAGCCTGGTCTGTGCCCTGCTGTTGTTTCTAGCCCTGCTGAGCACACTCAGCGCTCGGACACTATAGTACGGTGCATGTGGGGATGGAGCAGGAAGACTGTGCAGCCGGTGCACACACTGCTCCCCCGCGCTCCGCTGGATAAATAAAATGATCCCAGCGGCGAGGGCAACATGCAGGGACAACAATAACTGGGCGCCAGGTATAATTTCCTGGTGCCTGGGATTTGTTGAGCCCCGATATATACCCATATATACCTATTGTTCATTGGCGTCAATTATATCAGTCTGTATGCTGCCTAACCATGTGATTTTATTTACTCTACTTCTATAAAATCTATCATGGGCTCCAGCCCCAGATGTTTTGGAGACCTAGCAACGCCCCTGGCTGCACCTCTAACAGACCTTGTTAAAGCAAAGTCCCCAGTTATAGTTAAATGGTGCCCTGAGGCAGAAAAGGCTTTTAAGAGTCTGAAGGAAGCTATCTGTAGCCATCCTGTCTTGGTGACCCCAGATTTTTCCAGGGACTTTATAGTTCAGACAGATGCTTCTGATGTGGGCTTGGGGGCTGTTCTTTCACAGGAATACCAGGGTTAAGGACACCCTGTTTTCTTTTTGAGCAGGAAGTTAAACCCACATGAGAAGAACTACTCTATTGTTGAAAAAGAGTGTCTTGCTATTAAGTGGGTAGCTAGGCAGAAAGTTCTGATTGATAACGGACCATGCACCTCTGACATGGATGTATCAGAACAAAGAAAATAACTCCAGAGTAACAAGGTGGTTTTTGAGTTTACAATCTTTTAATTTCACTGTCAAACACAGGGCTGGTCTAAAACAAGGAAATGCTGATGGGCTTTCCAGGGTACACTCTCTGGTTTCCATTATCGCTCAAACCCATGTGTATGAGCTGGGGGGGAGTATATGTGAGCGAAAAAGTGGAATAGTGGTTGATGGAAGATACATCAGGCCTGATTTGCTAAACAGGAATCTGAGAATTTTCAGGTAAATGCCCCAGGGAGAGATGTTAAAGTTTGCAATATACATTGCTGATGCTCTGCAAACCACAGTATGGGTCCCTGGGGCGAAGTATTTGGAGAGCAGGGTGGGCCAATGCTCCAACAGCACTAGTTGCTGTGTAACAGACCAGGATTTGGATTTAACTTAAGAGTTCCCTAATTGGCACTCACCTGTAACTGGTCAATTAGCAGGCAGGCCTTTAAAAGAAGAGATCAGCCTGCTGCAAAGGGAGAAAAAAAAAAAAAAAAAAAGCCAGCTAGGAGAGAGAACAACACTTGTGTTTATTGCAAAGCTGTTTTTGTTTTTCTTGGAAAACTGGTAAGAGGGAAAGCCACCCAATTACAGATAGTGATTTCTGTCTAGTAAGAGCTCAAGTAAGGGCAAGGAATTTTGTTTTGTTTATTATTATTTAAAGCAGATGTTTTCCTATCGAATGAAAAAAGGAAAACCGAACTGAATGTGTCCTGGACTTTGTATAACCTAGAAGGCTGTGGTTTATTGTAAGATCGGTGGCAAAATCCTATATGTAAAAGAGGTGGTTTGTCACAACATATATTTGGGGTCCACCTCTAGCTTTTGATAAGGCTGGAAATATTTTAATGTTTTTTGTTTTTTTTGTGTCCAGAAAAGTAATATTACTTTACTGAGAGGTTGGTGGATGAGAGGTTAATATATGAAGGAGTTTAAGCATGCATGGGATACGCATAAGGCTATCCTTGATATAAGAGAAGGCCAGGGACTAATGAAAATATTACTTTTCTGAGAGGGTAGTGGATGCATGGGGTAGCCTTTCAGCAGAAGTGGTAGAGGTTAATACAGTGAAGGAGTGTAAGCATAAGTCTATTTTAGATGTAAGATGAGGCCAGGGATTAATGGAAGTATTACTTTCTGAGAGGATAGTGGATGCATGGAATAGTCTTCCAGCAGAAATGGTAGAGGTTAATACAGTGGAGGTCAGAAACTTTGTATTTTACTGAGAAGGTAGTAGATACATGGAATAGTTTGCCAGCAGTAGTGGTAGAGGTTAATACAGTGAAGGAGTTTAAGCATGCATGGGATAGGTATAAGGCTATCCTAGATATAAGACAAGGCCAGGCACAAAGCGGAACAGTTGGGAGGCATGTAAGTGGCATTTCTGGGATGGAGTTGCATGGTTGGGTGCATAAACACAAACCAATGTGAATAATTTTTTAAAATGTATTTTTTAAAATGTTTCTTTAATCAATATTTATCATGTATAAAATCAGCCATATGCAATCGCCTCCTTCAGTAAATTACATAAATATATAAACATACTTCCATTTATAGCACGGCCCCCGCCCTAAGTGACTCACCTGTATCCTATTATGCAGATCCAGGCAGCCATCATGGTTAGTTTCCCTCCGACAGGTCCATTCTATAAAAATGTTATGTGATTCCAGTCAAATTATGTATCTTGTTTTGTACAAACATTACTGAGTTTCTTTTAGAAACCAATAGCCTTAGAGGCAGCTCATAATGCGTTTAAACAAATTCATTTATTCTAATATAGGTGAAGATATCCCTGTCCGTGAATCCAAACTGAACTTGCAGCTGGTGGAAATATTTAATTATACCTCTATATATACCACTATTTACTTATGCGCTAAACTGAAAAACTCATACATTGCAGCCGTGGCCTGGTCCAACATGCCATCCAAAAGGAGAGGGTGCAGGTATGTGGCGTCCGCTCTTGCTCTGGGAATCCGTCATTCAGTTCTGTGCCGATTCCTGGTGGCGTTCGGAAGGGACTGGGCTTGCGGCCAAGTAAGCCGCACCACCCCCTGATTGGACAACCAGTGTGATGCACAGGGGGCAGGGTCTACGGCATTACAAAGGAAATCATAGCCAGCAGCCCTACAAATCCTCCGGGTTACCAATTGAGGGGTGACCACAAATCTGAGTTGACAAACTTTTATAAGATCTGTTTCTACCAAATGTGGAAAATCATCCATATGGTCTCATCTGCTGTTTACATGGTAAAATATTGATCATGGTCTCAACCCTATAACCAGTGTGGTGACATTGCCTCCATCTGAGGCCAAATCCTGTAAATATTCATGGGTTCCCAAGGTGCAGGCATCTCTAAAATCAAATAACATATTGTAACGGTCCTGAAGGTGAATGTACTATGCAGTAACCTGATCATCTAGTGGAGGTAATAGGAGGTCTTCAGTCAAAATCAGAGATAGCTTTGGTAAAGCTAAGGGCACTACAGAAAAGGAAAATCACTGCACCTATACCTCTCTCCAGACATTGGTAAAGGAAGACACAGGATACAAACTCAGTTCAAACAATGGAGAATCATGGGGTTTGGAAGATGATCGGGAAAGGAGGACACAGCCACTGGTACTGAGATACCAGATACCGGACACACAGCCACTGGTACTGAGATACCAGATACCGGACACACAGCCACTGGTACTGAGATACCAGATACCGGACACACAGCCACTGGTGCTGAGATACCAGATACCGGACACACAGCCACTGGTGCTGAGATACCAGATACGGGACACACAGCCACTGGTGCTGAGATACCAGATACCGGACACACAGCCACTGGTGCTGAGATACCAGATACCGGACACACAGCCACTGGTGCTGAGATACCAGATACCGGACACACAGCCACTGGTGCTGAGATACCAGACACCGGACATACAGCCACTGGTACTGAGTGAGATACTGGATATCGGACACACAGCCACTGGTACAGAGATACTGGATACCGGACAGTCACTGGTACAAAACACAAAGGACTGAGAGGTCAAACAAACCGAGGCAGAAACACTGGAGTCAAAACAGCAAAAGCCCACAATAGGTGTATCACAGGGTTTAGGAGATACTGAGGAGTTTAAATACTATTTTGACACCTCTTTTACCCAGTATTATCGGGATGTCTGCTATAACCCTGTGGTAATCAGTGTCTCTGTGCAATCAGGTTTGATTGAGAACACATCAAATTGTGCAATCTGTATATGTATCACTTTATATGGTTTTATTGATAACTTTATTAATGTTAGTGTGTATATGTTTTATATTTTATTTATATCATTAAAATTGCTTTTGTTTTTTTAAGATCTGTGGTAACATCACTTTCCTTCTCTCTTTGAACTTACGCCCACACCAGTCCCATTACATTGTTTGTTTCCACTCTCCTGAGCAATCTGTTGGACCTTGCTCTCTGATACAGGTAGTGGCAGTTCCCATTTTCCCAGTGGTGTATCTTGATTTTGTGCTGCCCTAGGCAGACAAAATCCGGGCACCCCCCTACCCAAGCTGCACACCCACGTTACACACCTAAGACATGCCCCATCATTCAGACTCACATCAAGCTCATACTCCCATCACACTCAGTCACACACTCCTACTCCCATCACACACACACTGTCTCCCATCACACACACTCTGACTCCCATCACACTCAGTCACACACACACACACAGTCTCCCATCAGCACTTACCTTTCCCTGGCAGGCAGGCAGCATGGTCCCTCCATGCTGCCTGTTCGGCTTCCCGGCGATTGTGCCGACAGGTCACATGACCGGGCGCGCGTATTACGTCGGCGCACCCGTCACGTGACTGTCGGCACTTCCGTGTCGGCACACTGCACGGGGAGCCGAACAAGCAGCACGGAGGTTTCTCTGTGCTGCCTGTTCGGCTCCCCGTGCAGCCTGGCAGGCAGAGCGATGGTGAGGGGGCATCTTCCGATCCCCTCTCACCTCCGTCTCTGCCTGCAAGCCGCTTTTTTTTTTTTTTCCAGTGCTGGGGGGCGCTGCCGCCCCCCAAAATTTGCCGCCCTAGGCATCCGCCTAGGATGCCTCGCGGTAAATACAGCACTGCATTTTCCCCCTCCCACTTTTTTCTTTCCTTCTTTTACTGTCTACCCAACACAGGCGCACACATATTTATCTGCTTTTTTTTGGATGCATTAGCTAAGTCTGGGAGGCAGATTGGCAAAAGAAATAAAAATAAGAAATTCATTTTTTTATTTTTATTAAATATGAAAAAAACAGTTTACATGTGAATATTTACAAGTAACACTTTTTTCCCCCCTATACTGTAGTCTTATTATTCAGACTTTTTTTCCTAAATAAATATCCAAGATTTGGGGTGTTGTCTTATAATCAGGGAGGAGGGTGGTTTAAAACGAGCACTGGCATGGCACACTATTCCTGGGCTCTGAATGACACAATATTCCTGGTATATGACTGGCACAACATTACTGGGCTCTGAGTGGCACAATATTACTGGTATCTGAATGGCACAATATTCCTGGTATCTGACTGGCACAATATGACTGGGGTCTGAGTGGCACAATATTCCTGGTATCTATAATTGTACAATTGTCACCTTGTGGGGCTCCTGTGTGTTGCATAATTAATGGCGGTCCCATGTGTGCATAATTATGGGGCGCTTGTGTGTGGCATATTTATCGAGCCCCATGTGTGGCATAATTAAGGGACTCTTTTGTGTGGCATTATTTATGGGGCTCCTGTGTGTGGCATATTTAATAGGCCATCTAACTGGCATTACTAAGGAATCTGTTTGGCATTGTATTGGAGGAAATCCAGGGGGGTAACACCATGAGTTTCCGCACCGGGTGACACCAACCCTAGTGACGCCCCTGCCCACATGTTCCTCCTCTTCCCTTCGTGTTCCTTTTCTCTTTTTACAGGTGCCCTCTCGTGAGTGTCTCTAGTGGTTAAAAATTGTGCAGATCTTGTCAAGAGTCAACCTGTATTCAGGCTCATCCAAGTTTTCTTTCTGCATTTGCTATTCTGTTCTGCTTCTTTGTTATTCTTGTTCCTGGGTTCTATTCTGTTCTGTTTTCCCTGTGTTCTGATTGTCCTAGACCCGGCCACATGGTGGCATATTTCAGTCCAGGCCACATGGTGGCATATTTTAGCTTCAGGCCACAGCTGTGGCATTTCCCTAGTCCCTGTCCTTAGTGGCTCCTGCCTAGCCTGGCCCCATAGCGGCACCTGCCTTAGCCTAGCCATAAGACCGGGACCTTCCTAAGTCTGGCTAAAGAGCAGCACCTACCTAATCCTAGCAATAGTCCGGTACCTGCCAAGTCTATCCCCGACTGGCACCTGCCTAAGTCTAGCTAGTCCGGTAACTGCCGAAGCCTAGCCATGAACCGGTACCTGCCTGAGTCTGGCTATTGTCTGGCACCTGCCCAGTTGGCCCCAGAGTGGCTTCTGCCTATATCCTGTGTTAGAGTTCCTTCAGTGGAATATCCTGCCCTAGAGTGCCTTCAGTGGGATGACCTGTCCTGTCCCTTTAAATGTATTCGGTAGGATCGGTAAAATACATGGGACCATTCTTATATATATATATATATATATATATATATATATATATATATATATATATATATATATATATTATTGTAAATTTAAATGTTATCATTCCCTTCTATTACAGAAAGGGGGTTAAGTTCCATTCTCTATTTAGACCATTGGGATAGAGGGTATTCAGCTCATATATTCACCATGCCTCCCGTTGCTTCAATCTCCTTTCTCTGTCACCTCCCCTTGTGGCTTTGGGGATCCACTCGATCAGCTGAAATCTCAAATCTGATAATTTATGACCCTGACGTAAAAAATTAGCTGGGACAGGTAATTCTATTGGTGGATTTGTGTTTTGAAAATCTCGCCCTCATTTTTTGTGTGGTCTCTCCTATATAAATCAATTCACAGGGGCACCTTAACATGTACACTACAAAGGAAGACTCACACGTCAAATGTGAATTAATCATGTACCATTGATCTCTTTTTGGATGTTTAAAACGATTTCCTTTAATTATAAAATTACAGGCCCCACATCCCATACACGGAAAATTGCCTTTTTTTTTATCAGTTTACAGAAAAGTAAGTTTACGTATCTGGCCCAAAGAAGGTAATTCAGCTCTAATCAATTTGTTCCCAATAGTTTCTCCCCTCCTGAAGGCTATCATTGGAGGGTCCACAAATTCCTTAACATCAGGATAAGCTTCGCGTAAAATGTGCCAATATTTTCTAAAAATATTTGAAATAGTTATGAAAATCAATCTATCCTTCTTATTTTGTCTTTTACTCCTTTCCAATGTTTTTACCTGATTTATTTGTGAAACTATTTGAAGATTCTCATCTATAAGAGATGATGGATAACCACGATCATGGAATTTTTGTGCCATTTCGTGGAGTCTTAATTTCTGAGTAGTTCCACCTGGAACAATTCTTTTAACCCTCAACAACTGGCTTCTGGGGAGTGATCTTAAAAGGCCAAATGGATGTGCTGATTCAAACTTCAGTAGGTTATTTCTGTCTGTAGGTTTCACATATAAATCTGTAGATAGTTTGCCTGCTTGTTTCATTATTTTAGTGTCCAAAAAAATTATTTCAGCATAGCTGTTACAATCAAGCCTGAGGCTCAAGTGAGAGTATGTATAGCAATGGTGCCAAAGGGCACCCTTGTCTAGTTCCACTGGTGATTGGGAACTGGTCAGATTGGAATAGTGGCCAATTACTCTAGCATCCGGAACTGTATAAAGAGACATTGTATTAGTTCTAAAGGTGCCCGTGATACCAAAGATTTCTAATACAGCATCCAGGAAATTCTAGCTAGAATCTGTTCTGAGTTCACTTTGTATATTAAATTTGATAGTTTCAGAATATTGTCTGATGGACACCTACCCTGTAGAAAGCCGGACTGGTCAATGTGTATGAGTTGTGGTATTACTATCTTAAGATAGTATTCTAGAGTGTATATATATTTTTTCTTTTTAAAAGCTGGTGTTTGAATTCCACAATCAGTTCGATCAAAAGATGAGTATTTGGTTAAAATGTAATTCCATTTAGCTTGAAAGTCAGCATTATCATTAATAAATGCAGGAACCTTTTTCAATATTAAGCCTCTTGGAATTTTTAACTTGTAAGTATTTTTCCAAAATAGTCACATCCCACCACAATCTTAGCTCTTGATTAGTTGATTTCTCAAGAGCTTTAGACAGTGTGATGAGTTCTTTGTCTGCTCCACCACTTGAAGCATTTTCATAACATTTTTTTGTCTCCTATTATAATTTGCCATAACGGTCCAGTATACACATCAAATTCAGGAAAAGGTAAACAATTAATTACTAGATTAATTACTAGATCACAGCCAATCATTCAAAAGTTGATGGTTCCCATGCTTAAATCATAGCCTCCAAGAAGCGAGCACCACCCAGTGGAAGAGAACTCAACATCCACAAACACATACGGCAAACTCAAGTTTCTGAAAAGTTGCCATGCTCTGATTCCCAATAAAGGGGACTCCTCCAATGCCCTGGCCCCCAAATGTATATTATGGAGGCTGAGAGCAATTTTGAAAAGTGGTATAGATTTGGCTATATGCATTTGCAGGCACACATGACTTATGTCATCCAATTTGGTTGCTGATATTATGGTTCAGTTAAAGTTCTTGGCATGTAAGTATAAATTTAATTTTAAAAAATTAAAGTGACACCACTGAAAGATATAGTTCAATTAAGTTCAATACTTGTTTTAATACCCTGGATGGAGGTAAATAAATGTCCATGACGGTGGGAAAGCCATCACACAATGGAATAAAACCAGGTGTATTTGTGTACTGGAACTTTTGTGTATGGGGTTTCATGTTACCAAACCTTGAGACCCAGACTTAATTGCAGGTGTTGATGATAGTCTTGGGTCCACGCTGTCAGGGAGTAGTGGGTACTTGCTTTTAGTATCTTTGTACACTTTGTAGAGCTTCTAGTATCATGAATTCTCTGATGTTTCTTTGACTGGTCAACAGGAGTGATAGGGCAGTGAGGCCTCCGTGATATCCAGTCCAGGCTTGATGGTGGAGATGTAAGCAGGCCTCTGGGAGAAAATGAAGGACCTCCCCAGAAGTCGGACCAATTTTTATAGTAGGACATACACATATACATATCTGTTAATGTGGTCCCTTTGTCTCTGGTTATTTCATCTGGTATCAATTGGTCAACAAATATTTGTCAAGATTATACTGAAAATGTCAACATTTTTTTAAGTTTTCAGTATGATAACTCTTGCTGGATAACAAATGGTGTAACCTTTTGTTCTATTCTATATCAATATGTATTTTTCTTTGAATATCAAGCTTGCTGAAATCTCACTGAACCACCTATATCAGAAATCCAAAGCAGACCTAATTTTTAATGACAGATAAGATATGCATTCTAATGCAGTAATTTCAGGAGTCATATCAGCAATATTCTACCAACCAATGTCAGGTTAGATATGATTAAATTATGAAAGGTTAACGTCAATGTTACTGAATTTCTCTACAATACATCTTTCAGTGCAAATAGAATATTAAAATGTATGGTTTTATTTTTAGGCTAATAAACCAGTGCCAAGTGTATTAGATTAAAACAATAAAGATTGGAGCACTTTGAAAAGGTTGCAATCGTGTCCAATGTGTTTTGGCACAAACCTTTATTAAAAATAATACTTTTAATTTTTTTTTTTTATCACTCTGGTAAAGTTTAAATATAAATTAAAAGGTAAGAAACACAAAAAATAGAAATAAATGGCACATTTTAATCACTATGATTTGGTTCAATTTATAGGAGGAAAGTTATCTTTATGCACTTTTTAAATGTATATGTGGTTTCTCCTGTTTATGACATCACCATGTGGCTCGGTATGCAAATTACACATTTCCACTGAAAAACAGTGTATAGATTCTTTTATATTTTCACAAAAGAGAATATTTATGTGATAATGTTGCTTAACATTCTTATTATAGATAATGTAATTAGAATTACATACCAAAATGATGGTTTAGCCACCAAAGGACATTTCAGTTTCATTAGCAAAAGGCATTTTATACTATGCACAATATAACTATTCTGACCGTTTGTGGTCCATTACGTTTTTTTTTATTTGGAAATAGGATGTTGAGTTGGGTGTTTGATTTCCTTGAGCTATTCACTATACCAAAATTGATCTTGCCTCGTCTGTATACCTTCAAAATACAAATACTTTAATGTGTAATTGATGGTTACTCCTGGAACAACTTCTTTTTAGCAATATTTATTAAATATACATAAAATAATGTCCTGATATAATTATAATAACATTTATGCTAAAATAGTGACAGATCCATCTTGTATTTTAACCTTGGCTCTGAACTCCCCCAAATAACATCTTTAAAACAACCTCAGTGTTTTAATTACCCTGATGTATATCTTAGCATAATATTTTATTATTTGTCCAGATATTAATTAAATATATGTCATGGTTGTTTCTGTGAGCACTGTTAACTTTTGATTTTATTCCTAGGTTCCCCACATATGGCCATGTTCTTATAACATAATCTCAGGACTGATATTCAGTCACCAATTTATCCAACTGTGCCCATCTCATGCATCATGTAGATCAGGGATTTTAGAGATCTGTCTTAGCAAGCAGTTAGCTCTGCAATCTCATCTAGTCAGAGATATATATATATATATATATATATATATATATGTGTAATATGTATATAATACAAATCTTAGTAACTATATAGTAGACATGTGCATTCGTTTTGGACGAAAATGCTATTTTCGGCCGAAAATAGCATTTTCGTCCATTTGTCCGTATAACGAAAATGAAAAACTATCGAAATCCGAATGAACGAATGCTATATGAATGAAATTAATTCGTCCATTTGTTAATTCGGATGCTGACAGCCACTCTATGTCGCATTCGAATATCGTCTCAATTTCGGCTTAAGTTATTACAGCATTACACAAACCGAAATAGAGGTGAAATAGAGTTGAATTTGCATTGACCTAACTGTCGGATTCCATAGAAGAGAGTAATCAGACATTCAGTATTCATATCGGATTAGTTTTTATTTTGCATAACATTATGCTATGCAGAAGAAAACTGATCCTAAATGAATAGTGACTCATGACTCTGATCTGATCTGTGGACTGCGTCCATTCAGCAATTAAGCTTAATTTCGAATAAAGTGAGTATTTCATTAAAATTTGAATTTAGTGGTCGACCTCCAAATTCACATATTAGTCAATAGACTCCATTTGAACAACATTTCACTCAAATTCGACTCAATTTTGACTTTAGTTGTTGTATTTTAATGTTTATTACCATTACATACAAGAGCCTAAAAGCCGAATTGAATGAATGGACAAATGGACAAATTCCACAGCTCAGACAAACTACTAGTATAAGGTTGGGGAATTGCTTTCAGTTTTGAATAAAAAAAAAATCTATAAACTGTACATCGGTCTGTATTTGTCAATGTTGTATAATGTACACTAAGCATTTTGATAAATATGGATGTGAAATTTATAAACTTTTTTAACGTGTAATATATACTTTTTAAAGTTTAAATTTCATATACATAATTAGCAAAATACTTAATACAATCTATGTTATATGTTAAATGCTTATATGTACTGACTTTGCCTCCCATTCACTCCCTGCACTTCACATACTGATTGTGAAGTACAGAGAGAGAATGACAGCGAAAGGACAGTGAAAGGAAGAAAACAAACTAATTTCCTGTTTAACCCCTTAAGGACAGAGCCTTTGAAACATTTTTGTCCATTCTGGACAATGGCTATTTTAACATTTCTGTGCTGTTTTGTGTTTAGCTGTAATTTTCTACTTTGTCATTTGCTGTACCTACACAAATTATATATTGTTTTTATTGGGACAAGAAGGGCTTTCTTTGGATGCCATCATTTTGATCATGTCCTATAATATATAAAAACTAAATAAAATATGGTAAAAAAAAAAAAAAACACACACACAAATGTCCTTACTTTAATTTGAAACATCTACTCCTCATCGAAAAAAACGAACAAAAAAACCTGCTGAATATATTCTACTATTTCTCCTGAGTACAGGGATACCACCCATGCATAGGTTTGTTGGGTTGTTTGTGGGCTAAAATGCCACATTTTGGAGGTGCAGTTTTTGGTTTTCCAACTTTAAATTTTGACATGCAGACAACCTGCGCCCATGTCCCATTTGGGACATATTTGAAGCCAGCTAGTGTATTTTACCCCATCAACCCATATATTTTTTAAAAGGCTAGGCTATTTCAAATGGTGGTATTTTAACACTTTCCATGCACTAATTCTACCACATATAAGATAAGTTTATTTCAATTTAGCATTATTTTACATCTCTAAATACACTTTTAGATGTATAACTCCTTAATAAGTATTATAAAACTGACACAAAAAATAGAAACATTTAGAGTTTGTTGAGACAATGAGAAATATGATTGCCATTTGGAGTCAAGAAGGGCATTTTTCTCTTATGAAGCAAAATTTGAAATAGCTTAATTAAGGTTTTTTTCTCCTTTTGGATCAAGGATGAAGAATCATGGGGGCTCCCAGCGAGATCCGATGTCATGCATTTGAGCACTGGGCATCCTTATACATCTCTTTGGAATCCTTTTGTACTAGTTCACAAGAGATTCTTTGGACTACCCTTTGTCAGTAACTGGAGAGCAGTCCTGCAAAAGTACATTTTTAAAGTAAGTATTACAAAAACAAAACAAAAAATGATTTAATTGGTGCATAATTATTTTACTGGGGTATTTATCTGCATTCATCAATGCTTTTTTGTTGAGGCTGGCGGGATTCTTTCATTTAGATATATTTTCCTTTTCAGAATATTTAAGTAATTGTATTTTTTCACATTTCCTCAGCAAATCATTTTATCACAAACAAAAATCAACTTTTGTGAGCAGAAAGAAGTTTACTTGCATAAAAGAACTTTGATAAAAGAAAACTGTTTACATTAAGTTAAGAAAAATTATTGTGTAAAGATTATGGGAGGATACACGCTGATAAACTGCAGTACCTTCTAGTATAAAAACGGGGATCAGATTGAACATTTCAGCCAGGTTCTAGCTACTAAGAGGTTGGTGGAAAGTCGCTATCATGAAGATTTTGATCTTTGCTCTCGTCTGTCTGCAGCTCTCAGAGGGGCTTGTAAGGTGAGTATCACTGACTTCCAAAATCAAAAACTCACATGATTTCTTTAAAGCTTTTGATATATACCATTGAAGTCTTTGGGCATATAGAGATGTTTTTTATTTTCCGATTAAAGGGAAATGGTGAAAAGACAATTCATTTATCTTTGATGTGATTTATTTATAATATACCAAATAATTCTGCACTGAACTAATGTGCTCTGACTGGCACACTATTACTGGGCTCTGACTGGCACACTATTACTGGGCTCTGACTGGCACACTATTACTGGGCTCTGACTGGCACACTATTACTGGTATCTATAATTGTACAATTGTCACCTTGTGGGGCTACTGTGTGTTGCATAATTAATGGCAGTCCTATGTGTGCATAATTATGGTGCGCTTGTGTGTGGAATATTTATCGTGCCCCATGTGTAGCATAATTAAGGGACTCTCTTTTGTGTGGCATAATTAAGGGACTCTTTTGTGTGGCATTAATTGGGCAGAGGTGAGGCATAAATAGTGGGGCTCTGGTGTGGCAATTTATGGGGCTCTGGTGTGGCATAATTTATGGGGCTCTGGTGTGGCATTTATGGGGCTCTGGTGTGTGGAATAGTTAATAGGCCATCTAACTGGCATTACTAAGGAATCTGTTTGGCATTGTATTGGAGGAAATCCATGAGTTTCCGCACCGGGTGACACCAACCCTAGTGACGCCCCTGGCAGAAGCTATTAATGCTTCCCATTCAACCTCCCTGTCCTTTTCCTACCTTTTAGTTCTTCTTTTTGATATCCTCATCTTCAGTTTAAAATGTAAAATTGTAAAATAGAAAACTTTAAAAAAAAAAAACATTAAAAGATGATGGGAAGAGAATGACTAGAATATAAAAGGTCACAACATACCTTCAACATCAAACTGCAGTGTCACTTGTTGGCTACAATGCAGTAAAGTAGTTGCCTATATTTATTTACAATGTTAACAAATTCCATAACCCTACTAAAGGTAGAAGCCCAAGCGTTGGCCAAGCAGATTCTCCATGCATAAAAAAATATTATATTTTCTTAGTTATAGCTATGATCAGCTAACAATCTGTTATCTGTGTTTTGGCATTCAAAGGAATATTTTGGATGCTATTATCAATATATGGAACAGCACCTTAGTAGGGCTGGAACCCTGGCAAGTTTTGTAATGTGCTTTTGATTGTACATATGATGTGTGCAATCATATTCTGGTGCAACCCTTTAAAATCTTGTCACTGTCATTATATCTTGTCAATAAGTGTACCAAATAGGGTGACCACATTTTATTTCTACCATTCAAGAACACATTTTATGTTATATTAACTATTAAAGGGACACTCCCACCAAAAAAAATTAAAAGGGTTTATTTTTTTTATTTTGCTTTTTTAGTGTTGATTTCAGATATGTGTTTTGTTTTTGTCCATGGGAGTTTATTTAATGAAATATTTTTAATAAACAAGTGTGAATGGGCACCTCCATTTTGTGAAATATTGTGTTTTTGGGTGCCACCCCCCAGAGACTTTAAAACACCAGTATCTCACTTTGGAACTGGGGACACAGAATGCAGTCAGAATTCTGATCATAGACTTGCATAGAATAGGAGGGTAATGTAACTATTACATCACAAGGGGGCAGAGTTATAATCCTATTTGATCAGGTCAATCTCTTCTCTTTGTGTTCGAAGGCAGGTAAAAAAAGTTTTACACAGCCAGCTAGTCCTGCCCATTATACACAGGTGCCAGCAAGAGAGCAGGGGTGTATCTTATGACATCAGTATGCAGGTTCTGGCCACAGTTGTAAAGTGAGACTGGAAGATTTTGGAGACTGTTGTGGGTAAAATTCTCAAAATGGATTCTGTAGATAAACACCTAATTCAATTTTAACTTTTATATGAAATTAATTCAAACCGAGAAAAAAAACAGTGGCATATGTCTTGTATATGTGTTTTGTTTTAAATGCACAGGTAATCTACTTACATCTTATGTAAGTGGAAATGTCCCTTTAAGAAGCATTGGGAACCATGCAGATTTAAGATTTAATAATATACATAGTCATTTCCAGACAGGAATAGTTTCAGAAAATGAACCACTGTATTAGATGATAGGAGCAGTTTCAGAGAACGGACTCCTCTTTTAGCAGACAGGTAGTTTCAGAGAATTAATCCCTCTATTGGCAAACCATCATTTTCAGACAAATAACCCCTCTACCTGCAGGCCGGCAGTTTCAGAGACTTAATCATTTTTTGCCATTGATTATACACACACAGTTATTTACACATATCTCTCTCACACACACACGCAGACCCAGTCACATAATCAGACACACACACACACACACACAGAGACTCAAACTGATGGTAAACAAGTTAGTGGGGAAAAAAGTGATGTAACAATATTTGTAAAATGTTGTTCTTTTCCAGAGTTCCTCTGACTAAGGGCAAGTCCATCCAGCAGAAAATGAGAGAAGCGGGAGTTCTGGACAAATATCTGCAGACACATAAGATTGATCTGTCTGATAGATACAGAGGATATGCTGTTGCTTCTGAATCAATGTATTTTGATGTATGTACATAAATGTTTTTATGTATTGTTGTTGGTAACATAGCAGTAAAATAATACTAATTATTAGACATGTGCAAAACGAAAATTTTCGTTTCGTTTTCGTTCATTCGGACGAAAATGATATTTATTTAGTCTAAAATGAATTTCGTTCATTACTACATTGGTTTCGACTAAATTTTTTCATCATTTTCATTTCGTTACATTCGTTTCGTTTGAACTAATAAATTAATTGACTTAAACAGAAACCGAAAATCTATGAACCGAACAACGTTTCATTTGGAATGCATGTAATAGTACTATTATCTGTGTAGAGAAAGCCAATAGTACTATTAAATGCATTCTAAATGACGAAAGTCTATAAACCGAACGTTCGGTTTATAGACTTTCAGCTTATAGAACAGCAATAGCATTACATGTATTCTATAAACCGAACGTTCGGTTTATAGGCTTTCGGCTTATGGAATACATGTAATCCTATTGCTATTCTATAAACCGAACTTTCGGTTTATAGAATAGCAAGAGGATTATATGTATTCCAAAAGTCTATAAACCAAACGTTCGGTTTATAGACTTTCGGCATTTGTAATGAATGTAATAGTACTATTGCCTTTCACTACAGAGAGACAGAGTCTCCATTAATTTTATGAATGGAGATATGTCCCAGGGGATGGATTTTGCTGCAGCTCAAAAGGCTATTCTGGATCTGCTGGGACAGGTGTCTGCGGGGGATCTCCCTAAAATGATCAACTGGATGAGCACCAGCAGTGAGATAAAACATTTGATCTTGAGTAACGGTGATCTGATACTGCAAAGTATTGCTGAAGATCTTCGGAACTGCTTACCGGTGGAGGCGATGGTTAGCTCGGAGAGCAGAGTCATGCAGAACATTTTCTTTCCCATTCATTTTCCCTGGTGGAACTTAAGTACCTCTTCCAGCATGTCTTACCTGATTTGACCGGGAAAACACTCATAGATATTGGTTCCAGACTTGGATCTGTTCTATACGCGCTCAGCCAGACGTTTACAAGGAGTCGAAATGAATGGGGAATTTTGCAATCTGCAAGACAAGATAATCCGAAAATATCAGTTTGCAGACAGAATCAAGAGCTTGGACAGTATTGAATGAGAATTTAAGAAAGAGGGGAAGCCTTCTAGTGACCGTACCAAGTTTAAAAGAATCTCTGGAAAACCTGCAGATCAACATTCGGCTGGATCAGTGGGTGGAAGAAATTAAACTGGATTATGATGTCTACTTAGGAGAAGACACAGATCAGCAAGTCCTTAAGGACATTCACCTGTATACTGTCCACTAGCCATGTTCTACATTGTGTTAATGGGGGTTTGTCATTGTAACCTAGGTACTACTACTATCAACTGGAGTGTGCTGCAAGTATCTCCGGTTCTAACAGTTTGCTGCCGACTAGTGTCAGACCCTAAATCTACACGGATCTTTAAAAGGGACTAATCCCCCCCCCCTAACCAGGGGTCTGCACCCACATTGATCGTGGTGGAGATTTACTGGGACAGTTTATTGATGATCTATGCAGCTTCACAGGCTGACATAGCTTATCTCCCGCCCCTAGCGCTCTTTAATCAGACAGAAGGCATCCTCTGTCCTTTCTCACTTTTAGTAGCGCTTCTAATCCTGGGGGGAGGGGGCACGGAGGGATGGAATGCATAATTTAAAGGAAAATAAACCGATCAGTCTGATTTATTTATTTAAAAAAATAAGTCAAAAAAAAAAAAAAAAATTTTATGAATGGAGACTCTCTCTGTGTAGTGAAAGCCAATAGTACTATTACATTCATTACAAATGCCGAAAGTCTATAAACCGAACATTCGGTTTATAGGCTTTCGGTTTATGGAATACATGTAATACTATGGGCTTTCTATAAACCGAACGTTCGGTTTATAGAATAGCAAAAGGATTACATGTATTCCATAAGCCGGTTTATAGACTTTCGGCTTATGGAATACATGTAATACTATGGGCTTTCTATAAACCGAACTAGAGTTCCCATTCATAAAAATTTATGAATGGGGACTCTGTTTCGGTTTATAGAAAGCTAAGAAGTTGAACGAATGGTTTAATATAAACGAAAATCATTCGTCCATTCGTGCTATAGTATTGGCATTACTATAAACCGAAATAGTCGGTTTATAGAATGCCAATAGACTTACATGCATTCCATAAACCGAAAGTTGTTCATTATGTCGGTTTATGGAATGTAGTGTACTATCCTATTGTATTCTATAAACCGACTCTATTTCGGCTTATAGAATGCCAATAGTACTACGAATGAACAAATTATTTTTGTTTATTAACCATTCGTTCATTCAGCTTTCGTTAGCTTAGCATTTTCGTTCCAAAAACGAATGCACATGTCTACTAATTATGTTAAACACATTTGTTGCAAATAATCACATTAAATATAAGCAGTATATGAGGTCTATTCATGAAACGGCGACTTGTGGTGATTTAGCATCCTAATAGCAAAAAACATAAAAGCTGAGTTTGTATAATTCTCTACATTGCTATTTTTCCAACTATTTTAGCCTGATTTGTGAAACTGTTAACCATTTGGTAAATTGATCTTTATTTTATTATTTTAGTGTGGTACTGTGATATACTTGCAGCAGGAAAGTCCCCCATGATTTTAATAATTATTTTAATCTGTCAATTCTTTTTAACACATGTATATTACACGAATATCAGACGCTGGATGTAGATACTATTACAGTGCACATAATTGGCGATCTTTAAAGATGTAACACTGTTTGTAATATTAATAAGATGATAAATTAATCTTTCTCTCCAATTTCCTTTAGAACATCCTTTTTCATTGATGTGAACACATTACGCAATGTTGTTAACCCCTTGACGACAAAGGACGTGCCAGGCACGTCCTGGGAGAAACTCCCTTAATGCCTGGCACGTCCTGCATTGAATGAAGCAGTTTTCGCGATCAACGATCGCGAAAACCGCTTTAACAGTGCTGGTCTATTGCCTCGACATCGAGGCAATAGCCAGCACCGAAATTTCTATTTCGGGACCCGCACGATCGCCACACGGAGCGATCGTGGGGAGCCATATTGACGGAGCATGCTGCTCCGTCAATATGGCTAAGTCCTCTGCCGGTCTGAGCTTCGGAAGTGAAAGTAACTTCACTTCCGTCGCTCTGAATATGCTACTTGACTATCCCTAGTGGTAGTTTAGTAGCATTGCAATGGGAAATATTTAAAAAAAATATTGAATTAATTAAAAACAGGTTATTTTTAGCTATATTAGCCTATAGGGTTAAAATTAAATATTTTTTAGCATAAGGGATAGGGTTAAAATTAAATTAAAGTTACAAAATATTAAGGGATATAATAAGGATTAGAGTTGGGGTTAAATTTAGTGTTGGGGTTAAATTTAGTGTTGGGGTTAAATTTTGGGTTCGGGTTGGGGTCAAAAGTTAAATATAGGAAAAAACCAAAAAACACTATTTTTGGTTTTTGCCCCATAACTCGCAAAAAAATACCGAAAAATATGGAAACATGCATATTTTTGAACTCGGGAGAACATTTAGAAACTATTTAGAAGGGGTCTTTTTTAATGATTTTATTTGTGTAAATTATATTTTAGGTCAAAGTTAGAAAAAGTGTTTTTTTTTTTTTTTTTTTTAATTTTTCATCATTTTATGATTTTTTTTTTTTGTAGTAAATTATAAGATATGATGAACATAATGGTATCTAATGAAAGCCCTTCTTATGACGATAAAAACAACATATAATTTGTGTGGGTACTGTATGTGAGAAAGAAAAAAAATTGCAGCTAAACACAAACACCCTAGAAATGTCAAAACAGCCATTGTCACCAAGGGAAAGTCAAGGTGAAAATGTCTTGTCACTAAGGGGTTTAGCAGCTTATTTATTTATGAACTGTTTACTAATTGGTGGAATATCCCTTCCTTATTTAGACTTACTACTATGGACCAATAAGCATTGGAACCCCTCCTCAGAACTTCCTGGTCCTGTTTGACACGGGCTCCTCCAATCTATGGGTGCCCTCAACATATTGTCAAAGCACAGCTTGCAGTAAGTACGACCAGTTCACGAGCTGCTATTTCCTGTCCCTATAATTGTGGCTAAATTTGAGTTAAACACAACTGCACACATATGAGCTCATATCAGCTGCAATATATACAGAGACCTAAATTGGCTAGAACACCAATAGTTTGATGGAAGGTCTGTTAACACATCAGAAAAGCATGCTCTATAGTAGACCAAGCAGTCAGCTCCTAGAGGGGTACACTTAACTTGTGATATCTTCTGTGAGCCAAGAGTCTTTTGATAAATAACACAAAACTTACATTGACTGGTAAAATAAAGGTCACTCTCTGTCCCTGCATCACTCAAATGCAGTTTCCAACTTAGCTACTTTAGCCTTAAGTTTGAAATTCCCATCTCCATTCCCTGCATTTGAAGTGAAATGTACAAGTTTCCTGTGAAATGTCCTTCCACTGTTCATCCGGGTTTGTGGTTAAAAATGATTAATGGGGTGCATAATTAACATGTACCTGCTATCTCTTCTAGCAAACCATCATGTATTTAATCCAAGCCAATCCTCCACTTATACTTCCAATGGACAGCGTTTCACCATGGGATATGGGGGTGGAAATGTTGCCAGCAGTGTTACTGGTGTGTTTGGATATGACACCGTGACTGTAAGTATGGCTGGGAAAGAGTGTCAAGGTTCATGGTTTTGGCTATTTCATGACTGTGTAGGTTAGCAAGGGTTAATGCTAACCAAATTTCTGGTTCACTGGCACTATTCCTTGCAGGCAAAAAAGCAACCATATTCATCAAACTGTTTACCTGAGCATCCCATAGTACTCGATTAGTAAAAGGCTTTAACACAATCATTTTAAAGGGCTTAAGTCATCTAATGAATAATACCAGAGTTCTAAACATTTGGTAAAGTGTATTGTGATTTGTGAATATATTTTTTCAATGCTGAGCACTTAAATTGACAGCTTCCCTGTATTAAGAGACACAAACATACAAAAATATTTAGCCTATCTGATATAATGTAGGTACTCAATAATCAAGCTAAATTAGACTAAATAATTAAAGGGTCTGTATCACCTGAACATTATGTGCATGTAAAGCATAAACAAATATTGAAAATGATCTATACATTGCATTAGCAAAACTGCAAGCAAATTAGGAGAGAAATGTGTTTCAAATGTGTCTGAAGTCTCCTGCTTATGACATCACCTGTGGCACGGTATGCAAATTACACATTTGAAAACCAGTTTGCATACCATGCCACAGGTGAATTAATAAGCAGGAGACTTTACAGACACATTTAAAACACAACTTTGTAACACACTCAATAGTATACGATGAATAAGACTCCTGGAAATAATGGCACCACGAATGTCTGAAACTACTTTACAAAGTAGGATTTAGTTTTAACCTCACCCTGTGGTAAGAAAATTTTGCAGTGAATACTTTATAATTGAGCTCAGGAATGCTATAGACTTTTTTTGTATGAACATTAAAATAAACAACATTTTATTTTGCCATACAATTCTATTACTAACTAATGAAAAAACTACAAATATACCAATATACTAAGCAAGTGAAAATGCAAACTAAATGGTAATCTATTGTATTTATTATTTAATACTTTTATTTTTTTGCTTGTTAGATCCAAGGACTTTCCATAACTAACCAAGAAATAGGTCTGACTATTACTGAGCCTAGCGGCAACTTCTATTATTCTCCATTTGATGGCATATTGGGATTGGCTTATCCAGGCCTCTCTGTGGGAGGAGCCACCACTGTGATGCAGGGAATTCTTCAAGAGAATCTGTTGAACCAGCCTATTTTCAGTGTCTATCTTGGCAGGTAAATAGTATTAACAACTTTGCTTGTATCTATCTATCTATCTATCTATCTATCTATCTATCTATCTATCTATCTATCTATCTATCCATCCATCCATCCATCCATCCATCCATCCATTCTAGATATACAGCAATTCACAGAACTCTGATGCATATCTTACCTCACAGCCAAAGTCAATCAAGCATTATCACAATAAAAGAGAAGGATTCTGTAAATGCTCTAATTTTACTCAGATAAAAATGCCAAGACCTGACTATGGTTTCTTAGGTCATCTAAAATTACTATATCCCTTTTTATGCTATCCCCTTTTTGGGGATCAATAGGTTGCTATATAATTACCCCAAATTTTGCTACAGGAATGATGACCGACAAAATACATGATGGTCAGTGGTAAATTAAGGGGTAGTAGGATCTCAGTGCAAAACACTGAAGGCCCAACTGTTGGTTTGGGGTCTTTGACTCCAGTGTATTTTTACTTTTTATTGTTGCTCATTAGGATGGTCCTATCCCTTAACTTCATCAGTGTGATCCTTAGTGTGCTCAAAATTATGATACGGAGTAGTTATTGGATGATTAGCAAATGAGGCAACTTTCACTGTTGTAAACAATACAGTTCAAAATGCAGATTTTCATTTCTAAGACAACAGATGGTCTTATGTTTATAACTAAAGAACTGAAAGTCTAGGTTCTCCTAATAGTTAATTTGTGTTTACTTGTAAAAGAATAATACCAACTACCCGGTTACAATGTCAGCCCCATCCACAGAAATTGCAATATTTATGTTGGAAAAGGTGTATGTTTCTCTTTAATTATTAGCATATTTATAGTCAAATAATAATGAATAACTAATTATATATCATTCAATAGCCAATCGGGAGAGGTTATGTTTGGAGGCGTGGACAACAGTCGGTACACTGGTCAGATCAACTGGGCCCCTCTTTCACAGGAACTCTACTGGCAGATTGGTCTTCAAGAGTAAGTCTGTGTTACATGTTCTGTAGGAATATTTAGCCAAACATTTAACCAAATGTTACTTTGTATAAGAATTCCCACCTCTATTCATAAGTTTCATATTTATTGGGAGACTTGTAGGAATCCCATGGTGAAACCTTTCCATTGGAAATACAATTGAATAAATGACAAAAGCTATTCACTTAGCATTGTATAACCCAGGGATTAGGATCGTTTGTCACTGTAGCTGATGTATGATATGTTAGCACTATGAGTGTTATAGCATACAGCAGCTGGATTACTAAAGGCTGGTTATCACTAACTCCTATTCAGTTAAACTACAATTAACCAACACTATTATTCCTCTGTACTTCCACCAAGGAATAATAGTGTCTTAATAGCAGAAGGATTTTGTGAGTCTAATAATATTTTCATGGATGATAAATAGTGGCACCTGTGGGTATTTACTCCGGTCTCATAGCAACCAATAAATAAGGCTGCAACTGGGAAATGGATTGTAATATAAAGATCAGTTGATTTGTCCTTAAAACCCAGGTTTTCCATCAATGGACAAGCAACTGGCTGGTGTAACCAGGGCTGCCAGGCCATTGTAGACACTGGAACCACACAGCTCAATATTCCTGCACCATACATGGGATATCTGCTACCATACCTTGGCATCCAACAGACCAAAAACGGAGGAGTAAGTAGTTTTTTTTTTTTTTTTGGCATTAAGTAGTTAGCCAGGCTTTATATAAAAACTGAGATAAAAACAGTCAGGGAACATAAGATGAGATTAAAACCTGTGGTTTAAAATCTATACATTTCCCACACTTGAATTAACATTCTTTTATGGAAATAATAGGCAAATAGCAATATGATTAGTAACTGATCAATACTGATACATTGGTAAACGTTGAAGTGAACTTATATCTTGGGTTTTTAAGAAGTAGATGAATGATTACTGTTTTACATCAACAAATGTTAACAAATGAATGCTTACATATATAGTAAAGAGTTAATTCACCCATACAGTGTAGCTCTGATAATTAAGAGAATGGCCTTTCCAGTCATTCCATGCATTTCTAAGGTTTGAATTTCTATGTGCTTGCATGTGTAATCCAAGTTCGATGGCTAATGCAGAGCTGTAATTACATCTTTTTGTATAGGAGCCAATAATAGAATATTGTATGCTTCCCTCCCCTTCACTACCCATGATTACCCTCTTGCTAACACAATATGTATTAATTTAATATATTTATTAATCTTTGTATTTTTGGGCACTAGCATGGTGCCTTGACCCTTTTGGTGTATTGAGGGAGTGTGAGGTCTGTGTTTTGATAGTCCAGTATCATAAACCACCTTTATACTAATTATCTTGAGGGATCGTTGTAAAATTGAACTTGCTACTGGACAACCACAGCACAGACCTATCTGCATCCCCTAATTTTATGCACCAGAGGTAAGTGCCTCATTCATCTCACCCTAGTTAATGCTCTGGATAAGTATAACTTGTAACTGGATTATATTTATACCAATAATGCATTAGACACCAATGCATGTATGATGTCAAAACTGGCTGTGTTAACATCCCTGAAACTTTTTTTCTTATGTTAAATAGTTTTTTCCTGAGATTTATTAATATATTTGCATTTTTGCAATAACAGCATATAGGTAATGTTGATGCACAATTGAGGTGACTTTTTGTTTTAATACCTCACTTTCTTTTTCAGTACTATGTGAACTGTAACAATCTTCAGAACATGCCAACTCTCAGCTTCACCATCAATGGAGTTGCCTTGCCTCTGCCTCCATCAGCTTATATTGTACAGGTACATATTCATTGTGTTAATAAATTATTGGGGGCTAAATCTCCTCATAATGCTAATACAGTAGTAATGCTGGCAAAGCATGCAGAGAAATGTGGTCCACAACATCTGGTGGGCCGAAGGTTGACTAGCCCTGTTTTAAGCAAACATGCATAGATAGATCACTATCCTGTACTGCCAGCTATGTATGTGTAAGATAAAGGAGCTATGCAAGTCAAATTACTGCTAAATTATAAATCATAAGCAATATTATTGTTTTTAAATTATAATATTCCCATTTTCTCTTCACAGAGATCTTATTAGCCAGGTGCCTATACTATACATACAACTTTGGTTTATGCTCATGATCTTAAGAATATAACGTTTAAATATATAAAGCATTAGAAGTTTCCCCTACCAATTGTTTTGCTGATGATTTTCCCTATAGATGTTTGCCGTAAGCATGGGATATTAACATTTCTCATAAACTTTTTGTGTACCTTTGAACTTCCCATGGAATTCCTCAAATGTTTTCTACACTGTAGCATAATGTTGTTTATTAGAAAATAGAATATAAAATGTACGTTTCATGGGTTTACATAAACATTTTAATAAATAAGTTTAAGTAATGCAATATTACATTCTAATCTTCTTGCAGGAAAATGGATACTGTTATGCCAACTTCCTAAGCATCAGCCTTCCTGCTCAGAATGGAGACCCACTGTGGATTCTGGGAGATGTCTTCCTGAGGCAATATTATTCTGTTTATGATTTTGGGAACAGCCGTGTTGGCTTTGCTTCAGTGGCATAATCATCCTGCTGTTAACAATGGGGTATAAAAAGGCAATGACATCAGTGGATCTCTGGGAGAGGGTGGGATGCATAAAACTCTGATCTCACTGATTACTTTATGTCTCTGTGGATTTCTTATCTTTCTTCACTAGTTCTTTCTGGTAATAAATGGCCTTCATAATTACCTTGTGTTTTTCCATTTTATTTTCCATACCCTAATTACCGGAAAAGTATTTGTTAGTAAGTTCGTGTTTAGTAAGAATTAACTCTTCAAAATTGCATCATTTATAAATTAACCATGGCAGCACTGACATATTTTAAACTCTCTAGTGCCTAATTTGTATATATTCCTCACCAATATATATATATATATATATATATATATATATATATATATATATATATATATTTTTTTTTTTTTTTACCCAATAGTTTTAAAAATAATTAGTATTTTTATGATTCTCTAAATATATCTCAGTGCACTGATTAGTGCAAACTACATGAAATTAAACGTCTTTCCTGCACAGTTCATATGGACCTCTACCGTATCTACTGCAAATAAATTTTCAGGTACATAAGTAAAAATAAAAAGATGAGAGAAATTTAGGGATTTTGTTCTGCACATGCTATGTACTATTCAGGTATGTTGGACAGAAATCAAATACTTAACAGACCCAGAAGCCACAAGAGGTAACTTATATAGTCCCCTATTTCCAAGAGATGAGTATAAATAAAATAGTAAATTACAGTGCCTTATAAATGTGTAAATAAAATAAGATAGACATGGCATTAAACACAAATAGTTGCTGACCATAGGTTTTCAGTAGCTCTCTGTGGGCCACCACTATGGTGGCCACTCCCCCCCCCCCCCCCCCCCGCCTTCTGTGCCAGTCACAGGTTATCATCAGACAATTACATTATTTTGAAAAAATGCATGACTCATTTTATTTCTTTCCTTTTACTCAATTTCTCCTGACCTCCTTTAATTATTGCCCTCACATCCCTTGCCATTGCACCCACAGCACATGAATCCACCCATATAGCTTGCCCCAGCACCAATTCCACTCACAGGACTTGCACCTGAACCCAGACTGCATTCTCAGGACTTGCCTCCAGGGCTAGACTGAGAATAAAAACCAGCCCTGGAAATATTGGTATACCATCCCCATAGTATTGCAAGATTATACCAGCTCCATAGCACTGCGTCATTATTTTCTTGTTTATAAAAGGGAAAACCATGTATTTGAAAGCACATTTGGAAAGTCTATTTCTTTATAAGACTGATATGTTTCCCTGCACAGGGCAGTATATACCCCCAGTATGTACACAAGTCTACATGAATTTACTTGTGCAGAGGTATCTATCAGGGCAGTGTGTGAGATATAACATTGTGTACATACTTGTGGTATATATTGCCCTGTGCAGGGCTATATATGATGGCAGTGTGTGAGACAGGACTTGCCCCAGCACCCAGGACTTACCACAGGCCTTAGATTGCACTCACAGTACTTGCCCCAAAACCAAGGACTTACCCCAGCATGCACTCACAGGATTTACCCAAGTACCAAGAATGGACTCACAGGACTTGTCCAAACTCCTAGGACCCCAACCGGCAGGGTATAAAGCATCATCACAGTGGTCGCGTGAGTGCTCACTTTCTGCAGCCGAACTTATTAAGGTGGCCATGGCCCAACTTGTTAAAGTGGCTGCATCTCACAGTGGCCCCAGGGCAGGCTGCCTACTGTGAATTTTCCCAGTATCCCAGTTCAGCCCTGCTTGCCTCTGTACCGAGGACTTGCCCCTGTATCCATATTGCACACACTTGTCTTGTCACAGCACCATGATTGCACACACAGGACGTGCCCCAGCACCCAGACTGCAATCTCAAGATTTTCCTCAGTACCCAGGACCCCTACCTGTCAGCTAGAACTATGGGTCTAAATATATGTTCTACATTGTTGCCATTGTCCAATAGGACAGGGCTGTCCCCTCTCCCCTTTGCTATATATATATATATATATATATATATATATATATATATATATATATATATATATATATATATAATTTATACCGGATTAAGGCATATGCAAGTTTCCTTGCTGTCTGTCTCGTGCTCCCAGTTGCTCTCATCGTGGCAGGTCATGTGACCTGCCATCGAACACATGACCTTTCAGTGATGAGAGTAGCAAGGAGAGCAGGAAGGTGAGTACTGGTGGTGGGGGTAATAGCTTTTTTTGGGGCAAACTGTTAGTGGCATGTTAATGGGCATACTAATAGTGGCATGTTAATGGGCCAATTGCCTGTGACATATTCATGCGCATAATAATAGTGACGCATGTTAATGGGAAGACTAATAGTGGCATACTAATAGGCAGAATAATAGTGGCATGTTAATGGGCAGACTACTAGTGACATTTTAATGGTCAAATTGGCTGTGGAATATTAATGGTCAAATTTGGGTTTGGAATATTAATTGGCAGACTAACAGTGGCATATTAATAGGCAGACTAACAGTGGCATATTTATGGGCAAATCGTCTGTGGTATATTAATGGGCAAACTAACAGTGGCATCCTGATGGGAAAATTGACTGTGGCCTATTAATGGGCAAATAACGGCATATTACTGGGCAAACCGTGTCATATTAATCAGCAACCTGAGTTTGGGTGCAGAATCCCAAGTCTGGTGGTGTTTTAACAAGTCTTAGGTGCAGAGTGACAGGTCTGAGGGACAGATTGGCAAGTTTGGGGATGCCTTGTCAAGTCTGTGGGTCAGATTTGCAAATATAGGGGCAGTATGGCAAGTAAAAGGAAATCAAAAACAATAAATGCATTTTCTCAATAAAAGGTTTTATTAATTATGGGAAAGAACAGTTTACATGTGAATTATTATTTACTAGTAAAACTTTTCCTGTAAAGTCATCTTTCATTTACTAGGGGCCTCACAATACCTGCAGTCCTGGGGCCTACAATGTCTTAATCCGGTGTTCTGACGAATTACTCGAGCAAATTCTCCTGCGCAATCGCAGGAGAATTTGCTCACTGCGCATGCGCAGAAAGTTACAGCTGATAACTCAGCTGTAACTTTATGTCCACCGCGCATGCGCGAGCTAACCAACCCACATCCCACCCCCCCGCACACCCCTTCTCACCAGCTGATCGGACAGCGGCGGTACACAGCGCATGCGCACGGCTATCAAGCCGTGTGGGAATGCGCTGTGTCCGTGGCTGGATTCAAACAAAACGCTGGTAAGTAACACGGGGGGGGACATAAGGAGCCAACAGAGAGGTAAGCACCCTGGTGAGGGCTGCCTCATCTTCATGGGAGTTGTGATCCTCCTGCGATTGCGCAGGAGAATTTGCTCGAGTAATTCGTCAGAACACCGGCCCTGTATATATACTCTCAGTTGAGCCATTGGCAATTGGTACCAGAGACAACATTGATATTCAGAGGTTCCATACTAATAAGGGTGATTTGAAGATTTCCCTATATGCAGAAGACATTTTAATATGGAGATGACATCTTACTTATGATTACCGATCCCTTGATCTCTATACCTCAGCTGATTGAGGAAATAGATAAATATAGTTGAAAACTATAAGCTGAACATCAATAAAACTACAATTTTAGCAAAGAATATATCTGTAACATACAGAAGCAACAATAAAGCTTTGTAGCAACAATACAGCTTTGAGTGGACAAAGAAAGAATTTAGTTACTTGGGTTTAATGATTACAGCTGAGGACACTAATAAAAAATTAAAGAAACATCTTGGTGGGGTATAATAAATACTATCAACTATTATTATGTTATTCTAAAATGGACTTATCTTTTTAGACTGGTCCCCCTGAAAATAGCTAGTCTATGGTTGGAAATGCTGCAATCTGCTTATCTTATATATGGCAGTGTAAGCGCCCATGGATTGTGGGCGCTTTGTGAGCCCACAATTATATTTGAATTATATTTATTTGGCTAATATGATGACACACGCCTACAGGTCACAGGAAGATCTATCCCAGGAAGAACCGTGGTACACTGTTGAGGCAGAAGCTGTTTTCAGGAAGAATCTAAAATTGTAGAAGAATAGTAATAGCACTACTATAGAATCAATAAAAGACAATTTGATTCTGGCACGTGTTGCACGAATGGGTAGCTATTAAAAAAAATACTGGTTTTATAAGATAATGTCCTGTAAAATCTCTAGAATATAATTTAAAAGATCTTGAAAAGCCTGGACTGGAATTGAGGGAGTCTCTATCGCCCAAATAATGTATAATAACGCCATACTAATCTCAAATAGTGAATATGTTTCAAAAACCAGATATGGAGAAGTTTACCTACATAGAGTTTGTTTTTTTAATTCTATAGAACGTCAACATAATATCTTTTATTATTTTCATTTGAAATTTCCAATTTTTTAAATATTTTAGTTGGTAACATTTAGTTGATTAATGATAGATCTGCTCTTTGGGTTTGAGTTCTTTCAATATCCATCCAGTGAGGAGTGCTTTTCCACGTCTGTCTCCAGGCATTTATGTGTGCTAATTGGCAGCTTTCTAAAGAAAATTGAGGGTCTGGATTTCCACCCTTCTGCATGGGTTGTTTTAGACTATAGCTTGATATTCTGGGTTTTTTAGCTCCCCATGTAAATTTGTTAAACAATAGTTCAACATCTCTAATAGTCCCTCTTGGAACTCTATACAGTATAACTCTGAATAAATAAGTCAGTTTCGGGAGAATATAATCTTTTAAAATATTTATACGTCCTAGCCAAGATAATTTCCCCATAGCCCAGCTTTTAGTTTCTCCTTGTAGTTCTAATAGTAAAGAGGAATAGTTCTGCTTTTCCTTTTTTTATGTCAAATCTCTGTAGAAAGGTTTGTTGGCAAGATTTCGGATATAATGACATTTTCTGTGTTTCTAAGGCTTTCAGCAAAGCTGGGGTCGATTCTTCAGGAGACGATAAGGTTAAAAGCACATCATCTGCATACAGTGTAATCGTGTGTTCCTGGTCTCCTATCTGAATACCTTTAACTAAATTTGACTGGCGCAGCTGTTCCGCCAGAGGTTCAATTGACAGGGCATATACCAGACAGGGCCAGCGGGCACCCTTGTCGTGTTCCGTTCTTAATAGGGAAGAGAAGCCAGGGAGGAACCTACTATCCTTGCTTGTGGGTTCAAGTACAAGGCCATGATAAAATCAAAAGAATTACCCTTTATACCAAAAGTCTGGAGGGTCTCTGACAGGAAGCTCCAGTTGACCCTATAAAAGGCCTTTTCTGTGTCTAGGGCCATTATCATCACTGGAGACTTCCTTTGATGTATTACTTCGGATATTATCTGCTCCTGATCTCTCCGGAATAAATCCGGATAGGTCTGGATGGACCAAATCCGTAGTCACTCCCTTCAACCTGTTTGCCAAATTTTTTAAGAATATCTAAATGTCCAGATTAATTAAGGAGATCGGTCTATAATTAGATACCAGGGTTGGGTAGAGCCTATATAAAACAGGTGCAATCACTGGTCTTAACGTTTGATAGAATATGGTTGTCAGGAACTGACCATGCCTGGACTTGAACTCTGACTTCCATGTTCCTAGCTCTCTTCTTTACCGGTCACCAGCCTGTCTTTTACATTTTAGCCTATGTTCTAGTAACAATGAATATACTAAGCCTTGTTATTATCATCAACTCTCCTCACCTGTGTCTAGTCATGTGCTCACTCTCAGCCTATAAAAGCCTCTTCCTGTGAATGTACCTTTGCCAGATTATTGTGGTTCCTGCCTGCAGTATATCAAGCTTTCTATTGATCTTTACTTACCTGTTACCGATTTGGACCGTCCCACTACTCTGATTTCTCCTACCCACTGACCTTGGCTTGCCTGACTACGCTTATACTCTTTGTTCCAGCCTCACAGCTCGACCACCTGAGTAACAAGTGGCTACTTCTGGCTGAAGATCTTGCTGATCTGGCTGCTGGACTCCAAACCTGCTAACATCAGTATCATTACAGAATGATCTGGCCTATCATGGAGACTGCTGGATCAGAATCTGCATTAGCCCAGCAGGTTGCATTTAATGAAAGAACTGTGCAGACCCAGGCACAAACCATTTAAGTGCTGAAAGATCAGATAGCTGAACTACAAAATGAAGTTCGTGCCATGCACAATGAATTTAGCAGCTACAGAGCACATGATGTTGCAGCGGCCGCTGCTGCAGTTGCTGCTAATGCTACTGCTGCCCCTGCACAAGATGCCCGCTTGCCTCTACCAGAAAAGTTTGGAGGTGACCGATTCATTTTTTCCCTATTAAAAGATGAAGCCCTTGCCTGGGGCTCCCCTTTACTGGAACAGATAGTCCAGGCGCTCTGTGGCTGAATATGCTGCTGAATTCAGGCAGTGGATTGCTGATACTACTTGGAACCAATCAGCTCAGAGATTCCATTTTCGCAGGGGGCTTTCGGATGCTATAAAAGATGAACTGGCTCGTGTTGACCTTCCTGATGAATTTGATTCTATTGTGACGTTGGCTATATGTATAGATCTGAGACTCTCAGAAAGAACATTGGAAAGACATGGCTCTTTTAAATCGAGTGCTAGTTCTGTATTCCATTCAAGACTTTCTGCTCAAACCCCTCAATTATCTGTGGACTCTGAACCAGAGGCTATGCAGGTTGATCTAATAAGAGGGCCACTGTCCACTGAAGAAAAACAGTGGCGACGCAATCACAATTTATGTCTCTATTGTGGTAGTTGCCCTAGCAAGCCTAAAAGAACAATAGCAATGACTGCTGTAGGTGCACAGCACCAACCCCAGACTTCAGACCAGCTAGATTCTTTCACACAACCCTTATCTTCTCTGGCACAAGGTGAAGAAGGTATGATGACTCGGCATCCTCATCTAGTGGTACCCATCACCTTGCAATATGTGGGTAGAAAAACTTAAACTTCCGCTATGATAGACTCCGGAGCAGGAGGCAACTTCATGGACATTAAATTTGCTGCAGGAAATGAAATTGAGTCTAAACTTAAACCTTCACCAGTATTAATGGAAACAGTGGATGGTTCTCCACTAACATCAGGACCAGTTACACATGAGACTGTACCCTCAGAACTGGTTCTGGAAGTAAATCACCATGAGACCATCTCTTTTCAACTAATTTCCTCAACACAGTTTCCAGTGATTTTGGGTATACCCTGGCTTGCCGTACATAACCCACAGATTGACTGGAAGACTAGAGCCTTGTCATTCCACTCGGAACACTGCTTGCTTAACTGTCAACCTTCTAATACAACCCCTGCTTTTACAGCAATTAACGAACTTGTTGCTACAGATCTTACCCAGCTTCCTCCACAGTATCATCATTTTGCAGATGTCTGTGACAAAAAGAATGCTGATCAACTTCCACCTCACAGGCCCCATGATTGCCCCATAGAACTGCTAACTGGAGCTGCTATCCCATTTGGCCGTATATACTCTCTCTCTGAACCTGAATTGAAAGTACTCTAGGAATATCTTCAAGAAAATCTTGCCAACGGTTTTATTCGACCATCTACTTCCCCAGCAGGTGCTCCTATATTTTTTTGTAGAAAAGAAAGATGGCAGTCTACGGTCTTGCATTGATTACAGAGAAATAAATGATAACACTGTAAAAAAACACACTATCCCTTACCTCTTATTCCTGAACTTCTGGAAAGACTACGTTCAGCTAAAATGTTTACGAGGGGCCTATAATCTGGTTCGCATAAGATCTGGTGATGAGTGGAAAACTGCTTTCAGAACCAGGTATGGACATTATGAATATCTAGTGATGCCGTTTGGGCTTTGTAATGCCCCTGCAACCTTTCAACATCTAATCAATGATGTATTACGGGACCTTCTGGATCAGTTTATTGTAGCATACTTGGAATACTGATATTTTCTGATAATATTGAAGATCACAGAAAACAGATCTGCATTGTTCTTGAACGCCTCCGTGTCCACCAACTCTACATTAAACTGGAAAAATGTGAGTTTGAACAAACAGATTCAATTTCTTGGCTATATAATAACTCCAGAAGGTTTAAGTATGGATGCAAGTAAAATGCAAGCTGTATTGGACTGGCCCATCCCCAAGAATGAAAAAGATATTCAGAGATTTGTGGGGTTTGCTAATTTTTATAGGTGTTTCATTGGTGCAATTACTCGAGAGAAATTCTTAATCACTGAACTCACCCATAAAGGGACCACTTTCAAGTGGACAGACAAGGCTAATGCTGCATTTTCAAGGTTAAAGACTCTGTTTACATCTGCCCCAATTCTTGTACACTCTCATCCAGAACTGCAATTCACTATAGAGGTAGATGCCTCTGATTCTGCTGTTGGGGCTGTACTTTCTCAATGGACTGGACCTAAGATGATGTTACATCCATGCGCTTTCTACTTCTGCCAGATGTCACCTGCTGAAAGAAACTATGACATAGGGAATAAAGAACTCTTGGCTATAAAATCTGCGTTCACAGGGGTCCACCAATACAATAACTGTGCTCACAGATCACAAAAACTTGGAATGTGTCCGATCAGCTAAGAGACTGTCAGCTAGACAAGCCTGTTGGTCCCTATTTTTCTCCAGGTTTAATTTTCTGATTTCATATAGGCCTGGCTCCAGAAATGGCAAAGCTGATGCCTTGTCCAGGATATCTGATCTTCTCAACATTAAAGAAGATGTAACTTCCATCTTACCAGAGAGTAGATTTTTAGGTGTTGCCATTCCTTCCACCTTAATGTCTCGCATCAAAAAGGGTTATGCGGCATTTCCAGTTTTTTGTGACCCACCAACTGACCTTCATATGACTATGCTCAGTGGATTTTGTTTTTTTCAACAGCGTCTATTTGTACCAGAATCCGTAAGATTGGAAGTCTTACGGTTATTTCATGATTCCAAACCAGCTGGTCATCCAGGAATCCAAAAAACACAAGAACTACTGTCAAGATACTTTTGGTGGCCTAAATATCATGAGGATGTGAAAAAGTTTGTGTCCTCTTGTGATGTATGTGCTAGGAATAAGATTCCTCACTGTTCGCCGGTATACTTGCTATAAGCCTCTTCCTATTCCTAATCGTCCCTGGGGATCCATATACATGGATTTTATTGTAGAACTGCCTCCCTCTAAAGAACACACTACCATCCTTGTTGTGGTTGACCGGCTTACTAGAATGAGAATTTTATACCTGCTCGCGGGCTCCCTTCTGCCAAACAGACTGCAGACTTAGTTATTCGGGAGGTAGTTCGTTTGCATGGTGTTCCTGATGAAGTGATTTCTGACAGGGGGGTACAGTTTACTTCACGCTTTTGGAAATGTTTTTGTTCTGGACTTGGAATAAATGTGAATCTGTCATCGGCTTTTTATCCTCAAAGTAATGGACAGACTGAGAGAACCAACCAAACTCTGGAGCAATATTTGCGGTGTTTTATTAGCTACCTGCAGGATGACTGGCTAGACTTTCTACCCACTGCAGAGTTTGCCTACAACAATGCTCAACACATCTCTACTTGTCAAAGCCCATTTTTTGCCAATTACGGTTACCATCCAGACTTTCTAGTGAGTCTTCCAATTACTACTTCCACTCCTGCAGTGGCTTACTACCTTGCAGCAATCCCAGGAACTATTGAAAGAAACGCGTTTGAAGGCTCAGGGTTGTTACAAAAGAGCTGCTGATAGGTATAGGAAAGAGGCCCCAGTTTATCAAATTGGTGATAAGGTATGGCTTTCCACTAAGAACCTCAAGCTTCATATTCAGTCTCATAAGTTGGGTCAGAAATATATTGGGCCTTTTGAGATCATAGCTCAGATCAATTCTGTCACTTTTCGCCTACAACTCCCAGATTCCATAAGAGTACATCCCGTATTTCACACTGCATTACTAAAACCTTATAATGAAAATCCTTTTCCTGGACAGACCTTGCCTGCCCCTGCACCTGTCCTGGTGGATGGTGAAGATAAATATGAAGTGGAAAAAATTCTTGATTCCAGGATCTTCCGCAATAAACTACAGTACTTGGTTCATTGGAAAGGCTATGATTATGAGGATAGGTCATGGGAACCAGTGGAGAATGTTCATGCTCCACGTCTAATTATAGCTTTTCACCAACGGCACCCTGATAAACCAGGAAAAACTGCGTCCAGAGGCCACTCCTGTAGAGGAGGGGGTGATGTCAGGAACTGACCGTGCCTGGACTTGAACTCTGACTTCCATGTTCCTAGCTCTCTTCTTTACCAGTTCACCACTGTTTATTTTGTGTGCATTTTTGATAAAGATTGGTTGAAAAAAAAAAAAAAAAAAAACTGTTTTGGAGGGAAAAGGTTTGCAAGGCTGTTTGTAATCAGTCAATTAACCTTCTCTGGGAGTCTGTTTACTTTGAAGGCCATTTAACTGAAAGGAGCAGGCGAATAGTGAGCCAGGCGAAATTCAAGGGAGCAGCTTCTAAAGTGAAAAAGCTTCTTAAGTGTGGGAGTTAGAAGCAAATAAGGAAAGTATATTTTGATTTTTACTGCAAGGGGAGCACTGTTTATTTTGTGTGCATTTTTGATAAAGATTGGTTGGAAAAAAAAAAAATACTGTTTTGGAGGGAAAAGGTTTGCAAGGCTGTTTGTAATCAGTTAACCCCTTAGTGACATGACTTTTTTGGCTTGTCCGACACTTGGTGACATGGGCTGTTTTAACATTTCTGAGGTATTTGTGTTTTGCTGTAAATTATTTCCGTCTCATTTAGTGTACCCGCACAAACTATATATCGTTTTTATCGTTATAAGAAGGGCTTTCTTTTGATACCATTATTTTGATAATAGCATATAATTTGATGTAAAAAAATAATAAAATATGGCAAAAAAATGTAAAAAATTTTTTTATGACTTTTATTTGAAAAATCGTATACTCATGTACAAGAGAAAACAAAAAAACACTGCTATATAGTTTCTAATATATGTCCTGAGTTCAGAAATAGCCCATGTTTTATGTTTTTGTGCTTTTTTATTCATGTTACAGGGCCAGAACTATAAGAAGTGCAAAGCTATTTTAAAATCCTTTTTTTCAAAATTAGCGATAGTGACATTGTAACACTGATTTCTGTACTAAATCCATGAATGACCCCCAACATGTACATATTTTTGAAAACTAGACCACTCAGGGCATTTAACTTGGGGTATTTTGACACATTTCATGTAGCCATTTTACCACCAATCATTGCCAAAGTGTGCAGCAAAAAAATCTTTTTTTTTAATTTTTCACATAGATTGCCATTTAGGTAAACATTACCTTAAAATGTGAAGGGGTATTTCCAAATAACACCTCAATATGTGTTCAGCAACATCTCCTGAGTACAGGGATACCACCCATGCATAGATTTGTTGGTTTGTTTTGGGGCTAAAAGGCCACATTTAGGGGGTGCGCATTTTGGTTTTCCAACTTGGAATTCTGACATGCAGAAAACCTGCGCCCATGTTCCATTTGGGACATTTGTGAAGCCAGAATGTGTATTTTACCCCACAAAACCATACATTTTAGCAAACTAGACACCCTAGGGTATTTCAAATGATAGTATTTTAACACTTTCCATGCACTAATTCTACCACCAGCCTTTGTCAAATTTTAGGTTAGTCATTTTTTAATGTTTTGTTTCCACATACATTGTACTTCGAGCATGAATTCACAGATCCTGTTATGTGTCAGTGCAAAACAACACCCCAATATGTGTTCAGCAACATCTACTGAGTACAGGGATACCACCCATGCATAGGTTTGTTGGGTTGTTTGGGGGCTAAAAGGCCACGTTTAGGGGGGGTGCATTTCCAACTTGGAATTTTGACATGGAGTCAGCCTGCGCCCATGTTCCATTTGGGACACTTTTGAAGCCTGTCAAAGTATTTTACCCCATAAAACCATATATTTTGGAAAACTAGACATCCTAGGGTATTTAAAATTGTGGTATTTTAACACTTTCCAAGTGCTAATTCTACCACCAACCTATGTCAAAGGGTTGGGATGTCATTTTTTCCCCACACACATTGTAGTTCAGGCAGGAATTTTCAGATTCTGGTATTTGCCAGTGCCAACCAACACCTCAATATGTGTTCAGCAACATCTCCTGAGTACAGGGATACCCCCCATGAATAGGTTTGTTGGTTTGTTTTGGGGCTAAAAGGCCACATTTAGGGGGTGCGCAATTCCAACCTGGAATTTTGACATGTAGTCAGCCTGCGCCCATGTTCCATTTGGAACATTTTTGAAGCCGTCCAATTAATTGTACCCCATCAAACCATATATTTTTGGAAAATAGACATCCTAAGGTATTTCAGATGGTGGTATTTTAATACTGTATAGGTACTAATTCTACCACCAGCCTTTGTAAAAGTTTTTGGTAGTACTTTTTTGGGAGTTTTTTTCCCACATGCATTATACTTCAGGCATGAATTCACAGATTCTGGTATATGTCACTGCCAAACAACAACCCAATATGTGTTCAGCAACATCTCCCGAGTACAGGGATAGCACCCATGCATAGGTTTGTTGGTTTGTTTTTTGGCTAGAAGGCAACATTTGTGTGATGCGCATCTCAAAATTCCAACTTGGAATTTTGACATGTAGTCAACCTGCGTCTGTGTCCTATATGGGATATATCTTTGAAGCCAGCCAATGTAATTTACCCCCACCAAACCATATATTTTTTTTAACGGTAGACCCCCATCACTCCTTGTGGCAAGGGCTCAGCAGCCACCGATACATCGCTAGATGATGTATCAGAAAGCTGGTCAAAATCGAACCCTGAGTCCGCGGCCTCAGAATCAGTGCGTAAGCAGTGATCTCGAGCAAAGAAGGGGTTAATAGCTCTTAGAAGAGCCTATCTAGTACTGTAATACATTACAGTACAAAGAAATTAATCCATAAAACAGTGCAGACAGCAAAACATCCTGTTGCTGTGCAAGATTACTGCTTATACAGTGATGAATGGCAGGGAAGGGGTTAATACACAGTGAAAGACTTTCATAAAACCTGACAATTTTATAAAATGTTATTTTATATCACTAATACTGATCTGTCTCTTTCCGTCACAAAAATGTAAGTGAGGAGAGGGAGGCGGATCAATATTTGTGAATATTGATCCGACCAATTTTGATCTGACCAGGGCGAATGGTGAGCTTAATTGAGAAATCACCAAACCGCCTTTGCCACTAATTCGCTGTTACTGATCGCTATGCGCTCAGGCAGCTTAAAAAAAAAAACCCTCTAATATTTTTACTTTACAAAAAAAAATATGCAGACAGATAAAAATTGCTTTGGCGTCAATATCATTGCGTAAGCAGTGATCAACGGCAAATAAGGGGTTAATAACTCTTAGAAGAGCCTTTGTAGTACTGTAATAAAGTACAGTACAAAAAAAATTAACCCCTAAAAAATGCACAAACAGCAAAAATAAATGCGCTGATGTGCACGATCACTGCTTACGCAAGATCACTGGCAGGGAAGGGGTTAAACGCAGGGAATTGCTTTAATACATTTTTTTTTTATTGTTTTATTATTCGTGTTTTGTGTATTTATTGTTTTTTTTTACTTTTACTTACTTTTATAACTCTGATCTGTCTCTCTCCCTCACTAAAAAAAATGTGAGGAGAGGGAACAGATCATAACTGGTCAGATCAATATAGGGTTAATATTGATTTGACCAGTCAGTGGGGATGCTCAGCAGAGCATCCCCACTGCTTGTCTGTGTGCCTGGCAGTCACTGATTGCCTCTGTGAAGAGGCAATCGTGTGACAGCCAGAGAGCACAGGAAGCAGGTACTTCCTGCCTCCTGTGCTCTTGCCCTTAGTGACCAAGATCATGCATTTTTTTTTTGTGTTCCTGATTACCTCGACTTGCAAGGCAATCAGAAACACTTTCTGAGCATAGGAAGCGAAAAATTCGCTTCCTATGCTCGTTTTTTAAATGCACGTGTTTTAAAGGCACTGTGCCTTTAAAACCGGCATTTCGATCGCTCTCCGGAGCGATCGAAATGCCGACGGGCTTTTCTTTTAGTATTGTACGATGCTTCCACACGGAAGCATCGTTACAATACCGCTTGAGCACTGAAAGCGGAAAAACTCCGCTTTCAGTGCTCGTTTTGACACAGGACGGACTAGTCCGTCCTGTGTCGCCAAGGGGTTAATTAACCTTCTCTGGGAGTCTGTTTACTTTGCTGGCCATTTAACTGAAAGGAGCAGGCGAATAGTGAGCCAGGCGAATTCAAGGGAGCAGCTTCTAAAGTGAAAAAGCTTCTTAAGTGTGGGAGTTAGAAGCAAAGAAGGAGAGTAAAGTATAAATCTTTTTTTTATTCTATTTTTAATTTTGTGGTTTACACTAGAGAGCATGTTGGACAATGCCACTAAGTGCATGTCTTGCAGCATGTATGCTGTCTTGGAGCAAGTTCCCCAGGGTCCATACCGCTGCTGCAGATGTGAGCAGGTTGCTGTTTTGGAAAATATAATATTAGATCTAAAGAGGCAACTGGCAACACTTAGGGACATAAGCAACATGGAGCAGAGTTTACTGCTCACGGAGCAGGCATTGGCTGGGGCCAGTGTAGAGGAAGGTGATGATGGGGGAGAAGAGGTTTCTATGGCAGAGAGCTGGGTTAGTTGTGTAAGGGGCAGAAGGGGTCGGAGAGCTAGGGAGGCTTGTTCTGAGCTGGTTCACCCCAACATGTTTTCCAGCTTGTGTGAGGATGCTGGGGGGATTAGCTCAGAAGAGGCATTTCTGGGGCAGGCGGACTCTCCTAGCAGCCAGGCGAGTAGCCTCTCCAGCACAGTTGGGAGCCAGGACACTAGGAAGGCTAGACAGGTTGTGGTGGTAGGGGATTCTATTATTATTAAGGTAGATAGGGTAATCTGTCGCCTGGACCCCGAATGCCGAACTGTATATTGTCTCCCGGGGCTCTGGTTCGGCATGTTGCGGAACGGGTAGGCAGATTATTGGGAGGGGCTGGGCATGATCCAGCGGTCATAGTACACATTGGTACTAATGACAAAGTAAATGGTAGGTGGGGGGTCCTTAAAAATGATTTTAGGGAACTAGGAAAGAAGCTAAAGGAAAGGACCTCCAAGGTAATATTCTCTGAAATATTACCAGTACCACGCGCTACGTCGGGGAGACAGCGGGAGCTTAGGGAGATTAATGCGTGGTTGCGAAGGTGGTGCAAGCAAGAGGGATTTGGGTTCTTGGAGCACTGGGCAGACTTTGCAGTGGGCTACAGACTCTTTGGACGGGATGGGCTGCACCTCAATGATGAGGGGGTTCCAGTATTAGGGGCTAGGATGGCTAGAGGATTAGATGAGCTTTTAAACTAAGCTCTGGGGGGGAGGGTCAAGATCAAAATGAAGCAATGGTAGCTAGGGTAGATTGGAAAGTGGGTCTAGCTATAAGAGAGGAGGAGGAAAGGAGTGGTGGGGTTAACATAGACCAAAGGGAGGTCCATATAATTAAACCTGCACACATTAAGTGTTTGTCAACTAAACAGAAAATGGGTAGTAATCTTAAATGTCTTTTAGCAAATGCAAGAAGCTTGACAAACAAAATGGGTGAGCTGGAGATACTGGTAAGTGCTGAACAGTATGATTTAATCGGAATCACAGAAACGTGGTGGGATGAGACCCACGACTGGTCAGTTAATTTACAAGGCTACTCACTTTTTAGAAAGGACAGAGTAAATAGAAAAGGGGGAGGGATTTGTCTGTATGTAAATCCTAAATTAAAGCCCAGTATTAAAGAAGGTGTACATGATGTAACTGGAACTGATGTGGAGACACTGTGGGTGGAGATTAGCTTAGACGCTAAAAAGAATCGCACATTACTTGTAGGTGTATGCTACAAGCCACCAAATATTAGCATTGATGGAGAAGATCAGCTTTTATTACAAATTGAAAAGGCTGCAAATATGAATGAAGTTCTAATCATGGGAGATTTTAATTACCCAGATATAGACTGGAAGTGTGGCACAACTAGTTCAGCTAGGGGCAGCAAGTTTCTGAACCTGCTTAATAACAAATTTATGGCACAATTAGTAGACACCCCAACTAGAATGGATGCCTGTCTGGATTTGGTAATAACAAACAATGAGGAGCTTATCTCAAACATCCAAATAAGAGAACACTTGGGGAATAGTGACCATAATATGGTCTCATTTGAGATTAATGCCAAAAAGCAAATTGGTAATTACGCCACCAAAACATTTAATTTTAGAAGGGCTAACTTTGATGGACTAAGGGCATCGATTGAACATTTAGACTGGGAACAATTGTTTTCTGGACTAAACACAGAAGACAAGTGGAATGCCTTAAAGCACACATTACAAAAGTACACATCCCAATATATACCTTTGGGAAACAAATGCAAAAGACACAAATCAAAACCAATGTGGATTACCGGTAACGTGAAACAGGAAATACAAAACAAGAAAATGGCATTCAAACATTATAAAAACACGGGATCAGCATTATCATTTATAGAGTACAAAGAGGCCAACAAAGCCTGCAGAAAAGGCAATTAAAATGGCAAAATTGGAAAATGAGAAAAGGGTTGCCAAGGAGAGTAAAACTAACCCCAAAATGTTTTATAAATATATAAATGGAAAAAAGCTAAAGAGGAAAAATGTTGGGCCCTTGTTATCCCAAATGGGAAATTTGGTAAGTGAGGACAGAGAGAAGGCTGACATTTTAAATACTTTTTTTTCTTCTGTTTATACTAAGGAAGAGCAGATGGACGAGCCCCTGCTACAGGAAGTTATGGGACATTCGCCGCAAACATGGGATTGGCTGACACAGGAAAAAGTGCTTAAGCAATTAAACTCTGTTAAGATAGACAAGGCTCCAGGGCCATATGGTATACACCCAAGGGTACTTAGAGAGTTAAGCATAATTCTGGCCAGAACACTATTTATGATCTTTAGGGATTCATTCAGTTCAGGTACAGTGCCAACAGACTGGCGAAAGGCAGATGTCATTCCAATATTTAAAAAGGGATCAAAATCTCTGCCAGGTAATTATAGGCCAGTGAGCTTGACATCTGTAGTGGGGAAACTATTTGAAGGATTGCTAAAGGTATACACTCAAGAATACATCTTGAATCAGAATATAATTAGTAAAAGTCAACATGGTTTTGTGAAAGACAGGTCTTGTCAAACAAACTTAATAACATTCTATGAAGAGGTCAGTAAAAATATAGATCTAGGTGTGGCAGTTGATGTGTTCTATTTGGATTTTGCTAAAGCATTTGATCCAGTTCCACACAAAAGGTTACTCTACAAATTGAGAGAAATAGGACTGGGGGCAAATGTATGTATTTGGATTGAAAATTGGCTAAAAGATAGAACACAGAGGGTTGTTGTAAATGGAAAAGCCTCAAATTGGACCAGGGTATTGAGCGGAGTACCTCGGGGGTCTGTTTTGGGACCTCTTCTTTTTAATATGTTTATTAACCCCTTAAGGACAGAGCCTTTGAAACATTTTTGTCCTTTCTGGACAATGGCTATTTTAAAATTTTCTGTGCTGTTTGTGTTTAGCAGTAATTTTCTTCTTTGTCATTTGCTGTACCCACACATATTATATATTGTTTTTATCGGGACAAAAAGGGATTTCTATGGATGCCATATTTTTGATCATATCTTATCATATTAAAAAAAAAAGACACAAATTTCTGTCTGTAATGACTTTTATTTGAAACAACTTCTCCTCATCGACAATAGCGAACGAAAAAACATGCTAAATAGATTCTACTATTTCTCCTGAGTACAGGGATACCACCCATGCATAGGTTTGTTGGGTTGTTTGGGGGCTAAAATGCCAAATTTGTGAGGTGCAGTTTTTTGTTTTCCAACTTGAAATTTTTACATGCAGACAGCCTGCACCCATGTCCCATTTGGGACATATTTGAAACCAGCCAGTGTATTTTACCCCATCAACCCATATATTTTTTAAAAGTAGACACCCTAGGCTATCTCAAATGGTGGTATTTTAACACTTTCCATGCACTTATTCTACCACCAGCCTTTGTCAAAGTTTGTGGTAGTAATTTTTTTGTGTTTTTTTTTTCACAAACCTTGTACTTCAGACATGAATTTACAGATTTTGGTATGTGTCACTGCCAAATAACACCACAATAAGTGTTCAGCAACATCTCTTGAGTACAGGGATACCCCCCATGCATAGGTTTGTTGGATTGTTTGGGGGGTAAAAGGCCAAATTTGGTAGGTGCAGTTTTTGGTTTTCCAAATTGAAATTTTGACATGCAGACCGCCTGAACCCATGTCCCATTTGGGACATATTTGAAACCAGCCAGTGTATTTTACCCCATCAACCCATATATTTTTTAAAAGTAGACACCCTAGGCTATCTCAAATGGTGGTATCTTTACACTTTCCATGCACTAATTCTACCACCAGCCTTTGTCAAAATTTGTGGTAGTAATTTTTGTGTGTTTTTTTTTCACAAATATTGTATTTTAGACATACATTCACAGATTTTGGTATGTGTCACTGCCAAACAATAACCCAATATGTGTTCAACAACATCTCCTGAGTACAGGGATACCACTCATGCATAGGTTTGTTGGGTTGTTTGGGGGCTAAAAGGGCCACATTGTGAAGGTGCGCATTTTCAACTTGGAATATTGACGTGTAGCCAGCCTGAGCCCATCTTTCATTTGGGACTTTTTTTTAAAGTAGGACAGTGTATTTTACCCCAAAAAGTATATATTTTGTAAAAGTAGACACCCTAGGCTAACACTTTCCATGCACCAATTATACCACCAGCCTTTGTCAAAGTTTGTGGTAGTCATTTTATTGTGTATTTTTTGCCACATTCATTGTACTTTAGACACAAATTCACATATTTCGGTATGTGTCACTGACAAACAATACCACAATATATGTTCAGCAACATCTCCCGAGCACAGGGATACCACCCATGCATAGCTTTGTCAGCTTTGTTGGGTGTTGAAAGGCTACATTTGAGAGGTGCACTTTTTGATTTTCAAACTTGAAATTTGAACATGTAGAGCAAGGAAGGGGTTAATAGCTCTTATAAGAGCCTTTGTAGTACTGTACAAAAAAATTAACCCCTAAAAATGCACAGACAAGAAAAAATGTTCTGCTGTGCAGCGATCAGTGGCAGGGAAGGGGTTAATACACTACACTATACAAAGGGTATGGCTTTTATAAAAGCCCTTGGGACTCACAATTTTTTAACATTTTATTTAATTTATTACAATTAAAAAATTATGTTATACAGATCTGTCTCTTTCCCTCACTAAAACTCAAGTGAGGAGAGGGAGGCAGATCCATATGGGTCAGAACAATATTTACGAACCAGACGAATGGTGATGCTCATCTGAGAAATCACCAAACCACCTTTGCCACTGATCGGCTGTTACTGATCGCTATACACGCGTTCAGACAGCTTCAAAAGGAATACACGTAATCCCCTAGTGGGTATAACTAACCCCTAGCGAGTCTGACAAAAAAAATGCTGATAGCAAAAAAAATCCTTCTGCGACTAGATTGCTCCATATGCGCTGCTTAGGCAGTGACCATATGCACTGCTTAGGCAGTGACCATATGTGCTGCTTAGGAAGGGATATACGGCAAGGAAGGGGTTAATAGCTCTTAAAAGAGCCTTTGATATACTGTAATAAATCACAGTAAAAAAAAAAAAACCCTAAAAAAATGCACAGACAGCAAAAAATGTGCTGCTGTGTAAGATCACTGCGTACACAGCGATCAATTGCAGGGAAGGGGTTAAATACTGGAAACGGCTTTTATAAAAGCCTTTGGGTCTCAATTCTATTAAATATATTATAATTAAAAACTTACATTATACAGCTCTGTCTCCCTCCCTCACTAAAACTCAAGTGAGAGGGAGGCAGATCTACACGGGTCAGATCAAATATTTACAAATATTGATCTAACCAGACGAATGGTGATGCTCTTCTAAGCAAACGCCAACCCGCCTTTGTCACTTATCAGCTGTTACTGATCGCTATACATGCGGTCAGACATCTAAAAAAAATTTTTTTACGTTAAACGTAGTCCCTTAGCGGGTATAATTAACACGTGACGGGTGTAATAAAAAAGTTTAAAAAAATTTAAAAATGCTTCTGCAGCAAGATTGCTGCATTTGCGTCAGATCGCTGCTTAGGCAGTGATCTACAGCAAGAAAGGGGTTAATCTCTCTTAAAAGAGCTTTTTTTAATACTGTAATGAATTACAGTAAAAAAAAAAATGAACCCCTAAAAAATGCACAGACAGCAAAAAATGTGCTGCTGTGTATGATCACTGCGTACACAGCGATCAATGGCAGGGAAGGGGTTAAATGGCTTTTATAAAAGCCCTTGGTGTTTAAAATTGTATTAAATATTTTTTTTATTATTTTATTTTATTCTTTTACTTTAACTGATCTGTCTCTCTCCCTTACTATAACTAGTAAGGTGAGGGAGGCAGATCAATACTTGTCAAAGGCAATATTTGCTAATATTGCCTTTGACTGTATGGTAAGTGCTCATCAGAGCACTTACCATACATGCCTGCACACAGATCACATAGATCTGTTGTGCCGGCATCGATTGGCTCCCCCTAGAGCATCGGAAGTGAAATACTTTCACTTCCGATGCTCTTGCAATTAGAAGGGAAGCGCTGCCTGTACAGGCAGCGTTCCCTTCTACTGAGCCGATGGGGTCGCTCAGGAGAGCGACCACCATCGGCTCTGGGCAGCCTGAAGGTGTGGTTAAGTGCCTCGCTGGCGAGGAACTTTAACAACACCGGAGATGCTTAGAAAGCGAACGATCGTTCGCTTTCTAAGCACATGTGTGCAGTGGGCGCAGCCATTTTTAAATGGCAGCTACGATCACTCCGTGGAGTGATCGTAGCACGCCCCTGCACATTTGGGGGGTGTTGCACAATGCCTCTACCTAGAGGCATTGTAGCAACACCGTTAGAGTAAAGAAAGCGACCGCTACTCAGTTTAGTGCATGACGTGCCAGGCACGTCAGCTGTCGGCAAGTCCACAATTTGCCGTGATGTGCCTGGCACGTCATCTGTCGTTAAGGGGTTAATGATCTCCAACGTTGTGCTGAGAGCCACGTCTCAGTGTTTGCTGATGACACAAAATTAGGTAAGGTAATAAAGACTAATCTTGATGTATTTTCTTTACAGGAAGTGGGGGACTGGGCAAGAAAGTGGCAAATGAGGTTCAATATAGACAAATGTAAAGTTATGCATTATGGGAAAAATAATAACAAAGCAACATATACGTTAAATGGTATTTCCTGGGAAAAACTACAAACGAAAAGGATTTAGGAATCATTTTAGATAACAAACTTGGCAACAGTGCCCAATGCCAGTCAGCAGCTGCAAGATATTGCCTCTTTACAAATCAATGGTAAGACCTCACCTTGAATATGCAGTACAATTCTGGGCACCAGTCCTTAAAAAGGATATTAAGGAACTAGAAAAAGTGCAAAGGAGAGCTACAAAATTAATAAGGGGAGTGGAGGATCTTAGTTATGAAGAGAGACTTAAAAATTTGCATTTATTTACTTTAGAAAAAAGGCATCTTAGAGGGGATATGATAACATTATATAAATATGTGCAGGGCCAATATAAGGAGCTCTTCAGGGACCTGTTCATTAACAGAAATGTACAAAGAACAAGAGGTCACCCCCTGAGACTGGAAGAGCAAAGATTTCATAGACAGCAAAGGAAAGGATTCTTTACGGTAAGGACAATAAAGTTATGGAACGCACTGCCAAGAGAAGTAGTGCTTGTTGCGGAGCTGCAATTTTATAATCCCAGGATCTCTGCTGGTAGAATGCAATAACCAACTACAAAGCTGGAAGCAGGCAATATTCCCAAATCCTCCCAAGAACCAGACGAAACACAGTACAGCATAAATTAAACATAGCCGGAGATGCCACACTATCCCGGCGCGCAGTACACAACAGAAAATAGGCACAACCATTCTATCTTAGGCATTCCCAAGTGGCTAGGTTTGCCACAATGCTCCCCCAAAACCAAGCCGGCATACACAGTCTGATCCCAACGGATCGGCTTGGGGATGTCCGGGGGAGTGCTCACAGATCATTTCTCAAGTTCTGTCTGTCTGGACAACCCATCGGCGTTACCATTCTGTTTTCCAGGGCGATAATGGATCGTGAAATCAAACGGCTGCAGCGCCAAACTCCAGCGCAACAGCCGGGCATTGTCTCCTGACACCCTGTGTAGCCACACCAACGGGTTGTAATCTGTGAGCAAGGAGAATGGTTGTCCATACAAATAAGGTTGTAACTTTTTGAGGGCCCACACCACGGCCAGGCATTCCTTCTCGATGGCGGCGTAGCCTACTTCCCTTGGTAGTAATTTTCTGCTTAAGTAAGCTACGGGATGTTCTCCGCCATCAGCTCCCACTTGGCTCAGTACTGCCTCTATCTTGGCCGGTTCGGGCCTCTGCTGTCCGCATCCTACCCTGTGACCCAGGTACTGCACCTCTGCCATCCCTATGTGACACTTGCTAGGTTTTAGTGTCAGCCCTGCCTCTCCAATACGGTCAATGACCACACTAATATGTTTCAAATGATCTGCCCAGGTCTGGCTATAAATGGCTATATCATCTAAGTACGCATAGGCGTACTCTTGTAACCCGTCCAGTAGCCGATCTACCATCCTCTGAAAGGTAGCCGGAGCGTTTTTCATCCCGAAAGGCATGACCCGAAATTGATACAGGCCAAACGGGGTGACAAACGCCGACTTGGGGATGGCCTCCTCGGCTAGTGGAATCTGCCAGTATCCCTTACACAGATCAATGGTAGTGAGATACTGGCCTCTTGCCATCCTATCTAGCAGCTCGTCTATACGGGGCATCGGGTAGGCGTCAGACACTGTTTTGTCATTGAGCCTCCGGTAGTCTACACAAAACCGCGTGGTGCCATCCTTCTTGGGTACTAGCACTACCGGTGATGCCCAGGGGCTATCTGAATGTTCGATAACCCCTAACTGCAACATTTCCTCAATTTCTTTCCTCATGTGCTCCCTTACTGCTTCAGGGATACGATACGGAGTCTGTCTCATAGGGAGCTGTCCTGGGGTCTCTACTCGGTGGGTAGCTAACAGAGTGTACCCTGGTAAATTGGAGAAGGTAGCACCTTTTGCCACAATCTACTCCTGTACCTGGGCACGCTCCTGGAGACTTAGCCGCTCCCCCAGCTGCACACCTGTAGCGTTTTCTGCAGAATCTTCCTTTTCTAACATGTCTGGCAAGGGCAGATTCTCATAATCCTCAGTGGCTGGGGCACAGATGGCTGCTACCTCCTCTATTCTCTGGTGATAGGGTTTGAGCATGTTCACATGGAGCATGCGTCGTTTCCCTACCCCAGAGCACGGGCCGATCACATAAGTGGTGTCACATCTCTGTTCTACCACTTGGTATGGGCCCTGCCAGGTGGCCTGTAGCTTGTCTGTGCGGACAGGTTTCAAAATTAGAACTTTCTGTCCCACCTGAAAGCTACGGTCTCTGGCTCCCCTATCGTACCACCGGCGCTGTCGCCGCTGAGCCGCCCGGAGGTTCTCCCGTACGGTTTGGGTTAGAGCCTCCCAGCGGTCCCGGAACTCCAGCACGTATGGCACAATGGGGACTCCATCTGCACTGCTCCCCCCCTCCCAATGTTCTCTAATTAAGTCTAGGGGTCCCCTCACCCTTCTCCCAAACAATAACTCAAACGGAGAGAAGCCGGTAGATTCCTGTGGCACTTCCTGTGGCACGTATGCAAAAAGCAGATGGGGTAAAAACCTCTCCCAGTCTTTATGGGACTCCCCAAATGTCCTGAGCATCTGCTTCAAGGTACCGTTAAAGCGCTCACACAACCCATTGGACTGCGGGTGATAGGCAGAATTTACAATTGGCTTAATGCCACATAACTTCCATAGCTGGTGGGTCACTTCGGCTGTAAATTGGGTCCCCCTATCCGAAATTATCTCTTGGGGAAATCCCATCCTGGAAAATATCTTCATCATAGCTTCGGCTACCGTTTCTGCTTGTATATTGGAAAGGGCTATTAGCCTCCGGGTACCGGGTGGCATAATCTACAATGGTCAGAATATACCGCTTGCCGGAAGGGCTAGGCTTGGACAGTGGTCCTACTATGTCCACTGCTACTCTGCTAAAGGGTTCTTCAATAATGGGAAGGGGGCACAATTTTGCTTTGTGGCGGTCACCCCTTTTTCCCACTCTCTGACAAATGTCACATGTCTGACAATACTGTCTCACATCTCTAGATATACCTGGCCAGAAAAATGCATGTGTCAATCTGTACCTCGTTCTTGTCATCCCTAAATGCCCAGACAGCGGAATATCGTGGGCAATTCTAAGCAGTTCCTGCCGGTATTTCTGGGGCACTATAAGCTGCTTATTAGTCACATGTACAGACCCCCCTACCACCCGCTCAGCAACACGATATAACAGATTTTTCTCCCATACATACTGTTCTCCCTCTAAACCTGTCTGACCAGCTGTCGCCTTATCCTTATAAATTTGCAACGTGGGATCGTTTTTAACCTCTGCCTCAAAGTCATTCGGGGTATCGCAGGAAACACGGGTTACACGGGGTACATTGTCTTTTACCTGAGCCTCAGAGTGTGTGGAAGATGAAACCGTGGTGCGAGCCTGCTGACGGGTGGTCACTGGATATGCCTCATGGCGAGGACTTTGGGGCACAAAAGCGCCATTTTGTCATTTGCCCCAGGTCATTCCCCAAAACAACATCAGCTGGTAACTTGTGCATCAGCCCCACCTCCACCATACCTTCCCCCGCACCCCAATTCAGATGTACCTTGGCAGTTGGTAGCCGGTACATGGCACCCCCTGCTACCCGGACTGCTACCGATCCCCCGGTATGTGCTGATCCTGACACCAAATGCGGGGCAACCAAAGTTAAGGTAGCGCCGGAATCACGTAGCCCCTGTACCTCTTTCCCTTCCAGAGTCACGGTCTGGCAATGTGGTTGTCGGTTGTCAGTAGCATGGATGGACATTACATCGTGCAAAACGCCCAGGGGTTCATCAGCCGACTCAAGCGGCACTCCTGGCAAAGTTGGCTCTGCATGATAATAATGAGCAGCTGCCCGCGGGGCCATATTCTGCCGGAGCTGATTCCAGTTCTTGCGGCTCCGGTTTTGGGTGCACTCCCGGGCCATGTGCCCCCATTGCTTACAGGCATGGCACTGGATGTTGGACCTGCCATTATAACGGGAGTGGGGAGGTTGTCCCACAAGTGCTTGTCTGGATGGTGCTGTCGCTGGGGCAGGAGTAATAACTGGAAACGGTTGCGGGTTGGGTTTTGCATACCCTCGGTTATTATTTTTATGATGCCTCCTAGCATCATAATGTTGGTCGGCCAATCGTGCCGCTTCGGTTAGGGTGTGAGGATTTCGGTCATTCACCCATTCTTGAGCCTCTGGTGCCAGGCCATTACAAAACTGCTCCAGTAGCAACATCTGGCGTAACTCTTCCATGGTGGTAGCTCTGCTGGCTTGTATCCAGCCTTGTGAGGCTTGGTCAAGCTTGTGTGCCCACTCCGCATGTGGGTCTTTGTCCCCTTTTTTCAATTCTCGGAACTTGTGCCGGTATGCCTCTGGGGTAATGGCATACCTTTCTAATAGCGCCTGCTTTACCTTGTCATAATTCTTGCTGTCCTCTCTGGGTACAGCCCGGTAGGCGTCTGCTGCACGCCCAGACAGTTTGCCTGCCAACAAAGGTACCCACATAGCTTGCTCTACATCATGCAAGTCACACAATCTTTCAAAATCTTGCAAGAATCCATCTATTTCGTCTTTATCCTCGCAAAAAGTTTTAAATGCATGATGTGGTATTTTTGGCCTTCCCTGGCCCACAGTTGAAACAGCAGCGGTTTCTGCTTGAGGTGAGAAGGCTTGATTCCTTTGCGCCATCACGTACTCCTGTGCATCCGCCGAAATTATGGTCAAAATTTCTGGAGATACTGGAGCGGGCCAAAATGCCAATCTTGTCCTCATTTCTCGTTCAAATGGGGTCTCCTCCATGTTTGCTGGGGGTGTAGCACTACGAGCTCGGTCTCCTTCCATTAGCTCGGCAATAAGTCTTGCTTTAGGCTTATTGCTGGCTATCTTACCCCTGGCTTCCAACAGCTCCTTTAACGTTTGTCGTTTCAATATGGTGTAGTCTGTCCCCATTCACTTCTGCATCTGTATCAATTGCCTTCTGCTTTCCAGTAAGTCAATTCCAATTGTATAAACAGCGTTTTTCCTGCTGTACGGTTGGATCCCGCCGCTTGCCACCAATTGTTGCGGAGCTGCAATTTTATAATCCTAGGATCTCTGCTGGTAGAATGCAATAACCAACTACAAAGCTGGAAGCAGGCAATATTCCCAAATCCTCCCAAGAACCAGACGAAACACAGTACAGCATAAATTAAACATAGCCGGAGATGCCACACTATCCCGGCGCGCAGTACACAACAGAAAATAGGCACAACCATTCTATATTAGGCATTCCCAAGTGGCTAGGTTTGCCACAGTGCTATCAGCCAGGGCCGGCCTTAAGTGTTCCGGCGCCCTGTGCGGGCTTCCCACGTGGCGCCGCCCCCCCCCGTCTCTTTCACCTCCCTATGTTTGTGTCTCTCTCCCTTCCCATGTTTGTCCCTTTCCTCTTCCTTGCCATGTCTGTCTCTCTCTCTCTCCCTCTGTTCTGTCTCTTTCCCCCGTCCCCTATTCTGTCTCTCTCCCCCCGCTCCCTGTTCTGTCTCTCTCCCCCCGTCCCCTGTTCTGTCTCTCTCCCCCCGTCCCCTGTTCTGTCTCTCCCCCCCTGTCCCCTGTTCTATCTCTCTCCCCCGTCCCCTGTTCTGTCTCTCTCTCTCCCCCAGTTCTGTCTCTACCCCCTGCCCCTTTTCTGTCTGTCTGTCTCTCTCTCCCCTCCCCCTGTTCTGTCTGTCTCTCTCCCCCCTAACCCCTGTTCTGTCTGTCTGTCTCTCCCCTCCCCCTGTTCTGTCTCTCCCCCCTAACCCCTGTTCTGTCTGTCTCTCTCTCCCCTCCCCCTGTTCTGTCTGTCTCTCTCCCCCCTAACCCCTGTTCTGTCTGTCTGTCTCTCCCCTCCCCCTGTTCTGTCTCTCCCCCCTAACCCCTGTTCTGTCTGTCTCTCTCTCCCCTCCCCCTGTTCTGTCTGTCTCTCTCCCCCCTAACCCCTGTTCTGTCTCTCTCCCCCTCCCCCTGTTCTCTCTCGCGCCCTCCCCCTGTTCTGTCTCTCCCCCCTGCCCCTGTTCTGTCTGTCTCTCTCTCCCCTCCCCCTGTTCTGTCTGTCTCTCCCCCCTAACCCCTGTTCTGTCTGTCTCTCTCTCCCCTCCCCCTGTTCTGTCTGTCGCTCTCCCCCCTAACCCCTGTTCTGTCTCTCCCCCCTAACCCCTGTTCTGTCTGTCTCTCTCCCCCCTAACCCCTGTTCTGTCTGTCTCTCTCTCCCCTCCCCCTGTTCTGTCTGTCTCTCTCCCCCCTAACCCCTGTTCTGTCTGTCTGTCTCTCCCCTCCCCCTGTTCTGTCTCTCCCCTCCCCCTGTTCTGTCTCTCCCCCCTAACCCCTGTTCTGTCTGTCTCTCTCTCCCCTCCCCCTGTTCTGTCTGTCTCTCTCCCCCCTAACCCCTGTTCTGTCTGTCTCTCCCCTCCCCCTGTTCTGTCTCTCCCCACTAACCCCTGTTCTGTCTGTCTCTCTCTCCCCCCTAACCCCTGTTCTGTCTCTCCCCCCTAACCCCTGTTCTGTCTCTCCCCCCTAACCCCTGTTCTGTCTCTCCCCCCTAACCCCTGTTCTGTCTCTCTCCCCCCCTCCCTTACCTTTGCCTGAAAAGGTGGATCCAGGGAGGGGGCGGAGCTAACCGGCACAGCGGTGTAGCTCCGCCCACACCCCGGGAAGCAGAGCAGAGTCTGCATTACGGGGAGCCATGGGCAGCAAGACAAAGTGCTGCTCGGGCTCCCCATGCTTAATGCAGGCATGGGGAGCCGAGTAGCACTATCTCATGCTGCCCGAGGCTCCCCGTGAAGCAGACGCTGCTCTGCTTCCCGGGGTGGGGGCGGAGCTACACCGCTGTGCTGGTTAGCTCCGCCCCCTCCCTGGACCAAGCAGAGCCTGCCGAGCAGAGGGCTGGTGAGGGGGGATCTTTTGATCTCCCCCAGCCAGTGCCACTACCGGCTTTTTTTTTTTTTTTTAACTTTTTTTTTTCTTTTTTACCGGGCGGGCGGGCGCCCCCTGGGGTGTTGCGCCCTGTGCGCTCGCACAGGTCGCACACCCCTAAGGCCGGCCCTGCTATCAACCACAATAGATGCATTTAAAAATGGTCTGGATGTTTTTTTTAGAAAAGCAGAACATACAGGGGTATTAATAATGGAATAAGCATTAATAATAGAGCTTATTGATCCAAGGAGAAATCTGATTGCCCTTTTGGAGTCAAGAAGGAATTTTTCCCTCTAGGAGGCAAAATTAAAAATAGCTTCCTTAGGGGTTTTTGCCTTCTTTTGGATCAAAACGCTGGAATGATAGGTAGATGGTTTGAACTTGATGGACTTGTGTCTTTTTTCAACCTAAATTACTATGTTACTATGATATGAGTGTGTGTGTATCTGATCAGCATGTGAGTGTGTATGTGTATCTGATCAGCATACGAGTATAGGTATATATGTGTTAGTGTTCACATTTAGGAGACATCTTATCAGATACACCAGCACATATATAAACACATTCATATGCTGATCTAATGCACACACAAATCACAGCACCCACAAGACTTACCAAAGCACTCTTATTGCATCCACAGGTATTCACCGAAGCACCAATACCGCACCCACAAGGCCTTGTCCCATCTCTATCCCCAAAAATCTTGACAGTGCCATCTTTGATCTCAAACCGCTTCCTAGTGCATCATTAATCAGCTCGTCAGGGCCATTTGTGTGCCCAATCAGCTCGTCAGGTTAATCTATGTGCCCAAACTGCTTGTCAGGGCTATCTATGTGCCCAAAAAGCTTGTCATCACCATCTATGTGATCAAACAGCTTGTCACGGCCATTGTTATTCTCAAATACCGCGGCAATGCTATATTTCTGCCAGGACAGCTTATCACTGCCATCAGTGTTCCCAAACATGACACTGCCCTCACTGTCCTCAAATAGCTTGGCAGGGCCATATCTGTCCCTATTCAGCTTATTACACACACTCAGCCAGAACACTCATTCATAGACACATTCAGTTAGCACACACTCACTCACAGACACACTCAGTAAGCACACACTCACAGAAACACTCAGCTAGCACACACTCACAGAAACCAGAAATCAGCCAGAAGGAGAGGGGCTCAATGTTGAAAGTGGTCTCACAAACCACATTGTGCTGGAGGCCTGGCACTTCTGTGCTGCCCATTTGTTCTTCCTCACAGAGCCAGATGCACTGTGACAGTGGGTGTAGAGAGCGATCTTGGTAGCGGGAGATCCACATGATCGCACGCAACAAGGGAAAAAAATGAATCTCCATGAACGTGGCATTCTGCCCGTTAAAGTGCCCATGCCCATGTCACCAAGGTTAGTGTGTGAGTGCAAGGCCTTAGGCGACCACCTCAACTCACCTAAATAGAGAGCTGATTTTATCTATGCCAAGTGGGCTTATTGGGTTCTTCCACCTCTATCTGTACATGAAGACAGAACTGCAAATTTCTTTATATTCTTCAAAAAGTAGTCAACCATAGCATTTATGCTTAGTCAGTGACTTTCGTTACAGATAGTTGTAATGACTGAATTTTGAAGGTCACATGTATTATTGTAACACTATTTGTTGAGTTTTGGAGGGCACATTCAAGACTGACAAGAACATTATCTCTTTCCATTAATGTGATATTATCAAAATTCATAGGTAACTATTGATAAAAAAAAGCAATGGTGTTCCAAAACACATATGTTTTATCAAAATGTTGGTGGAAAGTGAGATGTCGGATAAAGAGACTGAACTTGGATGTGGTATGAAGTGGGGATTTCAAGAATATATAAATGGTGGGTATCCCCAGGCCCCATGAGTTGTGGTGTTGATCAGTGCCTGTAGCCATGAAGTGGGTGATCCTTGCGCTGGTTTGTCTCCAGCTATCAGAGGGACTCATCAGGTAAGTTTGATAAAAATAAATATATGCTCTTGAAGGAGGAAAAAAAAAAATAATATATATATAGCAATAACCATATTTATCACCAAAGAAAAGGCTCAAAACAAAAATACAATATTGTTTTTATTGGTTTCATAACATCATTTATCTATCTTTTTGGGGACAAATAGATTAAAAAAAAACACAAATTGTAGATATATAATTTAATTATTGATGTTTTGGTTCAGTGTCTCAAACATATATATCAATCTTATATTTGATATTTGGATTTCAATATTGTTGAATGGATTAGACAATGGCTGAGTGACAGGCAATAGGGGTTTGTAGTCAATGTATATTCGATGCAAGGTATTTTTACTAGTGGGGTACCTCAGGGATCTGTACTTGGACCCATTCTCTTTAATATTTTTATTAGTGATATTGCAGAAGGTCTTGTTGGTAAAGTATGTCTTTTTGCTGATGATACAAAGATTTGCAGCAGTGTTGATGTTCATGGAGGGATAAGCCAAGTGGCAAATTATTTTGCTAAACTGGAAAAATGGTCAGAGCTCTGGCAACTGACATTTAATGTGGAGAAATGCAAGATTATGCACCTTGGGAATAAAAACCCAAAAGCAGAATATAGAATATTTCATACAGTCCTAACCTCAACATCTGAGAAAATGGATTTAGGAGTAATAATTTCAGAGGACTTAAAGGTAGGCAGGCAATGTAATAGAGCAGCAGGAAATGCTATCAAAATGGTTGGTTGCATAGGGAGAGGTATTAGCAGTAGAAAGAGGGAAGTGCTCATGCCATTGTACAGAGCACTGGTGAGACCTCAGTGGAGTATTGTACGCATTACTGGAGACCGTATCTCCAGAAGGATATTGATACTTTGGAGAAAGTTCAGAAAAGGGCTAATAAACTGGTTCATGGGTTGAAGGATAAAACTTACCAGGAAAGGTTAAAGCTTCTTAAAATGTATAGCTTGGAGGAAAGACGTAATAGGGGGGATATGATAAAAACATTTAAATATATAAAGGGAATAAATACAGTGAAGGAAGAAAGTATATTTAAAAGAAGAAAAACTACCACAACTAGAGGATATAGTCTTAAAATAGAGGGGCAAAGATTTAAAAATAATATCGGGTAGTATTACTTTACAGAGAGGGTAGTGGATGTATGGAACAGCCTTTCAGCAGAAGAGCAGTAGAGGTAAACACAGTCAAGGATTTTAAGCATTCATGGGATAGGCACATGGCTATCCTAGGTATAAGATGGGGAACTGGGGACTAATAAGAGTATTTCGAAAATTGGGCAGACTACATGGACCGAATGGTTATTATATGCCTACACATTCCTTGTTTCTATGATACATATGCAGTTCACTGTTTCACCTATTCTCCATTCACTGTGCTTCTGTTTAGAGTCCCCTTGACAAAATCTAAATCTATGCGAGATAAAATGAAGGAGAAAGGTGTTCTTGAAGAGTTTATGAAGACCCACAAGAGAGACCCAGCTATGAAATACAGTTACAATCACAAATTTGACTTTGCTGTAGCCTATGAGCCTATGTACATGGATGTGAGTAGTATAAGAACATGCATGTGAAATGTGTATATTCATGTGTGATTATCTTAATGTTGGCAACATAGGTTTAATTTTTTAGAATGTATTACACAACATTATCATATCCCCTCTAAGCCGCCGTTTAGTCTTTCCAACCTCTATTGTGAAGCAGTGACTACATAGAATAACAAGCAAATTTGAGAGAGGTGAAGTATAATCACACTTGTACATAGGTTCTCACAACTGATTATGATACACAGCAGGTACAGGTAGGTACAGCCAGCCATTTCATTTGCACAGTGTCAAGTGACCTGCACTGCTCGGAAGACCGAATGACAATTTTTGTGCATATGCAGTCAAGACAGTTATTGATTGCAATCATCAGGGTATTAATTGACTGGTTCTATAACTGATAATATATAAAGGCAAACATCCTAATATATTCAAATGAAGAATGCTTGTAAAGGATCTGCAACACAAGAAATGCTCAGATAACATTTCATTTTTTAAAGCCAATTAATAGATTAGCCCTGTTTAAAAATGTGTTTGATTTTATTCCAAGGCCTGTTACTATGGGCAGATCAGCGTTGGGACCCCGCCACAAAACTTCATGGTACTCTTTGACACCGGCTCCTCCAACCTTTGGGTGGCTTCCACCTATTGCCAGAGTTCGGCCTGCCGTAAGTTGCCACAGGGATTTTGGATAAAGTATCTCATCTGTACAGAGCATAATTAATGACTTTCCACATGTACTGCAAAAAATGATACTGCATTTGTTAACTTACATTTGTTTTTGTCAAAACACCTAAGCAGTAGCTTAAATATATACTTAAAATATGTTCTTAAAGGTTCATTACTGCTGTAGTACAAGCTGGGTTTATATCAAATACAACACTGAAAAGTATATAAAGTTGTGTATTGCCTTTTACTGATGAAAACAGGTCTGTAGTAACAAAGATACAGAAAAATACACAAAAAGCTGATACATTTTCTAAAGCTGAATTTCCAAACATGATGATGTAGCATTAAATGCCGAGCAGAAAAAAAGCTAATGGCAGCTCCATGTCCTAAAAAATACAGATTTCTATGATCAACAAAAGCAAAATTGGTCAAATCCCAATTACTAACTCTTTCTATGTATGCATTTGACTATAAACTGATTGTTATGTAAAGTAAATAGCTTATTCACATATTAAGGAAGATGATGGTATTCTGAAACTGTGAAGAATGTGTCTACACATTTCATTTACATAAACATATATTTTTTGTCTTGGTGAATAAATTAGCTTAATTTTGTTGGCCAGTTATATAGAAGTGCAATAGGGTAACACTTTTCTGATACTTTCACAACTGCGCTATTCATTTATTATTCAACATTTATATTTCCCCCCCTTCTTTTTTTTTTTTTTTTTACAATGCACTGCTCAGTATACAAGATGCAAACGGTAGGATAATGATCATGTGATTGATTCCATGTGAGGAAGATATCACATCAAAGTCTGGGAATTTCAAACTTTAGGCCGATGAAATTGAGTTGGAAAAGTGGCAGCTGAATGACAGAATTTTTCCAACTCCGCTACTTTGGCTGTAAGTGTAAAATTCCTGTCTCAATTTCCACCAATTCTCTTTATTGAGTAGACTTTTAAGTGTTTTGAGATGACTAAAGGTCGTTTTTAGTACACATAAAACATCCATATGTTTCTCAAATATGATTAGATATTTGTTCTATTGACAATTTATTTTCAATTTCTTAGAGAACCACCCACTCTTTAACCCCAGTCAGTCTTCCACATATACCTCCAATAATCAGCAGTTCTCCATGCAGTACGGCAGTGGAAGTCTCACTGGTGTCTTTGGTTACGATACTGTCACAGTAAGTGATTGATTTATTTAAAAAATAACTTTAAAAAAAGATTGTGTTCTTGTTAATTTCTTTCCACATGTGCTTAAATCAAAATCAAGAGAGGGAATTGGGTTGTCTCAATACCCCTCAGAGTGAAAGACACACCTTAGGCATAGATTAACACTTCTGAGTGGTCAACTTGTGGCCCGTGGGCTAAATACAGCCCCTGTGACAGAAAATGTGTCATTTTGTTTGAATAAAGTTTTCTAAGACTAACAAGCCATTCTTCACCATTACAGTAAATAAAAAAATAATGCAGTCCACTACATGTATGCATTTCTGATCATATTGTCCCTATTGTAACTTACCAATTAAAGTGAAAACCATTGCCACAATAGTTCTGTTCTTCACAGGTACAAGGTCTGACCATTACAAACCAAGAGATTGGTCTGAGCATCAATGAGCCTGGAACTAACTTTGTTTATGCCGGCTTTGAGGGTATCTTTGGTATGGCCTATCCTGCATTGTCTGCAGGAGGCGCTACCACTGCCATGCAAGGCATGCTACAACAAAGCCTACTAACTGATCCCATCTTTAGTGTTTACTTGGGAAGGTAGGTCTGGTGTTATCATATCCATCTATTTTGACACTTTCTAGTACGATAATGTTTTTTTTTAAATTAGCATTATGTTAATACTCTTGCTACTTAAACATTTTATATTTTGCTACATATCTTATTTTAACATATGTATAACATTAAAAGGAAACTGTTCTCTTAATATAATATTAATAGTATGAAGAGGGAATACCAACATTTTAAGACAATCATATGCTGACCCTTAATTGCTGTTTTTTTATATTAATATTCTATCATATTTCATTTAAAAGATATCAACTGTAAAAGGACAATTGTAGGAAAAAGCTAACTTATGTTTTATTGAAAGATCACATCAAGTGTAGACATTTTAAACTGAAATGCTTTAGTGAAAAAATACAAATAAAACACTTTACTGAGCCATCTTTGCTTCATGTAGGTCTATTAGGGGGTGGACATGTTTAGAATCTTGTGAAGAAAGCTCTGACTCAAGATTCTGAACATGTCCACAGAGTTATATTGAGCAATGAGGGCTCAATTTAAAGGGACACTTTCACTTACATAAAATGTAACTAGATAATCTGGTCATTTAAAAGAAACACATATATAAATCATATGCCACTGTTTGTTTTATATGATTGAATTAATTGCATTTAAAAGGAAAAATAAAATTAGGTCTTTAACTCCTGGCTCCATTTTGTGAATATTTCCCATGATGCAACATCGTCCAAAATCTCCCAGCCAGTCTCATTTTAAAACTGTTGCCAAAGCCTGCATGATGATGTCATAAGATACTCCCCTACTCTCTTACTGGCTCCTGTGTATCATAGTGGGCAGGACTAGGTGGCTGTGTACAGTTTTTTTTTACCTGTCTTCCAACACAGAAGAGAGGAGATTAACTTGATCAAACAGGATCCTAACTCTGCCCCCTTGTAATGTAATAGTTCCATTACCCTTCCATTCAATGCAAGTCTAGGGTCAGAATTCTGACGTATAGACTGCATTCTGTGTCCCCAGCCCCAAAGTGAGAAATTTGTGCTGTAAAGTCACTGGGGGGTGGCACCCAAAAACACTATCTTTCACAAAATAGCAGTGCCCAGTCACACTTGTTTAGTTACATATTTTATTAAATACAGTCACATAACAAAAACATATAACATATCTGAAATCAACAATACAAAATAAAAATAATAAAACCTTTTCATTTTTTGGTGGGAGTGTCCCTTTAAGCACTTTATTTGTAATCTTTCATTGAAGCATTTCACTTTAACCCCTTATGGGCCCTAGGACCTTAAATTCCGTCATGTAGCTCCATCTTTTTAGGATCTAATGATGGCATGGAACATCCAGGGTTGAAATGTGCTGTGCGATATTCCTAGCTCAATCAGCGGCAGGTAAATGCTATTTCTGGGTGCATCAATACCAAGGCAGTCCGACCTATCCCTCCCTGCATGTGACTGCTGTGACAGCCATTCACATTGATCACTTATGTTTAGCTCTCGTTTACCTGCTTGGGTTTAGCTGCAAGTATTTAGTCTGGCTTTGACAGCTTCAAAAATAAAATAAACAAGTGACATGTTAGGACTGTCAGTGGTCCTCTAGGGACATTTTATTAGACATGTGCATTCGTTTTCGGACTAATGCATTTTCGTCCGAAAATAGCATTTTCGTCCATTCGTCCGAAAAACGAATAACGAAAATGCTATGCTAACGAAAGCCGAATGAACGAATGGTTAATAAACGAAAATCATTCGTCCATTAGTCCATATTTTTGCCATTCTATAAGCCGAAATAGAGTCGGTTATAGAATACAATAGCATAGTACACTACATTCCATAAACCGACATAATGAACGACTTTCGGTTTATGGAATGCATGCAAGTCTATTGGCATTCTATAAACCGACTCTATTTCGGTTTATAGTAATGCCAATACTATAGCACGAATGGACGAATGATTTTCGTTTATATTAAACCATTCGTTCATTCGTTCAACTTCTTAGCTTTCTATAAACCGAAACAGAGTCCCCATTCATAAATTTTTATGAATGGGAGCTCTAGTTCGGTTTATAGAAAGCCCATAGTATTACATGTAATCCATAAGCCAAAAGTCTATAAACCGAACGTTCGGTTTATAGACTTTCGGCTTATGGAATACATGTAATTCTATTGCTATTCTATAAACCAAAAGTTCGGTTTATAGAATAGCAATAGGATTACATGTATTCCATAAGCCGACAGCCTATAAACCGAACGTTCGGTTTATAGACTTTCGGCATTTGTAATAGTACTATTGGCTTTCACTACACGGAGACAGAGTCTCCATTCATAAATTTATGAATGGAGACTCTGTCTCCGTGTAGTGAAAGCCAATAGTACTACTATTACATTCATTAAAAATGCCAAAAGTCTATAAACCGAAGGTTCGGTTTATAGACTTTCGGCTTAAGGAAAACATGTACATGTAATTCTATGTATTCTATAAACCGAAAATCTATAAACCGAACGACCTTCGGTTTATAGACTTTCGGCTTATAGAAAACATGTAGTACTATTGCCTTTCTATGAACCGAACGAGAGCCCCATTCATAAGAATTTCTTATGAATGGGGCTCTCGTTCGGTTTAAAGAAAGCCAATAGTATTACACGTATTCTATAAAACGAAACGAATAAAACGAAACGAAAATAATGAACGAATTTCGTCCGAAACGAATGTAGTAATGACGAAATAAATAACATTTAAAAAACAAAACGAAAATTTTAGTTTTGCACATGTCTAGTGCTTATCAACTGCAGGCAAGCCTCCCATTGTTCTTTTGGATTACCTGTGTGTCAGGGAAGTGCTTGTTGTTCAGGCACACTCATGGGGGAGAACCTCCACAAACCTTACTGTTAAAAGACACCTTATAAAATGCGTCTCCTACTGTTTGATTTTACCTTACATATTTTGTGATGTCTTCTGAACAAAACATTATAAAGCAATTTATTTAAAATGTCAGCAGGTTTTCAAAACGAGGCTTTCAAAATAGACTGATGCAGTATAGCATAAAATACTGCCCTTCGCTATTTGCATATAATTACATGGCTAGGCCTGTTTTAATTAAATGATCCCATGAAGAAAACGTTAATTGAAGTAACTTTAGTGTAGACAGAAAAAATTAAAGTTCTGCTAGAACTTGGTTGATCCAGGCAGAGATGATTTTTATAGAAATAAAATATGTTCCTGCTTGCACAGATTCCTAATTAGTTATTTTACAATGTGACATGTATTTCCTGTATTGATGAACCACGTTAGTTAAAATTATTTTGAAGACCAGAAAGTGGTAAACTACTTCAAGGTACTAATCAACATATTTACTGGATATCTCATAACTTTTTCAGTCAATCAGGAGAAGTTGTCTTTGGTGGAGTTGATAACAACCTGTACTCTGGACAGATATATTGGGCCCCTGTCACTCAGGAGCTGTACTGGCAGATTGCCATCGATGAGTGAGTACCGTCCATAATTTCCTCACTGTTAAATATTAAATGCAGGTGATACTTGGGCACAGTGTTATTAACAAATGTATTACTATTTTCCCTCCAGGTTTTCTATCAATGGACAAGCAACAGGCTGGTGTAGTCAGGGCTGTCAGGCAATGGTGGATACTGGGACCTCCCTCCTCACAGTACCCCAGCAGTTTATGGGCTCTCTTCTTCAGTATTTGGGAGCTGAGGAAAGCCAAAATGGAGGGGTAAGGAATAGTAACTGGTGCCTCTCCTCTCCATGCTATGTTTGTTTCGGTGACTATGCTGTACTAGAGCTTTTGTTTCATATGATCTGGTTCGCTATGAAATAGCTTTCTGAGTAGTATTAGTAAAGATTACTCTTCTTTAAAGCTATATAAGTGGGTCTATTCACTAAAATGTGTGCTTGGCGAGAGGAGGTTGAATTTGAAGTTCGAATTGGAATTCTTCAAAGTCAAGTTCAACCTCCATATTACATACCCTGGAGCTATTCACTAAAGAAAATTCAGAATCCAACTTGACAACCTTAACACCCCTTGTCAAAGTCAAATTCGACCTCCCATTTCTGCTCTTATTTTGTTAATATGATCAATGTTTTTTTTCTCTCTTGCAGTTCCTGGTGAATTGTAACAGTGTACAGAGCCTGCCTCCTATTAGCTTCACCATTAATGGAGTCCAGTTTCCTATTCCTCCTTCTGCCTATATTCTCCAGGTACCAGATCTCAATCCATCCTATTGGCAGAATAGATGGGCTAATTGGGTCGTATGTGCTTTCAGAACCTATTAGTTTTTCCATTATTTGGATTCTTCCTGTGTAAATTCTTTAATGTTTTGCTGTGAGTACAGCTGGGGCCTATATAGATTTGCAAAGGATAATTAAGTCTACCTATTCATTCACATATGGGTGAAAGTGAAAAAGTTTGTTATGGGAATTGTTTTCCATAAGACAAAATTGAGAATATAAATAGATGAAAACACTTTGTGGCTGCCAAAATCATAGTTTTTCTATGTCATCAAGAACCTCAGCCTGGCCATTACCTTATGCAGTTCTAAATTTTCTTTTCTCATGTCTTCCTATGTTAACCCTATAACTACCTTGAAACAAAACTGAGTATTCTTCACCCTATTCTAGCCCTCTGTTGCCCTACCTATAACCCTACAATTACCCTTGTCTATCCCTAATAAAAAGTAAGATAAAGAAGAAAAAGAGAAGAAGAAAAAAAGATGACCCCAGTATTATAACTACTATAGTACTATCCATATCTGTATGAACCAAGAACCCTTGTAACCAACTAAAACTGATCACCTTTGACTTTCAACACAAAACCATCCCCTCCCAAAATATAAAGGGAGAAGATGTGAGAGCGAGTAACAATGTCATCCCTACCGCAGGTGTACTAATATATATATATAATAAAAACTGGAATAAATTAAAATAATTAAAAACAAAAAAACAAAAGGATTCACCACTCTTGCAATGAACCGTTGCTTTAGTGAATCCTGGTCTCTTTACCAAATTAAAGCAAGGGTTAAAAAAAAAACTAGTTGTCGTTTAATATTTTCATACTATAATTCTTGTAAAATTCATCACAAGAATTTCAAAGCTATATGACTCATTGATATGCATAAAAATTAGTCCACAGCACCACCATAGATGTGATATGAATTTCCTCTGTCCATAGATTTGTATAGTCTGTGTCTTCTCACAATTTACCTTTTTAAAAAAATGTTCTTTGGTCACTCATCTGCTCTATGTATTTGCAGAATAACGGATACTGTTCTGTTGGTGTAGAGGTGACTTACCTGCCATCACAAAATGGACAACCCTTCTGGATTCTGGGAGATGTCTTCCTCCGGCAGTACTATTCTATCTATGATATGGGCAACAACCAGATGGGCTTTGCTCAGGCCGCATAAATATGTTTGCTATGACCACTGCCCCATCATTTTTGAAACAACTAAGAAACTGTAAAACGCAAGAAACTCGACCATGATCCATATTAATAAATAAATTTAATAATTTGCAAACTCTGGATGAACCCCTGTATATGTTTATAATATACACAAGTTTATGCTGTTCCATTGTTATCAGATTTAACAGATGACACTTTTGTGAAATACATACTTAAGGGTTACATTAAAATTGTTAATGTCCTACATCATGCATATTTTAAATTAGAAAAAACAATAAAGAAATAAAAAGGAATAAGAATGAATGATTATACTTTGAAATGTCTTTACGCAAATTATGTGATGTTGACTATAAAAGACCCATCTAACACAAAAGGTTTGATCACTATAAATTGTCTGACATTACACATATAAAAATCATAAGTTTTTTTTTAAAGCAACCACAAATACTTTATATGCTCCCAACATAACCACCAACAAATAGCTCAAAGATTTTTAAGCCCAGGTCACAGTTGGCATATTACAGAAAACTGCCTACTTACTAGATATTATGTATTATGTACTATAATCCATTAAAGAAAAAACTATGAAATCTGTTCCTTTAAATAAAGTCTGAGAGTAACAAGCATTTACATTGTTGTCAATATCATTTGTTTCACAGAAAATTATTTTTCAATGGCATAAATATATTTTAGCAGCATGATAAAAATGCAGTGATGAAAAATGTAGAAGATGCCATCTTAAAGCCCTGTCCTCAATACTAATCAGTCAGACCTGAACAAACCAGAGTTCCACCATATCTTCATCAGATCATCATGTTTCATTGTAATTATTTGCACCAGATACTGTAGTTTATTGATTCACTTTAATGGACATTCCAGACACAATTGTACCTTTGGTGCAAATTGCAGTGTACCAGCTAAACAATGCATAGTTTTTTTTCTATGTCCCGAGGGGGGTGCGGACTGCACAGTGTGCAAAGTGAAGTTTTTTCCGCTGGAAAAAAAAAATCATCGCGACCGTATGTGACGTTACGTTGCAGTGGGGAACACTGCACGGAGACGTCCGGCGGGCGACACGGAGAAGCAGCCAGGCGGTAAGTACTGGGGACGGGGGGAGGAGGGAGGAATGGGCAAATTTGCTGGGGCATCTGGCACAATATTACTGGGCTTTGACTGGCACAATATTACTGGGCTCTGACTGGCACAATATTCCTGGGCTCTGACTGGCACAATATTCCTGGTATCTGAGTGGCACAATATTACTGGGCTCTAAGTGGCACAATATACTGGTATCTGAATGGCATACTATTACTGTGCTCTGAGTGGCACAATATTCCTGGTATCTGAGTGGCACAATATTACTGGGCTCTAAGTGGCACAATATACTGGTATCTGAATGGCATACTATTACTGTGCTCTGAGTGGCACAATAATTCTGGTATCTGAGTGGCACAATATTACTGGGCTCTAAGTGGCACAATATTACTGGTATCTGAATGGCATAATATGACTGTGCTCTGAGTGGCACAATATTCCTGGTATCTGAGTGGTACAATATTACTGGGCTCTAAGTGGCACAATATTACTGGGCTCTGAGTGCACAATATTACTGGTATCTGAATGGCACAATATTACTGGGCTCTGCATGGCACAATATTCCTGGTATCTGAGTGGCACAATATTACTGGGCTCTGAGTGCACAATATTACTGGTATCTGAATGGCACAATATTACTGGGCTCTGCATGGCACAATATTCCTGGTATCTGAGTGGCACAATATTACTGGGCTCTAAGTGGCACAATACACTGGTATCTGAATGGCATACTATTACTGTGCTCTGAGTGGCACAATATACTGGTATCTGAAAGGCATAATATTACTGTGCTCTGAGTGGCACAATATTACTGGGTATCTGACTGGCATAATATTACTGGGCTCTGAGTGGCACAGTATTACTGGGCTTTGAGTGGCATAATATAACTGGGCTCTGAATGGCACATTATTACTGGGTATCTGACTGGTATAATATTACTGGTATCTGAATGGCATAATATTACAGGCATCTGACTGGCACAATATTACTGGGCTCTGCATGGCACAATATTCCTGGTATCTGAGTGGCACAATATTACTGGGCTCTAAGTGGCACAATACACTGGTATCTGAATGGCATACTATTACTGTGCTCTGAGTGGCACAATATACTGGTATCTGAAAGGCATAATATTACTGGGTATCTGACTGGCATAATATTACTGGGTATCTGACTGGCATAATATTACTGGGCTCTGCATGGCACAATATTCCTGGTATCTGACTGACACAATATTACTGGGCTCTGAGTGGCACAATATTACTGGGCTCTGACTGGCACAATATTCCTGGTATCTGACTGGCATAATATTACTGGGCTATGAGTGGCACGATATTCCTGGTATCTGACTGGCACAATATTACTGGGCTCTGAGTGGCACAATATTACTGGTATCTGAATGGCACAATATTACTGGGCTCTGCATGGCATAATATTACTGGGCTCTGAGTGGCACAATATTACTGGGTATCTGACTAGCATAATATTACTGGGCTCTGAGTGGCACAATATTCCTGGTATCTGAATGGCATAATATTACTGGGCTCTGCATGGCACAATATTACTGGGCTCTGAGTGGCATAATATTACTGGTATCTGAATGGCACAATATTACTGGGCTCTGCATGGCATAATATTACTGGGCTCTGAGTGGCACAATATTACTGGGTATCTGATTAGCATAATATTACTGGGCTCTGAGTGGCACAATATTCCTGGTATCTGAATGGCATAATATTACTGGGCTCTGCATGGCACAATATTCCTGGTATCTGAGTGACACAATATTACAGGCATCTGAGTGGCACAATATTACTGGGTTCTGAGTGACACAATATTACATGGCTCTGACTGGCACAATATTCCTGGTATGTGAGTGGCACAATATTACTGGGTATCTGACTGGCATAATATTACTGGGCTCTGAGTGGCATAAAATTCCTGGTATCTGACTGGCACATTATTACTGGGCTCTGAGTGGCACAATATTACTGGTATCTGAATGGCATAATATCACTGGGCTCTGCATGGCATAAAATTACTGGGCTCTGCATGGCACAATATTACTGGTATCTGACTGGAACAATATTACTGGGCTCTGAGTGGAACAATATTACTGGTATCTGAATGGCACAATATTACTGGTATCTGACTGGCACAATATTACTGGGCTCTGCATGGCACAATATTACTGGGCTCTAATTGGCACAATATTACTATGCTCTGAGTAGCACAATATTACTGTTATCTAAATGGCATACTATTACTGTGCTCTGAGTGGCACAATATACTGGTATCTGAATGGCATAATATTACTGTGCTCTGAGTGCACAATATTACTGGTATCTGAATGGCACAATATTACTGGGCTCTGCATGGCACAATATTACTGGTATCTGAATGGCACAATATTACTGGTATCTGGCTGGCACAATATTACTGGGCTCTGAGTGGCACAATATTACTGGTATTTGAATGGCACAATATTACTGGTCTCTGACTGGCACACTATTACTGGGCTCTGAGTGGCACAATATTCCTGGTATCTGAATGGCACAATATTACTGGGCTCTGAGTGGCACAATATTACTGGGTATCTGACTGGCATAATATTCCTGGTATCTGACTGGCATAATATTACTGGGCTCTGCATGGCACAATATTCCTGGTATCTGACTGACACAATATTACTGGGCTCTGACTGGCACAATATTCCTGGTATCTGACTGGCATAATATTACTGGGCTCTGAGTGGCACAATATTCCTGGTATCTGACTGGCACAATATTACTGGGCTCTGAGTGGCACAATATTACTGGTATCTGAATGGCACAATATTACTGGGCTCTGCATGGCATAATATTACTGGGCTCTGAGTGGCACAATATCACTGGGTATCTGACTAGCATAATATTACTGGGCTCTGAGTGGCACAATATTCCTGGTATCTGAATGGCATAATATTACTGGGCTCTGCATGGCACAATATTCCTGGTATCTGAGTGACACAATATTACAGGCATCTGAGTGGCACAATATTACTGGGTTCTGAGTGACACAATATTACATGGCTCTGACTGGCACAATATTCCTGGTATGTGAGTGGCACAATATTACTGGGTATCTGACTGGCATAATATTACTGGGCTCTGAGTGGCACAAAATTCCTGGTATCTGACTGGCACAATATTACTGGGCTCTGAGTGGCACAATATTACTGGTATCTGAATGGCATAATATCACTGGGCTCTGCATGGCATAAAATTACTGGGCTCTGCATGGCACAATATTACTGGTATCTGACTGGCACAATATTACTGGGCTCTGAGTGAAACAATATTACTGGTATCTGAATGGCACAATATTACTGGTATCTGACTGGCACAATATTACTGGGCTCTGAATGGCACAATATTACTGGGCTCTAAGTGGCACAATATTACTGTGCTCTGAGTAGCACAATATTACTGTTATCTGAATGGCACAATATTACTGGGCTCTGCATGGCATAATATTACTGGGCTCTGAGTGGCACAATATTACTGAGTATCTGACTGGCATAATATTACTAGGCTCTGTGTGGCACAATATTCCTGGTATCTGAATGGCATAATATTACTGGGCTCTGCATGGCACAATATTCCTGGTATCTGAATGGCATAATATTACTGGGCTCTGCATGGCACAATATTCCTGGGCTCTGAGTGGCACAATATTACTGGGCTCTGAGTGGCACAATATTACTGGGCTCTGAGTGGCACAATATTACTGGTATCTGAATGGCACAATATTACTGGGCTCTGCATGGCATAATATTACTGGGCTCTGAGTGGCACAATATTACTGGGTATCTGACTGGCATAATAGTACTGGGCTCTGAGTGGCACAATATTCCTGGTATCTGAATGGCATAATATTACTGGGCTCTGCATGGCACAATATTCCTGGTATCTGACTGACAATATTACAGGCATCTGAGTGGCACGATATTACTGGGCTCTGAGTGACACAATATTACTGGGCTCTGACTGGCACAATATTCCTGGTATGTGAGTGGCACAATATTGCTGGGTATCTGACTGGCATAATATTACTGGGCTCTGAGTGGCACAAAATTCCTGGTATCTGACTGGCACAATTTTACAAGCATCTGACTGGCACAATATTACTGGGCTCTGAGTGGCACAATATTCCTGGTATCTGACTGGCACAATATTCCTGGTATCTGAATGGCATATTACTGGGTTCTGAATGGCATAATATTACTGGGCTCTGAATGGCACAATATTACTGATATTTGAATAGCACAATATTACTGGTATCTGAATGGCACAATATTACTGGTATATGAATGGCACAATAATACTGGCATCTTAAGGGCGCAATGGTATTGGCATCTGAATGGCACAATAATGCTGGCATCTTAATGGCACAGTGGTATTGGCATCTGAATGGCACAATAATACTGGCATATTAATGGGCAAATTGGCGGTGGCTTATTAATGACAAAATGATACTGGCATATATTTGGGCAAATTGGCTGTTATAGAGAGAGAGAGATGTCTGGATGTATAGATATGTATTATTTTAGAATTGTACAATTACCACCTTGTGGGGATCCTGTGTGTTGCATAATTAATGGCAGTACCATGTCTGGCATAATTATAGGGCGCTTGTGTGTGGCATATTTATTGGGACTCTTTTGTGTGGCATAATTATGTGGCACCTCTGTGTGTGGCATAATTATGGAGCACCTGTGTGTGTGGCATAATTAATTGGGCAAAGGTGAGGCATAAATAGTGGGGCCTGGTGTGGCATAAATTATGGGGCTCTGATGTGGCATAATGTATGGGGCTCCTGTGTGTGTGTGTGGCATAATTAATTTGTAAGAGGTGAGGCATAAATAGTGGGGCTCTGGTGTGGAATAATTTCTGGGGCTCTGGTGTGGCATAATTATGGGGCACCTGTGTGTGTATGGCATAATTAATTGAGCAGACGTCAGGCATAAATAGTGGGGCTCTGGTGTGGCATAATTTATGGGGCTACTGTGTGTGTCATAGTTATGGGGCTCCTGTGTGGGGCATAGTTAATAGGCCATCTAACTGGCATTACTAAGGAATCTGTTTGGCATTGTATTGGAGGAAATCCAGGGGGGTGACACCATGAGTTTCCGCATCGGGTGACACCAACCCTAGTGACGCCTCTGACTTAGAGCTATTTCTATAATGAGGAACCATATGGCTGTTTAGTGAGAATAATTTCTCTTTACTCAAAGGATGTTTGGTTTAAAATACTGAGCAGAGAGTCATGCAGAAATATTTTATGACTCAAAACTGTGTTTTTAATCTAACTCCTGCTGCTGTCACAAACCACTCTGCATTAGCTTGACAGCTGACACAGTGCTGTTAAGCTAGGTCGGCACTTGCCTGGAGGGGCAGCTAATAACTGCCACTTAAAAAAAAGAAGCTTGCAGACGCCTTTGGTCCAGTCGGATTCACAAATGCATATTATAAGATTTTCATTTCTGAATGGCCGCTAGAGGACTAATGATATGCAGGTAGCTAATTTTTCTCTGAAACCAAAGAAGGGTAAAAGCCCACAGTCATGATAATTCAAGCTAAAATGAAACTTATCAGGAAGTGATAATTTAATGCAAGAGCACCTTTCTATATGTAAAATTAAATGGTGCGAGTATTGGCAGGCCATGATTAAAATCTGTACCCTAAATGTTTGAGCATTTAAACTTAATGTACAATATTTGAGTCATGCTATAGGTAAGTGGTCTTATAATATTTTTGGCGGAATTGCACAGGCTATTTTCATAATAATGTTTGTTTTACCATTTCTTTCTTTTCACCTTGTGGGTGAGCGCTTAGAAAAAATATTTCGTTTTTATATGCCCACTAAAGCACTTCTTATATACATAGTAAAATAATTTGATCAAAGAGCTCACCTATAAGGTGAAAAGAGAGGGAAAACATTTTGATAATATGTTGTGCAAAACATAATGTGACCAGCGACCTATAACAAAATCTACATAGATATAGTCAGTGTCAGAGGAGTTAACCCCTTGGGTGTCTAGACAGATATAGGCAGAATCAGAGGAGTTAACCCCTTGGGTGGCTAGATAGATAGAGGCAGTGTCAGAGGAGTTAACTCTTTGGATGGCTAGACAGATAGAGGCAGTGTCACAGGAGTTAACCCCGTGGGTGGCTAGACAGATAGAGGCAGTGTCATAGTAGTTAACCTCTTTATCCACACACTCATTCACACACATACAAAGACAGTCTGTCACTCACACACATACACACACACTCATTCACACTTACATACACACACACACACACACACACACACTCACTCACACTGACATACACACACTCACACTGAGATACACACACACACTCATACTGACACACACTCACACTGACATACACACACACTGTCTAACTGTTTAACTTAGCTGCTGCATACATCTCTGTGCTTTGAGCTCCTCGTGTGAAGGAGGGACTGAGCCAATCACGGAAGACTTCTGAACTCTCAGCCAGTCAGGAGAGTTGAGAGGTCCTTCTACCAAGCTCCCCCACGGACACAGAAAAAAAAAGAAAAGAAACGGTTACACATCACAGCAGTTGCAAAATGAGCATAACAAATGTATAAATGGTAATAATGTAAAATACAATGATTACCTTAAACCATAAGGTTTTATTAGGGAGTTATATTCAATATAAACAAAGGAGGTGTGCCAGCAGAAATCATCCGGAAAACAGCCACTATAAATCCATAGTCAGTAGCAAAAAGTATTTATTGTATTCCAAAGTAGATAAAAACAGCAAACAGAGCGATAGAGACAGACACTGAAGACAAACGCTTGTGGCGTTTCGCACCAACCGGTGTTTTCTCAAAAGCAGTCTAGGTAAGTCTATTACAACACACTCTTAAATACATAAAAAAAACAATTAACAAACAATTAAAACATGATTAGTATCGTTAGTATCGTACCTGCAGCCAGTGGTCAGGAAGCAGCACTCGCCATACTCCGCCCACAGGGGCGCGCACCCAACCCTCCAGGAGAGCCCAACCTCCAGTAGAGATGATCAGACCCATCCCACAGGAGTGCGTGCCCACCCCTAGAGGCGAAGACCACGCCCAACACCTGGCCAGCGGCACATAGACTGAGTGACAGGAGCATAAATACAGACATACACAGCCCATATTAAATGTAATCATAAAACGGGAAGAGGAAAAATGTGGGGAAGGGGGAGACATAGTACTGCACTTAGCAAATAAATCAATTGTACCATTGCATACAGGGGAGGGCTGGCAGCCTTAGGCCTGGGGGGCAAATCCAGTCAAGTGGCCCATTGCACCATCGAATCGCCTCCCCATCCACGGCCATCTTTTCCTTGTTTTATAACGAATATTGCCAGGATTTTCCCCCACAATATGCCAGGATTTGCCATTTAATATGCTAGAATTTTCCCTTACAAAATGCCAGGATTATGCCCCTCAGTATGCCAGGATTATGCCCCTCAATATGCCAGGATTTAGACACCCAATATGCCAGGATTTTCTCCTCAATATGCCAAGATGATGCCCCCTCAATATGCCAGGATTTTCCCCTAAATATGCCAGGATTATGCCCCTCAAAATGCCAGGATTATGCCCCTCAATATGCCAGGATTATGCCCCTCAATATGCCAGGATTATGCCCCTCAATATGCCAGGATTTAGACACCCAATATGCCAGGATTTTCCCCTCAATATGCCAAGATGATGCCCCCTCAATATGCCAGGATTTTCCCCTCAATATGCCAGGATTATGCCCCTCAACATGACAGGATTTAGACACCCAATATCCCAAAATTTGGGCACCCCCCCCCCCCCTACCCACGTTGCACACCTCCGACATGACCCATAACCCACGTTGCACACCAGGACATGCCCCATCACCACATTTACATGCCTCCATCACCCCATTACATACACATTTCCAATATTATTTGCCATTAATATTCCCCAGCCAATTTGTCCCATAATATGCCAGTGTTATTCTGCAATTTAATATAACTCGGTAAATTTGCCCAATAATATTCCAAGGTTATCTGCAATTTAATATGCCCCTGCTAATTTGCCCAATATGCCAGTGTTAATTGCCATTTAATATTCCCCAGCCATTTTGCCCAATAATATGCCAGTCTTATTCTGCCATTTAATATTCCCCAGACGATTTGTCCAATAATATGCCAGTGTTATTCTGCCATTTAATATTCCCCAGCCAATTTGCCCAATAATATGCCAGTCTTATTTGCCATGTAATATTCCCCAGCCAATTTGCCCAATAATATGCCAGTCTTATTTGCCATGTAATATGCCCCAGCCAATTTGCCCAATAATATTCTAGTCTTATTTGCCATGTAATATGCCCCAGCCAATTTGCCCAATAATATGCCAGTCTTATTTGCCATGTAATATTCCCCAGCCAATTTGCCCAATAATATGCCAGTCTTATTTGCCATGTAATATGCCCCAGCCAATTTGCCCAATAATATGCCAGTCTTATTTGCCATGTAATATGCCCCAGCCAATTTGCCCAATAATATGCCAGTGTTATTTGCCATGTAATATTCCCCAGCCAATTTGCCCAATAATATGCCAGTGTTTTTTGCCCAAACCCCCCCCCCTTACCTTTTTCCCTGGTGGCTAGTGGCAGGACTTCCCTGGTGGCTAGTGGCAGGACTTCCCTGGTGGCTAGTGGCAGGAGGACTTACCTGGTGGCAGGCAGCATGGTCCCTCCATGCTGCCTGTTCGGCCTCCCGGCGGTTGTACCGACAGGTCACGTGATCGGCGCGCGTCTGACGTCAGAGCGCCGATCACGTGACTGTCGGCACACTGCACGGGGAGCCGAACAGGCAGCACGGAGGTTTCTCTGTGCTGCCTGTTCGGCTCCCCGTGCAGCTTTGCAGGCAGAGCGGAGGTGAGAGGGGATCTTCCGATCCCTTCTCACCTCCGTCTCTGCCTGCAAGCGCGTTTTTTTTTTTTATTTTTTTTTTTAAAACACTGGCCCAGCGGCCGTGTTTTACATAGTTTAGGGCGGCCTGGGGGGCAATTGCCACCCTGCCCCCCGGCCCAGCCCGCCCCTGATTGCATATATCGATGGTTAAGACATATATCGAGAACAACTATATGACAAAATAGTTCATAAATACAAATTCAACAATTCAATGGGAGCCTCTGTATGATAGTAAGGTACAGTGAAGCAAATCAAGTATAGTGTAACACTAGGGCAGAAACTCTAACAATGTGAATAAACAGAGAGAGGCATATTGATGATATGGAGCCTGATATTAAATGATACAGTGCAGTGCCCAAAAGCACCAAATGGGGAAGCCTTACCATCCAATAATAATAATAAGTTTAACGATAAGGAGAGAGAGAAGAAAAACGTAAAACCATATAGTACCTAACAGAATAAACATATAAATATAAATAAATAAGAGGATAAATAGATATATAGATAAATAGATAAACTTTCGTAAAGCTTCTAAAGGCTTCCTTAATGTGCTGGGCTGCATAACACAGGTACAGGTGTAATCTGAAAGAACAAGAGCAAAAAAAGAGGAGACACATGTATAGGGGAATACCAACCCTTATCACAAAAGTTAGCCAATAAAGCAGGAGACATCATACATCATCCATGGTTATATTCAATAACCAAATAACAGAATTTCCACACACACTTGAATAGGTTAAAGCATAACACATTTTAATGCTTATTATACAACAATATATACTATAGGTTATACAAATAAACAATGCTAAAGGTGGAAAGACTGGCTTCAGCAGCTTCTTCTTATGTGATGTCCTCCGGCACCCCTCTCACTCTCACATTCGACTGCCATAGTCAACTGACAACATTTAGCATCTGCCTCTGCAGTATGTAGCATAAAATAGAAAAAGAGCACAAATGGAGCCGGCTCCACTGCTGTGTAGGTGAACTCCTCTCGTTCAAATCATCATATAGTCACAAAATACTGGGTGCTTCGTTAGTGCAGTGACCACAGCACTGTATAATGTAAGCAGAAAACAAAGAAAAAAACGCATGCACTCCAAGTAGATATGGTGAAAAATAGAAAAATGTATTAAATATAACATACACGTAGACACTTAAGACAGAGGACCCGGTGAGAGCGATCCGCCTGACGCGTTTCGCGTGATAACACGCTTATTCATAGGCTTCACACCAAATGGTCAAACTTCATTTAAATACAAAATGTTCACCAATTGCAACAAAGGTCAAAGTGATTAGTTGTAATTATAGCACATATGTGTAGTGACTATGTGAAAGACAAGGTGTGTTTCAGCTTGGCTGCTCTTGTAAGAGCTGCTTTTCAAAGAGTATATTTAAGAGATAGTCTGGAGGTAGTCTGGAGGTAGTCTGAGGTATACAAGAGGTGAGAAAACTAAAAGATCTTTTTGATTTAAATTCTTAAAATGGAAGATTTGGTTTACTGTGATAATTGTTCTGCATTTGTTTCACATTCCATTTTTTGGAGGTTTGGAGGCTGTCTAATCTGTAGACAGTTCTCAAGATTGCAGCAGGAGATTGCATTTTTAAAGTCCGAGATTTGTAATTTATCTGTAAAACAAACTCGGGCTGAGACTGTTGCAAAGTCACTGCCACAGAGGCCATTGCCGCAGAGGCTTCCTAGGAATGGCAGGTGGGTTACTGTTGGATCTGGTAGGCTTAGAGTTGTGGATAAACGGCATGTCCCGCAGTCTGTGGCTGTCCAGAATTCATTTTCAGCACTTTCAGAGTGCAGTGGTGTTGTGGAGGCAGGCTCAGATGCAGAGTTTGAGGAACCACTCTCCTATGTGGCTAAGGTGTGCAAGGAGAAGGTGAGGCCTGGTAGAAAGCAGTTGTTGTTGGGCGATTCTATCATAAGAGGTGCGGAGTTGGACAGTATTGGCTTAGTGAGATGTCTTCCTGGAGCTACTGCTCGCAGAGACAGGAGGCGTATTTCTAATATTGTTAAGCAAGCAAATCAGGAAGGAGAATTGGATGTACTGGTTCATCTAGGGACAAATGATTTGGCTTGCAATGAGGTTTCAGAGGTGAAGGAAGCTTTTCGTGTTCTTGCCAATGAAATACGGCAGGTTGTGTCCACACTGTCCTTTTCTGAAGTTATGCCTGTGCATAACATTCACAATGATAGACAGATGCGTATTAGGGACTTCAACTTGTGGCTTGGAGAATGGTGTCGGGAGCAAGGATTTGGCTTTGTTTCTCATGGAAGTTCACGATGGGATAGAAAGGAACTGTACAAAAACGATGGTTTGCATCTTTCTCAAAAGGGAACGAATGTTCTCAGTGAGCAGTTCAGAGGTTTTGCTAGGAGGTTTTTAAACTAAAAGAGGGGGGCAAAATGGCGATAAAACATCAATCCAATTGCCCCCCAAAAAAGGTACAGAAGTTACCTGTAGTCAGTGTGCTGAAAAATGATAAGCTTAGGGTCATGTCTACAAATGCTCGCAGTTTAGGGAATAAGATCCATGAACTTGTGGCAATATTGGCAACTGAGAATGTAGATTTAGTGGCTGTTACTGAGACATGGTATAATGAAAAACATGACTGGGACATATCAATACCAGGGTACTCTTTATATAGAAAAGACAGAGAAGGTAAAAAAGGCGGAGGGGTGGCCCTCTATGTGAGGGATAGCTTAAAATGTAACGTAATACAAGTTAGTGAGGCGAACATAGAGTCAGTTTGGGTTACATTAGAATTTGGTAATCATATGGTAACTCGGGTAGGTGTGATTTATAGGCCCCGTGGACAAATAGAGGAGTTAGATAATCTACTAGTTAAGGAAATAGCTAAAATGACAATGAAGGGAGAAGTGATCCTCATGAGTGACTTTAATCTTCCTGATGTGAACTGGAAATACAAAACAGCTACTTGCGCCAGGAGTACGCATATCCTAAACTCCCTACTGGGATTATCTCTAAAACAAGTAGTGGAGGAGCCAACTCGAAAGCAGGCCATACTAGACTTAGTGTTCACAAATGGAGATTTGTTATCAGATATTACTGTAGGTGAAAGTTTAGGATCTAGTGATCACCAGACAGTGTGGTTTAATATAAGAACAGTGACGCAGTCACACCACACAAAAACAAAAGTTTTAGATTTTAGAAAAACAGACTTTTCTAAAATTAGATTAGGTGTAAAGGAGTCATTATCAGACTGGAGCAATTTAAATGGAGTCCAGGAGAAATGGGATTATCTAAAAGTTGCACTACTGAAGGCAACAGAAAATTGAATAAGGCTTGTCAGTAAGAGCAAAAAATTGAAGAAACCACTGTGGTACTCTGCAGAGGTGGCTAAAATAGTAAAAAATAAAAAGCTAGCATTTAGTAATTATAAAAATACTCAGAGTGAGGAAGATAGAAAGATCTATAAGAGTAGGCAGAAAGAGGCAAAGCAAGCTATAAGAGCTTCCAAAGCACACACAGAAGAGACTATAGCCCAGTCAGTGAAAAAGGGGGATAAAACATTTTTTAGATAGATAAATGAGAAAAGGAAAGTAAAACAAGGATTAGTTAGATTAAAAACAAAAGAAGGATGCTATGTAGAAGAGGATAAAGGCTTAGCAGACTGCCTTAATGAATATTTTTGTTCAGTTTTTACAAATGAAAATGAGGCTAAGGGACCTCATTTAGGGAAAAAGACTAATGAGTCTTTTGATGCATGTAAGTTTACAGAGGAAGAGGTTTTACTTCAGCTGTCTAAAGTAAAGACAAATAAGTCGATGGGACCTGATGGGATACATCCAAAGTTATTAAAAGAACTTAGTGGTGTACTAGCAAAACCGTTAACAGATTTATTTAACCAATCATTGTTAACGGGAGTAGTTCCAGAAGATTGGAAATTAGCTAATGTTGTGCCCATTCACAAGGTAGTAGGGAGGAGGCGGGCAACTATAGACCAGTAAGTCTTACTTCAGTAGTGGGGAAAATAATGGAAACCTTGTTAAAGAATAGGATTGTTGAACATCTAAAGTCGCTTGGATTTCAAGATCAGAGACAGCATGGGTTTACTTCAGGGAGATCATGCCAAACTAATCTTATTGATTTTTTTGATTGAGTAACTAAAATAATAGATCAGGGTGGTGCAGTAGACATTGCTTACCTAGATTTCAGTAAGGCTTTTGACACTGTCGCACATAGAAGGCTTATCAATAAACTGAAATCTTTGAGTTTGGATTTCAATATTGTTGAATGGATTAGACAATGGCTGAGTGACAGGCAACAGAGGGTTGTAGTCAATGGGGTATATTCAATGCAAGGTCTTGTTACTAGTGGGGTACCTCAGGGATCTGTTCTTGGACCCATTCTCTTTAATATTTTTATTAGCGATATTGCAGAAGGTCTTGTTGGCAAAGTATGTCTTTTTGCTGATGATACAAAGATTTGCAGCAGGGTTGATATTCATGGAGGGATAAGCCAAATGGCAAATGATTTAGCTAAACTAGAAAAATGGTCAGAGCAGTGGCAACTGGCATTTAATGTGGACAAGTGCAAGATTATGCACCTTGGGCGTAAAAACCCAAAAGCAGAATATAGACTATTTGGTACAGTCCTAACCTCAACATCTGAGGAAAGGGATTTAGGAGTAATAATTTCAGAGGACTTGAAGGTAGGTAGGCAATGCAATAGAGCAGCAGGAAATGCTAGCAGAATGCTTGGTTGCATAGGGAGAGGTATTAGCAGTAGGAAGAGGGAAGTGCTCATGCCATTGTACAGAGCACTGGTGAGACCTCACTTGGAGTATTGTACGCAGTACTGGAGACCGTATCTCCAGAAGGATATTGATACTTTGGAGAGAGTTCAGAGAAGGGCTACTAAACTGGTACATGGGTTGAAGGATAAAACTTACCAGGAAAGGTTAAAGCATCTTAACATGTATAGCTTGGAGGAAAGACGTAACAGGGGGGATATGATAGAAACATTTAAATACATAAAGGGAATCAACACAGTAAAGGAAGAGAGTATATTTAAAAGAAGAAAAACTACCACAACTAGAGGACATAGTTTTAAATTAGAGGGGCAACGATTTAAAAGTAATATCAGGAAGTATTACTTTACTGAGAGGGTAGTGGATGTATGGAATAGCCTGCCAGCAGAAGTGGTAGAGGTAAACACAGTCAAGGATTTTAAGCATGCGTGGGATAGACACAAGGCTATCCTAGCTATAAGACCGGGAACGGGGGACTAATAAAAGTACTCAAAAAAAAAATTGGGCAGACTAGATGGACCGTATGGTTTTTATCTGCCGACACATTCTATGTTTCTATGTTTCTATGTTTCTATGTTAGGGGTGTGTTGAAAAAAAAAAAAAAAGGAGTGTATTGAAAATACGTTGAGAGTGTTTAAGAAAATATAAAAACTAAAAATGTTGTGATGAAATGATAATGGGTAATACAAATAATGTGAATAAGATAAAATAAAATAAAAAAAATAAAATATAATAATAAAAAGGGTGAAAGTGTGTGTGTATAAGAAAAGTAGATTGTGTATAGAAAAATAAATAATGAAAAATAAACAATAAAAATGTATTTTTATTCACATAATATTTTTATTGTTTATTTTTCATTATTTATTTTTCTATACACAATTTACTTTTCTTATACACACACACTTTCACCCCTGTTTTTGTTTTTTTTGTTTTGTTTTTCTTATCTTTATCCCCTTAGTGACAAGACATTTTCACCTTGACTTTCCCTTGGTGACAATGGCTGTTTTGACATTTCTAGGGTGTTTGTGTTTAGCTGTAATTTTTTTCTTTATCACATACAGAACCCACACAAATTATATGTTATTTTTATCGTCATAAGAAGGGCTTTCATTAGATACCATTATGTTCATCATATCTTATAATTTACTACAAAAAAAATCATAAAATATGATGAAAAATTTAAAAAAAACCACTTTTTCTAACTTTGACCTAAAATATAATTTACACAAATAAAATCATTAAAAAAGACCCCGTCTACATACTTTCTAAATGTTCTCCCGAGCTCAAAAATATGCATGTTTCCATATTTTTCGGTATTTTTTTGCAAGTTATGGGGCCAAAACCAAAAATAGTGTTTTTTGTTTTTTTCCTATATTGATCTTTTGACCCCAACCCAAACCCAAAATGTAACCCTAACACTAAATTTAACCCCAACTCTAATCCTTATTATATCCCTTAATATTTTTTAACTTTAATTTAATTTTAACCCTATCCCTTATGCTAAAAAATATTTAATTTTAACCCTATAGGCTAATATAGCTAAATAACCTGTTTTTAATTAATTAAATATGTATTTTAAATTTTTTCCATTGCAATGCTACTAAACTACCACTAGGGGTAGTCAAGTAGCATATTCAGAGCGACGGAAGTGAAGTTACCGTATTTGCTCGAATATAAGACGAGGTTTTTTTCAGAGCAAATGCTCTGAAAAATCCCCCTCGTCTTACATTCGAGGTCTTCTTATAATCTGACCTCAAATTGAGGTCAGATTATAAGACATGGATCCAGGTCCCCAGCAGAGCTGCAGGGGACCTGGATCCCCCTCTCTAGCAGCAGGGGATGTCTGCGCAATGAGCGCAGACTCCCCTGCTTCCGCCCGGCACGACCGCCGGGGCTTCTATGAAGAAGCCGGGTACTTCCGGCTACGTCACAGAAGTCCCGGCGAGCGTGCAGGGCGGCAGCAGGAGAGGTCTGCACTCGTCGAGCAGACATCCTCTGCTGCCCCACTAGGCACCAGGGAAAAGCGGGCAGCTGGGGGATGTCTGCACTATACGTGCAGATATCCTCCATGCTGCCCGACACCTCCGTCTATTATGACGGACCAGCTGTCCGTCATAATAGACTGAGGTGTCGGGCAGCATGGAGGATGTCTGCACGTATCGTGCAGACATCACCCAGCTACCCCCACTAGCCACCAGGGAAAGGGGGGAGGATAGAGAGAGAGAGATAGATAGAGAGATAGAGATAGAGAGAGAGAGGGGGGAGAGAGAGAGAGAGGGGGGAGAGAGAGAGAGAGAGGGGGAGAGAGAGAGAGAGGGGGGGAGATAGAGAGAGAGAGGGGGAGATAGAGAGAGAGGGGGAGATAGAGAGAGAGAGAGAGGGGGGGAGATAGAGAGAGAGAGAGGGGGAGAGAGAGGGGGGAGAGAGAGACTAGGGGAGGGAGGGGGGAGATAGAGAGAGAGACTACGCTGGGGGGGGGGGAGATAGGCCGCAAGGAAATAAAAACAAGAAATGCATTTGTATAATATCAATTTTTTATTACATATTAAAAAGCAATTTACATATATACAAGTTAAACTTTTTTTTTTCCTATAGGGTAGTCTTATATTCAGGCTTTTAGTTTTTTTCCTAAAGGAATATACAAAGTTTGGGGGGTCGTCTTATAATCAGGGTCGTCTTATAATCGAGCAAATACGGTACTTTCACTTCCGAAGCTCAGACCGGCAGAGGGCTTAGCCATATTGACGGAGCAGCATGCTCCCTCAATATGGCTCCCCACGATCGCTCCGTGGGGCGATCGTGGGGGTCCCAAAATAGAAATTTCGGTGCTTGCTATTGCCTCGATGTCGAGGCAATAGACCAGCACTGTTAAAGCGTTTTTTGCGATCGTTGATCGCGAAAACCACTTCATTGACTGCAGGACGTGCCAGGCACGTCCTTTGTCGTTAAGGGAGTTTCTCCCAGGACGTGCCTGGCACGTCCTTTGTCGGCAAGGGGTTATACACATTTTTCTTTTTTCTTCACACATGCATATTTAGATTTTTTGTAATTTGCACCGTTCACAAAAATATTTTTATTGTTTATTTTTCATTATTTCACCCTTTTTATTATTATTTTTTATTTTTTATTTTATCTTATTCACATTATTTGTATTACCCATTATCCTTTCCTCACAACATTTTTAGTTTTTAAATTTTCTTAAACACTCTCAAAGTATTTTCAGTACACTCCTTTTTTTTTTTCCAAAACACCCCTAACACACCTTGTCTTTCACATAGTCACCAGTGTACACATATGTGCTATAATTACAACTACCGTATTTATCGGCGTATAACACGCGCCGGCGTATAACACGCACCTCATTTTAAGAAGGAAATTTCAGGAAAGAAAACTTAAATTTCAAATAAAGAACTTTGAAGCCCAATATGCCATTTTATTATGCCAGGATATTGCCCCCAATATGCCATTTAATATGCAGGATATTGCCCCCAATATGCCATTTAATATGCAGGATATTGCCCCCAATATGACATTTAATATGCAGGATATTGCCCCCAATATGCCATTTAATATGCCAGGATATTGCCCCCAATATGCCATTTAATATGCAGGATATTGCCCCCAATATGCCATTTAATATGCAGGATATTGCCCCCAATATGACATTTAATATGCAGGATATTGCCCCCAATATTCCATTTAATATGCAGGATATTGCCCCCAATATGCCATTTTAATATGCCAGATATTGCCCCCAATATGCCATTTTAATATGGCCGGATATTGCCCTCAATATGCCATTTTAAAATGCCAGGATATTGCCCCCAATATGCCATTTAATATGCCAGGATATTGCCCCCAATATGCCATGATGTTGCCCCCAATATGCCATTTAATATGCCATGATATTGCCCCCAATATGCCATGATATTGCCCCCAATATGCCATTTAATATGCCATGATATTGCCCCCAATATGCCAGGATATTGCCCCTTTAGTATGCTCGTTATGCCACCCTCCTCCCCCCCCTTCCCAGACCCCAGCACTTACCTCGTTCCTGCTCTGTCCCCCGGTGCTCTGAAGCTGCGTGGCTGTGAGGGAAGCGTTGTGAGCTTCCCTTCAGCCGCGCGGAACAACAAAGTTTGTTTTAAAAAAAACACACTTTATTGACCGCGCGGCTATTTTTTTTTTCGCCGTATAACACGCACACACCATTTTCCCCCTATTTTCAGGGCGAAAAAGTGCGTGTTATACGCCGATAAATACGGTAATCACTTTGACCTTTGTTGCAATTGGTGAATATTTTGTATTTAAATTAAGTTTGTCCATTTGGTGTGAAGCCTATGAATAAGCGTGTTATCACGCGAAATGCGTCAGGCGGATCGCTCTCACCGGGTTCTCTGTCTTAAGTGTCTACGTATATGTTATATTTAATACATTTTTATATTTTTCACCATATCTACTTGGAGTGCATGGGTTTTTTTCTTTGTTTTCTGCAGTATGTAGACCTGTTGTGTCAGACTTTCATTATTCATTAAGACCCTTGCAATTGGAAACTGGACTGGTAAGCAAGGTGCCTATATCCAGGCGGATGGATAGATGTTGTTTTTCCAACTTTTTCCCCCTTTTCCCCATGGTCTCGAGATATTGGTTGGACTGAAATTTGGAAAGTTCTTGTGGAGTACCCATGTCGTTTTAAGAGAGGCATCATCACAGCACAGTAGTTAGCTCCATCACCCCAATCCCCCCCCCCCCCCACCACACACACACAATTTCACTATTTTGACTATTAGAATTTCAGGGGTGGAGCGATGGCGTAGGGTGTGCGACACCACGTCGATTTGTCACGGTTCTTAGGACGAATGGTCTGGATGCAGCCACTGAAACATATCTCTCCTCAGTGAAATGGTGTTCGTGATTGCGGAGAGGAGCGGGTAATAGCCGAAGGAAGGGAGAGAAGATAGAGTCGGTCCTGGTGTACAGAGAGGCCAGAAACTGTGCTTGAGGTCCATCGGACTGAGAGATTGAGAGACGGAGGAAAGCCCCGTGAGAGCTGATCGGAGAAACCATCAAAGGAAACCGCAAGTATTTTAAATTTTACGTAGAGACTCACAGAGGCAGAGCCCGAACAGGTTACTGACCTATTTACATAGAGGTTAATACAAGACTGCCTATTGGTGGGACCGGTGAAGAGCCGAGCTGGACATTTTTGGCATCTGAGGGGTGCATTGTTCGGACGTGTGCCTAGACGCCGAGCCCACCTATTGAGCTGGTAGGGGGCAGGTGCAAACATTGGGAGGGCTGGCTTGTAACTACATATATGCTGTATTTACAAAGAAGCATTTAGCTGTGCCTATTGTTATTTGTAACTATGAGTACAGTGATCCTGAAACGCCTAACCGGTAGACTTCTCAGTTTTAGACTGCAGAGTGGCTTTTGAGAGGTAAACTGAGGTTAATAATTCAGCAGTCATCCCTTTGCGGAAGGTCATTTCCCTTGTCCTGTCCAGGGACTACGAGAACTGCCCAGTGGGGCCTCTTAATTAAAAATAGCAATGGCATCAAAAAAAATCAAGACCTAAAACCGGAGAAAGAAAGAAAGAAAAAAGAAACAGTATAAAATGGAATCCAAACAAGATAATAAAGGAGAGAAGAGATACTCCAACTTTTTTCCCCCAATAGCAGATAAAACAAATTTGGGAAGAACTTCTCAATTGAAAAAAAATAAATATATGTCATCAAGAGGCAGTGAAAACACGGAATTCCAATTGGATTCACCCGGGGCCGACTCACAAACTATATCCAAACAAATTTGTTCCTCTGGAAAAGAAAATTCTCCACTTGGAAATTGAAACTAAGTGACATGGAGGACAGAGCACAGAGGAACAACATAAGGATAAGGGGAATCCCGGAAGAGGTCTCACACAATAAACTACAAGATTATATTGAAGGACTTTTTATTTTCCTAGATATACAGTGGAACAGAAGGGAACCTGCCCTGGAAAGGTTCCACAGAACCTTAAAAGCAAGAATCGTGGCTGACCATCTACCTAGAGATGTCATCATCGCATGTCGATCCTTTCACATGAGAAACATGATCTTTAAGAAGTGGGGAGAAAAATCTCTAAAAGACACAAACTATGAACAGTTGAAAATGTTTGCAGATTTGTCGTACTATACGAGAAATGCTAGGAAGATGTTCGCCCCCCTCACAACTATTAGAATTTTACCAATTTTCAGGCATTTAATTCATCCAGACAAGGTTAGTTTCATTGCAAATCGAAAGCCCTTGAAAACACCAGAAGATTATTTGATTTAATTTGGGCCAATAAAATACCTTCCTTATTCATTTCCCTCAATGCTGAAAAGCCACTTGACCACCTGAACTGATCCTGCCTACAATTAACCTTATAACATATTAATTTTTCACCATTTTTCTCCCAGACTCAACTCATCAATTTTTTCCAATATTCAATGGAACCAGTCAGGGTTGTCCTTTGTTATTCGCTTAATCTCTAGAACCGCATTTTTCTAAGATATGTAACAATATCAATATTCATGGTGTTACTATAAACAGTGAAATGTAAAGTAGCCACCTACACAGATGATATAATGCTATCTATTTCTAAACCTATGTCATCACTGCCTTTTTTTGTTCCAAGAAATAGATACATACTCTACCCATTCTGGTTTCCTTATCATGGGGACAAATTATTAGCCTTGCCAAAACATCTACCTAAAAGTATAATTAAACTGCTAATTCTGTGATCTCAGTTGAACCACTATTATACTTAGCAATAAAATTTCTTCAGATGTTACCCAGACAAATAATCTGAATTATCTATATGGGAAGATCAAGCCATGACAAAATGCAGAGTTTTGGTGCAAAATGAGTAGGTGTCTGGTCCATATGGTGAGGGTCTGCACATTTGCCAATGTAGCTGTGAATATGGAATAAACCATTACTGCAGCTTTTACTGTGGCCTGGAGCTTTTATTTGTACTGAGCAACTGTAGTATCTTGTATTGTGTTCCTGCATCATGGAGCCCAGGGGAAGCGCTAGGAAGATTGAATTTCTTAGTCTGGAGAACAGGAGGTGCTACACAGAGCTAAGAAGTGTATTTCCTGTTCTGAGAAGATCAAGGCCTCTCTACTCAAATGTGCATGATATTGATGTAGAATTATTAAAAATCTTTATTGAAACCTGTATTGAATTATTGTACTAACTCCATTTTAACCTCACATTATGACAGACCCTCCATTTTGTTCACATTACATGACAGAATTTCCTGACAGTATTTAGTATAATGAATAGAGACTGTATTCTCTCTCTAAGGACATAACTAGCCCCGGAATTACTGAATCTCCTGTAATTTGCAACATAGTATAATATGAAGGCCATGAGAACACCGGCCAAATGAAATGTTCTATTCATAAAAGAACCTTGCACCCGACCACGAGACTGACATCACTAACTACGCAAAATGATGCCTAAGCCCCCCCTTCCACCAAGTAAGTCTCGTGCTGGGAAAGATGGTGCTTGAGCCATCCGTCCACACCCGTGTCCAGAACAATACCACCTCTCGGTGGGAGGACACCTAGCTAACCACTTAGTTTTTGGGCCAATTAATCATATTGATGGGTGGACATTGACACAGCCACTTAACATTTAACCCAATTAATGATGTTTATTTGTTATTATCTGATATTCAATGATGATGTCATTCTGCCTTTATAAGGGCTTGTAAGCCTGAATTTTGCCAGATGCTAATAAATTTCCTCGAAGTTATTTTAACCTGAACTGCATGTGTCAGTGTGAACTTACTTCTGCGTATACGCAATTTATTCATCTCAGATTTGGACAGGAACAGATAGACTTTTAAACATTTTTGTTTATTTCTAAATTAATCTACATCAATTTGGCGCCCAACGTGGGGCACCGGGCTATGGCCTCTGGCCGGTAAGCCGTCCTAAGGAAGACGCTGTTGGACGGAGGAATCGGGGGGGAAGGAAGGGAGACTGATCACCTCTGATTACACGGTAGAGACTTCTGCAGGAGCCACCGGTATGTTCCAGCCCCTGTGATTGACCCGTCCACGTGTCTGTGACTGCTTCCCGGGAGGGCATCAAAGACAGGTAATATCTTGCCCGGTGTCTTGTTACTCATTTGTTTACCTGCATTTAGTCTATCTGTTGCCTGGGTATGTTAGTGGTTTATGTTTAGTTAGTTTTGGTCTTTCCCTCTTTTTGGAAAAAGGGGGGTGGACCCGTGGGAGGTTGCCTGGGGGTCTTCTGTTGCCTGTTTTACCCCTTTTAGGAGTCACGTGGCCCAGACTGTATGGAAAAAGGGGGGTGGACCTGTGGAAGTTGTCCTGGGGGGTCCTCGTTGCCTGTTTTCTCTCTTTTAGGTGCTGTCTAGCTAACAGTAGTAAGGAAAAAGAGAGTGGGGGGAATCTGTGGAGGGGTGTAGACTCATTGCTTCCTGGGGATTCCCCCGTGGTGTCACTTTGATAGCCTAGCTAGCCGCTTCATTGTGCACCTTGCTCTGCTTGCAGAGGGTGGTACCCTCCAGCTTCGAAGCGCTGAAGCTGGTGGCATTCCCGAATTTTATTTTTGTGGTGGTGGATTCGAGCAGGCATTGCTGTCTTCCTGCACCACGGGTAGTGAGACTTATGGGTGGGTCCATAGGGGCACTACGGGAGTGAGGATAGAGGTGGCCACACTTAGTGGACTGCTGTAACGAGGGAGGCTGGCGGATCTCGGGCCGGTGTTAGTTGTTTTCCGCGGCCGCTGGTAGTGAGATTTACGAAAATCGTTCTCTGAGCGGGGACACTACGAGGTTGAGGGAGGTGGCTTTGGCCACAAGAGTAAAGGAAAGGGATTACTGTTGAATTTATTTGAACTGTGTTGCATGCACTGTATTTCAATTGAAATGTTGTCTTAAATGTTGTCTTAATTGGGAGTCATTCAAACTCCTGGGTCTGTCTCTACTTTCATTTTTTATCTTTATTCTATTTTCTGTATTATTTATATTATTTATTTCTATTTCTTTTTGTGAGAGAAGTGATTGGTCACACACTTCTCACCCTGCTCCAATCCGTGGCTACCACCTAGGGTACACGGATTCAGTGACTGGTCTACGTTTTGGGAAGACGCACTTAGGAGGGACCCACCCTTCCTAGTGGCAGTCGAGCACTGTAGACGTTCTGTTTCATTTTCCTTTACCTATACTTGGGACGCTTTGTATAGGGGGATATGGGACAGGAAGCGAGTAAGCCCAGTAGGGGCTGGCTCGCGTGTGACTTAGTTGAAGATAGAGAGGGTAAAGAGATGGTTAAAAATGTTGAAAAGATTGCTAAAGTGTGTAAAATTGCTGTGCCTTCATGTGGTAGATTACAACCGGAAAGCTGGCGTAGATTACTGACAGAGAAGAAAGGCAAGCTTACAGATAATGATTTATTGCGTACTACTTAAGCATGGTACAGAGTAGCGAAGGCTATTCAGCAGGAAGGTTGGGTTGAAGAAGAGATAAATCATAAAGGTGTAAAACTGTATGTATATCACAAGAATTGTGTTACTGGGGCATCCCCTCAGCCAACGCCCCAAGATGATGCCCAGGTTCAGTCAGCAACAAGCGATAGCCAGCTGACCATGTTCCCCACTCCCGACCCTCCCAATACCTATCCCGTCACTTCCCCTGTTTGCCCGGTACTGAATTCTGATGGATCTTTATTCTCCCCTTCATCATCCCTAACATTCCCATCATCCTCATCCATCCCTGCACTACCTTCTGTGTCTAATCTAAATGTTACATCCACCATTCCTTCTCTACGCTCTCTCTCTGTTGATAATTCTACCATCCCATCTGCATCCACCCAGTTTACTAACCCCTCCTCCCTTGCTATTGCCAATCCTACTACACCCGCTCCGGCAACTCCTCCTACACCCATATTTACTAATCCTTCTCTGTCTTCTCCGTTACTCACCCCTCCCACAGTCCAGGTACCCACCTCCTCCCCTAATCCTTACCCAGCTGTCCTGCCCTCCCCTGTTTCCGCCCTAGCCCCTACCCAGTTGGCCTGGCCATACCCCTTACCATACCCCATGTCCTTGCCCTATCCAAATTACCCCTACCCCTTTTTCCAAGCCACTCCTCAGACCCCGGTCATGCCCAGTCCGGCCCAGTCTGCCCCGGATGTGCCCACATCCAACATGGCCGCCACTTACTCCCTTAACCCTAATGCAGCTCCTTTCCACGCTTCCTTACTGATATTATACAAGAAAAAGGAGAATCAGTGGAAAGGTTTCATGCAAGACTGTTTCAAATGTTTACAGATTTGGGTTTTGACCTTACTGACAAGATTCATTCTCAAATGCTGTCAGGTGCATTTGTCCAAGGTGTAAAAGACTCTATACGCAAGGGAATCATTGCACTCTGCTCTCTGGCGTCCCACCATCTGCAAAATACTTCACAGTCGTTGACCTGGCTAATGCCTTCTTCAGTGTTCAACTGGATCCTATTTGCCAATATCTGTTTACCTTCACTCATGAAATGCAACAGTATACATGGACTGTCATGCCTCAAGGGGCACAAAACTCTCCAAGTCAATTTGCAAAAGCCATGTGCTCCATCCTTGACCCATGGCAAACAGACCATCCAGAGGTTGTACTCCTCCAGTATGTGGATGATTTATTACTCTGTGGAGATGACATACCTACAACTGAAGACTGTTCAATTAGTCTCCTCTGCTATCTGGCAGAACAAGGATGCAAAGCTTCACATCTCAAGCTGCAATTCTGTCAATCCACAGTACTCTTCCTTGGTCATTGCCTATCTCAAGGTACCAGACATCTCACTCGGGACCGAGTAAGAGCCGTACTGGATATTCCACCTCCAAAGACCTCAAAATCTCTACATGCCTTCTTAGGCCTCATTTCCTATTGCAGAGCATGGATCCCAGAAGCCTCTCTGCTTATGCAACCACTCTATGATGCACTCAAGTCAGACCCATTTTGCCTGACCAATAAAGCACTGGACAATTTTCATACTCTAAAACGTGCCATTATATCTGCTCCTGCTCTGGGCCTGCCAGACTATACCAAGCCTTTCAAATTATTTGTCTCTGAAAGACAAGGCCATGCTACAGGAGTACTTACCCAAACAAATGATTTAAGAGGCCGCCAGAGGCCTATTGGATTTTTCTCCTGCCAGCTGGATATCGTGGCCAGAGGGACCCCTTCATGTCTTAGAGCTGTTTTTGCTGCAAGGGAACTTATTGAAAGAACTGCAGACCTGGTCCTTGGCCACCCCTTGGTTGTATTGGCCCCTCATGACATCTCTGCCATCATCAACCAAGTTCAGCTCAAGCATGTGTCTCCCGCTAGACACCTACGTTTACAGTGTCATCTCCTGCTGCCTGACAACATTACCATACACAGATGTCAAGTTCTTGATCCATCCACTCTTCTTCCACTCCCTGAGGGGGGTATCCACTATGGGTTTATCATGGATGAAACCTATGTTTTTCTTCTCACTGGGACCATCAAGAGAATGCATCCTGATTTAACCTTTTAAAAAGAACAAACACCTCTCTGTGAGGGTCCAGGATATGCCTTCTGTACCACATGGTACAAGCCAAACATCACTCCTGAACCTTGCTATGAAGATGAACTCTACCATTGGGTGGAGGTGAAACTCACTGCCCAAGACTTCTATTGTGATTCTGAAGGCAATAGCATGGTCCTGATCCAACTACCCCCAGAACTCAATTACTTGTACCGTCATTGGGATACTGCTATTCCACATGTCCCTGTTACCAAGTTGAAAACAAAATCATGGAATGATCTTGGGCCCATGGCAAAATTATGGGCCACCATGGATGAATCAAAGCTACAGGAAAATGGCATTGTCAAGTACAACTGACCTTCTTGAAACATGGCCACGCCATTTCCTGGAAAATGAATTCCAAGACCTGGTCATAGTGAATAACTATGAACCAGAGACACCTCATGACTGTTTTGAACAAATGAAAATGGAAACAATACATCTGCCAACTGTACATGAGAATCCATTAACAAATCCTGACTTCACTCTGTTTGTGGATGGTTCAAGGTATGCTGATGAAGAAGGAAAATACCACACAGGATATGCCGTGACCACAACAGATGAAGTTATCAAATCATCATCTCTACCGCCAGAAATGTCTGCACAAGAAGCTGAATTACAAGCCCTGTCTTCAGCATGCAAAATCTCCGAAGGAAAACGTGCCAACATCTATACAGATTCAAGATATGCCCTGGGTGTGGCACATGACTTCGGCCTCATTTGGAAGACGAGAGGATTTCTTACCACTGCCGGTACACCAGTCAAACACAGCTCTGCAATCAAGGAACTAATGGATGCCCTCCTACTCCCTGAAGAAGTGGCCGTTTTGAAAGTCAAGGCACATGGGAAGTTGGATACAGATGAAGCAAAGGGCAACCATTTGGCTGATCAGGCTGCTAAGCAAGCAGCAAGAAATTTGCAGGAAGTGGATGAAGAAGTGTCCGGTCAAGAAGAAGTTCCTATTTTTACCCTACAGACCCTTCCTACTGATCTAAGAATTTTGCGGGAACAGCAAGCCGCAATTACCCCCGAAGAAATCGAGAAATGGAAGAAGAGAGGGGCTGTCCTAAAGGACGGAATATACTACAACAACTTGAAATTCTGCCTTCCTAAAAATTTATATCCAGCAGTTGTCCAATGGGCACATGGACCTACACACCTGTCAAAAGACTTGATGGCTGCCCTCATACAGAAGTATTATGAAGCATCCTAGCCCAACAGATGCAGACCAGTATGTAATGGGAATGTATTGGAAAAAGGGTTCCTATAACAAATTAGGGCATTTCTACCTTAAAGATATGTGCCACTCTTCTGAGTGGCAAGGGACCACCCACATGGTCTCAAATCCATTGAAACCACACATCCAGTCCTTTAAAGACATGATGGCCATTGCAAACCCCACATTTGAAGATACCATGGCCGCTGAAACAGGTTATAACGATGTTAATCTATGGTTAGAATGGATGAAATATAATGCCAATAAGCATAACAGAACCGCATGCTATGTGTGTGGTGGTGCCCGGCCTCACCTGGGCACCGTGCCTTTAACCTTGCCAGTAGATGTAGAAGAATGTGTTTTGAGTCTTTTTGCCTATCATTACGAATTCAACAGGTCCATATGTAAAGCATGGACAGTAGAATATCCCCTTCTAGCCAAGGATTGCAAACCCCCAGATGGTGTTACAGTTTATAAAGGTAATTACACCTGTTATGCTAATTATGATGGGATTGGTAAATTTGTGGGTAACTTCTCTAAAGGGTATTGTGCCACCTACAGAACTGTCTCCATGAACCTTCTACAATTCCATACCAGATCTTTAGGGGATATTTACTGGTTGTGTGGGGATTTACAGCTAAGATCCAGAATGGACAAAGAATGGTGGGGGGAGTGTACTCTGGCCAAAGCCATCATGCCTATACACATTATCTCTGACACACACCCCGACACCCATGAGCTCAAACACACACCAACCAAAGTAAAGCGTGAAGCCCCAGTTAAAGGCAGTTTTGACCCTCATGTTTATATCGATGCCATTGGGGTGCCTAGGGGGGTGCCCAATGAGTTTAAAACAAGAGATGAAGTTGCTGCAGGGTTTGAATCACTTTTTACCATAGTCACTGCAAACAAGAATTTAAATTGGATAAATTACATTTATTACAACCAACAACGTTTTGTTAATTACACCAGGGATGCCCTCCAGGGCTTAGCCGAACAGCTGCAGGCTACGTCCCAAATGTCCTTCCAGAATAGAATGGCTTTAGACATGATTCTAGCCGAAAAAGGAGGGGTATGTAAAATTTTGCCCGACACCATGACATGTTGTACTTACATTCCAGAAAACACAGGCCCTAATGGTAAAGTTACCTTAGCCATAGAGAAGTTGAATGAGCTCTCTGAAGAGTTAAAAAGGAATTCTGGGATAAAGGATCCCTGGGAGAGATGGTTTGGTTGGATAACAGGATGGCAAAAGGCTTTAATGCATATTGGTATAGCAATACTAATTTTTCTTTTTATTTTTGCTCTTCTTGTTTGTTGTGTCCTCCCTTGTCTGAGAAAACTCCTCTTGAAGACTGTAGACCAAGCGGCACCCACTTTCACACATCTCACAGTTGATGACCAAGATTTCCAAGATATCAACTCGCCCTGTATACCGCTACAAACTATCCTTTTTATTGATAAAGTGCAAGAATTCTAGCTAGGAACCAGCTTAGGGACAGCATCTGTCTGTTTGGGAAAGACTACCGTGTGGAGATGTGGTGGGCTAGCCACTGCGGGATACCCATGGAGTGAAGCGTTCGAGTGCCCAGCAGACGGATGAGTTAGCCAACTAGGGACAGATGAAGGGACAGGATTGCACTTTGCAATAACACCAAGCTAGCGGCCACGGGGTTTCTGTGCCTTTGGGCTAACACGTCTTCTGATACTAACAAATAAAGATTATCTTTTAGAATCTAACATTTCATAGGGGGGACTGATGTAGAATTATTAAAAATCTTTATTGAAACCTGTATTGAATTATTGTACTAACTCCATTTTAACCTCACATTATGACAGACCCTCCATTTTGTTCACATTACATGCCAGAATTTCCTGACAGTATTTAGTATAATGAATAGAGACTGTATTCTCTCTCTAAGGACATAACTAGCCCCGGAATTACTGAATCTCCTGTAATTTGCAACATAGTATAATATGAAGGCCATGAGAACACCGGCCAAATGAAATGTTCTATTCATAAAAGAACCTTGCACCCGACCACGAGACTGACATCACTAACTACGCAAAATGATGCCCAAGCCCCCCCTTCCACCGAGTAAGTCTCGTGCTGGGAAAGATGGTGCTTGAGCCATCCGTCCACACCCGTGTCCAGAACAATACCACCTCTCGGTGGGAGGACACCTAGCTAACCACTTCGTTTTTGGGCCAATTAATCATATTGATGGGTGGACATTGACACAGCCACTTAACATTTAACCCAATTAATGATGTTTATTTGTTATTATCTGATATTCAATGATGATGTCATTCTGCCTTTATAAGGGCTTGTAAGCCTGAATTTTGCCAGATGCTAATAAATTTCCTCGAAGTTATTTTAACCTGAACTGCATGTGTCAGTGTGAACTTACTTCTGCGTATACGCAATTTATTCATCTCAGATTTGGACAGGAACAGATAGACTTTTAAACATTTTTGTTTATTTCTAAATTAATCTACATCAATATAATGGCTACTGGTTAGGAAAAGTTACATCAATTAAAATTTATATCATTCCCTACTTCATTATTTATTCCAAACTCTGCCTGTTCCAGTCTGCTTGCATGACTTGAGGTGACCTCAGTCACCTCAAGCTCGCTACTGTTCTGACTATTTGGAGCCATCAACAGAAGGCTATTTTTACTTACACACTGTGCTATTCTGTTTATCAATTAAAACAACATATTAGTTGCCCTCAACCTACATGATAGATGTGCTAAAAGACAATGTAAACATTTTTTATTACCTCTGTCTAGCTGCTAATGTCAGAGTAGAGATGGAAACAAAAAGGCCATTCCAAAGACAGTACATGGGATTGAATATGTTGTAAAAGTATGAAATGCAAGGAAGGTTACTCTATTTTTTATATACTGCCTAGGAATTCCTAAAAGTGCAGATGAAACAGCAAGCTAAATGTCCATCTACTCTTAGGAAAATTGGAATAGTCTGACACTTACTAATAAATAAAGAAGCTATAATTACAATACTTAACAGAGCTATGTTTGTTTAATATGGTCACCTGGTGACTCTTATCAAAATGACTTCTCTGGCACGTGTTCTAGCTCAGTGTAAGTATCAAGATAAACCATAGACCTGATAAGTGCTAGATGTATAAAGAACATACAATTCACATTGATAATCAAAATAGGAATGTTCTTGTCCCTATAAGTAGCAAACAGTAATGTTTCACTCTACACATTTGACAGAGCTGAGATCATCATTCACTATGAAGTTGATGATCTTCGTGTTGATTTCTCTTCATCACTCGGAGGGACTAGTAAGGTGAGGTTATGATTAGTTGAGCAGACACCTGGATGTTTCGGGTTCGGCGGGTGGGGACTCTAAAATAATAATGAGGGGGGGGGATCTAGTGTCCCCCCCAATAAAAAGAAATGCCTACCTACCCCCCCCCCCCACCCTAATAATAGTGAGGGGGGTGGGCAATAAACTAACCTGTAAAAAAAAAACCAATTTTATACTTGCCATTTGAGGTCTTCTTCTTTCTTACCTAGTCTCCCCCCCCTGGTCCCCACCCATGAGCGGCGGGTGGGGACCCTAATAATAATAATGAGGGGGGGACCTAGTGTCCCCCCCAATAAAAAAAATGCCTACCTACCCCCCCTCACCCTAATAATAGTGAGGGGGGTGGGCAATAAACTAACCTGTAAAAAAAAACAATTTTATACTTGCCATTTGAGGTCTTCTTTTTTCTTTCTTCTTTTTTCTTTCTTCAGCCCCAAAAAAAGGCCAAATAAAAAAACATAATAAGCGCAAAAAAAACCAAACAAGCACAAAAAACAAAAAATAATACATCTTCTTTTTTCTTTCTTCAGCCCCAAAAAAGGCCAAATAAAAAACCATAAAACGCGCTGCAACTGTTAAAAAAAAAGAAAAACGAGCGAAAAAAACAAACAACCTCCACTGGTGGAAAAAAAAAATCCATCTTTACCCATGGAGGGCCCCGTGCAGACTGAGCTCAACCCTACAATTAAGCTCAGAGCACTCTGATTGGTTGGTTAAAGCCAACCAATCAAAGTGCTCTGACAGGTAAATGAAGAGACTGACAGGTAAGTGTCAGAGTGCTCAGTGTAATTTTACACAGCGTGGGAAAGTTCTTTTGAATTTTCCCACTCTGTTTAAAATGGATAGCACTCTGATTGGTTGGTTTGAAATCCAACCAATCAGAGTGCTCTGTGTCATTTTACACAGCGTGGGAAAATTCTAAAGAACTTTCCCAAGCTGTGTAAAATTACACAGATCTCTCTGATTGATTGGATTGAAATCCAACCAGTCAGAGTGCTCTGAGCTTAATTGCAGGACGGGGGAAGGTTTTATAAGCTCAGTCTGCATGGGGCCCTCCATGGGGGAAGATTGATTATTTTTTACCCAGTGGATTTTATTTTTTTTGCGCTCGTTTTTTTTTTTTTACCAGTTGCGGCGCGTATTATGGTTTTTTATTTGGCCTTTTTTGGGGCAGAAGAAAGAAAAAAGAAGATGGATTCTTTTTTTTGCGCTCGGTTTCTTTTTTTGCGGCGCGTATTATTGTTTTTTATTTGGGCTTTTTGGGGGCTGAAGAAAGAAAAAAGAAGACATCAAATGGTAAGTATAAAATTGTTTTTTTTTACAGGTTAGTTTATTGCCCACCCCACTCACTATTATTAGGGTGAGGGGGGGTAGGTAGGTATTTTTTTATTGGGGGGGACACTAGGTCCCCCCTCATTATTATTATTAGCAATAGCTGTCCAGTCCTTAGTAATTTTAAATTTAAGGCGATATGAATCGCCGAACCCCGAACTCCAACCCGGACATACAGTGGAATGTCCGTGTTCGGGTCCGGGATCCAAAAATCGTAATGTTCGGTACGAACGCGAACTTTGCGGTTCGGGTTCGCTCAACTCTAGTTATGATACTAAATGTTGAATATATTACACATTAGCTGTGCTCATAAGATATGGCTTGATAGTGCCATAAAGTACTGGGGCAAACCTATAATAGCTGTGGTGGGTGTGTCTGTATTTCAAAGTATCTATCCACTAAAGATTAATATTTTTAGAAATCCGTAGTTTGCAAGTTCCACTATTTACTTTAAATCCTTTTTGATGTATTTAGATTTTTACCCCCTATTCTTGGCAATATATTTCAATTAATCAGATGTGGCAAGACTGAATGCAAACCATATGGAAGATGGACATTATAAGTCTGATAGTTAGAAAATGTGACAGCTACATTAACTACTTATGATACTACATACTTTAACTACAGAGATTTTACAGATCACTTGAAATTAATGGATTTTGATGACTAGCTTTTCAAAAATACTTTATTATTCATTTCAGAGACAACACTCCAAAATCATACCATCCATATTTTTTATTCCAGTAATTTGACTTCATTATATAAAGCTTTTACTGAGCCTTTTGCCAATCTTGTGATAGTGACCTACTCAACGGAATGATTGCATTAAGTGTATGCATTTTAATTACAAAAAAGCTTTAATTAAAGAATACAAGTAAAAAAAATCTTTCTAAGCCCTCTTTGCTCCAAATATCTCAGGGGGGTTAACAAAGATGACCAAAGATGAAAGAAGATCTGACCTAGGATTCTGAGCATGTCAGCCCCCTGAAATGACTAACTCTTCAATAGACTACTGCATCCGTTTCTAGTAACAGTGGTGCAATCTCTGCGTGGGCCAATGTATTTTGCTAACTTCCTTCCAGGAGTGGCATCACCATAAGCAGCTTCTTAGGGCCCCCTCTTGCATAGAGAGGTTTCATGTTTGACTGTATATGTGTCTCTGACATGTCCCATATCCTCATTGGAGGCTATTAATTAAAAGGTGAGTGGTAATAAAAAGAAAGAATTGGACTACCTAAAAATAAAGTATGGCTTCACGTGGAAAGCAAATAGTTTAGATTATCTAGGAATCCTGATTTCATATGATCCTCAAAAAATCATAGCCCATAACTATCCACCATTACTGCAGGATGTTACCAATAAATTAAATGATTGGAAATCATTATAAGTGTCCTGGTTAGGTAGAATTTACGTTGTTTACTATTATATTCTTCTGCGTTTCTACTTCTTGTTTAGGTCAATTCCATTAAAAGTAGAGCTCAGTTTCTTGAAACATACTCAGACTAGGCTCAATCAATTCATATGGCAGGGAAAGAAAGCAAGAGTGGCATTTAGCCTAACTTCTAGAGCCCACGAACAGGGTGGATTGAGAATCCCGGATATGGTAAAAATACATGACGCAGCAATGCTGTCGCACATTGCTAAAGGGACCCACCTGGACCCAAATAGAGATACAAGGATGCTTAAGGAGCAGAGGCTCATGCATTACTGAGAGCCTGTTTTTGGGTAAGAACAGCACTAAACAATTAAGTAACCCAATTACGGAATACCTGATATGCACCTGGAAACAAATAAGAAAAAAATAATTTCCATTGTTTAAGATAGAAAGATACCTGGCGATGGGACTGGTGGAGAAGTTAATTCAGGAGATAGATTTTGAAGAGTGGAAGAAGGTTAACATAGCCTCAATTGACCAAATTATTATAAATAACAAAGTAGTCCCGTTTGGTGATATAGTCTCCAAATATGGTCTCCAAATGAAAGAGTTATATACATATCTCAGATTGAAAAATTTTATAGAGAAAAAGATAATTATAGATCCGCATAAAGAAAATATAGAAATAGAGGAACTCTTTAATGCAAGATGGAAGTGTAAATGAGCTTTCAATGTAATATCTCCCGAGACCAACTTTGGAGAACTACCCCCCATAAAAAAAAAGGCACACGGATATGGGAAGCTCCTGTGAAGACACAGACTGGATGCAGGCTATAAGACTAACTAAATCTGCTGTCCCCTCTCCTAGAATTATACAACAAGGTTATTTACCGGTGGCATTTGTCGCCAGAGATACTAAAAAAATGCTTTTAAAATAGGGACGGCCAATGCTGGAGATGTAGGAACAGTAAGGGGACGGTACTTCATCTCTGGTGGGACTGCATATATGTCCAAGATAATCTCAGAATGTCTTCAAAGTAAAGTAGAACAGGATCCGACCATGATGCTGTTTCATGTGGTATTAAAGAAATATAAAAAGGACCATAGAATGATGCTAATTCAAATATTCTCAGCAGTAAAGATGGTTATGGATAGAATGTGGAAATCCAAGGGTAAAATTAATTTAGGAGAGATATATGAACAAATAGAGTATCAGGTTAAAATAGAGAAAGGTTATTATGTGAACAATATAAAATGTTTGGAGGTTCACTATAGCATATGGTCACCATGGCTGAATAAGCACCCAGGGTGAGTGAATGTGGGTGATGAGTATGAATGAAGAGCAATGACTTTGTTCGAGAATACATTAGATACAGATCTAGGATAAGGAATTTTGTAGGTTTCGGGGATGGAGATATGAGCATATTACGCACCTTATTTGGAGCCACGTGGTAATGGTTAATGATGTTAATGATAACGTATCCTTGAAGGCTATACCTAAGATAGGGACAAAGGAGAGAGTAAAAAAGCAAGCACAGGGGGTGTGGCTTGCTGCCGTTGGAAATGGCTGCCTGAAATAGGAGCTCCGTCCTTCACCCAGCTAAATAAGCCATAATCAGCAGCTTACCGGCAAGATGCATAGGAGCAAGAAACACAACCAACAACCCAAAGGTGCTGGGGATCAGGCACCATCACCCTCCCCGACCCTCCGAGAGTTTTTACAGACCCCTGCGGCCCTCGCGTCTCAGCCTGTGGAAGAAAACATGGCGCCCTCACCCGCAAGTTCTCTCGAATCGGGAGACCAAGGTCCGGCATCTCCTCTCAGCGACCAAGCTTCTTGCTCCACAGCCGCACAAAAGATCTTCTCGTCGGCACCGTGGAGGGAAGATTTTAGCACACTTGTAATGGAATTGAAGCAGACCATCGCTGAAGCCATGCTAGACCTGAGAACAGAAATGGCGAGTATCAAGACCCAGGTGACTAAACACGAGGAGAAGGCATCGGCGCAAGCTACGAAAATCACCAATGTTGCGAAGATAGCCACCCAACACGCTACTTACCTGGCCGATTATAGAAGGAGGTTGGAAGACCTTGACAATAGAGGCCGGCGCCATAACATTCGTAGACAGGGCCTCCAGGAAACCACTACTCTGGGAAACGAAGATCCTGTCAGCATGGTCACCAACCTGTTTAACGACTTTGTCGGAAGACCCAGGGACTCTATACTGCCCATAGACAGAGCCCACAGGGCGTTGCGGCCCCGATGTCCCCCTTCAGCACCACCACGCGATGTAATCTGCTGTGTTACAGACTTTAATACCAAATAACTAATTATGAAATGGGCGAGAGACATGGGCCCCATACAATATGAAGGCCACACTGTGTGAGGAGAGCTATACTGGATGAAGACCAAAATGCAGGACGGTATAATACAGATATATATAAACAAAGAATGCGAAGCTCCCACCTCTGCACAATCCACATAGACAAGGGTTATATGCAGGAACTTGCAGCAGTTGTAATCCACACTGACAGAGGTTAAATGCAGGAACTTGTAGTAGTTATAATCCACACTGACAGGGGTTAAATGCAGGAACTTGCAGCAGTTATAATCCACACTGACAGGGGTTAAATGCAGGAACTTGCAGCAGTTGTAATCCACAATGATAATAAGCAAAACGATAACAGTCCAAGATCAGGGGCAATAGAGAGGTAGCAAAAACGAGAGACAAGCCAGGGTCAGGTTACCAGAGAATCAGAATAACGGGAAACAGTCCAGGTATCAAGGGGCACAGGCAGGCAGAAGGGTAGTCAGGAAATCCAGGTTCAGCAACAATCAAATAGAAATGGAAACGCTAGGCTATCGAAATACACGAGAATCACCAAGCACTGTTTGCTTGGTGATTCTGACTTTTAAATCTTCCCGCGCCTCGCGACTCTTCTTTATGTATAAATATCAATATACCCTAGACAGAGGTCCGGGCTCTCTCTGAGGCCTTCCCCTTTAAGTTGCAGAAGCACAAAATGAAAATACCTTGGTATTTGGCTGACATGTGACCCTTCCACCTTATACCAACACAATTTCCTGCCACTCCTGACTGCTATTCAAAAGGATTTTATGTCCTGGCACCCACTTCTTATCTCGTGGACTGGTAGGGTAAACGCGCTCAAGATGAATGTCCTACCACGCATACTATATGTCCTACAGACACTTTCACTGACTGTCCCGAATGCATTTTTCACCTCAGTACGTACCATGTTCATCAAATTTATTTGGTCCTCAAGACCCCCCAGACTTGCCACCAAGCTGCTCCAATGGCCTAAATCGTCGGGGGGCCTTGGGCTGCCCTGTATACGAACTTACTCCCAAGCGTGCCATCTTTTGAGAACTTTAGAATGGACATATCATCCGAAACACAAATTGTGGATAGACATTGAAACGCACACCACTACTACCCCCCTTAACCCCTTAGTGACATGACTTTTTTGGCTTGTCCGACGCTTGGTGACATGGGCTGTTTTAACATTTCTGAGGTGTTTGTGTTTTACTGTAATTTATTTGTCTCATTTAGTGTACCCGCACAAACTATATATCGTTTTTATCGTTATAAGAAGGGCTTTCTTTTGATACCATTATTTTGATAATAGCATATAATTTGATGTAAAAAAAATTATAAAATTTGGCAAAAAAATGTACATTTTTTTTTTATGACTTTTATTTGAAAAATCTTATACTCGTGTACAAGAGACAACAAAAAAAAACACTGCTAAATAGTTTCTAATATATGTCCTGAGTTCAGAAATAGCCCATTTTTTATGTTTTTGTGCTTTTTTATTTATGTTACAGGGCCAGAACTATAAGTAGTGCAAAGCTATTTTAAAATCCTTTTTTTCAAAATTAGCGATAGTGACATTGTAACACTGATTTCTGTACTAAATCCATGAATGACCCCCAACATGTACATATTTTTGAAAACTAGACCACTCAGGGCATTTAACTTGGGGTATTTTGACACATTTCATGTAGCCATTTTACCACCAATCTTTGCCAAAGTTTGCAGCAAAAAATCTTTTTTTTTAATTTTTCACATAGATTTCAATTTAGGTAAACATTACCTTAAAATGTGAAGGGGTATTTCCAAATAACACCTCAATATGTGTTCAGCAACATCTCCTGAGTACAGGCATACCACCCATGCATAGGTTTGTTGGTTTGTTTTGGGGCTAAAAGGCCACATTTAGGGGGTGAGCATTTTGGTTTTCCAACTTGGAATTCTGACATGCAGAAAACTTGCGCCCATGTCCCATTTGGGACATTTTTGAAGCCAGAAAGTGTATTCTACCCCACAAAGCCATATATTTTTTAAAACTAGACACCCTAGGGTATTTAAAATGGTAGTATTTTAACACTTTCCATGCACTAATTATACTACCAGCCTATGTCAATATTTTGGGTAGTAATTTTTTTTCACATACATTGTACTTTGGGCATGAATTCACAGATCCTGTTATAGGTCAGTGCCAAACAACCCCCCTTAATATGTGTTCAGCACCATCTCCTGAGTACAGGGATACCACCCATGTATAGGTTGGTTAGGTTATTTGGGGGTTAAAAGGCCACATTTGAGAGGTGCGCTTTTTGGTTTTCCAACTTGGAATTCTGACGTGCAGAAAACCTGCGCCCATGTCCCATTTGGGAAATTTTTAAAGCCAACAAGTGTATTCTACTCCACAAAGCCATATATTTCTGAAAACTAGACACCCTAGGGTATTTCATATGGTAGTATTTTAACACTATCCATGCACTAATTCTACCACCAGCCTATGTCTATGTTATGGATAGTAATTTTTTTTCACATACATTGTATTTCGGGCATGAATTCACAGATCCTATTATGTGTCAGTCCCAAACAACACCTCAATATGTGTTCAGCAACATCTCCTGAGTACAGGGATACCACCCATGTGTGGGTTAGTTAGATTATTTGGGGGTTAAAAGGCCACATTTGAGAGGTATATACAGAAAACCTGCGCCCATGTTCCATTTGTGAAGACAGAAGGTGTATTTTACCCTACAAAACCATACATTTTAGCAAACTAGACACCATAGGGTATTTCAAATGGTAGTATTTTAACACTTTCCATGCACTAATTCTACCACCAGCCTTTGTCAAATTTTAGGTTAGTAATTTTTTAATGTTTTGTTTCCACATACATTGTACTTCGAGCATGAATTCACAGATCCTGTTATGTGTCAGTGCAAAACAACACCACAACATGTGTTCAGCAATATCTCCTGAGTACAGGGATACCACCCATGCATAGGTTTGTTGGTTTGTTTTGGGGCTAAAAGGCCACATTTAGGGGGGGCGCAATTCCAACCTGGAATTTTGACATGTAGTCAGCATGTCACCCATGTTCCATTTAGAACATTTTTGAAGCCGTCCAATGAATTTTACCCAATCAAACCATATATTTTTGGAAAATAGACATCCTAAGGTATTTCAAATGGTGGTATTTTAATACTGGATATGTACTAATTCTACCACCAGCCTTTGTAAAAGTTTGTGGTAGTACTTTTTTGGGAGTTTTTTTTCCACATGCATTATACTTCAGGCATGAATTCACAGATTCTGTTATATGTCACTGCAAAACAACAACCCAATATGTGTTCAGCAACATCTCCTGAGTACAGGGATACCACCCATGCATAGGTTTGTTGGTTTGTTTTTTGGCTAGAAGGCAACATTTGTGAGATGCGCATCTCAAAATTCCAACTTGGAATTTTGTCATGTAGTCAACCTCCGTCCGTGTCCTATATGGGATATGTCTTTGAAGCCAGCCAATGTAATTTACCACCACCAAACCATATAATTTTTAACGGTAGACACCCATCACTCCTTGTGGCAAGGGCTCAGCAGCCACCGATACATCACTAGATGATGTATCAGAAAGCTGACCAGGGTCAAAATCGAACTTTGAGTCCGCGGCCTCAGAATCAGTACGTAAGCAGTGATCTCGAGCAAAGAAGGGGTTAATAGCTCTTAGAAGAGCCTATCTAGTACTGTAATACATTACAGTACAAAGTAATTAATCCATAAAACAGTGCAGACAGCAAAACATACTGTTGGTGTGCAAGATTACTGCTTATACAGTGATGAATGGCAGGGAAGGGGTTAATACACAGTGAAAGACTTTCATAAAACCTGCCAATTTTATAAAATGTTATTTTATATCACTAATACTGATCTGACTCTTTCCGTCACAAAAATGTAAGTGAGGAGAGGGAGGCAGATCAATATTTGTGAATATTGATCCGACCAATTTTGATCTGACCAGGGCGAATGGTGAACTTAATTGAGAAATCACCAAACCGCCTTTGCCACTAATTCGCTGTTACTGATCACTATGCGCTCAGACAGCTTAAAAAAAAAAACTCAAATACTTTTACTTTACATGTAATCCCCTAGCGGGTATGTGTAAAAAAAAAATATGCAGACAGATAAAAATTGCTTTGGCGTCAATATCATTGCGTAAGCAGTGATCGACAGCAAAGAAGGCGTTAATAACTCTTAGAAGAGCCTTTGTAGTACTGTAATAAATGACAGTACAAAAAAAATTAACCCCTAAAAAATGCACAAACAGCAAAAATAAATGCGCTGATGTGCATGATCACTGCTTACGCAAGATCAGTGGCAGGGAAGGGGTTAAACGCAGGGAATTGCTTTAATACATTTTTTTTTATTGTTTTATTATTCGTGTGTTGTGTATTTATTGTTTTTTGTACTTTTACTTACTTTGATCTGTCTCTCTCCCTCACTAAAAAAAATGTGAGGAGAGGGAGGCAGATCATAACTGGTCAGATCAATATAGGGTTAATATTGATCTGACCAGTCAGTGCTTGTCAGTGTGCCTGGCAGTCACTGATTGCCTCTGTGAAGAGGCAATCGTGTGACAGCCAGAGAGCACAGGAAGCAGGTACTTCCTGCCTCCTGTGCTCTTGCCCTTAGAAGGGCAGCGCCATCTTGGTCACTCAGTGACCAAGATCGTGCATTTTTTTTGTGTGTTCCTGATTGCCTCGACTTGCGAGGCAATCAGAAACACTTTCTGAGCATAGGAAGCGAAAAATTCGCTTCCTATGCTCGTTTTTTAAATGCACGTGTTTTAAAGGCGCTGTGCCTTTAAAACCGGCTTTTTAATAGCTCTCCGGAGCGAACGAAATGCCGACAGAATAACGTTTGAGCACTGAAAGCGGAAAAACTTCGCTTTCAGTGCTCGTTTTGACACAGGACGGACTAGGTCCGTCCTGTGTCACTAACGCCTCGGCACACAGGACGGACCTAGTCCATCCTGTGTCGCCAAGGGGTTAAGCATTGTTTGTGGTCCTCCCCACACGCCTCGAGGAAACTCGTGAAAAACAACCCATTTGTAATGGCCACACTGACGGTCTTGCACCGTCTTCATAGTCGCATTCACTGACTACTTATCCCTCGCCTATGACCCCCCTAAGAGATAACCCTGATTCCCCCCGGGACAGTCGAGAGGTGATTTTCTGGGCACAGTGGAGGGTGACGATGTAGCACTTACACATTACATGGCAGCAGGGGCTATCAAACCCCTCTCCGAACTGATCCCAGGACCCCATTCGACACCCCGGTACATTCTTCAATACCTACAATTGAAACATTTCATCGAGAACATGACCCAGAAGCACAATCTTGTGCGCCCAACTACCCCATTTGAGGACTTACACTCCCTAGAGTCCCTCCTACCTCATGGAGTATCACTGTTATACAAATTGCTGATTGAACCTGAGACTCCGTAACTGCCCAGTTTTGTCGGCATTTGGGAAAACATGTTGCAAACTACGCTATCTGGCCCACAATAGGTTAAGATATTCTCACTTACGCACAAGACCTAAATTTGCACTAAAACACAAGAAATGGGATATAAGCTATTAACACACTGGTAAAGCACCCCGTCCAAACTACACAGAATTTTCCCGGAGGTCCCAGATCTTTGCTGGAGATGTGGGGAGGCCCCTGGTTCGGTCCTCCATATATGGTGGGAATGCCCCCTCATAGTACCATTCTGGAAAGAGATCCAAGCAAATTTAAGGATAACCCACCTCCTTTTCAGCCCATACACTACTTACTTCATCACACCTCACTTCCTATTAAAGAATACAATAATTCTATAATTCCACATCTTCTGAATCAAACAAAGGCACATGTTCCTCTTCACTGGGGCTCTACCACACCTCCCGCTTACCGCAAATGGGAGGAAAGAGTAGAGGCGATCCGCATACTTGAGGATTTGGCTTCAAGAACGGAGCTTCAATGTCCTCTACCTGAAACAGCACTGCAGTGTAAATACCCTGTTTCTTTCTCAACCATCTTAAAACACACAATCCATGACACATTATACCCAAGAAAATTTTCACTAATTAGTCAATGCCCTCTCTTGTTCCACAATACACCCACCTACAGGTCCAGTTTCAATATAACCTAGCCTCAACACATGACGTAACCATTCATCTCAGTTAGCCACCTAACAATCCCCCCCCCCCCCCCCCCACACACACACACAGCAGCTACCAATACCAGGGCTTCATTACTTCATTTACTCAGGAGGGCCCACAATCAAAGGTTGGTCCACAGCCCAGGTTCATGGCCCCCAAACAGAACTAAATGGAAGAAAAAGTTGGGTAAGCAAGAGCAACACCAGAGCAATTATATTTGCCATATTGAAAAGAATAATGCTTTTCCAAAATGGTGCTGTTTTTGGTGCAAATTTGATTGGTTGGCCTTCAATTTTTGCATCCCCTTTATTCATGTTTCACTGCCTCTGCCTGTGCAGGAACTTTACAGTATCCTCTGCTGCTTTATCGAAAAATTAAGAAAAAGGATGTGCATTCCACTCCTCGTAGCCAGTAAATAAAGTGCTTTATTAAGTGAATGGCAGACCAACAAACAGGGGATCACAGAACGAAGAAAGGTAAGGAGAGGACCACACCTTACGTGTTTCGCATATTGTAACGCTTAATCATAGGACCTATGATAAGCGTTACAATACGCGAAACGTATTTATTTACTGGCTACAAGGAGTGGAGTGCACATCTTTTTTTCTTCATTTTTCGATATACCACGTTTGATCAACGAGGTGGAGCACCCGCTCCAGTGGCAATGGTGAGTGGAGCCGACCGAAACACCAGTTGTTTTTCTTGCCATCCTCTGCTTCTACATTGGTCTTTATTTTAACCATTCCAATGCTTAAAGGGGCATTGCACACCATTCTGACAATCAGAGTCTTTTATTAGAAACATATTTTGAGGATTTAGGAGCAGAAGGCAGAGTGCATTGTAAAAGGTTGCAAGGGTGACACTTCTAGCTATAAAGTTGAATGTGTAGCTGGGGTGAGGGAAATGATTTGCAAGTTACCTGGTATTTGGTAAGCTGGTGCATCAAATTGAAATAAGTGAGATTGTGACATGTTTTGTTTGCATAGCACACTGAATTAGGCAGAATGGTTTGGTAGCACATGGGGCATGGAGCAATATTTGTATGGCCCAATTGGATGAGGTAAATTTCAATGCTAATATGGAAGTGGCTATTGGTTGCACATTCTGTGTGAATTAGAATGGAATTTAAATGAGACCGTAGTTTGTGTCGTACTTAAATACTAGGAACCATTTAAAAATATTTAAAATGTTTACAATTCACCATAATCCTGAAAGCATTTATACCACTAAATCAATGCAATGGAGTTTCATGTCAAACTAAACAGTGTTTATCTTGCAGTACGGATGGTAGCATGTCTCTGTCACCTGTCTCTGTTTTTTTATCTCGTTTATGCTCTGTATTATATGCTGCATAAAGTGTTGGTGTAATATAAATACATTTTTCATATACTGTAATGTTTTACGTAACCTTTTAAGTCTGGTTGGAGATATTTTAAAACTCTTCATTAATTTGGAAATATATTAATCCATCTAGTCTGCGTACAATGAAATCTCAGGCTAATTATGCATATTTGGCAACATGCCTATTTGTTATGTGTAATCTTCAAACTGCCTGAAAAATCCAAAGGTTACATAGATTTGTTTATTGTTTTGCATGATCAGTGATAAAATGTAACATTTTGATGGCATGAAATGTTTTTCTTTTGCAGAGTCCCACTGAGAAGATTAAAATCTATTCGAGAGACAATGGCAGAGGAAGGTGTTCTGGAGGAGTTTATGAAGACTCACATTAAGGAACCTGGAATGAAATACAACTTAAACAGCCAAAGTCGCTTTTCAGTTGCTTATGAGCCGATGTACCTGGATGTAAGAATTTCATGATTAATTTAATATCAGTACTATTACTAGTTAATGCAGGGCTGGCCCTATAATGGGCCCTGTTGGGTACTTTTGCCCCCCCAAGTACCACTCCTCATGTAGGCAATTGTCAGAAGATGTTTTTGTATTATTATGGAGCTGCTCTGGACCACATATCCCTTGATGCTCAAACAACATCATAGATGACATTTTTCTAGCTGCTACAGCTGCTGCATGACTTATATTTCTACCATGTTCAGCCAGCATTGTGGAAACTTTATTATTGCTTAGCATATTGGCAATTGTAGTCATATCCTGACCTTGAGCCCAATAATAATTATACTGAAACTAAATTATACAATCTTCCGTGACTAGAAAACGGTATACCTAAAAGTAAACCCATCTGTTGCTAGTCGAATAAGTGCCTAGTTTAATATACAAATAAGGAATTATGCCAACCAAGAACATTTTCCCTTCACCAAACAATGGAGCACAAAAAAAATATTGTGTTTTAGCACAAAAAATTCTATAATAGTAATCTAAATAAAAATGTTATTGAACTCCCTTGTAAAATAAAATTTTTAATACACCAAATCTGTATATATCTCTCTTCCAGACATATTACTTTGGTGAGATCAGTATTGGGACCCCACCCCAGATTTTCCTTGTTGCATTTGACACTGGTTCTTCGAATCTTTGGGTTGCCTCATCATACTGTCAAAGTCCTGCCTGCAGTGAGTAAAGATCTGTGATTATATTTAAACATTACTTTAAAGTATCACGCCAACTTGAGAAATACCTACCTTATTTTGTCAAGCATATTAACGTTAAATAATTACATAAATGTGATTAATTAAAATGCAAAATGTTGTATTCTAAATATGCTTTATTTAGTCAGGCTAGATGCTTTTAAAAGCGTCCTGGATACTTTGTTAATGAGTCAGACCAGAGAGGACTGTGCATGTTAGTATAGGCATTAATATTTATTTAGTGCTTGTTGATCTAAGGAGAAATATGATAGTCATAAAGAATTTTTTTCAAAATTGCTTAAAAAGGGGTTTTCATCTGTCTTCTTTTGGATCAACAGCGGCAAACAAGGAATAGGAAAAAGGTTGAACTTGATGGACGCAAGTCTTTTTTCAACCTAACCTACTATTTACCTATATTTGTGACTTCTAATGACCCTCACACTCAGCCCTCCACATTTGTCTGTAGCCTGGGAGGAAATAAAGCAACATTTTAAAGTTATTCAAATGCAACAATCAAAGTATTTCAAATAACTATACTTGCAATAAGTGCATACATATACTGATGTCTGTACAAAGCCCACATTGGCAGTTTTTTCTACCACTTGCTAGAATTGTTGGGTCAGCCACTTGTTTGCTGAATACAAATAACCTTTACATGCTCCCTTGCAGAATGTAGAATGCAATTGTGTCCAGGTAGACAAGTTCATTAATCCCATAAGAACTGTCTTGACAAATTAATAGATTTTTCCTCTGATGTATGATTTATGCATATTGTAGGGCAACATGTAAAAGTTATGTGTACCTCAAAAAATGTCCAAGCTTACTGTACTTACTGAGCTCTGTGTGTGTTTAACACACGGAACTTCTGCTGCTCGCCGGTCCTCCGCACTTCAAGTAAGAATGTGAGGGGGAGGGAGAACAAAGGGGGAGGGGGAGAGAACGGAGGGGGAGAAAACAGAGGAGTGGGGGGAGGAGACAGAAATGCGCGGAGAGAACACAGATGGGGAGGAGGGGAGAGAAGACAAAGATGGTGAGGGGTAGAGGGAACAGAAATGAAGAGGAGGGTGAGAGAGAACAGATATGCGGGGGAGAAAATAGGTAAGGGGTGGAGGGGGAGAGAGACAAGGTGTTTGGAGGGAAAGTGATTTGGGGAGGGGAAGGAGAGGGAAAGTGATATGGGGAGGATGAGAGACAGACAGATTTGGGGTGTGGGGAGAGACATACATGGCAAGGGAGCCATATATAAAATGGGGGGGTTGAAGAGAGACAGACATGGAAAGAAAGAGGAAAGGGACAAACATGGGAAGGGAGAGAGACATACATGGAGGTAGAGGAGACAGACAGACATGAGGGTAGAGAGTAGGAGGGCCCCATGGGGGTGGCCCGCACAGGGAGCCGGAACACATAAGGCCAGCCATGAATGTGGGTGAGGAAGATTATTTTGGATTGTGAGGGACAGTAGTGGTCTCTCGAATGACTAATAAACTTTTGAGCTATTGCCGATCATTTCTAAAGTATTAGATTATAGACTCATTTGGGTCTAATCATTAATAAGTGAGTTGAGATGAGATGAACATTTCATCTCATCTCACCAGTATAGCTGTACAATGTCTGTACATTGTACAGCTATACTGGTGGTGATGAGATGAAATGTTCATCTCATATCAACTCACTTGTTGTCCCTGTGGACAAACCTGCTGAGTTTTATTTTTGGGGGACCTCAGTATTTATAAATTCATATGTTTGTGGCCTACAAAAAACATATGTTTGGCCTACAAAAAACAATATGTTTCATATTTTTCATCCTTTTAGCCAATCATCCACTGTTCAACCCCAGCCAGTCCTCGACTTACACCTCCAATAATCAGCGGTTTGCCATGTCATATGGTAGTGGCAGCATGACTGGAATCCTGGGATATGACACCGTGACAGTGAGTAGAGAAAATATTAATATTTTAATAAAGGTATTAACACAAGAGCATTTGCTCTTTTATCTTAATCTACAGAAGTAGGACACATTTAAACAACATGTTCTATTACAATAACTATAACATAATAACAAAATAATTACAAAGATTGGCATGCATATCTCATGAATGATAACATACAAAATACTGTACAGAGTTACATTAAATATTTATTAAAATAATTCTCGAAAGGACATCCATCCAATTCTGTAGGTACAAGGTCTGTCCATCCAGAACCAGGAGCTTGGGCTAAGCATCACTGAGCCAAGCAGTTTTTTCTACTATTCAAAGTTTGATGGTATCTTTGGAATGGCCTATCAATCAATGTCTGCGGGAGGAGCCAACACTGCAGTGCAAGGATTGATTCAGCAGAATCTCATTCCACAACCACTCTTCAGCTTCTATCTAACTGGGTGAGCAATAGAAAGTTTGGTCAGTCCCCAGATTAAATAGCACTGAGGGCATGCAGATAACCTTAAAAATGTGATTGTTGTATGTTCTGAGAATGAAAGAACTGATCTTCAAATATCAATAGGTAGACTATACAAATGCAGATATATATATTTGTTTTCATGCTTATCTTTCCAGCCAGTCAGGAGAAGTGATACTTGGTGGCGTGGATAGCAGCCTCTATTCTGGACAGATTTACTGGACTCCAGTCACTCAGGAGATCTATTGGCAGATTGCCATTGATGAGTGAGTACCATTTATGTGGGCCCATATTGTGTGTTGTTTATTCTGTGATGAAATAACTCACAAGAAGAGATACCTCCTATTTATTCTAGCCATTAAAATGTACCATGTTAATTTAGAAGGGAATATCTCTAATTTTAGTTATTGGTTAATTTCTCCTCTGTACAATTGCATAATACAATGCTAATGATTCAGTATCACTACGTTTTGCTAGCATAAAATAAGTCATATTGGATTGCGAAAAAAGTATTTGTACTTGTATAGGGAGCTGGTTAAAACACAGTGTGCCTGTAAATGGCACATTACCCAGCTGGACACAGGTGTTTAAGTAACATAATCATTTAGGTTAAAAAAGGCCCAAGTTCATCAAGTTCAACCCTATCCATCTGTCATTCCTGCTGATCCAAAAGATGCTCTCATCGTTCAGACCCATTGCCACAGGCAAAGGAATTGAGACAAAATGGGAGAATGGCCAGTTAATTTGCATATGTGTTTCAACATAGATAACTGTAAATGATGCACTTTGGTAAGAAATAAAAAATGCTAGTCATACTCAATGGTTTTGTGTTGGGTGAACCCTCTATGGAAAAGGAGTTGGGCGTTTATGTTCCCAATAGACTTTGCAGCTGTGCACAATCTCAGGAAGCTGTTGCTAAGACAAACAAGCTGTTGTCATGTATTAAAGGTAGATTAGGTCTACAAAATCAGAACATAAATTTGTTGGTAAAACTTAATCTGGAATATACAGTGGAGTTTTGGTCATCAGTACAAAAAATGGACATAATGGAAATAGAAAGGGTTCAAAAAGGGCTACAAAAATTATTACAGAAATGGAAAATTGCAACTATGAAGGAATGATGTCCAAATTGGGATTGTTTTCATAAGAGAAAAAAAAACTATTTGTGGAGATATGACAAACCTTTTTGGAGATCTCTTTATAGAATGTAGCTTCCAGACAGCCCTTCAAACTATGGAAGTACCAAAAATGTTGTAGCAAGCCTTGTTGGCTATATATTCCTGTGAACTATTTTGGAATATGATGATGATGATGATGGCCTATTGTTACTGCTGTAGTTAATTAGAATGAAACAATACATGTTACATCAAGTCCAACCCTTCCACACACCTATCCAGAAAAGGCTAAATACCCCCACTGAGACAGTAACTTCATCTCAAAGGAAAAATAATCCTTCTTCACTATAAGGGAGTCAAGCTCACCCTGGACAAACATAAACTGGTGAACTTTAACACGTGATAACCCTGTATGCATTTCATATCTCGAAAAACATCCTGTTTCTTAAAAAAATATATATTTATTGAATCAGACAAAACAACATCAGTTAAACTGCTGTGCATATTTTTGTTTAAAATTGGAGGGAGGACAAAATTAGGAAATATTAAAGGCCTTCAATTTTCTTTATTTTTTTAACTTTTGGATCTCAATTAAGCTTATTTAGAAGATTGCACTTCGTGAACATTTTATGCTTACTTGTTTGATCAAAATGTAATCTTTATTTTTTTACTACCCACAAGGCATGCAAAAGAACTAATTGCCTTCTGATTGCAGTTTTAAAAAGTTAATTAACTCCATGTTGGTCATTATCTTGATAATCAGGTTCTCTGTAAATGGACAGGCTAGTGGCTGGTGCAGTCAGGGGTGCCAAGGCATTGTGGATACTGGAACCCCTCTTCTAACTATTCCACAACAGTACTTGGGCACCCTCCTGCAATACATTGGAGCCCAGCAAGCACAGAATGGAAATGTAAGTTTAGTTGGTGCTAACATGTTTACATATTGTGACATTATGGGGGCTTTTCACAAAAAATCGAATTTTGTAAAAGGAGGTTGAATTTGGAGGTCGAATTTGACTCGAAGTCAAATGTGACCTTCAAATTTGACACTCTCAAGCTATTCACTAAAGAAAATTGGGCATCCAACTTGACCACCACTCAACGCCCATCATCAAAGTCAAATTGATAATGCATAAAAAATTGGTATTCACTAAAATCTTCGGCAGAATAAATTTGACTTCGCTGTAAAAATCAATGCTTTCACTTTGACTAGCATTTTTTTTTCCAATGAGGAGGTAAAATTTGACATTGAAAAAACAGAGGATGTCGAAAAACCCCCAGATGAGGTTGAATTGTTTTTTTTTCTAAGTCAAATTCGATTCATTTGCATCACATTTTTTTCAATGGGGAAAGATTACAAATTAATTAATTTGTGCTAATTTTCGATCTCCTCGGCATACATCGCTTGGCAGTCATTTCGCATCATTTTGCCATTTTATGGGTTCAAATGGAGCATCGGAGCTGGGGAAATTAGTGCTAATTTCAATCTCCAAACTCAGATTTTAATGAACGGACCTATTAGTGTGGGAGATAAAGGTGCAATAACAGTTTGCAATATATATATATATAAATTCCATATTTGTGGGTTGCACAAAACCAGTATTTGATCATAATTTAATTTGCTGTTGCCTAATCCAATGCTCTGCTTCAATTGTGACAACACAATCTATTCTGTCCTAACAATACATGTTAAATAATATTTGTTCTATGTTCTATGTTTGTTTAGTACATAGTCAACTGTAATATTGTACAGAACCTGCCTCCAATCAGCTTTACCATCAGTGGGACCCAGTTTTCAATTCCACCATCTGGATACATCCTTCAGGTACAAATCCTCTGATTGTATTATTTATCTATGTAGACATACACACTCATTACTTACAAAATAATTTATTCATAATAGGTAAACACGATTTTACAGGCATTCATTTATTTTGTGGATATTTGTAATATAGAAAATCACCTCTACCTTTTCAGCTAAAGAATAGTAGTATACAATTCAATATACATTCTTTATGGGGCCCAGATATATATTCAACTATAGAACATTATAGATTGCAATTTGTTTGAAATATGTATATGTTAATATATTTTTGTCAGTGTGGATAGGCACAAAAGCATGTTTGATATTGTTCATTAACAAACTATACTTCTCTTGCAGATAAATGGATATTGTGTTGTTGGGTTTGAGTCAACTTACCTGCCTTCCCGTAATGGGCAGCCTTTGTGGATTCTGGGAGATGTCTTCCTCCGTCAATACTATTCCGTCTATGACTTTGGAAATAACCAAGTTGGATTTGCTGCCATGGCATAAATAATGCTAGAAATGATGACACACAAGAGCCCAGTGCTGAAGAGATTAAAAGGCATACAATGCAGAATGTATTAAAATTCAAGACTACTTATAATCTATAAATGAATATATGTTTCGAAAGCTAAGCAAATGGCCAAGGTTTTCAGCACAGTTCACCTTTTAAAAGGACTGTCAGCTTAAACATTGCTTATATCATGTTAACAAAATTGCAGACAAATGGATATAATAAGAGAAATAAAAGATTTAAAAGTGTATGTGGTGTCTTCTGCTTATGACAACACCTTTGGCTTGATATGCAACTAATTATTGGGATATGTGTCATTTGAACATCAAGCCACAAGGTGATGTCATACACAGGTGACACCACAGACACATTTAAAATATATTTTTCTCTTATTTTAAAACATGTTATTCTGCTAACACAATGTATAGATAATGTTTCATCATTTTTTATTTTCTACATTGTGTAAGCAATGCTTAGGCTGACAGAGTCACTTTAATGAATATGTCTCAATAATATACAATATGTCACAAAGATACAAAATGAGTCCAACACATGCCTATTATCTTAATATGCAGCATAACATATGCATAAAATTACAACTATGTAATACAAAATCATTGTGTAGAAAAACATACTGTCAAACTGAATTTCCAAAGATTGTATAATAAAAAATAATAAGATGTTATCTTGGTTCATATTAACTGTTTTTATGTATTTAATATATGTTATATTTTTTACATTATGTAAGCTACAGAAAAAGTGAATGAATAGTGCTTGATTAAATACTTAATTTGGGAGAAAAAGCAAGTCTTCCAGAGACGTCAAAATATGCAGTCAAATTTTTTTGTGTCACATAATATTTTTAGAGATAGTAAATATGTGGCTTTTGTGACACCTGCCAGATTTGTATAGTGCATATTGCATTCTCTCTCTGTCGTTCCTTAGTACTGATTACAAGTATATGCTGAAGTTGCAATTAGAGAAGGTCTAACAATCACAGAGGGCTGGTAACTTTTGGAGCATAAACAATTTAGTGGCCCATAATTTAACTTTATCAGCGCACCATTATCATCAAAGATATATACAGACAAGTAAGACAGATATGTTGACTGATAAAGTCGAAGATTGATAGACAGATCAGATAATTGGATAGAAAGGTATTTAGAAGTGAAAACCCCAGCCCATTGAGTTAGGTTAGAGAGCAGCCTGGGGGTAACGGCAAAATAAGCACTTTCCTAGAGCTCCTAAAAACAGGGTAAAAGACTTATTTAAAATGATTATGGTAATGGAGGACCTGTAGGCATCATTTCTCCAAAACAACATCCAGATTTTACTTAGAAAGACAATAGTTAAGGAACATCTCAATGTGATAATTCGGGTGCACTATCATATTACACTGTTTATGTCATCATCTGTGGCTTGATATGCAAATTACAACTTTTCTCATTAAAAACCATTACATTTGCATATCTAGTACAGACACATTTAAAATACAATTTTCACCAAGATAAGGCATTTGCTCACAGTTTTGTTAACACAATGTATAATTGTCAATCATTTTTTTTGTCTCTACATTCCCAGGAAAACAATGTTTAGTGGATTTAGTCCCTTTAAGGGGAAAATGTGAGGTCTCTCACAGAGTTCAATTGAAAATGCATCAACTAGTTTTCATTGATTAAAGGAATCTCGACATCCAATAGATGTGTTGGGCTCCTCATTATCGATTACCGCACAAATTGTAACTATATAAGCAAGATATACATGTACAGATAACTCCAATTTATGAATATTTTTAATTTACTTTTACTGACAGGTCGGATTGTGCATGGTGTAATTTTCTGGCTGTGAGAAATATAGTGATTTATAAACAATCCATTTAGGTAATAAATGATTAGCAGGTTTCATGATCCTTGTTCATCTTCCATCCATTTTGCCTGATGCTGACATCTGTCAGATGTCAAGTGACATCTGGTTAGAGTAGCATGGAACAGCAGGAATGGTTTTGCACAGACCTCTGACTGTCGCGCTCATCACACATGCAGGGAATTCTCGCTTCCCCTGCATCATGCTGCAAGGAGCCAGTGTGCGTCTCCAGATACAGCGGGTTCAGGCAGGTTTTATGTTGTAAGTGGAATTAGCAAAAAAGAAGATCTGAGATTTTCTCTGATCACTTCGGGGATCCGAAAAACGCTTAAATTCAGGCTACTCAGAGAACACAGAAGTGATCTCCAATTGCCATTTAAATCGGTCAATGTGGCTGATTTTTGTGCTGAAATGGCAGCCTCTGTCCTCGATTTAGCTCATTTTGTTGCCATTTTGGGAGGAAAAAGCCAAAGTCTACAGCTGAAATAGCCGAAGTCCTCCCAAAATGGCCACAAAATGGTCCAAAGTTTAATAAAATAAAAATCAATACAAATAATAATAAAAAATAACATAAAACATGAAAATAAAGTAAATTAACATGAAAAAGTATCATTTTTAAGTTAAAATGTACAAATCCATATGTTAATGTAAGGATACTATTATATTATTTTAAATTAATCTATTATAATTATATATGAAAATGTTTGTGCTAATCATATGTTAATTTTTTTCACACTTTTATATTCGATTCTCCAACTAAAATCTGGAATTGAAATGGCAGAAATACAGCGGCCCAAAATCGCCGGAAATATTCGATTCCGGGTGAGATTGGCCATAATAAGTAGCCACATTACAGAAAATTTCAAAATTTGGCTAGCAGCTCCAATTTGTTCTATATTGAGTGGACCCTTATAATATTAATAATAAATGGTCTTATACATCATATATTAAAAATAGACTACATAATGCTACAAAACATTTGTTATATTATAAACACATGGAAAATTTAAAGTCATTTTCATGAAATATAATAGAATTTACTCAATAAAGAGAGAATTGCAGGGACTTGAGATGGGAATTTCAAACTTAAATATGCACCTCATACACATGTGTTAATTGCACATTTCTTGTGTCATTTCTGTCTCTTTTTAATATGTCAGCCTGTCTCTCTCTCTAGTATACGAAATATAATCAAGAATCTGACGACGGCATAAATTCGCATCAGTGTCACTCACTGTTGTTGATTCGTCCAGCAAGAAAGTATACAAAAGTAAACAATTGAGTGACTCTGATGCCAAATTCATGCAGCGGTCTTGATTATTTTCGTATAGTTTTAGGGTTTGTATGCTAATCTGTTCAGAGTCATGTCTACTGGCGAGTTAGGTGACGTGGGGTAGAGGGGCAGGGCCTGTAGGACAGGTTGTAGCTAAAAGCCACATGTGTGTGGCTTGCTCACAGCTCCTATCCCACGTGATGTCCATTGTGCAGTGTGAACTTGTTTGTTAGTTGCCGTATGTCGGAAAGTAGTCCACAGCTGCTTAGAAAAAGAAGGTTTGTGCTTCATGTGCTGATGTGTTGATTGTACTACATGCGTCAAATAGAAAGTGCCAGGAAATTCTATATTGTATCATTGATCAACAATACTGGTGTACTAGAAACTTCCTATATGGACACTGGTGCCTCTTTTTTCCCCCTGAATTGCAGGGACATTATGTATATCTGGTAAAAAATGGAAATTCACTAAACCGGCACAACTGGCAAGGAGGAATAAAATATAAACATTAGAAATAACCAAAAATTATGACTTGATTGACTTTTTATTCTTCCAAAATCAGATTTATCATCAGATAATACGTGAATGGACCACACTGAAAACACATGTTCTAACCTTGGTTGCCCACTCCAAGGCATTCACCACCAAGCTAAAAATGAATTACCATGTTCCAGCCAATGGTAATTTCAAATAGTGGGTTATGTTACCAGTGAGAGTATCACAACATAATTTGTATCAGAGAAATAAAATGCATAAATTCCATATATGTACTGTTGTTGCAGCTATTGAACAGTGACAGTAAGTTTCAAGTTGTAAACTTGTTAGTATTTAGGAGATAATAACTACTATATACCCAAAATGCAAATGTTGGACATCGGTAAAAAGAAGTTATCTTCACTAAGATTTAGTGAAAAACTATCAGTTGTAATGTAACTGTCTTCAAAGACTCATGCTTAATTAGACCCTTTATTTCCCCAATTAAGTGAAAAATTGGTAATTTTTCCCTTAGAAAACGGCTAGTGATGTAACAATGGAATGCTATCCATGGTCAAAATTATGGCCAGTAAATTGGATACTCTCAAAAAGAGTAATAACATCATGCACATTAAATTAAATTTCACACATATATATAATCGTTTTTCTACACATAAAGGTAGTCTTTCAAACAGTGTTCCACCAGATGACAGCCAAATAAAACTGATAAAGGTTATTTTTATGTATATATATTTATTTTTTTATTTTTGGTATATATGTTTTTAATGCTGCATGATAAATAGATAAGACAGACTGCTTGCATCTGTCTTTAATCACCAATACAGAGGAACGAATCATTGACTTCAGCGGGGAGGAGGTGTGTCCAAACGATTACTACATAAGACGGACGTCAGGAGGAGGAGGATGTACACTTGATGAAGCCACACCTGGCGAAACACGTATGACACACCCCCTTCTCTCCGCAACTCTGGCATTCAGTCTCCAGCTGTGTCAGTGAATAGACGCCTAGAGACTTTGTCCCACAGACGCTTCTGGATATTCATCATTCCCACAGCCACTGGGTTCTCCTGCCTGGCTTCCTTGTGCAATATATAAACGTGTTTTGTGAGTCATTACCTGCACTCACATTATTTTAAAGTAAGCCTTTTTTTTTGCCTTATTAAAATATATTTCTATACTGTACTGTATACTGTATACTTCACTATGAGAGCCTTCTTCTTTTTTGCCATCATACATCTGAATTTGTGAGTCCTACCAATGTCATTTCATCTGCATATTAAGGAGGATCTATAAAGGCTGGTGTTCCCTACATGTATCCAGGGATCTCCCTTATTACCTGCATATAGAGCAGTGAATCTGCTTTAGTTTTGTAAGTACAACTCCCATCACTTCAATCCTTGTTGTTGCTGTTCAACCAGAGAGCACTATTTTGTTTCTGTTTCTATTTTTATGAATGCCTCTTGAGATCTGCAATCAAGTCTCTGCCTGAATATAAGTATAATATACAAAATATTTCAATTGCATTTTTTTTCCTTTTTGATTCACAGTTACTCCCTTGTCACCAGAGGCGTTGCTAGGTTTCCAAAATATCTGGGGCTATAGCCCATAAGACTTTTTTTTTTTAAATTTTAATGGAACCATACGGCACTTACTGAGTGAGTGTGTGTGCATGTCAGTGTGAGTGAGTGTGTGCATGTCATTGTGAGCGTGTGCATGTCAGTGTGAGTGAGTGTGCGTATGTCAGTGCGAATGTGTGTGCATGTCATTGTGAGTGTGTGCATGTCAGTGTGAGCGTGTGCATGTCAGTGTGAGTGTGTGCATGTCAGTGTGAGTGTGTGTCAATGTCAATGTGAGTGAGTGTGTGCATGTCAATGTGAGTGAGTGTGTGCATGTCAGTGTGAGTGAGTGTGTGCATGTCAGTGCGAGTGTGTGTGCATGTCAGTGCGAGTGTGTGTTCATGTCAGTGTGAGCGAGAGTGTGTGTATGTCAGTGTGAGTGTGTGCATGTCAGTGGGAGCAAGTGTGTTCATGTCAGTGGGAGCGAGAGTGTGTGTATGTCAGTGAGAGCGAGAGTGTGTGAGTGCCGATGAAAGTTGAATAAAGATCCGGCTGCAGCAGAAATGTCCCCCTCCACTACTGAGGTAAAGCAGAAGGGAAGGGGGACAATTTAAAATATTTATGGTCTCTTAAAAACAAAAAAAAACTGCTGACTGGCATGTAACTGGCTGTGTGTGTGTGTAAGTATGTAACTGGCTGTGTGTGCTTGTGTGTATATATGTAACTGGCTGTGTATATGTTGTGTGTGTATATGTATGTAACTGGCTGTGTAAGTGTTGTGTGTGTGTATGCATGTAACTGGCTGTGTAAGTGTTGTGTGTGTGTGTGTATGTATGTATGTATGTATGTAACTGGCTGTGTAAGTGTTGTGTGTGTGTATGTGTGTAACTGGCTGTGTAAGTGTTGTGTGTGTGTGTGTATGTATGTAACTTGCTGTGTAAGTGTTGTGTGTGTGTGTGTATGTATGTAACTTGCTGTGTAAGTGTTGTGTGTGTGTGTGTATGTATGTAACTGGCTGTGCATGTGTTTTGTGTGTGTGTGTGTGAATGTCTCTGTGTATGTATGCTTTCGTGATGTGCCATTGTCTGGCTCCTAATTTTTTTTTTGCTGGCTCCTAAAACTAAATTACATTTTTTGCTGTGTATGTGACGTGTGGGACACATTAACACCTTCGTGACAAAGGCCTGGCACTTCCTGCGGTGAATCAAGCGGTTTTCGCGATCAACCCCTTAACGACAGATGACGTGCCAGGCACGTCACTGCAAATCGTGGACTTGCCGACAGCTGACGTGCCTGGCACGTCATGCACTAAATGGAGTAAAGAAAGCGAGAGGCATTGTGCAACACCCCCCAAATGTGCAGGGGCGCGCTACGATCACTCCACGGAGTGATCGTAGCAGCCATTTAAAAATGGCTGCGCCCGCTGCACACATGTGCTTAGAAAGCGAACGATCGTTCGCTTTCTAAGCATCTCCGGTGTTGTTAAAGTGCCTCGCTAGCGAGGCACTTAACAACACCTCCAGGCTGCCCCAGAACCGATGGCGGTAGCTCTCCTGAGCGACCCCATCGGCTCAGTAGAAGGGAACGCTGCCTGTACAGGCAGCGCTTCCCTTCTAATGGCAAGAGCATCGGAAGTGAAAGTATTTTACTTCCGATGCTCTAGGGGGAGCCAATCGATGCCGGCACAGCAGATCTATGTGATCTGTGTGCAGGCATGTATGGTAAGTGCTCTGATGAGCACTTACCATACTGTCAAAGGCAATATTACTAAATATTGCCTTTGACAAGTATTGATCTGCCTCCCTCACCTTACTACTTTTAGTAAGGGAGAGAGACAGATCAGATCAAGTAAAAAAATAAAATAAAATAATTAAAAAAATATTTAATAAAATTTTAAACACCAAGGGCTTTTATAAAAGCCATTTAACCCCTTCCCTGCCATTGATCACTGTGTACGCAGTGATCATACACAGCAGCACATTTTTTGCTGTCTGTGCATTTTTTAGGGGTTATTTTTTTTTACTGTAATTCATTACAGTATAAAAAAAACCTCTTTTAAGAGAGATTAACCCCTTTCTTGCCGTAGATCACTGCCTAATCAGCGATCTGACGCAAATGCAGCAATCTTGCTGCAGAAGCATTTTTAATTTTTTTAAAACTTTTTTATTACACCCGTCACGTGTTAATTATACCCGCTAGGGGACTACGTTTAACGTAAAAAAAAATTTTTAAGCTGTCTGAGCGCATGTATAGCGATCAGTAACAGCTGATAAGTGACAATGGCGGGTTGGCGTTTGCTCAGATGAGAATCACCATTCGTCTGGTTAGATCAATATGTGTAAATATTTGATCTGACCCGTGTAGATCTGCCTCCCTCTCACTTGAGTTTTAGTGAGGGAGGGAGACAGAGCTGTATAATGTAAGTTTTTAATTATAATATATTTAATAGAATTGAGACCCAAAGGCTTTTATAAAAGCCGTTTCCAGTATTTAACCCCTTCCCTGCAATTGATCGCTGTGTACGCAGTGATCTTACACAGCAGCACATTTTTTGCTGTCTGTGCATTTTTTTAGGGGTTATTTTTTTTTACTTTGATTTATTACAGTATATCAAAGGCTCTTTTAAGAGCTATTAACCCCTTCCTTGCCGTATATCACTTCCTAAGCAGCACATATGGTCACTGCCTAAGCAGTGCATATGGTCACTGCCTAAGCAGCGCATATGGAGCAATCTAGTCGCCGAAGGATTTTTTTTTGCTATCAGCATTTTTTTTGTCAGACTCACTAGGGGATTACGTTTATTCCTTTTGAAGCTGTCTGAACGCGTGTATAGCGATCAGTAACAGCCGATCAGTGGCAAAGGTGGTTTGGTGATTTCTCAGATGAGCATCACCATTCGTCTGGTTCGTAAATATATTTCTGACCCATATGGATCTGCCTCCCTCTCCTCACTTGAGTTTTAGTGAGGGAAAGAGACAGATCTGTATAACATAATTTTTAAATTGTAATAAATTAAATAAAATGTTAATAAATTGTGAGTCCCAAGGGCTTTTATAAAAGCCATACCTTTTGTATAGTGTAGTGTATTAACCCCTTCCCTGCCACTGATCACTGCACAGCAGAACATTTTTTCTTGTCTGTGCATTTTTAGGGGTTAATTTTTTGTACAGTACTACAAAGGCTCTTATAAGAGCTATTAACCCCTTCCTTGCTCTACATGTTCAAATTCCAAGTTTGAAATTCAAAAAGCGCACCTCTTAAATGTAGCCTTTCAACCCCTAACAAAGCTGACAAAGCTATGCATGGGTGGTATCCCTGTGCTCGGGAGATGTTGCTGAACATATATTGTGGTATTGTTTGTCAGTGACACATACCGAAATATGTGAATTTGTGTCTAAAGTGTCAATGTATGTGGGAAAAAATACACAATAAAATGACTACCACAAATTTTGACAAAGGCTGGTGGTAGAATTGGTGCATGGAAATTGTTAAAATAACACCATTTAAAATAGCCTAGGGTGTCTACTTTTACAAAATATATACTTTTTGGGGTAAAATACACTGTCCTACTTAAAAAAAAGTCCCAAATGAAAGATGGGCTCAGGTTGACCACACGTCAATATTCCAAGTTGAAAATGCGCACCTTCACAATGTGGCCCTTTAGCAGAGGCGTCGCTAGGGGTGGGCTAAGGGGGCTGAAGCCCTGAATGTAATGAGCAAAGCCCCGAGTCTCTGCAGCTCCGTTATAGCTCCGCCCACTGACATCACACAGACAGTGTGTGAAAGCCCTACACTGATAGGAGGCTGAGTGATGTGTCAGCCAATCAGTGCAGGGCTTTTACACAGCATCATTACTGTGTGTGAAAGCCCTGCACTGATTGGCTGACACATCACTGAGCATCCTATCAGTGCAGGGCTTTTACACAGCATCATCACAGGGATGTGAAGGAAGCTCCACGTGGGACAATGAAGCAGCTCTGAAGATATCCTTACTGGCTGTCACCTTGTGGGAGATGCAGAGCAGGTCTATTCCCACTCAGGTAAGCTCTGGGTATGGTGGAGAGAGGGGAGGGTTGGGGTCACTTATTTACATCCACCTTTGTGCATTTAAGCTATATATTGTTGGTTTAAGATTCCTTATTACAGGACTGCCAAACAGCATAGGAATGATTCATGTTACATTTGTGTGTATATATATAACATAAATCCTTCCTATGCTGTTTGGCAGTCCTGTAATAAGGAACCTCAAACCAACATTATATAGCTTAAATACACAAAGGTGGATGTAAATCAGTGATTTATGCTATATATGCATAATGATTTATGCTATATATATATAATCATAAATCATTCCTATCCTGTTTGGCAGTCCTGTAATAAATAACGTCACACGTGTGTTATGTGTATGTGTGACATGTTTTATTACAGGACTGCCAAACAGCATAGGAAGGATTTATGTTTATATCAGGGCTTGACAAATTTTATTTAGTTTTAGGAGCCAGCAAAATTTTTTAGGAGCCAGTCAATGGCACATCAGAAAAGCATACATACACAGAGACATTCACATGCACACACCTCACAGACATCCAGTCAGTCACATACACAGCCAGTTACACACACACACACCAGTCAGCAAGTTTTTTTTTTTTAAATAAAATAAAAATTCCTTAATGTGTCCCACACGTCACATGCACAGCCAGTTAAATACATATTCACATACAACACATACACAGCCAGTTACATACATATTCACATACAACACATACACAGCCAGTTACATGCATACACACACAACACATACACAGCCAGTTACATACATACACAACACATACACAGCCAGTTACATACATACACACACAACACATACACAGCCAGTTACATACACACACAACACACACACAGACAGTTACAAAGATACACACACACACACAACACATACACAGCCAGTTACATACATATACACACACACAGCCAGTTACATACATACACACACAACACACTCACACTGACATACACACACTCTCGCTCACACTGACATACACACACTCTCTCTCACTCTGACATGCACACACTCTCGTTCACACTGACATACACACACTCTCGCTCACACTGACATACACACACTCTCGCTCACACTGACATACACACACTCTCGCTCACACTGACATACACACACTCTCGCTCACACTGACATACACACACTCTTGCTCACACTGTCATACACACACTCTTGCTCACACTGACATACACACACTCTTGCTCACACTGACATACACACACTTTTGCTCACACTGACATACACACACTCTTGCTCACACTGACATACACACACTCTCGCTCACACTGACATGCACACACTCTCGCTCACACTGACACACACTCGCTCACACTGACACACACTCTCGCTCACACTGACATGCACACACTCTCACACTGACATGCACACACTCTCACACTGACATGCACACACTCTCACTCACACTGACATGCACACACTCTCACTCACACTGACATGCACACACTGACACTGACATGCACATACTCACACTGACATGCTCACACTCACTCACACTGACATGCACACACTCTCACTCACACTGACATGCACACACTCACACTGACATGCACACACTCCCACTGACATGCACACACTCACACTGACATATACATACTCACACTGACATACACACACTCATTCCCACACTGTCAGTTTTTAACTTACCTGCTGCAGGCATCTCTTTGCTTTGAGCTCAGTGTGAAGGAGGTCTCAGCCAATCATGGGAGGCTTCGGAACTGATTGGCTGAGACCTCCTTCAATCAAGCTCCCCTGGACACAAGAAAAAAAAAGACTGCTGCATAGAGCAGCAAAGTGCCGCCCCTGCCAGGGTGCTGCCTGCGGCAGCTGCCCCATTGAAGGACCGGCCCTGTGAAGGCTCCTAAATTACAAAACTGGCATGAAGCTCAGAGCGGTGAACATATATTGGTAAGTGCCCATATGGTTCCATTTAAAAAATTAAAAAAGTCTTATGGGCTATAGCCCCAGATCTTTTGGAAACCTAATAACGCCTCTGCCCTTTAGCCCCCAAACAACCCAACAAACCTATGCATGGGTGGTATCCCTGTACTCAGGATATGTTGTTGAACACATATTGGGTTATTGTTTGGCAGTGACACATACCAAAATCTGTGAATTTATGTCTAAAATACAATATTTGTGAAAAAAAAACACACAAAAATTACTACCACAAACTTTGACAAAGGCTGGTGGTAGAATTAGTGCATGGAAAGTGTTAAAATACCACCATTTGAAATAGCGTAGGGTGTCTACTTTTAAAAAATATATGGGTTGATGGGGTAAAATACACTGGCTGGTTTCAAATATGTCCCAAATGGGACATGGGTGCAGGCGGTCTGCATGTCAAAATTTTAATTTGGAAAACCAAAAACTGCACCTACCAAATTTGGCCTTTTACTCCCCAAACAACCCAACAAACCTATGCATGGGTGGTATCCCTGTACTCAAGAGATGTTGCTGAACACTTATTGGGGTGTTATTTGGCAGTGACACATACCAAAATCTGTAAATTCATGTCTGAAGTACAAGGTTTGTGAAAAAAAAAAACACAAAAAAATTACTACCACAAAGTTTGACAAAGGCTGGTGGTAGAATTAGTGCATGGAAAGTGTAAAAATACCACCATTTGAGATAGCATAAGGTGTCTTCTTTTAAAAAATATATGGGTTGATGGGGGTAAAATACACTGGCTGGTTTCAAATATGTCCCAAATGGGACATGGGTGCAGGCGGTCTGCATGTCAAAATTTTAATTTGGAAAACCAAAAACTGCACCTACCAAATTTGGCCTTTTACCCCCCAAACAACCCAACAAACCTATGCATGGGTGGTATCCCTGTACTCAAGAGATGTTGCTGAACACTTATTAGGGTGTTATTTGGCAGTGACACATACCAAAACCTGTGAATTCATGTCTGAAGTACAAGGTTTGTGAAAAAAAAAACACAAAAAAATTACTACCACAAAGTTTGACAAAGGCTGGTGGTAGAATTAGTGCATGGAAAGTGTAAAAATACCACCATTTGAGATAGCCTAAGGTGTCTTCTTTAAAAAAATATATGGGTTTATGGGGTAAAATACACTAGCTGGCTTCAAATATGTCCCAAATGGGACATGGGTGCAGGCTGTCTGCATGTAAAAATTTCAAGTTGGAAAACAAAAAACTGCACCTCACAAATTTGGCATTTTAGCCCCCAAACAACCCAACAAACCTATGCATGGGTGGTATCCCTGTACTCAGGAGAAATAGTAGAATCTATTTAGCATGTTTTTTCGTTCGCTATTGTCGATGAGGAGAAGTTGTTTCAAATAAAAACAAAGAAATTTGTGTATTTTTTTTTTTTTACCATATTTTATTATTTTTTTTAATAATATGATAAGATATGATCAAAAAGATGGCATCCATAGAAAGCCCTTCTTGTCCCGATAAAAACAATATATAATATGTGTGGGTACAGCAAATGACAAAGAAGAAAATTACTGCTAAACACAAACAGCACAGAAATGTTAAAATAGCCATTGTCCAGAAAGGACAAAAATGTTTCAAAGGCTCTGTCCTTAAGGGGTTAACGGTGCTGGTCTATTGCCTCGATGTCGAGGCAATAGCCAGCACCGAAATTTCTGTTTTTGGGGCACCCACGATCGCCCCACGGAGCGATCGTTGGGAGCCATATTGACGGAGCATGCTGCTCCATCAATATGGCTAAGCCCTCTGCCGGTCTGAGCTTCGGAAGTGAAAGTAACTTCACTTCCGTTGCTCTGAATATGCTACTTGACTGCCCCTAGTGGTAGTTAAGTAGAATTGTAATGGAAAATATTTAAAATACATATTTAATTAATTAAAAACAGGTTATATAGATAGATTAGCCTATAGGGTTAAAATTAAATAATTGTTAGCATAAGGAATAGGGTTAAAATTAAATTAAAATTAAAAAATATTAAGGGATATAATAAGGATTAGAGTTGGGGTTAAATTTAGTGTTAATTTTGGGTTCGGGTTGGGGTCAAAAGGTCAATATAGGAAAAAAACAAAAAACACTATTTTTGTTTTTTGCCCCATAACTCGCAAAAAAATACCGAAAAATATGGAAACATGCATATTTTTGAACTCGGGACAACATTTAGAAACTATTTAGACGGGGTCTTTTTTAATGATTTTATTTGTGTAAATTATATTTTAGGTCAAAGTTAGAAAAAGTGTTTTTTTTTAAATTTTTCATCATATTTTATGATTTTTTTTTTGTAGCAAATTATAAGATATGATGAACATAATGGTATCTAATGAAAGCCCTTCTTATGACGATAAAAACAACATATTATTTGTGTGGGTACTGTATGTGAGAAAGAAAAAAATTACAGCTAAACACAAACACCCTAGAAATGTAAAAACAGCCATTGTCACCAAGGGAAAGTCAAGGTGAAAATGTCTTGTCACTAAGTTAAGGAATTCATTTTTTCTTTAAAAAAAAAAAAAAAACAACCAAACTTGCTGACTGGTGTGTGTGTGTGTAACTGACTGGATGTCTGTGAGGTGTGTGTATGTGACTTTCTGTGTATGTATGTGATTCTGTATGTGAGGTGTGTGTATGTGACTTTCTGTGTATGTATGTGATTCTGTATGTGAGGTGTGTGTATGTGAATGTCTCTGTGTATGTATGCTTTCGTGATGTGACATTGACCTGGCTCCTACTTTTTTTTGCTGGCTCCTAAAACTAAATTAAATCTTTCAAGCCCTGATATAAACATAAATCCTTCCTATGCTGCTTAGCAGTCCTGTAATAAAAAATGTCATACATACACATAACACACATATGTGTGACATTATTTATTACAGGACTGCTAAGGATAGGAATGATTTATGATATATATCAGGGCTTGACAAATTTAATTTAGTTTTAAGATCCAGCAAAAATGTTTAGGAGCCAGACAATGTCACATCACAAAAGCATACATACACAGAGACATTCACATACACAAACCTCACATACAGAATCACATACATACACAGAAAGTTACATACACACACCTCACAGACATCCAGTCAGTCAAAATATATATATACACATGTAACATAAATCATTCCTATGCTGTTTGGCAGTCCTGTAATAAGGAACCTCAACCCAACAATATATAGCTTAAATACACAAAGGTGGATGTAAATCAGTGACCCCAACCCTCCCCTCTCTCCACCATATCCAGAGCTTACCTGAGTGGGAATAGACCTGCTCTGCATCTCCCACAAGGTGACAGCCAGTAAGGATATCTTCAGAGCTGCTTCACTGTCCCACGTGGAGCTTCCCTCACATCCCTGGAGTCACACACAGTGACCATGCTGTGTAAAAGCCCTGCACTGATTGGCTGACACATTACTCAGCATCCTATCAGTGCATGGCATTCACACACAGTGATGATACTGTGTAAAAACCCTTCACTGATTGGCTGACACATCACCCAGCATCCTATCAGTGTAGGGCTTTCACACACTGTCTGTGTGATGCCAGGGGGTGAGCTATCATGGAGCTGCAGAGACTCGGGGCTTTGCTCAGCACATTCGGGGCTTCAGCCCCCTTAGCCCACCCCTAGCAACGCCTCTGCTTGTCACAGAATTTGATCTTCACACTTTCTCACATATTATTTTGTATTATTCTGAGTTTATTGCGCTCCTCTTCTTTCTTTTTTATCTTATGTTGTTTGTAGAAAATAGAGGTGATTTTCTACTGATTAGTGAGCTGCATACATAATTATAATCATTAGTACAAGTAGCGCCTAGCACTGTCACCTGTTCACTATCAGTTGTAATAGTAAACCATGTCCTGATTTACCACTCTTAAAAACAGTACATAAAGCTAAGACAGTATGTACCAGGGGCGTTGATAGGTCTCCAAAACACCTGGGGCTGGAGCCCGGGGCAAATTTGATAGAAGTGGAGTAAATGCTTAGGCAAGTATACAGATGAATATATGTGATGCCAATTAACAATAAGTATATTTGGGTATATATCAGCTTGCAACTAATCCCAGGCACCACAAAATTAGACCTGGCACCCGGGTATTATTGTCCCCACATGGTGCCCTTGCTGCCGAGATAATTTTTTGTTTTTGTATTAGCCAGTGCAGCACGATACGGTGGTATGTGCACCTACGTCCTGGTATGTCCTCATGCGCACCACACTATAGTTTCTGAATGACTAGAAACAGTGATGGTCTGTGCCTGTGTGAGAGGCACAGACCAGACTGGAATTGGGTATGGCAGCAAGAGGGGTGACATATTGATAGATGTACTTTTATCTTAAACAGCAAAAACAACTTGGGTGTAAGTGTGTGTGTGTGTATGTGTGACTGACTGTAGGTGTGTGCTTGACTGTGTGTGTATGTGACTGTCAGTTTGTGACTGACTATGTATGTGTGACTAGCTGTATGTGTGTCTGTCTGTCTGTGACTGACTTTATGTGTATGTGTGTCTGTATGTTACTGACTGTATGTGTGTGTCTGTATTTTACTGAATGTATTTGTATGTGTGTCTGTATGTTACTGACTATATGTGTGTGTCTGTATGTTACTGAATGTATGTCTGTGTTTCTGTATGTTACTGACTGTATGTGTGTGTCTCTCTGTGACTGACTGTATGTATGTATGTGTGTGTATGTGACATACTGTGTATTTGACCGTCTGTGATTGTGTGTGTATGTTGGTGACTGACTGTGTGTGTGACTCCATGTAAATGTTTGTGTGATTTTGTGTATGTGCCAGTTTCTGTCTCCTGGATTTTTTTGCTGGCTCCTAAAATTCAGTTAAATTTGTCAAGCCCTGGTGTTTAAATAATATGCCTATGATTAAGTGTGGTATCATGCGAAACTCATAAGGCGAATTCGCTATGATGCCAATGACCAGTAGCGTTATATGCAAGGCTTTATACCAATATACATATCTAAATGATTGTGGTATGTAATAAGGGGTCCAGCAGTTTCTATTTATGCCTCTGCCAGCTCTGGATGTTCCCAAGGGTTCAGTAACATTAGTACTATATTACATAAGCCTAATTCTTCTCTGAGATAAGTGGGTTTTAACTTTTTATTTGCCAAAATGCATAAACATTCTATATCATGCCAATGATCAGTAAATGCATACATTTTGTATATCATGCCAATGCGCATTGAATGCATAATTTTTGTATATTATGTCAATGAGAAGACATACACACAGGGGTCTATTCACTAAACGGCGAGTTTCTGATGAGTTGATGAATAGATGAATATTTGATCTCACAAATTTAGCTAAACAATATGCATGGTCAATTCTGGGGAGTTTTTCCCTGCACAATGTATAGTTAAAATGGTGAGATCGAATGTTCATCTCACCTCACCTTTTAGTGAATAGACTCCACAGTGTCTCACTCAGACACACACATATAGAGTCTCACACAGACACACACATATAGAGTCTCACACAGACAGACACATATAGTGTCTCACACAGACAGACACACTTTTTGTTATACTATAGTGTGTGTTATATATCTTTATTTGGATTTATTAGGTTATAAACAGGTCCTAAACATTACATTCTGTGTATGTGTAATTTATCAAATTGTTTAACAGATTATAGAATTTATCAGAATTATTTACAAAGCATATAATATCAGATATACAACTTAATATTAATAAAAGGGAAAAAACTCAAGTAAATAAAACATAGGTTTGTAATTACTTAGTTTACACACACAGACACACACAAGCACGCGGTCTCACTCAGAGAAATATAACAAGCACGCTGTCTCACACAGAGAAACATAACAAGCACTCTGTCTCACACAGAGAAACATAACAAGCACTCTGTCTCACACCGACACACATAACAAGCACGCTGTCTCACACGGACACACATAACAAGCACGCTGTCTCACATGGACACACATAACAAGTACGCTGTCTCACACGGACACACATAACAAGCATGCTGTCTCACACGGACACACATAACAAGCATGCTGTCTCACACGGAAACAAATAACAAGCATGTTGTCTCACACAGAGACACATAACAAGCACGCTGTCTCACACAGACACACACACAAGCACACTGTGTCACACAAATACACATGCTGTCTCTCGCGCGCACACAATGTCTCACACACGTCTCCAACAGACACACACACAAGCATGCTGTCTTGAAATTAAATATAGACAATTTCTAATGATTTAAATGTGCATAAAATAATTTAATTATTAATAAATTAATAAAAACATAATAAATAAAAATATACACAAAAATATGAAAAACACAATGACAAAAATATGTTCTCTGGCATAAATATAAAATGCATTACCAACAGAGCATCAAAATATATAGATACATAAAACATCAGAGATAAAGACCACTAAAATAGCTGAAAAAAATCCAAATTGGGAAAATACCTTAAAGTAACCGTATGGGCTCGCTGGGTCCGGTGCAGTCCGTTATAGCCTATAGGGGGTGAGGTGAGTTTTTTTGTGCCCGCTGGCTACAGAGCGCTTCTGGGAAAGACCTCCCCCTGCTTTTTTGTGCTGAGTGTCACTGGGCAGCTTGCACGGGGCGGAGTGGCAGTTAAATGCGCCCTTATCCAAAGTAACCCTTACACACAAACAGACGTCCTTACACAGACAAACACTCTTATACACACACAGACACTCTTATACACACACACAGAGATACCCTTACACACACACACAATACACTTACAGACACAGGTCCCCTTACACACACATATACCATTACACAGACAGAAACCCTTACACACAGACCCTTTCGTGCACAGACACACACACACAGATACCCTTACACACACACACACACTTACACACACAGAGATACCCTTACACACACACACACACACAGAGATACCCTTGCACACCTTTTATGCACAGACACACACACCCAGACACCCTTACACACACACCCAGACACCCTTACATACACACACACACAGACATATTTATTTTCTATCACTAGTCATGGTGCCTGAACCATCCCCCTCCCTGCTCCTTTACCTTTTCTTTGCAGGGAGGGGAATGATTCTGGCACACCGTCTGCCTCCAATTCCTGCAGCTGGTCCTAGTGTATCAGAGCGCGAGGGGGTGGAGCATGCACCCCTTCGCACTATTTTCAGCACTGTGTGCCCGATGGAGGCACGCCATGAAGGTACCTCTGCCCTACACGCAGCCAGAAACAAACAGGGCTGCGTGAGGGCTTAAACAGCGCGCCGGATATGAACTCATATCATATCCGGCGCACTACAATACAAGCAGGGGGAGATGCTTGGTGACACACAGGTGGTCCCAGGGGTCGCCCGGGCAACCAAAAGCGGCAGATCCCATGGCAATCACGACCCCTGCGACCTCTACAGTTACCCACTACTTTGCAAGAAAAAAAAAACAGGATTGGCGACTAGGGGATAAAGCTTGCTTTAGCCCCAGAGTCTCCATTCAGGGCTATGGGGATGATATTCAGGGCTTCAGCCCCAGTAGCCCCCCCCCCTAGCGACGCCACTGGTATGCACACAGCATTTTTCAACAGCTCATTAGAAGACTGTGGAATGGTTAAAGAGGAATTGTGGAAAGAGGAAAAAATTGTTCTACTGGCCTTGTTTTCTACTTCAGAAAAAAATTGTGTGCAGTAGAAATGTTTTTGATGATCTTAACCACTTACAGCTATGCTGAGACACAAAAAGACTAAAAACCATGTCCAATGTTTTTTTCAAATGAAAATGCTTAGCCGACAAAGAGTGGACATTAGACATGGGCATTCGTTTTCGGACGAATGCATTTTCGTCCGAAAATAGCATTTTCGTCCATTCATCCAAAAAACTAATAACAAAAATGCTAAACTAATGAAAGACGAAATGAACGAATGGTTAATAAAACGAAAATCATTTGTCCATTCGTGCTATTGGCATTCTATAAACCGAGATAGAGTCGGTTTATAGAATACCAATAGCATTACATACATTCCATAAACCGACATAATGAACGACTTTCGGTTTATGGAATGTATGTAATGCTATTGGTATTCTATAAACCGAAATAGAGTTGAAATAGGTCAATTCGTATGACCTATTTCGGTTTATAGTATGCCAATTGCATGAAATGATCTACAATTTGAATTTAGTATTCAAAAATACATTAAAAAAAGGGGAGAAGTTTAACCCCTTTGTGACGCATGGTGCTTGTGGCCCAAATGACGCAAGCACCAAAACGTCACGATTTGTTCCTGGACACTGATCACAAGGTGATCGGTAGCCAGGAACACTATGGCAGAGACCCGATCAGGTTCTTAATAGACCCTGTGGGTCCCTGCCAAAAAATCGCAAATTTCCCCTGTCAGAAGGGGGGGGGGGGAGGGAGAGGGGGAAAGTTGGTCAGAAAAGACCAATATTCAAAGAGTTTTTTGGCAGAGGAAAATCTGGCACTTGTCAGGAAAGGGTGCCAGAACTATAACTGGGTGTTAGGGGCAGCAGCCAAGAGAATCCGCAGGAGGAGTATCAACTGGCAGGAGGTCACGGACGCAGTAAATGAAGTTGGTGGGAATTCACGCTCCCAGGAGGTGGTGATTAAAAGGTAATTGCATTTAAAATAAATCTGCACTTTAGGCCTCATGTAAAATTTCACCACACACATAGCTCACACACACCTGTAGTGAATTACATAGAGGGACAGTCCTGTTTTGGGAGACCTGTCCCGCCGAGCTCCATCTCTGTCCTGCTTTTCAGGACAGAGGTAGAGCTCAGCGGGACTCAGGGCCACAATTTCACCTACTGTGCAATTACTCTAACATATAGCTACTAAGTGTCTGTGTATATATATATATATATATATATATGTATAAAGATAATACATGATATCAATATGTACATGGATTGATAAGATAGATATGTAGAGAGATAGATGTATGTATGTGTAAATAGGATTATATGTATGTACAGCTGATCATTGAAAGTAAACCAATTGCAATGTTCTCATGTCTTTCAGATACTATGATATCAAGAGGCAGGTGAAAAGGAAGCTTACCTGGGCAGCAGCTTCTGGTGGCGGCTCTCCAGAGTCGGCTGACCTTCTGAAATTTGAGGAGGAGCAATTGCAGGCCATGGGGACTGAATACATCATGGGGGTTGAGAGGCCGGAGCCAGAAACAGCTGGTCGTAAGTATTGAACATCCATTCATGTGTGATTTCATACTGATTGACACTGTTCTCTCTCACTTTACTCCTAGCATCTTCTGCTGTGCCCCCTCAACCCCCAGCAAGGGATGACGGGGCCCCATGCCCTGTAGCCACACAAGATCTGGCAGCTCCTCCTCCGATTACACCGGGTCAGGCGGCTCTGCAGGCCCTGGTGGATGCTCCCTCTTCACCTGCCTTCAGTAAGTCCAACATACACACATCATACACCAACAGGCTAGAAACATGTACAACAAACAGAGAACGAGGGAATTGCATGGACTATCCATATCTCATGTAATTCCTTCTGTCATGAATGAATCTTAATGCAAATGTTGATAGGGGCTATGTACAAAAAACTGTGCTGATGTGAGATGCACATTTCATCTTATCAGTTTAGCTATACATTGTGCAATGACAAACCTGGTGAGTTTGCTTAGCGGGGAAAACTCCCAATGTTTGTCCCTGCACAATTTTTAGATAAATTGGTGATATGAAATCACCTGCAACTCACCTGTTTTGTTAATAGCCTCAGATGTGATATGTATGTTCTGCAAACATCTGTATGCATGCACTAACAATTCATTCTTCTCCATCTCTAACAGTGGTATATTCATCACCACCTCAAGTGTATTTCCACCAGTTTCATGCTCCTGATGTGCAGGCACTGGGATTCACCAGCCAAGGTAGATACATTATACACATTTACACCACCAGTTAGATCATATTAATATTATTTGCTAGAATAAAAGACACTTTTTTTCTAGCTTCGTCTTATAATCAGACCTAAAATAGAGGTCAGACTATAAGACTAGGAGCCAGGTACCCCACAGAACTGCAATGGACCTGGATCCTCCACGCATGCAGCCGGAGGATGTCTGTGCACAGACATCATCAGATACTGTTTGACACTATCACTGTGACTTCAAAGACAGAACGCAGGCTACGATGACCTCGCGGCGTTCCATCTCAGAAGTCACAGCGGAAGTGAAGGGCAGCATCAGACAATGTCATTGCGTACCTAAAAGCTCACAGACATCCTCTGTCTGCCCCCACTAGACACCATTGAAATGTCGGGATGCACTAACATTCATGGGAGGCCCATTGACAAGTCTTGGAATGCATTTGTAAGTGTGGGGGACTGGTTGGCAAGTCTGGAGATGCATTTGCAAGTATGGGGGGCTGGTTGGCAAGTCTGGAGATGCATTTGCAAGTATGGGAGGTAGTTTGGCAAGTCTGAGGATGCATTTGAAAGTCAGGTGGACTGGTTGAATGCGTTTGCAAGGGAAGACTGGGAATGCATTGGCATTGAAAATTACATGTAATATTGATAGTACATGCAAGTTTATCCTCTAACTAGCAGCTGCTGTATTTCCAAGGAGGCACCCTTGTCTGGTTGGCAAGTGTCTCTCTCTGCTTGTTCAGAGAGAAACCCTCATTTTTAAATTTGATAGGCAGAGGAAACCTTAACCAGGTCCCTTCTGCTGATCCATTCAAAAATAATGGTCTAATGGGGTCTAATAATAATGGTCTAATAATGCAAAAAGGGTGCCTCGATAGAGGGTTGCAGCTCCATATTACTGCTTTAAAACCAGCTGAGCAGGCACAGCAGCGCAGTTCCCATGCTGCTTCTCACACTCTAACGTCAGAGCATTGGGAATCAGGTGACCTGCCTGCAATTACATAACATTCCGATGATGGTAAGTCCTGGATGTGTTATGTGGGTGATAGGGCATCTACTGGGGTGTGACCTGGGTGTGTAATGTGGGTGATAGGGAATGTACTGAGGTAAGTCCTGGATACACAATGTGGGTGATAGGGCATGTACTGAGGTAATTCCAGGATATGCAATGTGGGTGATGAGGTATGTCCTATGGTAAGTCATGGGTGTGAAATGTGGGAATGCATTGGCAATTCTGGGGGTGCATCTATAGATCTGAGGGGCAGATTGGCAAGTTTAGGAATGCATTTGCATCTATAATGTACTAAACTGCCCCTGGACACAAATTACCCTGCAGCAGAGCCAAGGGATAAGGAAGTAAAGTAGTAAGTACTACCAAGTAGGTCCACCACCAAAAAGAATAAAATTAAATTAATGATTTGGTAGTAGCTTTAACTGGCAGTGCTGGCGGAGGTAGCAGGCATTGCCACACCGCAAACAGACACAGCCAGAGGGGAGAAACTACCATTAACACTTTTGGGCTATCTCGGGTGGATAGGGGAAAGGAATGAAATGTTAAAGGGAAGTGAGTGGACAATTGACGGACCCACACACCTGTTTCAACCCCTGAGCAAAGCATCCAAACTCCTTCAGTCCCAGGCGAGGGGAGCGGACTTTCAGACTTCGAACACAATGCCCTAGCTTTAACTGGCAGCGCTGGTGGTGGTAGCAGGCGTTGCCACACCGCAAACAGAGACAGCCAGAGGGGAGAAACCTCTACTATTTGTTATTTAGGCAAAAGATTTTTGGGGATTAGAGGTGTAACCACGGAAAGAGAATTTTGTAGCTGCCACCACCAGCAGAACAGGAATGAAATGGTAACGCACAGTGATAGGGCAATTGATGACCCACACACCTGTTTTATCCCCAGAGCAAAGCATCCAAACACCTTCAGTCCCAGATGAGGGGAGCGGACTTTCAGAGTTCAAACACAATGCCCTAGCTTTAACTGGCAGCGCTGGTGGTGGTAGCAGGCGTTGCCACACCGCAAACAGACACAGCCAGAGGGGAGAAACCTCTATTATTTGTTTTTTGGGCAAAAGATTTTTGGGGATTAGAGGTGTAACCACGGAAAGAGAATTTTGTAGCTGCCACCACCAGTAGCAGAACAGGAATGAAATGGTGTACAGTGATAGGGAAATTGACGACCCACACACCTGTTTCATCCCCAGAGCAAAGCATCCAAACACCTTCAGTCCCAGTGGAAGTAGCAGTAACAGGTGCAACAGTTGGAGAAAGTGGAGAGGAAGGGGAAAAACGTGCACTACTAGCTGGTGAAAAGCATGCACTGCTACCTGAGGTATAATGAGTCTGACTCCCCCATACTATCTCATCCTCAGGCTCATAGTCAAGCTCTTTATTAGCTAAACTAAATGCAATTCCTGCAAGGTTGGGGGTAAGAATAATATACCCTGCAGGGAGAACAGATATTGCAGCTTCTTCTAACTCTAGAGGAGTAGCACTTGTTGTTGTTGTGTCACTCTCTAGAGTCTCTACCTCTGTTCTCTTTCTGGGTTGTTTTTTAGAGGTGGTGGTAGCAAGAGTGGCAGATGTTCCACTGCTAGTGGTTGAAGCAGCCATAACACTAGTGGTTGAAAGGGTGGTGGTCTTGGGAAGGGGATGTGAAAACAGCCTCCGTGCACAAGAAGGTTGCTTGGAAACACCCCTCAAATTACTGCTGCTGCTCAACATGCTCTGTTTGGCACCTAACATATCCCCTTCTGCAACAGAAAATGAAGAGAGGGTGCTTCTTGTGGTAGAAGAAAAAGGTGGGGGCATAACACACCTCTTCTTACTTAATATTTTACTACAAGTACTAATAGTCCTCTTTTTTGGTATACTAGGCATAGTGCTAGCTTTAAGACCTTCAGTTTTCCCTCTTCCATAGAAAAGCTTAGTCTGGCAGAAGTACTTCCCAGACTAAGCTGACTCAAAGGCTGTGTACTACGAACACTTCTAGTACTGGTGGTAACATAGTAACATAGTAATTTAGGTTGAAAAAAGACACAAGTCCATCAAGTTCAACCCTTCTGCCTATCATTACAGCTTTTGATCCAAAAGAAGGCAAAAACCCCATAGGAAGGTATTTCGAATTTTGCCTCCTGGGGGAAAAAATTCCTTCTTGACTCCAAGAGGCAATCAGATTTCTCCTTGGATCAATAAGCTCTTTTATTAATGCTTATTCTATTATTAATAGCCCTGTATTTTCTGCTTTCCTAAAAAAAAAACATCCAAACCATTTTTAAATGCATCTATTGTGGTTGATAGCACTACCTCTCTTGGCAGGGAGTTCCATAACTTTATTGTCCTAACCGTAAAGAATCCCTTCCTTTGCTGTCTATGAAATCTTAGCTCTTCCAGTCTGAGTGGATGACCTGTTGTTCTTTGTACCTTTCTGTTAATGAACAGGTCACTGGAGAGCTCTTTATATTGGCCCTGCACAAATTTATATAATGTTATCATATCCCCTCTGAGACGCCTTTTTTCTAACGTATATAAATGCAATTTTTTAAGTCTCTCTTCATAACTTAGATCCTCCAATCCCCTTATAAATTTTGTACCTCTCCTTTGCAATTTTCTAGTTCCTTAATATGCTTTTTAAGGACTGGTGCCCAGAACTGTACTGCATATTCAAGGTGAGGTCTTACCATAGATTTGTAAAGAGGCAAGATGAATCTATACCTTGTTTTATACATGCCAATATCTTATTGGCCCTTGCAGCTGCTGACTGGCATTTGGCACTGTTGCCAAGTTTGTTATCTACAATTATTCCTAAATCCTTTTCATTAGTAGTTTTTCCCAGGGAAAAAACATTTAAAGTAGATGTTGAACCTCATTTGCCACTTTACTGCCCAGTCCCCCACTCTGTCCAAATCTTCCTGCAAAGAAAAAACATCAAGATTAGTTTTTATTGCCTTACCTAATTTAGTGTCGTCCGCAAACACTAAACACATGGCTCTCAGCACAATGTGGCAGATCATTAATAAACAAATTAAAAAGAAGAGGGCCCAAAACAGACCCCTGAGGTACTCCGCTCAATACCCTTGTCCAATTTTAGGATTTTCCATTTATAACAACCCTTTGTGTTCTATTTTTTAGCCAATTTTCAATCCAAATACATATATTTGCCCCTAAACCTATTTCTCTCAATTTGTATAGAAACCTTTTGTGTGGAACTGTATCAAATGCTTTCGCAAAATCCAAATAGATCACATCAACTGCCACACCTAGATCTATATTTTTCCTGACTTCTTCATAGAATGTTATTAAGTTTGTTTGACAAGACCTGTCTTTCACAAAACCATGTTGACTTTTGCTAATTATATTCTGGTTCAAGATGTATTCTTGAGTGTATACCTTTAGCAATCCTTTAAATAGTTTCCCCACTACAGATGTCAAGCTCACTGGCCTATAATTACCTGGCAGAGATTTTGATCCCTTTTTAAATATTGGAATGACATCTGCCTTTCGCCAGTCTGTTGGCACTGTACCTGAACTGAAAGAATCCCTAAAGATCATAAATAGTGGTCTGGCCAGAATTATGCTTAACTCTCTAAGGACCCTTTGGTGTATACCATCTGGCCCTGGGGCCTTGTCTATCTTAACAGAGTTTAATTGCTTAAGCACTTTTTCCTGTGTCAGCCAATCCCATGTTTGCAGTTAATGTCCCATAACTTCCTGTAGCAGGGGCTCGTCCATCTGCTCTTCCTTAGTATAAACAGAAGAAAAAAAAGTATTTAAAATGTCTGCTTTCTCTCTGTCCTCACTTACCAAATTTCCCATTTGGGATAACAAGGGCCCAGCATTTTCCCTCTTTAGCTTTTTTCCATTTATATATTTATAAAACATTTTGGGGTTAGTTTTACTCTCCTTGGCAACCCTTTTATCATTTTCCAATTTAGCCATTTTAATTGCCTTTTTGCAGGCTTTGTTGGCCTCTTTGTACTCTATAAATGATGTACTGTGTTTTTATAATGTTTGAATGGCATTTTCTTGTTTTGTATCTCCTGTTTCACGTTACCTGTAAGCCACATTGGTTTTGATTTGTGTCTTTTGCATTTGTTTCCCAAAGGTATATATTGGGATGTGTACTTTTGTAATGTGTGTTTAAATGAATTCCACTTGTCTTCTGTGTTTAGTCCAGAAAACAATCGTTCCCAGTCTAAATGTTCAATCGATGCCTTTAGTCCATCAGAGTGAGCCCTTCTAAAATTAAGTGATTTGGTGGCATAGTTACCAATTTGCTTTTTTGCATTAATCTCAAATATTATGGTCACTATTCCCCAAGTGTTCTCTTAATTGGATGTTTGAGATAAGCTCCTCATTGTTTGTTATTACCAAATCCAGACAGGCATCCATTATAGTTGGGGTGTCTACTAATTGTGCCATAAAACTGTTATTAAGCAGGTTCAGAAACTTGCTGCCCCTAGCTGAACTAGTTGTGCCACACTTCCAATCTATATCTGGGTAATTAAAATCTCCCATGATTAGAACTTCATTCATATTTGCAGCCTTTTCAATTTGTAATAAAAGCTGATCTTCTCCATCAATGCTAATATTTGGTGGCTTGTAGCATATACCTACAAGTAATGTGCGATTCTTTTTAGTGTCTATCAGGGCCGTCTTTAACGCGGGGCAAACGGGGCAGCTGCCCTGGGCCCAGTTACTCCTGGGGGGCCCAAGGCAGCTGTCCCGTGGGCCCCTCAGCCCCTGCTTGCCGCGTTCACAGCGCATTGCGCTTGTGAACGTTTTTTCCGGCAAGCCGCATCCACTGGATGCAACGACCGAAAAAAAACAAAAAAAACTGACTCTGGATGTGACATAAAGTCACATCCGGTGACTGTTTCCCTCCTCCGTGCAGGAGGGAAGACTGCACGGAGGAGACATCCGGCCGGGGACACGGAACAGCAGCAATCGGTGAGTACTGGGGGGGGGGGGGCTGGGGGGCTGTGTTGGGGGAATACAGGCATCTGAATTGCACAATATTCCTGGGCTCTGACTGGCACAATGATAGTGGGGTCTGAGGGGCACAATATTACAGGCATCTGACTGGCACAATATTAGTGGGGTCTGAGGGGCACAATATTACAGGCATCTGACTGGCACAATATTACTGGGCTCTGAATGGCACAATATTACTGGCATCTGACTGGCACAATATTACTGGGCTCTGAGTAGCACAATATTCCTGGGCTCTGAGTGGCACAATATTCCTGGGCTCTGAATGTCACAATATTACTGGGCTCTGACTGGCACAATATTCCTGGGCTCTGAATGGCACAAAAATTATGGCATCTTAATGGTACAATAATACTGGTATCTTAATGGGCAAATTGGCTGGGGCATCTTAATAGTACAATATTACTGGTATCTGAATGGCACAATAATATTGGCATTTTAATGGGAAACATGTCTGTGGCATATTTATGGCAAAATAATACTGAATATTAATGGCAAAATAATATTGGCATATTGATGGGCACATTGACTGTGGCATATATAATGGACAAACGCTGTCATATTTTAACAGGCAAACTGTCTGTTGCATATGCAATGACAAAGTGACTGTGGCATGTTCTCTGGGGAAAAATAACATGTACTATGGGGAAAAATGTCAATGTGACTTTTTTCTGCATGGGCAGTTCAGTGGAACAAAGTTAAACTGTTATGTTCTGTGGGGCAAATTTACACTGTAGCATGCGAAATTGTGTGGGTTCAATATGAGTGCAAGCCATGTGCTGTGGGCAGTGCTGTATTTACCGCGAGGCATCCTAGGCATCCAGAGAAACCTCCGTGCTGCCTGTTCGGCTCCCCGTGCAGTGTGCCGACACGGAAGTGCCGACAGTCACGTGACGGGCGCGCTGACGTCATACGCGCGCCCGGTCACGTGACCTGTCGGCACAATCGCCGGGAAGCCGAACAGGCAGCATGGAGGGACCATGCTGCCTGTCTGGGAAAGGTAAGTGCTGATGGGAGACTGTGTGTGTGTGTGTGTGTGTGTGTGTGTGTGTGTGTGTGTGTGTGACTGAGTGTGATGGGAGTCAGAGTGTGTGACTGAGTGTGATGGGAGTCAGAGTGTGTGTGATGGGAGACAGTGTGTGTGATGGGAGACAGTGTGTGTGACTGAGTGTGATGGGAGTCAGAGTGTGTGACTGAGTGTGATGGGAGTCAGAGTGTGTGTGATGGGAGACAGTGTGTGTGACTGAGTGTGATGGGAGTCAGAGTGTGTGTGATGGGAGACAGTGTGTGTGACTGAGTGTGATGGGAGTCAGAGTGTGTGTGATGGGAGACAGTGTGTGTGACTGAGTGTGATGGGAGTCGGAGTGTGTGTGATGGGAGTAGGAGTGTGTGACTGAGTGTGATGGGAGTAGGAGTGTGTGACTGAGTGTGATGGGAGTGTGAGCTTGATGTGAGTCTGAATGATGGGGCATGTCTTAGGTGTGTAACATGGGTGTGCAGCTTGGGGAGGTGTGCCCAGATTTTGTCTGCCTAGGGCAGCACAAAATCAAGATACACCACTGGCTGTGGGTGCAATATAGGTGCATGACAAGTGCTGTGGCTACTCTATGGGGCTGTGTTAAGTCCTTTAGGTTCTTTTAGGTTCCTTTAGGTGTGTGTGTGTGTGTGTGTGACTGAGTGTGATGGGAGTCAGAGTGTGTGACTGAGTGTGATGGGAGTCAGAGTGTGTGTGATGGGAGACAGTGTGTGTGATGGGAGACAGTGTGTGTGACTGAGTGTGATGGGAGTCAGAGTGTGTGACTGAGTGTGATGGGAGTCAGAGTGTGTGTGATGGGAGACAGTGTGTGTGACTGAGTGTGATGGGAGTCAGAGTGTGTGTGATGGGAGACAGTGTGTGTGACTGAGTGTGATGGGAGTCGGAGTGTGTGTGATGGGAGTAGGAGTGTGTGACTGAGTGTGATGGGAGTAGGAGTGTGTGACTGAGTGTGATGGGAGTGTGAGCTTGATGTGAGTCTGAATGATGGGGCATGTCTTAGGTGTGTAACATGGGTGTGCAGCTTGGGGAGGTGTGCCCAGATTTTGTCTGCCTAGGGCAGCACAAAATCAAGATACACCACTGGCTGTGGGTGCAATATAGGTGCATGACAAGTGCTGTGGCTACTCTATGGGGCTGTGTTAAGTCCTTTAGGTTCAATGTGGGTGCTGAAAAGGGGAATAAAAACAAGAAATGCAACTCTTCAATAACATTTTTATTACATATGAAAATAGTTGAATATAATATTAAGAAGTCCATGTAAGTATAAATGCAACTAGTGAGAGAGTGAGATGTGCATAGATATTTATAAATATATATGAACATATGTAAGTGCTCTCTAATATCTGTGTATATTTTTGTCATTTGGGTAATGAGTAGTTGTAGTGCAGTGTTGCATAGTAAGATGGTATACATATTGCAGCCATATATACACATTTTGTATCCAAAAATACAGTTTATACACTGCAATTATACACGTAATATACACATTTTATTCAATGCAATAAAAATACTCACTGCAAGAAAAATCCAACTGTGTGTGTGCTTATTTTTATGTTTTTTTTTGTGTGTGTGGGGGGGGGGGGAGGTAACATTGCGATGGATGGAGTGATTGCATGCAGGTGAGGGGGCAGGGTCCAGGGGGCCCAAGCAAATGCTTGCCCAGGGTCCAATCACTATTAAAGACGGCCCTGATGTCTATGCTAATCTCCACCCACAGTGTCTCCACATCAGTTCCAGTTACATCATGCACACCTTCTTTAATACTGGGCTTTAATTTAGGATTTACATATAGACAAATCCATCCCCCTTTTCTATTTACTCTGTCCTTTCTAAAAAGTGAGTAGCCTTGTAAATTAACTGACCAGTCGTGGGTCTCATCCCACCACGTTTCTGTGATTCCGATTAAATCATACTGTTCAGCACTTACCAGTATCTCCAGCTCACCCATTTTGTTTGTCAAGCTTCTTACATTTGCTAAAAGACATTTAAGATTACTACCCATTTTCTGTTTAGTTGACAAACACTTAATGTGTGCAGGTTTAATTATATGGACCTCCCTTTGGTCTATGTTAACCCCACCACTGTTTTCCTCCTCCTCTCCCATAGCTAGACCCACCTTCCAATCTACCCTAGCTACCATTGCTTCATTTTGATCTTGACCCTCCCCCCCAGAGCTTAGTTTAAAAGCTCATCTAATCCTCTAGCCATCCTCGCCCCTAATATTGCAGCCCCCTCATCATTGAGGTGCAGCCCATCCCGTCCATAGAGTCTGTAGCCGACTGCAAAGCCTGCCCAGTGCTCCAAGAACCCAAATCCCTCTTGCTTGCACCACCTTCGCAACCACACATTAGTCTCCCTAAGCTCCCGCTGTCTCCCTGACGTAGCGCGTGGTACTGGTAATATTTCCGAGAATATTACCTTGGAGGTCCTTTCCTTTAGCTTCTTTCCTAGTTCCCTAAAATCATTTTTAAGGACCCCCCACTTACCATTAACTTTGTCATTAGTACCAATGTGTACTATGATCATGCCCAGCCCCTACCAACAGGGTAGGTCTGCCTACCCGTTCCACAACATGCCGAACCCGAGCACCCGGGAGACAACATACAGTTCGGCATTCGGGGTCCTGGCGACAGATTACCGTATCTACCTTCCTAATAATAGAATCCCCTACCACCACAACCTGTCTAGCCTTCCTAGCGTCCTGGCTCCCAACTGTGCTGGGGAGGCTACTCACCTGGCTGTTAGGAGAGTCCGCCTGCCCCAGAAATGCCTCCTCTGAGCTAATCCCCCGAGCATCCTCACACAAGCTGGCAAACATGTTGGGGTGATTTAGCTCAGAACAAGCCTCCCTAGCTCTCCGACCGCTACTGCCCCTAACCCAGCTCTCTGCCCTAGAAACCTCTTCTCCCCCATCATCACCCTCCTCTACACTGGCCCCAGCCAATGCCCGCTCCGTGAGCAGTAAACTCCCTCCATGTTGCTTATGTCCCTAAGTGTTGCCAGTTGCCTCTTTAGATCTAGTATGATATTCTCCAAAGCAGAAACCTGCTCACATCTGCAGCAGCGGTATGGACCCTGGGGAACTTGCTCCAAGACAGCATACATACTGCAAGACATGCACTTAGTGGCATTATCCAACATGCTCTCTAGTGTAAACCACAAAATTAAAAATAGAATAAAAAAAAGATTTATACTTTACTCTCCTTCTTTCCTTTTAACTCCTTCTTTGCTTCTAACTCCCACACTTAAGAAGCTTTTTCACTTTAGAAGCTGCTCACTTGAATTCGCCTGGCTCACTATTCTCCTGCTCCTTTCAGTTAAATGGCTTTCAAAGTAAACAGACTCACTTGAATTCGCCTGGCTCACTATTCGCCTGCTCCTTTCAGTTAACCCCTTCGTGACCAGACTGTTTTCGGAATGTTGTGCGTTAATGACCAGGGCTATTTTAAAACTTCTGATGTGTTTGCCTTTAGCTGTAATTTTCCCATCTCTTATTTACTGTACCCACACAAATTATATATTGTTTTTTTAGGACAAAAAGGGCTTTCTTTTGATGCCATTATTTTGATCATATCCTTTAATTTATTATAAAAAATATAATAAAATATGGTGAAAAAAAAACAAAACACTTTTCCTGAATTTTATTCGTAAAATCTTTTACTAATCTACAAGAGCTAATGAAAAAACCTGCTAAATAGATTCTAATATTGGTCCTGAGTTTAGAAATACCTAATGTTTACATGTTTTTTTTTATTTTTTTGCATGTTAAAATGTTAATAAATACAAGTAGAACATAGCTGTTTCAAAAACTTTTTTTTCAAAATTAGCGTTTGTGACATTATAACACTGATTTCTGTCATGAATCCCTGAATAACCCCCCCCATATGTACACATTTTTTTAAAGTAGACATCTGAGGGTATTTAATTTGGGGTATTTTGACTCTTTTCATGCAGTCATTTTACCACCAATTTATGCCAAAATTTGCAAAGATAAAACATTTTTGGTGATTTCTTTTGACACCAATTGTAATTCAGGTATGTATTTACTGAGAATTTACAGGGGTACTGCCAAACACCACCAATATGTGTTCAGCCATATCTCCCGAGTACATTGATACCACCCATGCATAGGTATGTTGGGTATTTTGGGGCTAAAAGGCCACATTTGGGAGGTACACATTTCAGTAATCCAGCTTGGAATTTTGACATACAGACAACCTGCACCCATGTCCTACTTCGGACATTTTTGAAGCCGCCCAATGCAATATACCCCATCAAACCATATATTTTTGAAAAGTAGACAACTCAGGGTATTTCAAATGGTGGTATTTTAACACTTTTCATGTACTAATTCTACCACCAGACATTGTCAAACTTTGGGGTAGAATTTTTTGTTGTGTGTGTTTTCCCACACATATTGTAGTTTACGCATGAATTCACAGAACCTGTTATGTGCTACTGTCAAAAAACACCTCAACATATGTTCAGTAACATCTCCTGAGTACAGTGATACCCCCCATGCATAGGTTTGTTAGGTTGTTTAGAGGCTAAAAGGCCACATTCGGGAGGTGTGGTTTTGAGCTTGAAATTTTGACATGCAGATTATGTGCACCCATGTCCTACTTCGGACATTTTTGAAGCCGCCCAATGCAATATACCCCATCAAACCAAAAAGTTTTGAAAAGTAGACAACCCAGGGTATTTCAAATGGTGGTATTTTAACACTTTCCATGGACTAATTCTACCAGCAGACATTGTCAAATTTTTTGTGTTTTTTCCACACACCTTGTACTTCAGGCATGAATTCACAGATCCTGTTATGTGTCACTAACAAAAAACACCTCAACGTGTGTTCAGTAACATCTCCTGAGTACATTGATACCCCCCATGCATAGGTTTGTTGGGTTGCTTGGGGGATAGATCATATTTGTGATAAAAATAATCAAAATGTTACAAATTTGGGAACAATTGTATATTTGCATTTTAAAATTGGGTTTCTGAGTGGTAGTTTTTAAAACATGTGCCAATACACAGGCCAGGTTCTGAAGGGCAATCGGGACAGTAAAAGGGAGTGTCTATTCTTTTTCTTTTACTTTAACACACACGGCAGCGTTTCTGGGGATTTGCATTTTTTTTCGTTGGTGGTATCTTAAATATAAAGTGTGAAACCCCAGTTCTTGACTCAGCTGTTGGGTTATCAAGTAATTCTGAAATCAGCTTCAGCTGAAATTCAAGAAACGGGTGTTTTTCAAGAGTCATCTTTTTCAAAATTAAAAATGCATAATGTGTTGCCACCTGCATAAGGTGGCAATAAGTTACATTGCCACCTTTTTGTACCAGGCAGTGGTCTTTCTTAAAATAAGATATGGCTCTATGAGTTGATCGGCCAAATCTACACCCCCCATGTGTCTGTTGTAGGCCCTAATACAAACAGGCTTGGACTCGGCTCTGCCTCGGACAGTGACAGTAGACACTGACTCGTCGTGTATGGTTGTAAGCATATTAACGTCTTTCCTGTCCTTTAAATTTTAATGCTAACATCTCAGCTTTGCGCAGAGCTTTGGACTCTCCTTTTTTTAGTTTGGCCTTTACCAGAGATGTTGGAAACTCTTTGCGATTACTTCGCACAGTGCCGCAGGCCACTGTCTCAAATAGGTACAACATCTGAAACAAGGGGACACTGGTATAAAAATTGTCAAGATAAAGGTGATAACCCTTATTGAACAGGGGGAGCATTAAATCCCACACAATTTTCCCACTTGTCCCCAGAATGTCAGGGCAGCCAGGGGGGTCCAGGTGACAATCCTTTCCCTCATAGATTCTAAAAGAGTAGGTATAACCACTCTGACTTTCACAAAGTTTATACAACTTTATCCCATATCGGGCACGCTTTGAGGGAAGGTATTGCTTAAATCGTAAGCGGCCTTTGTACTTCATAAGGGACTCATCCACTGAAATATGTTGTTTGGGGGTGTAGACCTCGGCAAAGTCTTTTGCAGATGGACTATGAAGGGGCGAATTTTATAAAGTCTGTCATAGTCGGGGTGATTCATAGTAGGACAGAGGCGGTTATCACTGAAGTGAAGAAAACGCAGCAGCAACTTTTTCTTGACATAGTTTTAGAATATATTGGGGTACATATAATAGGGTTAGTGCTCCAGTATGAGCGGACTGTTGGCTTTTTTATAATCCCCATGAGCATTGTAAGTGCCCAGAATTTTTTAATCTCTAGGACATCTGTGGTGTACCAATTATGTTCCCTAACTATACGCCTACGTGGATTTTCATGGATAAATTGGGTAGCATACAGATTTGTCTAGGAAACAATTTCCTCCCAAAGTGTATCCCCTAAAAATAAACTCATATGCTGTATATGGGAAAAATTAGTAACATCAACATGAATGCCTGCATTGGCACTAAAATGGGGGATGTTGGGCTTCTCAAACTGTGGAGGTACCCACTCTTCCACATTAGCGGTAGCACAGCTTCTTTTAGCCACCGGCTCACAAACAAGTGACACCTCACTAGAATCATCAGTAACCTGACCTGCATCAAAATCTGATGCTGTGTCCGTGGCATCAGAATCAGATGCCAAGAAGGCATATGCCTCCTCTAAATTAAACTTGCGCTGCATAACTCAGCAACACACCAGCTACCTATCTAACTAACCTAACGACAAAATTACTAACACACAATTTTTTCTTATAACTAACTTATCTATCTACATAACTAACTGACTTATGACCTACAGACTAAATTACCAAGTAATTACTAAAGGATCAACAGACAAAAGTAAAACAAATATTTTTTTTTTTTTTTATAACCTATAACTAGGGTTGCCACCCGGCCGGTAATTTACCGGCACAGCCGGTATTTGGGAGGTAGGAGCCGGTGCCGGTAAAACTGAAATACCGGTCATGTTAAGACCGGTATTTGTTTTGCAGGCACCAGGGAGAGGTGATCAGCAAGCAGGGCAGATAAATCCCGGGCACCAGGTCGCCATGAAATTAGACCTGGTGCCCGGTATTCATCCACATTGTCCCCTTGCTGCTTTTGTTTGTCAGGCACAAGGGGGAAGTCTGTGTGAGGAGCACAGACCGGAAGCTCCGCCCCCTTGTGCATCGCTCATCGGTGTGCCTCCTGGCATCCAGCAGGAGGGATGCTAGGAGTGCACAGAGACCAGGCAGCAGGAATGTCCCTCCTCCCCTGCAAGCAGGTAATATAGAAGGGAGGGGGGACACATCAAGAGAAGAGTCCGTTTTTTTTAATTTATTTATTTATTTAATTTTTACCTCTAAAAGCCTTACTGGTTTGTGTGTGTGTGTGTGAGAGAGAATGTCACTGAGTGTATGTATGTGCTAGTGTCACTGTGTGTATGTATGTGCTAGTGTCACTGTGTGTATGTATGTGCTAGTGTCACTGTGTGTATGTATGTGCTGCTGTCACTGAGTGTATGTATGTGCTAGTGTCACTGTGTGTATGTATGTGCTGCTGTCACTGAGTGTATGTATGTGCTGCTGTCACTGAGTGTATGTATGTGCTGCTGTCACTGAGTGTATGTATGTGCTGCTGTCACTGAGCGTATGTGCTAGTGTTACTGTGTGTATGCATGTGCTGCTGTCACTGTGTGCATGCATGTGCTGCTGTCACTATGTGTGTGTATGTGCTGCAGTCACTGAGTGTATGTGCTAGTGTTACTGTGTGTATGTATGTGCTGCTGTCACTGAGTGTATGTGCTAGTGTTTCTGTGTGTATGCATGTGCTGCTGTCACTGAGCGTATGTGCTGCTGTTACTGCGTGTTTGTATGTGCTGCTGTCACTGTGTGTATGCATGTGCTGCTGTCACTGTGTGTATGTGTGCGCTACTGTCACTGTGTGCATGTGCTACTGTCACTGCGTGTGGCTTTCACTGTGTGCATGTTGGGTCCCCGCCCCTTTGAGGCCCCGCCCACATCTATGGCAGGTATTTTTTTTAGGAAAAGGTGGCAACCCTACCTATAACTAAACTGACTAAAACTGACTAAAATTAATAAATTTATTTTTTGTTTAAAAAAAATTAACCCCTGAGGGTAAAAAAAATATATACATGCAGTGAAAATGCACTGCAGTAAAAGTATTTGGCAGGGAAGGGGTTAAAATAAATTTTATTAAGCTAAGAAATAAACTGGAACACTATGGAACATTGGGTGATACAATTTATCAATGATCTCTGTCTCTCTCCCTCACAAAACGCACCTTCATCGGTCGCGAAGGGGTTAAATGGCCTTCAAAGTAAACAGATTCACAGAGAAGGTTAACCCCTTGACGACAAAGGACGTGCCAGGCACGTCCTGGGAGAAACTCCCTTAACGACAAAGGACGTGCCTGGCACGTCCTGCATTGAATGAAGCGGTTTTCGCGATCAACGATCGCGAAAACCGCTTTAACAGTGCTGGTCTATTGCCTCGACATCGAGGCAATAGCCAGCACCGAAATTTCTATTTCGGGACCCCCACGATCGCCCCACGGAGCGATCGTGGGGAGCCATATTGACGGAGCATGCTGCTCCGTCAATATGGCTAAGTCCTCTGCCAGTCTGAGCTTCGGAAGTGAAAGTAACTTCACTTCCGTCGCTCTGAATATGCTACTTGACTAGTTTAGTAGCATTGCAATGGGAAATATTTAAAATAAATATTTAATTAATTAAAAACAGGTTATTTAGCTATATTAGCCTATAGGGTTAAAATTAAATATTTTTTAGCATAAGGGATAGGGTTAAAATTAAATTAAAGTTAAAAAATATTAAGGGATATAATAAGGATTAGAGTTGGGGTTAAATTTAGTGTTAGGGTTAAATTTTGGGTTCGGGTTGGGGTTAAAAGATCAATATAGGAAAAAACCAAAAAACACTATTTTTGGGTTTTGCCCCATAACTCGCAAAAAAAATACCGAAAAATATGGAAACATGCATATTTTTGAACTCGGGAGAACATTTAGAAACTATTTAGATGGGGTCTTTTTTAATGATTTTATTTGTGTAAATTATATTTTAGGTCAAAGTTAGAAAAAGTGTGTTTTTTTTAATTTTTCATCATATTTTATGGTTTTTTGTAGTAAATTATAAGATATGATGAACATAATGGTATCTAATGAAAGCCCTTCTTATGACGATAAAAACAACATATAATTTGTGTGGGTACTGTATGTCAGAAAAAAAAATTACAGCTAAACACAAACACCCTAGAAATGTCAAAACAGCCATTGTCACCAAGGGAAAGTCAAGGTGAAAATGTCTTGTCACTAAGGGGTTAATTAACTGATTGTAAACAGCCTTGCAAACCTTTTCCCTCCAAAACAGTTTTTTTTTTTCACCCAATCTTTAACAAAAATGCACACAAAATAAACAGTGCTCCCCTTGCAGTAAAAATAAAAATATACTTTCCTTCTTTGCTTCTAACTCCCACACTTAAGAAGCTTTTTCACTTTAGAAGCTGCTCACTTGAATTCGCCTGCTCTTTTCAGTTAAATGGCCTTCAAAGTAAACAGACTCACAGAGAATGGCCTTCAAAGTGGATGGAGCCTAAACTTTCCTAGTACCAAAGTACTTAGGAGGATCCATTAAGATGATTATTATTTGCTTTTTATACAGTGGTAATATTTTAGGAAATATGTAGTGTGTAAGAGTGTAATACAATGATATTTTACTTTATTAATAACAAAAGTAAAAGAAATACCCCCCCCAAAAAATTAACTATATACTTCAGAAAAAAAAGAGAGACTACACAGAGGCCGATTGGCTCACTTCAGTGCTTCCTGAAAAACTATACAAAACTGTACAATGTGCAGTCTGCCAACAAGTGCTCCCTGCACGCTTACTGCAAACAGAGACACAAGCTGTACTATTACAAAGTCACTTATATTTTGGAAATTTTAAGTTATGAACAAAATTATATGCTATTATTTTAATTTGGATAAGTTACTTTGGCTACTAAACAAATTCTAAATATATGTACTACAGCTACCTTGAAGCTTAGCTTAGTACAGTCACACAGTCACGTAAATAAATTAAAACCAATAAACAGCAAACAGTTAGTTTCACTGCTTGCTGTTAAAAAAACACAATAAATGAACAATTAAATCAACTGACAAAAAGAGCACAACAGTTCACTGCACTACAGATGCTATGCTCACAACAGTACAACAGTTAACTTCACTGTTTACTGAGGTAAAAAAAAATTACTTTTGAATTACAGTACAAACTAATTGAAGTATTAATTGTATTTCACGTTCCTGCAATAACCTTAACCAACCTAGCAGTCTACCCCTAGGACAGAAGACCTCAGGTCAACTCAACTAGATTATTATTATTAAATGTCTATATATTTTATATTAAATTATTTTTAAAAGCTGTAGCTGCAGGCAATACGACACACAGAAAAAGCACTGCAGGCAGGCACTGGCTGCCAGTCAGGCAGACAGGCACTGTTTGTGCCAAACTGCCAACTGACTCAATTAGCAGTAGTTGTACAGGTCACAGAATGCAAAAAAATGTTTAAAAAAATCAGTCTCTGGAAGTCTCTCTTATTTTCAAAATAGGTTGTTGTGAGAAATGGCAAGCTTAACAGGTCTCACAAAGAAATACAATGAAAAGCAATTTGGCTAGCACAGCAGTGCTTAACCTTCAAAGCTCAGACACGGAATGAGGAGAAAACGAATCCCTTGCACTTATAAACTGCTCTTCCTGTTTGTTTTTTAAAAGAAACTGGCAGCACACACCATTGGACTAGCCATCAGAATGATGTCACAGGAGTGAGCTGATTGGACAACTAAATCGACTTACTCCTATGTCTTTCCTCTCATGAAACGAATGCACAAATTAATGAAAATACAATAGGTCAATTCGTATGAATGGAAACTCTCTTTCGGTTTATAGAATACCAACAGCATTTACTACATACATTCCATAAACCGAAAGACGTTCATTATGTCGGTTTATGGAATGTATGTAATGCTATTGGCTTTCTATAAACCGAAAGAGAGTCCCCATTCCTACGAATTGACCTATTCCTACCACTTGACCCATCTGGCCAAGGAAGTAGTAGCAACTGGATGATGGGGATGCCGGAGGGCAAGGAATAATTCTGGACGAGAAGACACACGAAAATCCAATGTGCGTAATTCGTATTCACGTAAGCAACGAACCGGACACATAGCCTCCGGATCCGGTCTCCAGCTGAAAAAGCGTGGAAGATGGGTATTGAGCCTGGAGGCAAAAAGGTTGATCATTAATGGACCCCAAAGTTCCAGCAGGAATTTGAAAACCTCTTGGTGGAGCCGCCAATCACTGGGATCCGAAATGGCGAGAGTGCCAGTCTGCATCCACGTTGGCACTAGGCAGAAACTAGTACTGAGACGTTGTGCACTAGGCAGAAACTCCAAAACGTGGTCGTGAGATAGGGCCAACGATTTCGTTCCACCGAGATGATTTATGTAGCGAACCACTGAAACATTGTCCATGCGTAGACTAATGGAACAATTGTTGGATGTTTGAGTAAAACTCCTCACGACAAACTCTCCGGCCAAGAGCTCCAAACAATTTATGTGCAAACTCTTTTCCGAATGATTCCAACGACCTCCTGTGGATGAACTCCAGTACTGTGCACCCCAACCAGCCAGGCTGGCATCGGAATCGACAAATAAATCTGGAGCGGTGCCGAAAATGGCCCGTCCATTCCAAGCCTCCATGTGTGCAAGCCACCAGCCCAATTTCTTTCGTGCCTCTAGTGACACCGGGAGCATCTGATCGTATGTCAGTCTGTGTTGCAGGGCCCAAATCTTCAAATGTTGGAGGGCACGGTAATGTAATGGGCCGGGGAATATGGCCTGAATCGAGGCCGACAGAAGGCCGATGATGTGAGCTAAATGTCAAAATCTGATAGAAATCTGTGGAAACCGTAGGACTTTCCTGATTAAGCTTCCGAATAGACTTCACCTTCGAAGGAGGTAGGCACAACGAACCCTGAATGGAATCTATCAGAAACCGCAAGAACTCCAGAGTTTGGGATGGGATTAGAACTGACTTTTCCCAGTTGATGAGGAAACCTAGACCTTGCAACAGGTCTATAGTCCAGGAGAGGTGCAGACGTAGTTTATATGTCTTGAGGCATGATCAACAAGTCGTCTAAATAAATTATTAAACAGACCCCTCTCCTGCGCAGCGCACCGATCACTGGCTTTAGCAGCTTTGTAAAACACCACGGGGCTGATTACAGGCCGAATGGTAGGCAAGTGAATTGCCACCTCTGGTGATTCCAGGAGAACTGGAGAAAGCTTTGATGTTCTTTTGCCATGGGGACTGTAAGGTATGCATCCTGCATGTCCAACTTGACCATCCAGTCCACCAGCATTAAGAGATCTCTTAAGCAGTGAATGCCCTCAATCTTGAAGGGTTGGTATACTACAAAGGTGTTCAAGGGTCGTAGGTTGATGACAGGGCGAACCCCACCATCTTTTTTGGGAACTAAAAACAAATTGCTGTGGAACCCATGAGTGGGGTCTGTCACTGGATCAAAGGCCCCTTTCTGTAGGAGACTCTGCATCTCCTGAGATATGAGGGACCGATCTTGGTCTGAAAAATGTATTGCCTTTGGTGCCACTGACTGTGTTGGCAGACACATGAAATCTATCTGGTACCCAGCCACCGTCTGGAGGACCCAAGGGTCTGACGTCAGGTGATTCCACACATGGGTGAAAAACCGAAGTCTGCCACCTACTTTTGCATGGGAAGGAGGATGCATTAGTATTGGACTCACCATATGGTCGACGGTACTGGTAAGAGCCTCTATTCTGCCAAGGCCTGCTCTGGTGTGGGAAGAATGCCAGAGGAGTTGGCTTGGCGTCGAGGAATGATGGACGGGAATGTCCGGAACCTCTGTATCCTCGGCCTGGCAGACGCCCCGGAATCTGCTGGCCCCGCCAAAAACCTTAGGGATGAACACCCTCTTCATATTGGCCTGAGCCCTGTCCAGAGCCGTGAAAGTATGGACAAACGAGCCCAGATCTTTGACAAAATTGTCACTAAACAGCATGCCCTGTGCTTGAGGTCCTGGTTCTGAGGTCACCATATTAACCAGCTTAGGCTTGATTTTTAGTAGGATAGCCTTACGCCTCTCAGCAGCTATAGCCATATTGGCATTGCCTATCAGGCAGATCACCCTCTGTATCCAGCCCCTCAGGGTGAGTGGATCAACGGGAGTGCCATCAGATAAAGCCGTCTCCACCATCTCAAAAATTTTAGTGGATGGTCCCAACACATACAGCACTTTATCTTGGCATTTGCGCAGTGAAAAGTCCAGGCCTTTCTTGGCGTTCCAACCGGACTTCCCCATGAACTGTGCAATCTTAGGGTCAAGGTCTGGTGTGTCACACACCATATTTGGGACCGTAGGTCTAGGACATTCCGCTCTCAATTTATTGCGAGTAGCCTTGTCCAGGGGCTTACAGTCCGTTCCAAATAAAATAAAACAGCTGTCCGTCATAATAGACGGAGGTGTCGGGCAGCATGGAGGATGTCTGCACGTATCGTGCAGACATCCCCCAGCTGCCCGATTTACCCTGGTGGCTAGTGGGGCAGCAGAGGAAGTCTGCGCGATGAGCGCAGACCTCCCCTGCTGCCGCCCGGCACGCTCGCCGGGACTTCTGTGACGAAAGCGGAAGTACCCGGCTTCATCACAGAAGCCCCGGCGGTCGTGCCGGGCGGAAGCAGGGGAGTCTGCGATCATCGCGCAGACATCCTCTGCAGTCAGAGAGGGGGATCCAGGTCCCCTGCAGCTCTGCTTGTGACCTGGATCCATGTCTTATAATCTGACCTCAATTTGAGGTCAGATTATAAGCAAACCTTGATTATAAGACGAGGGGCAATTTTCAGAAAAAAAATTCTGAAAAAAACCTCGTCTTATAATCTAGCAAATACGGTAATAGGTATTAATAAATACAAGGATAGATAATAACTTAAAATCCTTTATTCGTGATTAAACTGTATAATAATCTTTTTTTTCTATGTTACAAGCATTTATGTACATTATGTTGTAAATCTTTTATTCAGGAAGTACTGCGCAAGTAGAAAAAACTGCTCACCTGTAAATTAACAACTAACCAATTGGGGAGAATTTGGGCGGTCATATTAGTGTTTTTAAGCAAGCTCGTTTAGTATGTGAATTAGTCTATGATTAAGCCTCACGGCGAAACGCGTGAGACTATGCTTAGTCCTGAATTGATGTTTTTTTACTACTTTGGAAATAAAACATTTTATGTTTTAATTGGAAGATAACTGCCTGAATTGCTTTATTTTACTTACACCAGAAGAGGTGCACCAGTGCTTCAAACTTTCTCTGGAAAAAAATGTATACACTTTTATTAATATTATTTTAATCACACTTTTGGGTTTACATATACACCACTAAAATTCTACTTTCTATGTTTCTGCTTGTTTGGTTTCAACAAAAGGATGTCCATAAGGTTCTATATCCGAATTTCCCAACCACCTAAAGCAAAATTTCAACTGCTCAATAGCATAGGTAAGGGATGAAATTCGAAAATTTTGACTCTTTCAACCGAATTCTCCAACCTTATACTTTTGAAGTGAGGCCATATTCGTCCATTGCTGCATTCATTTCACCATTCAATTCGTATGAATGAACATTTCACCTATGTTCATTCAATACATAGTATAAGGTTGGGGAATTCGGATGAAAGAGATGAATTTCAACAGCTCAATAGCAGAAGGTAGGGGATGAAATTCGAATGAAATTTGAATAAATTTTGAATGAAAGTAGAATGAAATTTGGATGAATGAGACTCTTTGAACCTAATTCTCCAACCTTATACTATTGCAGTTAGGTCAAATCTTTATTCTGTATGTCTGTCTGTATTTGTTAGTTTTGTATAATGGGTTACTAAGCATTTTGATAGGTATGGATGTGAATTTTTTAAACTTTAAAAATAAAACCGTGTAATACATATAAAAAAATATAGTTTAAATTTCATATCCATAATTATCAAAATACTTAGTAATACAATCTATGTTATATGTTAAATGATTATATACACTGACTTTGCCTCCAATTCACTCCCTGCACTTCACATACTGATTGGGAAGTACAGAGAGAGAATGGCAGCAAAAGGACAGTGAAAGGGAAAAACAAAACAAATGTCCTGTTTAAAAAAAAGTTAACCCTTCCCTTGCTGATCACAGTTGCTTTGTACTGTGATCAGTTTCCTTCCAAGTTTATGGCCCTTATTTAGTTTTTTTCTTATAATTTTTATTTTTTGCAATTTTGCTATATTACTAATATTATTTTCATGTATTCATTTAATTACAGTTAACTCCTGCTGTGCTGTGAATCTGACCAGAGCAAACTTTAAACTTCTCCCCTTTTTTTTATGTATTTTTGAATACAAAATTGTAGATCATTTATTTGTACATGGTATCCATCCAAAGAAAAATATAACATAAAACTTGTATGGGTGCGTTAAATGAGAGAGAGGAAGACTAAGTTTAGTCAACCTCATATCAAAATGGAAAAATCGCCTCTGGTCATTAGCCCTGGAAAATCCCTGGTTCTTTAAGGGTTAATGCATGCCGTAGGAGTATCCCTGACTGAATGGCGTAATATACCAGTAACATGCTCTAAGTGTTTTTGCTGGACAGTTCCGATTTTGGATGTTTGTCACGCTGTCCCGCCAAGCTCTACCTCTGTTCCGCTTTTCGGAAGAGAGGTAGAATTCGTCAAAACAGCAGAAATGAAAACTGCAACACCATGTTCTTGATCTGTTCTCTGGTGTCTGGGACACTGGAGACGGAATACTGTGCATGTGCAGTTCTGCCTGGTTGTGTGACAGTGCAACCGCGCATGCGTGGTGGCGCTGTCAATCTACCTCCCAGGGATACTGTCAAAGCATGCATGAACCATGTATCTTAAGGGGTCACTAAAGGGTATACTCCACGAGAGAAACAGTAGTGAATCGAGACCGGAATTTCAAACTTAAATACAAAGTAGCCTTAATAAAGGTTACTGGCCCTTTAAAGCCAACAAATAACTTGTGAAATTGTCAACTATTATATAAACCGCAGTTAAAAAAAAAAAAATTAATATGCAACCTATCAAATCTTTTTTATACACCTTTATTAATATTATTTTAATCACACTTTTGGGTTTACATCTACACCACTAAAATTTGACTTTCTATGTTTCTATCTGTTTGATTTCAACAAAATGATGTCCATAAGCTTCTATATCCGAATTTCCCAACCACTTAGAGCCAAATTTCAACTACTCAATAGCATAGGTAATATCAATATACTATTGAAGTGAGGGCATTTTCGTCCATTGCTCCATTCATTTCATCATTCAGTTCGTATGACTGAACATTTCAACTATGTTCATTCAATACATAGTATAAGGTTGGGGAATTCGGATTAAAGAGATGAATTTCAACAGCTCAATAGCATAAGGTAGGGGATGAAATTCAAATGAAATTCGTATTCATTAGACTTTTTGAACCGAATTCTCCAATAGGTGAATTATTTTCCATTCGTACGAATGAATATAACGAAACGAAAATAATGAACAAATTTCTTCTGAAACGAATGCAGCAATGGATGAAATTCGTTTTGGACAAAATAAATAACATTTATGAAAAGCATCCGAGAGAGGCACACCAAAGATGAATACACACACTAAAACACAGCTGAAAGCAACTTAAATGCCGGCGCTGTAGGAGATACAGAGGGTTGTGAATTGAACTTTAGAGACAGACTGTTCTACCGAAGTGGAGGAGAAATAATCAGACGACTTTTGCAGTCTACCCTGAATAGAATCGAGAGCAGCTAGGTTGAGGGAGGGGAGAGGAGAAAGGAGTAGAGAACACGCTGCACGCCTTCTTTTTTTGTGTGCGTAGAGCAAAGACCACATAAAGATGCGGCAGACAACAGATTAACTGTAAATCAGAAAGCATAAAGGATGATCGAGAAAACAGCACTGTGAGTAATTAGGAACAAAGTTATTGCTGTTCCACCACTTCTCTCATTCTAGCTATATATGGTATGCTGGTTTATAAAATACATGCTATTTCCCCTTTACTGTTGCTTCAAACAACCTACAAGGTAGAAACACTTATCTTCTAACATCTAGCAATTTATCGTATGAGGACTATTGTTGGGGGTTAACCCCTAAGGTTAAAGCATCAAGAACCAAAGCAATATTTCAATAAACAGTTGGGGGGGGGGGGGGGGAGGAAAAGGAAAGAAAAATTCAAAAGGGAAGAAAGTCATAAGGTATATGTAAATTATGGTAATATTGAGGGTTTCTGAAAATATTGGCTATTGTCCTCTATACCTGCTCCATTGACGATAGCTCTTTATTTCCTACTATCTATCCTAAAAAAGGAAAAATCAATTTCTATCGCATGATCATTGCCTAGAATTAACTGAAAGTTAATCATAGAAGCCCAGAACTCCACATAGAGAAGGGTACAACATTAAAATAACATCCAACTTGTACATAGCAAACACAAAAAGCAAGCAAAAAGTTGAAATTGACCCATCTGCTGAATTAAAGGGGTATAACCCCCTCCTGCCTAGTGGACGATAGTCAATAAATATCAAGTGGGGGCCTTTGACATCCACACAGGGAACTTTTGGCTTTGGGTCATATCAGCCTCTTTGGAATCTATTCCTCTCCCCTCCCCCTCGAAATCCACAAATCGAAATTTGTAACTTGACAGGACTAGAAAATAAAGTCTGGACAAGACATCATACTCAGATATGAAAATATCAATTAATACTCCATTGTAAACAGATTTCCAGAACCTTTTTCTCGGCTAAAATAAACATCAAGAAAAATGCTATATCCAAAATAAGGCTATATCCAAAAGAGACAAAGAAAAAGAGAGGAGGGAAAAACAGGAACAAGGGCTGTCATTTTTTTCTCCAAAAGCAGATAAAACCTCCAGGGAGTTGACACAAACAGAGAAGCCCATAATGGACAAGACAGAAAATAGAACTACAGGAGAACACATGGTCTCTCCAGAATCAATAGGAATAAAAAAAGATCTTCTAGAAATCACATAGAGAGTGAACATTAACGAAGAAAAGGTGACAAACCTGGAGACCTTACTGTTACAGCAGAAAAAAATGGAAGAAAAGAAACAGAAGAAAATTGATGACCTAAAAGGAAAAATCAACGACCTAGAGGACAGGTTAAGAAGAAATAATTTAAGAATCTGGAATATATCAGAAGACATAACACAGAAAAAGCTGAAGGATCTCCTTACAGAATTCTTTAAAAAACTTGGCAAACAAGTGGATGGAAATGAGAACTATATGGAGCGATATCACCACTTGGCCAAACCCAGGGGCCTCCCAACAGAGACAAGAATAGACAGGATGTTAATGACAACTTGAAAAAGCCTCATCTAAGAGGAGAAACGCGTTGTGTGCTACAGGAGACATGGGATGTGCAACACTGCACTCTTTTTCAAGGATTTTTACTGCTTTTACTGCTTTTATTGAAATTGAGGACTCTTCAGATTTTAACTGTAAGAATTCTATGTTTTATTTGAATTATATATTAAACAGTGTTCATTAACATCCTTGCCTTCCTTCTTCCTCATGTGTTGATATATTCTGTGGAGTCTTCATGGATGAAGTGACGGATCATCATTAACCCTTTCCCTGGGCTCCCTTATGCTGATATCCCTGAGCAAGTAGTTGTTCAGACGAATGTGAGTGGCCACTTGTCACCATTCATTCACTTTATTTCACTTTTTCTTTGATATATTACACTATTGTGTGTTTCATTCTTTTATTTTTCATATTCCCTTTGTACAACACTGCAAGATACATACTTGCTTTAAGGGTAAATATACAGTGTGTGTAGTGTTGGTTGAAGCGCACTGGTCACGTTTTTTCTTTGTATTGTCCTCTGCTGTATGTATGGTGAATTTTTCTCCGTTTCTATGGACTGACACATCCAAGACTGGGGAACTCAAAAGATTGTACCCCAACTTACAAGTAACTCCTGGCTCCCACGCCCTCAGCACAAGAGGAAGCCAAAGATGAATGCCCGTGCGGCTCAGCACCCTAGGCTCTAAAGAGAGTTGGAGCACTGAAATACAGAGGAAACGCGGACTTTGGGATGCCAAAGATACTACCAGTCTCCTATGGACAGTAAAATTGCTTAGCCACCTCAGCCTGTTTGATCAGAACGGGAGACGGAGAAGACATGTAGGCAACTGAAATTAGTCTTACTTGCACCCCATTGTTGGAATGGAAGTCTCATTACCTGGACATAGAGATGGACACCACAGAGGCTCCCACCCTGACACGGAACACGTCCAAGATTGTTCTTTTTACATTATAATACATGGAGCAGTGTTGTGTGTCAGGGGTACCTCACTCTTGAGGCTTTCACCTATCTGACCTGGAGGATGACTATGACCCAGGTTACACTCTCCAAAAACAAGACTACTGCCTAGTCCAGTTAGCCATGCGTGTCGCTCTGTCCTGTCCAGGCCTGCCCGTTTAGCCCTGGTAACCGAACCTTCTCGGAAATCTCCCATGTCTTCCAATGTTTGGTCGCCCCATTCGGTTCTATACCCTATCTAGTAGCCTGCTGAGCGGCCCGCTGCGAGGACCTTGTGGTTCCCTAGAGACACTGCTAAGATGCCCCGACCCCCCAGCCTGATGCAGTGTAAATTTCTGGGTGAGACGCGGGTCCTACCCATGCATCAAAGGCACCATGACGCCACGGGCTTTGAATATGTAGTGGCGCTTTGAATTCTGTTATCTCATTTACTGGTCGTGCTTGTTGCACAGTGTTTTTATGTTTTCGTTTTTATCCACAGAAACAGAGGTGCCCCCTGCATGTAGTGTACTGATCCATACCTGTATCTGGGGCCCTCATAAAGACTGACATGCCCAAATCCCAGGTCTCCAAAAAGATCGAGATACCGACTCCTATCCCAGATCTAACTATAATTTCTCTTAACGTAAGGGGCCTTAACTCCCCCTGCAAGCGCTCTAAGCTTCAACATGAGTTGGTGACGCAGAGAGCAAGTATTGCTCTTATACAAGAGACCCACTTTAAGCGTTATAAAGTTCCCAAGTTACCATTGTAAAAAATATAAACAAGCCTATTACTCACACTCCCCTTTTCAAAAAAACAAAGGGGTGGCAATTTACATTAACGATAATATACCATTCATACTTACAGATCAATGGTCAGATAGTGAGGACGATTTTCATAAAGGGGAGGATCGGATCAGTCCCAATTACATTTGCAAATGTATATGCTCCCAATGTCAAACAACATTTGTATATTTGTGATGTTCTTACTAAACTAGACTCTTTTGCAGAAGGTATGACCATCCTGGGAGGCGACTTTAACATGATTCTAGACACTCGCCTGGACTCCTCCCCTGGTTCCACCCATCTCAGAGACAAGCTCACACTCTAATGTGATTCAGCCTGCCAATAAAGATCACACTTTAATGTAATTCAGCACGCCAATAAAGGTCACACTCTAATGTAAATCAGCCCGCCGATAAAGCTCAGGACTGAATTAGATTGGAGTGTGAGCTTTATTAGCAGGCTGAATTACATTAGAGTGTGAGCTTTATTGGCAGGCTGAATTACATTAGAATGTGAGCTTTATTGGTGAACTGAATTACATTAGAGTGTGAGCTTTATTGGTGGACTGAATTACATTGGAGTGTGAGCTTTATCGGCGGACTGAATTACATTGGAGTGTGAGCTTTATCGGCGGACTGATTTACATTAAAATGTGAGCTTTATCGGCAGACTGATTTACATTGGAGTGTGAGCTTTATTGGCAGAGTGAATTACATTAGAGTGTGAGCTTTATTGGCGAACTGAATTACATTAGAGTGTGAGTTTTATCGGCGGACTGATTTACATTGGAGTGTGAGCTTTATTGGCAGACTGATTTACATTAGAGTGTGAGCATTATCGGCGGACTGATTTACATTGGAGTGTGAGCTTTATTGGCAGACTGATTTACATTAGAGTGTGAGCTTTATTGGCAGACTGAATTACATTAGAGTGTGAGCTTTATTAGCAGAGTGAATTACATTAGAGTGTGAGCTTTATTGGCAGAATCAATTACATTAGAGTGTGAGCTTTATTGGCAGAGTGAATTACATTAGAGTGAGAGCTTTATTGGCGGGCTGATTTACATTAGAGTGTGAGCTGTATTGGCGGGCTGAATTATCGGATATTTCCGTCATGTTCGGTTTAGTGGCTTCGCATTAGCCTTCGGCTTACAAGTCCGACTCCAGCCTTCAGCTTTCGTATGAACGACTGAACTCTGGTTCTATTAACCGAACTGAAAAAGTATTATACGAACATTCTTCATATGAAAGCTGAAGGCTGGAGTCGGACTTGTAAGCCTAAGGCTAATGCGAAGCCACTAAACCGAACATGCCGGAAATATCCGAACATCTTCCGTATGTAAAACCAAAGCTCCACACGAAGGCTAACACGAAGCCCTTAATTCGAATACGACGGAAATACCCGAACATTTCCTATATGAAAACCGAAGCTTCACACGAACAACGAAGACATACGAAGTAATCATGATTTCGCACCGGAAATGACGCAACGCTATTTTGAAAAAATCGTGCCAATAATGATTGAACCAATTATGCTATTCTGTCATGTATATAAACCAGCCTCATCTCCTATGAGTAATGCTGGATCCTGATGAAACCTAGTGAATAGGTGAAACGCGTTGATCAGCACTACTTATTGGAGATAGAGACTCTCCTAACCTGTTCTTGTTAATGTCAGGATGCTCTATTATAACATCTGGCCTTTGATCCTGATTTACTTTCTTCCTATATATTCTGTTAACATCTTATCTCACTGAAGTGTTTGTTTTAATTAACATATTTATTCAGCTAATGATAGGTGTGTTTGAAGTTCCTTTAAGATGCATTTCACTGGACATATGTAAATCCTACTGTATTGTGTGAAGAACACCCCTTTGTGACTATGTACTGAATTGGATATAAAATCTATGTCTCCTTTCATTAAACTCAGGAGTAGTATTCAGCCATACACTTGTGTGAATGAGTACTGCCCTCCAAGCTTGTATTTCTGCTGTGTCCATTCCTTGTCTCCATATCTGAGAGAAAACATTGCTGTCTGCTGAATTTAAACACCAACAATATGGTGTCAGAAGGAACGTTTTGTTTTATTTTTGTGTTCTTTGCCCTGTTTGGATTCTCTGAACTAATTTTTGGTGGTTGCAGAAAAGTAATGTTTTGTTGTTTTTGTTTTGCTTTTCTTTTTGTTTTACTGTCAGAAGTTGTTGGGTTCAAGTCCCATGTTATGTTGTTGGGTTCAAGTCCCATGTTATGTTGTTGGGTTCAAGTCCCATGTTATGTTGTTGGGTTCAAGTCCCATGTTATGTTGTTGGGTTCAAGTCCCATGTTAATTTTTCGGGTTCAATTCCCATGTTAAGTTTTCGGGTTCAAGTCCCATGTTAAGTTTTTCGGGTTAAAGTCCCATGTTAAGTTTTCGGGTTAAAGTCCCATGTTAAGTTGTTGGGTTAAAGTCCCATGTTAAGTTAATGGTTTAGAGTCCCATGTTAAGTTGTATATAGTGGGTATAACAGTCCCACTGAGTGACAAAATCTAGTCACTATATTGGATACACAGTTTGGACACAGTAGGATAAATTTTTAATTTTTTTTATTTTTATTATTATTTTTTTTCATTGCAGAGCTGCATGTATAGTTGTATTGTTTAAAATTGTGCATGTTCATATATAAAGTGTTAAATATTGTAAAGTGTTATCTGTGTGAAGTTGAAAATGGGCTCCAGTAATGGTAAAAAAATTCCCAACAAAATTCTGTAAAATTTAAATCTTCTAAATATGTCTCTAATAGTGCTACGTCACGGACTCCCCAAGTCAAGTCTCAGGGTCCTCGATAAGGCCAAACTCCATACCAGTTTGTTCAAGAAACTATTGGAGATTACTATGTTGAGCCATTCTGAACAAATTTAGTTGCATGGTCAGAGAATTGTGATACTATGAGTTGTAATCCATGGCCAAGAGAGGGTTCTTTTAGTGATTTTCATTTGCAAATGCTGAAAGGTATGTGTATTAAAGGTTTTAAAAAGTGGGGTTCTGACTGAGATCCAAAATTGGATAAGAAGTATATGCATAATGCAGCTACAGGATGGTTAAAGTGTGCTAATTTATGGGTTGTTCCTGATCAGGCTACAAAGTATGTTCAGGTCTCGGCAGCACTTCTCTCTCTTCTTTCCTTGCTGTAGATGTGAGCAGACATGGGTTAGGTTTTATCATGGTAAAGTGTGTGTAAGATCTGATTATTTTTACTTTTAAAAGGTTTAGTTGTCAGTATTGTTTAGAAGTTGTTGTTGTTGTTCTAGTTATTTAGATTGTGTGTTATTATTTGTATGTTGCTGTTGTTTTGTCTCTGAATAAATGTTTGTTAAAGTAGACAGACCAGAGTTTTTATGTGTAATAATGCATAATTCATACACCACATAATGGCGACCACGAAATAGGAGATTTCTACAACAAATGTTTGTGAGGTACAATAACTACCATATTGATGCACATTGTAAGAGCTAGGGGTTTTATTATATAGGATTCATTTTGCTGAAATATATTTATTTGATTTGTTGACTGGTTTGCCTCCATTTAATATATGTCTTGTGCATTGTGACAGTATATATTTTGTTGCAAATTGTAGCATTTATAGATTTAACTCTGTTTCTGTGAAGTTTTAAAGTTGTGTATATTAGGGGAAGATTGAATAGTTGCACTACATTGGTCATTTTAAAATTTTACTCTTAAAACAAATTATGATTATGTCTATCTTTTGTATGTGTGCAGGTTTTATCAAATGTGTGTAGGTTTAGTTAGCAATCTTTGTTTGTTGTTGTTTTTGCAACCATTTTTAACTGCCATGTGCTGTGAGCTCCAGTGATTGTCTCTCTCTTGTTGTAACTCACTAACTTGTTTCTTAGAACAAACAGTGTTTAAGTCATGCATGTGGCCAATTTTAAAGTTTGAGTGCACATCGTGGCAGACATCCTTTGTTTTTTGTTTTTTTTTTTAATAGTATGGCTTTACTGCATTCTAAATTTAAACAGCAAATGTTTAAATTTCTTTTAATCTTTTGTGTGTTTTTACCATTGCATTCTGGGTAGGAGCATTGTGTTTACAGGCTCAGGTATCTGGGCTAATAGTGTATGATTGCTATTGTTTAGCCAGGTTAACATTTCCATTTTCAGATTGAAGTATGTTTAATTGCAAAGGAAGAGTTTGTGTTTGGGGTACAATATTGAAGTAATGGTGGATTGTTATATGGCTGGGCCATGTGAAACTTTTCATTGTTCTGAAGTTAGTCAGGTATTTCCAGTTTCATTGATCTTCCTCTGAGACATTCTGCTTATTTGTGAACCCCCACTGCACTAAAACAAAGGCAGAAGGGTGATTGTTTGCTACCTGCAGGCATTTGTTTGTATTGAGACTGTGAGGTCAGTTTTTTTTCTCCTATCTTTGACAAAATTAATTTAATTAAGCTTTTCAAGTGCCTTGCTCTCTTTGGAACCATTTTTAATTAGCTAGTTTCATTATTAAAAGTTCTTTGTTTTCTTACTTAGGTCTATTTTGGTTAAATATTCAGTGGTCAGATGCAGTGGTTCAGGGTAAGGTCTATTTTAAAATGTAATTTCTAGGTGCTTCTAAGTACTTTTTCAGCAGAAGTACTAGAATACATCCAAAATGACTATTTATACTGATTCGAGATTTGCCTTTGGAGTAGTTCATGATTTTGGTGTCCATGATACAGATCACTCCATTGTCAGGGATGGTAATGATTTTGCAGATTTGGTGGCGAAAAGGGCGGCTGCCTCTTTTCTCTTATGGCCAGATTACAGTACTGTTTCTTGTGAGCAGGTCTTAGCTGCAGTGCATTTAGCCCCTCATAATGATGATATTGATATTCTTTCTATGCAGGCTGCAGCATCTTCCGATGACCTGGTTTACTGGAGTATACATTCTGTCACACCTGATGCAGCTTCTGGTATCCTCAAGGATCCAAACAGTCGCATAGCAATTCCTCAAGCTTCCTCTGTGTTACTCGTCCGACAGTTCCATGGCTATGGACATGTCGGCCGAAGAGGGGTATTGGCTATGCTAAAAGAACGATTTGTAATTAACAGGTTAGATCAGACAGTTACCAACATTTTATCCAGGTGCTTAATGTGTGCAAGAGTTAATACTACCAAACCACAGTTTGGTAAGCATGACCACCTTCCTCCAGCGGAAGGCCCAATGTTAAATTTACAAATTGACTTCATGCATATGCCAACGGCAAAAGGTGGACTCAAGTATTTACTTGTCATTGTAGACACATTCAGCAGTTACACAGCAGGTTTGTAAAATGTTTAGTATAGATTGGAAATTTCATATACCCTATCACCCTCAGTCATCAGGGCAAGTAGAAAGGATGAATAGAACAATCAAGGAGAAATTGACAAAAGGAGGCTTACACACAATTGACCAGTCAATTTGCCAGCAGTTTTAGCTGAGATCAGAATGACCCCTAGTTCAACTACGGGTTATTCACCGTTTGAAATTTTAATTGGGAGACCTTTTCCAACTTCATGGTGTAAGTCCAAAGGTGCTCCGATGGTGAGCAGAGACCTAAATGTTGTGTTAGATGACTATGTATTGAACCTTGTAGACAAATGGAATGGCATCTATGGTGATGTATCTCTATCTCTTCCTCATCCTGCAGGTACTACCACACATCCTTTTAGGCCTGGAGACCAAGTCTTGGTGAAGTCCCTCTTCAAATCCTGAACCTTTGATCCACCATACGGCCCTCCAACAACCGTTGTTGCCATAATCTGAAAAGCCGTTTTAACAGAGGAGGACCAGATATGGATTCATGCAAGAAGATTAAAAAGATGTCGCACATCAAGCCCTCCGGATATTCCAAAAAAAGACTGATCAACCTCAGACTATGATCCAGAATGAACAATAGTGCCTGGTGCACCCTAATTATTATTCTTTCCATGGGACACAATATATATCGTCTTCCATTTGATTTCCTCTATAGTCAAATGTTTACATACACGTTTACATACACCCTAAATTCGTCCAGGAGGGAGGGACGGTCTTTTTATAGCCATGGCTCCCCGGAGATTTTCTTCAGAGATAATAGTTCTGAAGTTTTTTTTCTTCCCTGAGTACTATAATAAGACAATTAATTATTTACTGATATGTTATTCTTTCAGAATAAAAGGTTGAAATGAAATGATATGGGTTAATTAAGTTGCACCCTTTTCCCTTATATCCTGTGTCACACCACACAGTGATTTAGTAATGTCAGGATGCTCTATTATAACATCTGGCCTTTGATCCTGATTTACTTTCTTCCTATATATCCTGTTAACATCTTATCTCACTGAAGTGTTTGTTTTAATTAACATATTTATTCAGCTAATGACAGGTGTGTTTGAAGTTCCTTTAAGATGCATTTCACTGGACATATGTAAATCCTACTGTATTGTGTGAAGAACACCCCTTTGTGACTATGTACTGAATTGGATATAAAATCTATGTCTCCTTTCATTAAACTCAGGAGTAGTATTCAGCCATACACTTGTGTGAATGAGTACTGCCCTCCAAGCTTGTATTTCTGCTGTGTCCATTCCTTGTCTCCATATCTGAGAGAAAACATTGCTGTCTGCTGAGTTTAAACCCCAACACACAGATACTCCTGATTTTAAGTGTAAGCTATTTAGTACACTTTGTTATTAAATCTATTGTCATCAATTGATTCTCTCTTTCTAATTCTTGGAGGTTGTGAGAACACCAACCTAGGAGAAAGAGTTCCTTATTCTTACATACAGTTTTGTTCATAATATGGACAATGTGTAAGTGTCGTATATTCTCTATTGTATTTTTACACAACTTATAAGAGTTTTATATTTGTCACTCACTCGCACTTTAGCACACTGTCACCTTTTTGTCTATTAATGTAATTCAGCCTGCCAATAAATCTCACACTCTAATGTAAATCAGTCCACCGATAAAGCCCACACTCTAATGTAAATCAACCCGCCAATGAAGCTCACACTCTAATGTAAATCAGTCCACCAATAAAGCTCACACTCTAATGTAAATCAATCCGCCGATAAAGCTCACACTCTAATGTAAATTAACCCGCAAATAAAGCTCACACTATAATGTAAATCAGTCCACCAATAAAGCTCACACTCCAATGTAAATCAGTCCACCAATAAAGCTCACACTCTAATGTACCGTATTTGCTCGATTATAAGACGAGGTTTTTTTCAGAGCAAATGCTCTGAAAAATCCCCCTCGTCTTATAATCGAGGTCTCTTATAATCTGACCTCAAATTGAGGTCAGATTATAAGACATGGATCCAGGTCCCCAGCAGAGCTGCAGGGGACCTGGATCCCCCTCTCTAGCAGCAGGGGAAGTCTGCGCAACGAGCGCAGACTCCCCTGCTTCCGCCCGGCACGACCGCCGGGGCTTCTGTGAAGAAGCCGGATACTTCCGCTTTCGTCACAGAAGTCCCGGCGAGCGTGCCGGGCGGCAGCAGGGGAGGTCTGCGCTCATCGCGCAGACATCCTCTGCTGCCCCACTAGGCACCAGGGAGAATCGGGCAGCTGGGGGATGTCTGCACGATACGTGCAGATATCCTCCATGCTGCCCGACACGGCAGACTATTATGACGGACAGCTGTCCGTCATAATAGACTGCCGTGTAGGGCAGCATGGAGGATATCTGCGAGTATCGTGCAGACGTCCCCCGGCTGCCCCCACTAGCCACCAGGGATCAAGGTAAGGGGGAGGGGGGGAGGGGGGCAGAGAGACAGGGGGAGGGAGGGAGGGGGACAGAGAGACAGGGGGGACAGAGAGACAGGGGGGAGGGAGGGGGTTAAGAGACAGAGACAAGGGGAGGGAAGGGGTTAAGAGACAGACAAGGGGAGGGAAGGGGTTAAGAGACAGAGACAAGGGGAGGGATGGGGTTAAGAGACAGACAAGGGGAGGGAAGGGGTTAAGAGACAGAGACAAGGGGAGGGAATGGGTTAAGAGACAGAGACAAGGGGAGTGAGGGGGTTAAGAGACAGGCAAGGGGAGGAGGGAGAGAGAGAAAAATGGGGGTAAGGGAAAGAGAAAGGCAGCATTGGCACATAAAAAGAAATAAAAACTAGAAATACATTTTTTGATATCATAATTTTTTATTAAAAAAGCAATTTACATGTGAATATATACAAGTTTAACTTTTTTCCTATAGGGTAGTCTTATATTCAGGCTTTTAGTTTTTTTCCTAAAGGAATATCCAAAGTTTGGGGGGTCGTCTTATAATCAGGGTCGTCTTATAATCGAGCAAATACGGTAATTAATTTAGCTTTTTCTTTTTAATTTTCGGAATAATATTATGTCAATTTGCATTTTTTGGCTGACTTGGTATCATGAGAATTGTAGTTCACAGCTAACACCTCTTATTATGTATGCTGTTACCCATTTTCTCATAATCCTCAGCCAGACAATTCTGGCTGAGCATTATGAGACATTTAGTCAACAGCCCATACAAAGTTAGCTGTGAACTACCATTCTCATGATCCTCAGCCAGCCAAAACACACCATAATGCTGGCTGTGCATCATGGAAAGGGTGGTCCACAACAACAAACATACAAACGAATGTTAGTCTCCCTTACCTTGTTAGGTGGAGAGGGGTCAGCTCTGGCTTCTCCCTGGCACTCTAGGATGTGGAGGGAGCTGCTGAACTCTTCTTGCCAGAGACCAGCTACCTCCATGCTGCCTTACTACTGCTCGCGGTTGAGGGGGCGGGGCCATGGGTTTAAGCTCCGCCCCTGCGTCTGATTGGCATCGGGAAGGGAAATTCTGTCAGAAGCAGGTCTCTGCTAGAAGAGACAGAGACCTGCCGAGGCACACATATAGCGTGGGGCTCCCTGTCACTCAGAGACCCCACGCTAAGATCCAGCTGCTCCCAGCATGAGCAACTGTGCTCTGCTTGCAATCATTCTGACAGCAGTGCCTGAGACTCGGGGATATGGAGCTGAGACTCGGGGCTTCAGCCCCAGTAGCCCCCCCCCCAGTGACGCCTCTGCATGGAGGGCTCTACACTTTTTTCTCCCACATTCATTCCCGGTAAACTCACATTGATCACATATATATTTCACATAGACATCTGCAGCAGGCTAAACACACCTCCATCGGCTCGATCACTTGGAGCGATCATGCACCAGTCACACTGACTATTTCCACCTCGACCCATAAAAAACAGCCCCGCCCATGGCGTCTCAATGAAACCCTCCATGCAGACCCAAATGTGGTCACTAAAGTAGAGCTAGCCCTATCTGAATATTTCAGGATAAAAAATACTGAAGACGTCTCGAAAGGGATCTTATGGGAAGCTCACAAGGCTTACATTAGGGGTTATCTAATTAGTCTCGGCTCTTTTGCCAAAAAGCAAAAATATGCTGCCATAAAACGATTAACTGACGAGCTTTACACCCTTGAGCAAGCCCACAAATGCTCTTCAGACAGAGCTATTTACCAAACACTCCCGGATAAGCGCTCACAACTAACAACTTTGTTAACTAACAATATCCATAAATCGATACTACTTACCCAAAACAAATTATACGAACACTCTAACAAACGCCAGCGGCCAGACTAGAAAAATAAAATAAGTCTAACAAAGAGAAAGAATGCAGGTCAAATATAGGGAAAAACATTATTAAATATTTTTATCACACATTAAGAGAAAAATTAAACGAAAGAGACACTAAAACATTTAATCACAATTTATGAAAAGTAGTAACATAGCACAAATCCACAATTTAAAAGGAAATATATCTTATTAATACAACCGCAATTTTTTTTTCTTTCCTTTTCTCTCTTTCGCAACTAAGGGCATAGTAGGGAAGATAACCATGCACAAAACCATTTTTAGGAGAGCCCCAAATAGATCACTAAACAGATCACCAGAGTGAATTTCAGGAGATAGGCATTTTTAGGGGAAATAGAAACTAAGAATAACCAAATATATATATTTTTTTCTTTGCCCTCTTCCCTCTCTTCATTACTTCACATGCTTTACTACCAGAGGCGTCACTAGGGTTGGTGTCACCCAGTGCGGAATCTCATGGTGTCACCCCCCCTGGATTTCTTCCAATACAATGCCAAACAGATTCCTTAGTAATGCCAGTTAGATGGCCTATTAACTATGCCACACACAGGAGCCTCATAACCAGAGGCGTAACTATAAACCACCAGGTCCCGGTGCAAAAATTGCCTCGGGGCCCCCCGACCCAACCATGCAACTCCACCCCAGAAATGCCACTTACATGCCTCCCAACTGTTCCGCTTTGTGCCTGGCCTTGTCTTATATCTAGGATAGCCTTATACCTATCCCATGCATGCTTAAACTTCTTCACTGTATTAACCTCTACCACTTCTGCTGGCAAACTATTCCATGTATCCACACCCTCTCAGTAAAAAAATACAAAGTTTCTGACCTCCACTGTTTTAACCTCTACCATTTCTGCTGGAAGACTATTCCATGCATCCACTACCCTCTCAGAAAGTAATATTTTCATTAGTCCCTGGCCTTCTCTTATATCAAGCATAGCCTTATGCTTATCCCATGCATGCCTAAACTCCTTCATATATTAACCTCTCATCCACCATCCTCTCAGTAAAGTAATATTACTTTTCTGGACACACAAAAAAACCATTAAAATATTTCCAGCCTTATCAAAAGCTTGAGGTGGACCCCAAATATATGTATATAACTAGCTGCCTGAATACTTATATGAACTTTTTAATATTATATTCAACTATTTTCTAATGTAATGAAAATGTTATTGAAAAATTGTTAATTTCTTATTTTTATTACCTTTCCCTGTACCCACATTGCACCTAAAGGTCTTAACACAGCACTATACAGTACCACAGGACTTGGCTTGTACTTAAATTGCACCCACATTTGGCATGCTGCAGTATAAATTTTCCTGCCAGAACATACCACACTGTCACTTTGTCCCACTGAACTGTCCCTGCAGAACATGCCACAGTGTCACTTTCCCCCATAGTACATGTTATTTTGCCCCACAGAACATGCCACAGTGTTCCTTTTACTCCATAGTACATGGTATTTTGCCCCACAGAACATGCCACAGTATCAATTTGGCCACAGCCAATTTGCCCATTATGCCACGATTAGCCACGATTGCCAATATGCCACAGCCAATTTTGCCCATTTGCCAGTGTTATTTTGCTCATTTGCCAGTTATTTGCCCATTTGCCAGTGTTATTTTGCTCATTTGCCAGTTATGTGCCCATTTGCCAGTTATTTGCCAGTTATGTGCACATTTGCCAGTGTTATTTGCCTATTTGCCAATTATTTGCCTGCTATGTGCCCATTTGTCAGTTGTGTGCCCATTTTCCAGTGTTATTTGCCCATTATTTGCCTGTTAATGTGCCCATGTGTTAGTTATGTGCCCATTTGCCAGTTATGTGCCCATTTGCCAGTTATTTGCCTGTTATGTGCCCATTTGCCAGCATTATTTGCCCATTTGCCAGTTGTGTGCCCATTTGCCAGTGTTATTTGCCCATTTGCCAATTATTTGCCTCTTATGTGCCCATTTGCCAGCATTATTTGCCCATTTGCCAGCATTATTTGCCCATTTTCCAGCGTTATGTGCCCATTTGCCAATTATTTGCCTCTTATGTGCCCATTTGCCAGCATTATTTGCCCATTTGCCAGCATTATTTGCCCATTTTCCAGCGTTATGTGCCCATTTGCCAGTTGTGCCCATTTACCAGTGATATGTGCCCATTTGCCAGTTGTGCCCATTTACCAGTGTTATGTGCCCATTTGCCAGTTGTGCCCATTTGCCAGTGTCTTGTGCCCAATTGCCAGTTGTGCCCATTTGACAGTGTGTTGTGCCCATTTGCCAGTTGTGCCATTTGCCAGTGTTATGTGCCCATTTGCCAGTTGTGCCCATTTGCCAGTTGTGCCCATTTGCCAGTGTTATCTGCCCTCAATATGCCAGGATTTAGCCATTCAATATGCCATTCCTTTGCCATTTAATATTACAGTATTTTGCCCCTCAATATGCCATTCTTTTCCCATTTTAATATGACAGGATTTTGCCACTCTATTGCCACTTAATATGCCAGGATATTGCCATTTAATATGGCAGGATATGGCCAATTAATATGCCAGGATATTGCCACTTAATATGCCAGGGTATTGCCACTTAATATGCCTGGATATAGCCAATTAATATGCCAGGATATAGCCAATTAATATGCCAGGATAATGCCAATTAATATGCCAGGATATTTCCACTTTATATGCCAGGGTATTGCCACTTTATATGCCAGGATATTGCCATTTAATATGCCAGGATAATGCCAATTAATATGCCAGGATATAGCCATTTAATATGCCAGGATATTGCCAATTAATATGCCAGGATAATACCACTTAATATGCCTGGATATAGCCAATTAATATGCCAGGATTCTGCCCCTCAATATGCCAGGAGTTTGCCCTCAATATGCCAAGATATTGCCATGTAATATGCCAGGATATAGCCCCTCAGTATGCCAGGATTTTGACCCTCAATATGCCAGGATATTGCCCCTCAGTATGCTCGTTAGGCCACCCTCCTCCCCCCTTCCCCAGCCAGTACTTACCTCGTTGCTGCCATCTCCCGGTGAAGGTCTGTGGCTGTGAGGGAAGCGTTGTGCGAATGGGCCCTGGGCAGCTGCCCCGTTTCCCCGCACATTATTATTATTTTTTTGTGCAGAGGTCGCAGGGCGGCGCCCAATAATTATGCCACACACAGAGGTGCCCCATAATTATGCCACACAAAAGAATCCCTTAATTATGCCACACATAAGGCCCAATAAATATGCCACATACAAGCGCCCCATAATTATGCCAGACATGGGACCGCCATTAATTATGCAACACACAAGAGCCCCACGAGGTGACAATTGTACAATTCTAAAACAATACATATCTATACATACAGACATATCTCTCTCTATAACAGCCTATTTGCCCAATTATATGCCAGTATCATTTTGTCATTAATAAGCCACAGCCAATTTGCCCATTAATCTGCCAGTATTATTGTGCCATTCAGATGCCAATACCATTGTGCCATTAAGATGCCAGTATTATTGTGCCATTCACATGCCAATACCATTGTGCCATTAAGATGCCAGTATTATTGTGCCATTCATATGCCAGTAACATTGTGCCATTCAGATACCAGTAATATTGTGCCATTCAAATACCAGTAATTTTGTGCCATTCAGAGCCCAGTAATTTTATGCCATTCAGAGCCCAGTGATATTATGCCAGTCAGATACCAGGAATATTGTGCCAGTCAGATACCAGGAATATTGTGCCACTCAGTGCCCAGGAATATTATGCCAGCCAGATGCCTGTAATATTGCGCCAGTCAGAGCCCAGTAATATTGTGCCAGTCAGATGCTTGTAATATTATGCCAGTCAGATACCAGTAATATTGTGCCACTCATACCAGGAATATTGTGCCAGTCAGAGCCCAGTAATATTGTGCCAGTCAGAGCCCAGTAATATTGTGCCACTCAGAGCCCAGTAATATTGTGCCACTCAGATGCCTGTAATATTGTGCCAGTCAGATACCAAGAATATTGTGCAATGCAGAGCGCAGTAATATTATGCCATTCAGATACCAGGAATATTGTGCCACTCAGAGCCCAGTAATATTATGACATGCAGAGCCCAGTAATATTGTGCCATTCAGATACCAGTAATATTGCGCCACTCAGAGCCCAGTAATATTGTGCCAGTCAGATACCAGTAATATTGTGCCATTCAGATACCAGTAATATTGTGCCACTCAGAGCCCAGTAATATTGTGCAAGTCAGATACCAGTAATATTGTGCCAGTCAGAGCCCAGTAATATTGTGCCAGTCAGATACCAGTAATATTGTGCCATTTAGATACCAGTAATATTGTGCCACTCAGAGCCCAGTAATATTTTGCCAGTCAGATCCCAGTAATATTGTGCCATTCAGATACCAGTAATATTGTGCCGTGCAGAGCCCAGTAATATTATGCCATTCAGAGCCTGGTAATGTTGTGCCAGTCAGATCCCAGGAATATTGTGCCATTCAGATACCAGTAATATTGTGCCACTCAGAGCCCAGTAATATTGTGCCAGTCAGATACCAGGAATATTGTGCCATTCAGATACCAGTAATATTGTGCCACTCAGAGCCCAGTAATATTATGCCATTCAGAGCCCAGTAATGTTGTGCCAGTCAGATACCAGAAATATTGTGCCATTCAGATACCAGTAATATTGTGCCACTCAGAGCCCGGTAATATTGTACCAGTCAGATACCAGTAATATTGTGCCATTCAGATACCAGTAATATTGTGCCATGCAGAGCCCAGTAATATTATGCCATTCAGAGCCCAGTAATATTGTGCCAATCAGATGCCTGTAATATTATGCCATTCAGATACCAGTAAAATTGTGCCACTCAGAGCCCAGTAATACTGTGCCACTCAGAGCCCAGTAATATTATGCCAGTCAGATACCCAGTAATATTGTGCCCTTCAGAGCCCAGTAATATTATGCCAGTCAGATACCCAGTAATATTGTGCCATTTAGAGCCCAGTAATATTATGCCACTCAGAGCCCAGTAATATTATGCCACTCAGAGCCCAGTAATATTGTGCCAGTCAGATACCCAGTAATAATGTGCCATTCAGAGCCCAGTAATATTATGCCACTCAGAGCCCAGTAATACTGTGCCACTCAGAGCCCAGTAATATTATGCCAGTCAGATACCCAGTAATATTGTGCCCTTCAGAGCCCAGTAATATTATGCCAGTCAGATACCCAGTAATATTGTGCCATTTAGAGCCCAGTAATATTATGTCACTCAGAGCCCAGTAATATTGTGCCATTTAGAGCCCAGTAATATTATGCCACTCAGAGCCCAGTAATATTGTGCCAGTCAGATACCAGGAATATTGTGTCATTTAGAGCCCAGTGATATTGTGCCAGTCAGATACGAGGAATATTGTGCCACTCAGATACCAGAAATATTGTGCCAGTCAGAGCCCAGTAATATTGTGCCAGTCAGATACTAGGAATATTGTGCCAGTCAGATACCAGTATTATTGTGCCAGATGCCCCAGCCAATTTGCCCATTCCTCCCTCCTCCGCCCATTCCCAGTATTTACCGCCTGGCTGCTCCTCCGTGTCGCCCGCCGGACATCTCCGTGCAGTGTTCCCTCCTGTAATGCTTAACTTTGCTGCGGGGGGATGCCGGCAGCATGTGTGTCACCCCCGCTGGAGGTGTCACCCGGTACGGTCCGCACCCCCTGCACCTCCCTCGGGACGCCACTGTTTACTACTCAATAACCAATACTCTGCATAGCAGAAAAAGTGAAATATGAGGTGTATACAGTTTTACTTTTTTGTTTTGTCTCTTGAAGTAAGCTTCTCCTCACAAGCTCCATCAGCTAAATAAAGCTTTAATTGGCGACCATGGTAGTTGGGGGGATGGGACTCTTCATTGCGGCTGCTTCCGCGCAGACACTTTACCGCCGACTCTGCAGCACAAGACAGATCGTCGCTGCAGATTTCATCGCGGGACATTTCATCGCTAAAGGTAAGTATTTTAACGATTTTAGTTTGGTTAGAATTAGGGTTTAGGGGGTTAGAATTAGGGTTTAGGGGGTTAATTTTAGTATTGGGGTTAATTTTAGTTTTAGTATTGGGGTTTATTGTTTAGTGTTAGTATTTAGTGTTAGGGGTTAATTTTAGTATTAGGGGTCGGGGGTTAGTATTAGGGTTAGTATTAGGGTTTAGGGGGTTGATTTTAGTATTAGGGGTCGGGGGTTAGTATTAGGGTTTAGGGGGTTAATTTTAGTATTAGGGGTCAGGGGTTAGTATTAGGGTTTAGGGGGTTAATTTTAGTATTAGGGGTCAGGGGTTAGTATTAGGGTTAGTATTAGGGTTTAGGGGGTTAATTTTAGTATTAGGGGTCGGGGGTTAAATATTAGGGTTAGTATTAGGGTTAGTATTAGGGTTTAGGGGGTTAATTTTAGTATTAGGGGTCAGGGGTTAGTATTAGGGTTTAGGGGGTTCATTTTAGTATTAGGGGTCAGGGGTTAGTATTAGGGTTTAGGGGGTTAATTTTAGTATAAGGGGTCGGGGGTTAAATATTAGGGTTAGTATTAGGGTTTAGGGGGTTAATTTTAGTATTAGGGGTCGGGGGTTAGTATTAGGGTTTAGGGGGTTAATTTTAGTATTGGGGTTAATTTTAGTGTTAGTATTGGGGTTTAGTGTTACTATTGGGGTTTGGGAATCATTTATTAGGGGGGGTATTTTCGTTTTAGTTTTAGATTTGTAAGAGCTGACAGTTCAGCACTGAACTGTCAGCTCTTACATAGCTGCAGCCGCGGTGAAACGGCCGCGTTATACTTCATTGCTGACAGTTCCGTGTTCTAACTGCCGCTCTGAACTGTCAGCGATGAAGATGCGGCGAACAAGTGTCCTAGACCCGATAGTTAGTCGTCTAAAACCCCATCTCGCCTTGGGGAGCGAGATAAGTGGTATACTTGGGTTTTCACCCAAAAAATATCAGTGGGTTTTTATGAATGAGGGAATTAATGTTGTATTTGTTGTCACTGTTGCCAAATTTTTTATGTAAGTGCAAAGTTCAGAGGGAGGGGCGCGCCCAAAAATCTTGTGTAGAAAATGATTAAAATTCTCTCACTAAATGTCCAGGGAAACAAAGCAGATAGAATTCTCACAAATAAGGTAAAAAGAAAACGAGCAGCCAATATAATCCACAAGATAAAAACAGAAGGGGATGATGAGTAGGAGGACGTTGAGAAAACGTCTCTCAAGGTTGGCGGGATCCCTAGAGCAAGGCTGACTGGCATCTTGCGGCTATCGGTGTGAGGTAACCTGGTACCTGTAATGTGACCCATGATCTGAGATAAGTCAGAGTGTCCTTCCCGGAGTTTGCTCTCTGCAAACCGTTGGATTGATTTTTCTTATGAGCGGCACACGGGAGCTGTAAATATCTCTCATTGAGCCAAAAGCATGTAAATTAAACAAAGAATCCCTGCCTATATGGAGATGCTATCACCAACTCAACTAATTTTGTGCGGAACAAACCTGAATTAGTCAGTGAGAAGTATAAAATGAACATGCGATACTGAAGAAGATCAGGAAAAATCAGACAGGACAGGTAAAAATATTTCACCTACTCTTTGTGTAAAGAGAAAATGATATTAAATCTCTTTGAGATTATGGAGATATTTTCTGTGTGTCATTGAGAATGATTGAGGTAGGCAAAAGGGCTTGCATACCTCTATTGCTAAAATTGCAAATCTTGCTGTAAGTGAACCGAAGTCCTCTAATAAGTATACGGTAACTGACAAAACAATATTAATCTTTCGGGCATTTGGGTTATATCTGTACGAGACTGTGAACCTTGTGGGAAGGCCAGAGACTTGCTGAACAGGGGAATTGCTGGCAAAGGTGAACTGCTCTCAGATGTTTCAAAGATAATACTGATCCTTAAATAATTACTAACAAAAAAGGAGGTGAAACAAAACAGAGTCAAAAAAAGCAGAAAAAGATAGGAGGCGAGGACAAGAGGGAGAAAAAGATACCAACTTTATTTTCACCCCAAATTCCCCCCAAAAAATGACTATTTGTTGTCACTGTTGCCAAATTTTTTATGTAAGTGCAAAGTTCAGAGGGAGGGGCGCGCCCCAAAAATCTTGTGTAGAAAATGATTAAAATTCTCTCAATAAATGTCCAGGGAAACAAAGCAGATAGAATAAGGTAAAAAGAAAACGAGCAGCCAATATCACCCACAAGATAAAACAGAAGGGGATGATGAGTAGGAGGACGTTGAGAAAACGGAGCGTCTGGGAAGGTTGGCGGGATCCCTAGAGCCAGTGGCGTCCCGAGGGGGGGGCGGGGCGGTGCGGACCGCACCGGGTGACACCTCCAGCGGGGGTGACACCGGTGCTGCCGGCACCCCCCGCACCGCGCTGCTTACCTTTTTTTTTTTTTCTGGCAGGGGAAAAAAAAATCACAACGACCGGATCTGATGATACGTCACATCCGGCGACTGTGTTTCCCTCCTCCGTGCAGGAGGGAAGACTGAACGGAGGAAGTGTCCGTCCGGGAACACAGAGCAGCAGCAATTCGGTAAGTGATGGGGAAGGGGGGGAGGAGGGTGGTTTAAAACGAGCACTTTAATGGCACAATATTCCTGGGCTCTGAGTGGCACACTATTACTGGGCTCTGACTGGCACAATATTCCTGGGCTCTGACTGGCACACTATTACTGGGTTCTGACTGGCACAATATTCCTGGGTTTTGAGTGGCACACTGTTACTGGGTTCTGACTGGCACACTATTACTGGGCTCTGACTGGCACACTATTACTGGGTTCTGACTGACACAATATTCCTGGTATCTGACTGGCACACTATTACTGGGTTCTGACTGGCACACTATTACTGGGCTCTGACTGGCACACTATTACTGGGTTCTGACTGGCACACTATTACTGGGCTCTGACTGGCACAATATTCCTGGTATCTGACTGGCACACTATTACTGGGCTCTGACTGGCACAATATTACTGGGCTCTGACTGGCACACTATTACTGGGTTCTGACTGGCACAATATTACTGGGCTCTGACTGGCACAATATTCCTGGTATCTGACTGGCACACTATTACTGGGCTCTGACTGGCAAAATATTCCTGGTATCTGACTGGCACACTATTACTGGGCTCTGACTGGCACACTATTACTGGGCTCTGACTGGCACATTATTACTGGGTTCTGACTGGCACACTATTACTGATTATATTGACTGGCACAATATTCCTGGTATCCAAATGGCACAATATTCCTGGGCTCTGACTGGCACAATATTCCTGGGCTCTGACTGGCACACTATTATTGGGCTCTGACTGGCACACTATTACTGGGCTCTGAGTGGCACAGTATTCCTGGGCTCTGACTGGCACAATATTACTGGACTCTGACTGGCACAATATTCCTGGTATTTGATTGGCACAGTATTCCTGGGCTCTGACTGGCACACTATTACTGGTATCTGAGTGGCACACTATTACTGGGTTCTGACTGGAATACTATTACTGGGCTCTGACTGGCAAAATATTCCTGGTATCTGAATGGCACAATATTCTTGGGCTCTGACTGGCACAATATTACTGGGCTCTGACTGGCACACTATTACTGGGCTTTGACTGGCACACTATTACTGGGCTCTGAATGGCACAATATTACTGGGCTCTGACTGGCACAATATTACTGGTATCTGACTGGCACAATATTACTGGGCTCTGACTGGCACTCTATTACTGGGCTCTGACTGCCACACTATGTTTCTATGTTTCTTTTACTGGTATCTGACTGGCACAATATTACTGGGCTCTGAATGGCACAATATTCCTGGTATCTGACTGGAACAATATTACTGGGCTCTGAGTGGCACAATATTACTGGTTTCTGAATGGCACAATATTACTGGTATCTGACTGGCACAATATTACTGGGCTCTGAGTGGCACAATATTCCTGGTATCTATAATTGTACAATTGTCACCTCGTGGGGCTCCTGTGTGTTGTATAATTAATGGCGGTCCCATGTTTGCATAATTATGGGGCGCTTGTGTGTGGCATATTCATCGAGCCCCATGTGTGGCATAATTAAGGGACTCTTTTTTGTGGCATAATTAAGGGACTCTTTTGTGTGGCATAATTATGGGGCACCTGTGTGTGTGTGTGGCAAAATTATGGGGCACCTGTGTGTGTGGCATAATTAATTGGCCAGAGGTGAGGCATAAATAGTGGGGCTCTGGTGTGGCATAATTTATAGGCCTCTGGTGTGGCATAATTTATGGGGCTCTGGTGTGGCATAATTTATGGGGCTCTGGTGTGGCATAATTTATGGTGCTCCTGTGTGTGGCATAAGTTATGGGGCTCCTGTGTGTGGCATAGTTAATAGGCCATCTAACTGGCATGACTAAGGAATCTGTTTGGCATTGTATTGGAGGAAATCCAGGGGGTGACACCATGAGTGTCCACACCAACCCTAGTGACGCCCCTGCCTAGAGCAAGGCTTACCGGCATCTTGCGGCTATCGGTGCGAGTTAACCTAGTACCAGTAATGTGATACAAAACACAGGAGGACTGCTCCCAGTTGCAGCTGAGGTGCTCCAGACGCCGGCAAGAAGTACCAGAACCAGGTAAGTATGCAAGTTAAAAATGGGGATTTATTGAATACCAAAATGTTAAAATATAATAGGAAACTGGGTACAAACAAGGGAAACCCGGTGAGAGAAAAACTATGAAAAGCCTACGCGTTTCGCGCCTATCCTGGCGCTTCGTCAAGGGCTTCATAATGTGACCCATGATCTGAGATAAGTCAGAGTGTCCTTCCCAGAGGAGATGCTCTCTGCAAACCGTTGGCACACAGGAGCTGTAAATATCTCTCTGCGAGCCAAAAGCCTGTAAATTAAACAAAGAATCCCTGCCTATATGGAGATGCTATCACCAAAACAACTAATTTTGTGCGGAACAAACCTGAAGTAGTCAGTGAGAAGTATAAAATGAACATGCGATACTGAAGAAGATCAGGAAAAATCAGACAGGACAGTTAAAAATATTTCACCTACTCTTTGTGTAAAGAGAAAATGATATTAAATCTCTCTGAGATTATGGAGATATTTTCTGTGTGTCATTGAGAATGATTGAGGTGGGCAAAAGGGCTTGCATACCTCTATTGCTAAAATTGCAAATCTTGCTGTAAGTGAACCAAAGTTCTCTAATAAGTATACCGTATTTGCTCGAATATCAGACGACCCTAATTATAAGACGACCCCCTAAACTTTGGATATTCCTTTAGGAAAAAATCTAAAAGCCTGAATATAAGACTACCCTATAGGAAAAAAGTTTAACTTGTATATATTAACATGTAAATTACTTTTTAATATTCAATAAAAATTATATTAAACAAATGCATTTCTTGTTTTTATTGTGCCAATGCTGCCTCTCTCTCCACCCACCTGCGTTGTCTCCCTCCCCCCAAACTTTTCTCTCTCTCCCCCCTTGTCTTTCTCTCCCCCTCCCTCCCCTTGTCTTTCTCTGCCCCCCTCATCTTTCTTTGCCCCCCTCCCCTTGTCTTTCTCTGCCCCCCCCCAGTCTTTCTCTGCCCCCCTTCCCCTTGTCTTTCTCTCTCCCCCCTCCCTCCCTTAGACTTTCTCTCCCCCTCCCTCCCTCCCTCCCTCCCTTAGTCTTTCTCTCCCCCCTCCCCTTGTCTTTCTCTCCCCCTCCCTCCTCCTCACCTTGTATCTCTCCCTGGTGGCTAGTGGGGGCAGCCGGGGGATGACATCCTCCATGGTGCCCGACACCTCCGTCCATTATGACGGACAGCCGGTCCGTCATAATAGACGGCAGTGTCAGGCAGCATGGAGGATGGCTGCCCGATTCTCCCTGGTGGCTAGTGGAGGCAGCGGAGGATGTCTGCACGATACGCGCAGACATCCTCCGCTGCTGCCCGGCACTTCCGCCAGGACTTTTATGATGAAGCCGGAAGGACCCGGCTTCATCAAAGAAGTCCCGGCGGTCGTGCCGGGCAGCACCAGGGGTGCTGGTTAGAGAGGGGGATCCAGGTCCCCTGCAGCTCTGCGGGGGACCTGGATCCCAGTCTTATAATCTGACCTCGATTTGAGGTCAGATTATAAAACGACCTTGAATGTAAGACGAGGGGTATTTTTCAGAGCATTTGCTCTGAAAAAAACCTCGTCTTATATTCGAGAAAATACGGTAATTGACAAAACAATACTAATCTTTCGGGCATTTGGGTTATATCTGTACGAGACTGTGAACCTTGGGGGAAGGCCAGAGACTTGCTGAACAGGGGAATTGCTGGTAAAGGTGAACTGCTCTCAGACGTTTCAAAGATAAAACTGATCCTTACATAATGGCTAACAAAAAAGGAGGTGAAACAAAACAGAGTCAAAAAAAGCAGAAAAAGATAGGAGGTGAGGACAAGAGGGAGAAAAAGATACCAACTTTATTTTCACCCCAAATTCTGAAAAAAAAATGACTCTTCATTTGCCATTGATTCCTCTGTATCACAGGTGTCTGATTCTGAAATTATAACAGCACAAAAGGATTGCTCACCCTCGAGGGAGGTGCAATATGTTACACAGGAAAAACTTCAACAATGTCTGGACATACAATTATTACGGATTAAAGCTGAATTGAAATCTTGCTTTCTGTACTTCAAGGAGGAATTAAGGTTTAATAGAGAATCAATTACAGAAAATGTACAAAGGATGGAGACCCTGGAGTTTGATCTAAAAATGCTTCAGATAAGATTAAGTCACTGGAAGACAAGATCGAGGAAATTAATATGAAGATAACAGATAATGAAGATCAGGCGAGGAGGAAAAATCTACGAATTAGGGGAATTCATGAGCATATTGACCAACATAAACTAGAGGATTACCTTATCAATTTGTTCAAAATAATGGGATTTGAAGAAAAGTCACCATATGGACCCATCACAAGAGCGCATAGAACTTATAAATCTAAAAGGGCCCCAGATACATCCACTAGAGAGGTATTTGTGAGGTTTATGACCTACCAATTTCACCAAAAAGTGATCCAGCAGTGAGAAATCCAGAGATTAAAGAGAAAGAACTAAGAGATTTCTCCCTTTTTAAAGATTTGTCGGTTAAGTCATTGCAGCGAAGGAAAGAATATAAATTCCTAACAGACTTCCTAAGGTGTGCTAATATAAAGTACGCATGGGGTTTCCCAGTCAGAGTATTCTTTACAAAGAGAAAGCCTTAAGAATCAGCTCTATAAAAGATGCCAAGGAATGGCTAGCAAAGATTGAGAAGTGATACAAAATGGGCTAATTTAAAGTAAAATAAAGAAAATGTTTTGAGATAAGGGATTGAGGCCTGACGGGCAGTTGAGGGGGGATAGGGAGGGAAGAAGATACAGTGTAGAGTAAAATATAGTAATATATATACGGATATAGCCTACTCTATAGCTAGAGACAGAGGCGTTATTAGGTTTCCAAAAGATCTGGGGCTATAGCCCATAAGACTTTTTTAATTTTTTAAATGGAACCATATGGGCACTTACCAATATATGTTCACCGCTCTGAGCTTCATGCCAGTTTTGTAATTTAGGAGCCTTCACAGGGCCGGTCCTTCAATGGGGCAGCTGCCGCAGGCAGCACCCTGGCAGGGGCGGCACTTTGCTGCTCTATGCAGCAGTCTTTTTTTTTCTTGTGTCCAGGGGAGCTTGATTGAAGGAGGTCTCAGCCAATCAGTTCCGAAGCCTCCCATGATTGGCTGAGACCTCCTTCACACTGAGCTCAAAGCAAAGAGATGCCTGCAGCAGGTAAGTTAAAAACTGACAGTGTGGGAATGAGTGTGTGTATGTCAGTGTGAGTATGTGTATGTCAGTGTGAGTGTGTGCATGTCAGTGGGAGTGTGTGCATGTCAGTGTGAGTGAGTGTGTGTGCATGTCAGTGTGAGTGAGAGTGTGTGCATGTCAGTGTGAGTGAGTGTGTGCATGTCAGTGTGAGTATGTGCATGTCAGTGTCAGTGTGTGCATGTCAGTGTGAGTGAGAGTGTGTGCATGTCAGTGTGAGTGAGAGTGTGTGCATGTCAGTGTGAGAGTGTGTGCATGTCAGTGTGAGAGTGTGTGCATGTCAGTGTGAGCGAGAGTGTGTGTCAGTGTGAGCGAGTGTGTGTCAGTGTGAGCGAGAGTGTGTGCATGTCAGTGTGAGCGAGAGTGTGTGTATGTCAGTGTGAGCAAGAGTGTGTGTATGTCAGTGTGAGCAAAAGTGTGTGTATGTCAGTGTGAGCAAGAGTGTGTGTATGTCAGTGTGAGCAAGAGTGTGTGTATGACAGTGTGAGCAAGAGTGTGTGTATGTCAGTGTGAGCGAGAGTGTGTGTATGTCAGTGTGAGCGAGAGTGTGTGTATGTCAGTGTGAGCGAGAGTGTGTGTATGTCAGTGTGAGCGAGAGTGTGTGTATGTCAGTGTGAACGAGAGTGTGTGCATGTCAGAGTGAGAGAGAGTGTGTGTATGTCAGTGTGAGCGAGAGTGTGTGTATGTCAGTGTGAGTGTGTTGTGTGTGTATGTATGTAACTGGCTGTGTGTGTGTATATGTATGTAACTGGCTGTGTATGTGTTGTGTGTGTGTGTGTATCTTTGTAACTGTCTGTGTGTGTGTTGTGTGTGTATGTAACTGGCTGTGTATGTGTTGTGTGTGTATGTATGTAACTGGCTGTGTATGTGTTGTGTATGTATGTAACTGGCTGTGTATGTGTTGTGTGTGTATGCATGTAACTGGCTGTGTATGTGTTGTATGTGAATATGTATGTAACTGGCTGTGTATGTGTTGTATGTGAATATGTATTTAACTGGCTGTGCATGTGACGTGTGGGACACATTAAGGAATTTTTATTTTATTTAAAAAAAAAAAACTTGCTGACTGGTGTGTGTGTGTGTAACTGGCTGTGTATGTGACTGACTGGATGTCTGTGAGGTGTGTGCATGTGAATGTCTCTGTGTATGTATGCTTTTCTGATGTGCCATTGACTGGCTCCTAAAAAATTTTGCTGGCTCCTAAAACTAAATAAAATTTGTCAAGCCCTGATATAAACATAAATCCTTCCTATGCTGTTTGGCAGTCCTGTAATAAAACATGTCACACATACACATAACACACGTGTGACGTTATTTATTACAGGACTGCCAAACAGGATAGGAATGATTTATGATTATATATATATAGCATAAATCATTATGCATATATAGCATAAATCACTGATTTACATCCACCTTTGTGTATTTAAGCTATATAATGTTGGTTTGAGGTTCCTTATTACAGGACTGCCAAACAGCATAGGAAGGATTTATGTTATATATATACACACAAATGTAACATGAATCATTCCTATGCTGTTTGGCAGTCCTGTAATAAGGAATCTTAAACCAACAATATATAGCTTAAATGCACAAAGGTGGATGTAAATAAGTGACCCCAACCCTCCCCTCTCTCCACCATACCCAGAGCTTACCTGAGTGGGAATAGACCTGCTCTGCATCTCCCACAAGGTGACAGCCAGTAAGGATATCTTCAGAGCTGCTTCATTGTCCCACGTGGAGCTTCCTTCACATCCCTGTGATGATGCTGTGTAAAAGCCCTGCACTGATAGGATGCTCAGTGATGTGTCAGCCAATCAGTGCAGGGCTTTCACACACAGTAATGATGCTGTGTAAAAGCCCTGCACTGATTGGCTGACACATCACTCAGCCTCCTATCAGTGTAGGGCTTTCACACACTGTCTGTGTGATGTCAGTGGGCGGAGCTATAACGGAGCTGCAGAGACTCGGGGCTTTGCTCATTACATTCAGGGCTTCAGCCCCCTTAGCCCACCCCTAGCGACGCCTCTGGCTAGAGATATGGTGAATTAGATAGAGGCTGTAGATTTCCAAGTATAGGTGTTACACGCAGTGGTGTATCTTGATTTTGTGCTGCCCTAGGCAGACAAAATCCGGGCACCCCCCTACCCAAGCTGCACACCCACGTTACACACCTAAGACATGCCCCATCATTCAGACTCACATCAAGCTCATACTCCCATCACACACACACTCCTACTCCCATCACACTCAGTCACACACTCCGTCTCCCATCACACTCAGTCACACACACTGTCTCCCATCACACACACACTCTGACTCCCATCACACTCAGTCACACACACACACTGTCTTCCATCACACTCAGTCACACACTCTGACTCCCATCACACTCAGTCACACACACTGTCTCCCATTACACATACTCTGACTCCCATCACACTCAGTCACACACACTGTCTCCCATCACACTCAGTCACACACACTGTCTCCCATCACACACACTCTGACTCCCATCACACTCAGTCACACACACTGTCTCCCATCACACACACTCTGACTCCCATCACACTCAGTCACACACACTGTCTCCCATCACACACACTCTGACTCCCATCACACTCAGTCACACACACTGTCTCCCATCACACACACTCTGACTCCCATCACACTCAGTCACACACACTGTCTCCCATCACACACACTCTGACTCCCATCACACTCAGTCACACACACTGTCTTCCATCACACACACACTCTGACTCCCATCACACTCAGTCACACACACACACACACACTGTCTCCCATCAGCAGTTACCTTTCCTTGGTGGCTAGTGGCAGGCAGCATGGTCCCTCCATGCTGCCTGTTCGGCTTCCCGGCGATTGTGCCGACAGGTCACATGACCGGGCGCGCGTATGACGTCAGCGCGCCGGTCACGTGACTGTCGGCACTTCGTGTCGGCACACTGCACGGGGAGCCGAACAAGCAGCACGGAGGTTTCTCTGTGCTGCCTGTTCGGCTCCCCGTGCAGCCTGGCAGGCAGAGCGATGGTGAGGGGGGATCTTCCGATCCCCTCTCACCTCCGTCTCTGCCTGCAAGCGCGGTCTTTTTTTTTTTTTAAAGGGCCGCGTTTTGTTTTTTTTTTACTTATTTTTTTTTTTCAGTGCTGGGGGGCGGTGCCGCCCCCCAAAATTTGCCGCCCTAGGCATCCGCCTAGGATGCCTCGCGGTAAATACAGCACTGGTTACACGTGGGGTTGGGTACATAGAATCTGCATTTTTTTTTTTTCTTTCTTCTCCTTCTCCCTTTTGTCTATCCTTCTGAAAGGTCATAGGTAAGGATGAAGAAAGTCAATTATGACAAAAGCAAAAGGTAGATAATTTGATAAATATTCAGATCATCCTCTTACACAATGTATTATGGTTTTTCACACAATATGTTGAGCACATGGTAAACTGTGGGTTTGTAGATGAGCATTTCAGATTAACACACTGATTGTAAATGTAGGACCATTTTTATAGATATAGGTGTCCCCCCCCTTTTTTCTCTCTCCCCATGTTCCACTATAGAGGGAGAGAAATCACTTTGTGACAGGGCATTCTATATGTTACCCCCGTATGTGATGCTTATGTTTCCACATAATATAAAAAAGAGGAACAGGAATATACTGTACAATAGTGACTGTTTTTAGGATTTTAGCTATCTGTCATGGATGTTGTTTGAATTTACTATAAAAGAAAAGGGGAAGGTTGATATAAAGAGTATGAAAGTAGGGGTTTCTTGGGATTTATCAGGGATTAACACTATTATATTATGCATACAATTTGTGATTTTTTGTGATCATCATAAAAGAAAAGGGGAAGGTTGATTAGGGAGTATGGAAGCAAACTCGCTAGGGGTCCTGATCTTATATGGTATATAGGCTTTCATATAATGCATGAAGTATATTGCACTATTTGTATAATATTGAGGGTTTTCATCCCTTTTTCTCTTTCTCTCTTGCCCTCACCTGCTTTAGAACTTTGTTGAAACTGAGTCTTCAAATTGATAGACTAATATAGCTTGAAAATATGTTCCCGCTAAACCCTCTGTAGGGCTGGAGCGGAGGGAGTGGAAGGCACTTGAAGTTGGTCACAATTCTTTATTGGCTTCACAGCAGGAGGAAAAAGGCAAAGAGTGGTCATATAACGGTCCAGAGGGTCGAGGCAGGCTGCAAAGGTTCAAGAGTGGTTAGGCAAATCCAAGTCGGGTAACAGAGATACGGGAGGTCAGGGTTAAGCCAAAGGTCGGTACACGAAGTTCAGAATAAACAGCACTCTCAGGTATAAGGAATGAATGGGACTGATAACAGGCACCACAGCTCAACAAGTAAGTATGGTATAGAGGGCTTGCAGGGGTTTTATAGAGCCATACATCAAGGAACCCCTCCCCTGTACACTTAAGATCCGCCCCATCACATATAGAGTGTAGAGAGGGAGATTGGTAAAGATTCCGTCCCCCTTTCCACCCACTGAGACTCCACCAATCACACACCACTATCTGTGAGGTGTCCACTCTCCCACACATGGACCGTCACATTACCTGCGATCGGATTCCCTGCTACTCGAGACCGGGGATTCGGCCTACCCCACGGCCGTGCTACAGCGCGAAGGTGGCATCTGGGAGTGGGACCTGCACGTGGTGATGGAGACCCCCTGGGCAAGGTAAGTGGGGAACCTAAGGCATGACAGACAGCCTCCGGACACATTGTGGGATTGGACGTCCTGGATGATCTATGTGGAACCTGCGAATTTTGGATGGGGCATTGATAGGAAAAGGACCCACGAATTTGGGACTTAACTTCTTAGAAGGCCGTCTGGTCTTAATGTGGGCTGCAGAGAGCCATACTGTTAGGTAAAAACTCACGTTTCAGATGAGGAGCCCAAATGGACAGACTTGCTTAGAGTAGTACACACAGGAAAGGATCTGAAATGAAAAAGACCCCCTGGATGTAATTACAAGCAAGAATGAACTGTGTATGGACTCAGGATACCGATGGTACTGCAGGAACTGAGGAACACTGGTGCAGGACTCAGGATGCCAGGAACGGAGTAAGGTAACCAGCAATCTGAATAACACTTGTGCAGGACTCAGGATAATGATGGTAATGCATTAGGTAATATAAAACAGAGCCAAGGTCAGGGAGTCAGAAATACAGTCCAATATGCAACCCAGGTTCAGGGAGCCAGAAGTCACAAAATCCAATAAACAGAGCCGAGGTCAGGGAGCTAGAAGTCACAGAATCCAATAAACAGAGCTGAGGTCAGAGAGCCAGAAGTCACAAAATCCAATAAACAGAGCCGAAGTCCGGGAGCCAGAAGTCACAAAAAATAGGGAGCAGGAAACTGAGGACAAGCCAACAGAAGCACAGGATAACTGAGCAATGAGAGAAAGGAAGAGGATGGTTTAAATAGGCATGTGCCGACCCATCTCGTTGATTAATGTGGATGTGAAGATATTTTCTAAGATCTTGGCAAACCGTCTGAAACTTGTGATTCACCATTTGATTCACCCCGACCAAGCAGGCTTTATGCCGGGTAGGGAGGGGGCAGAGAATACCAGGAGGGTTTTCGACATCATCGACATTATACATCAAGGGAAAATCCCCTCTGTCTTGGTCGCTCTGGACGCAGAGAAGGCCTTCGACAGAGTGGACTGGAGATTTTTGTCGGAATCCCTCCAGGCTTTCGGCTTCACGGGTATGTTTTACAACTCGATAATGGCATTGTACACGAATCCACGTGCTAGAATCAAGGGTCCCTCCCTGGCATCGGAGTATATGGAAATTCATAATGGAACAAGACAGGGGTGTCCTCTGGCCCCTCTCCTGTATGCACTGACTATTGAGCCCTTGGCCCAGTACCTGAGAGAATCACAGGAGGTGACCGGGGTAAAGACCGGGCCAGACGAACATCTAATTACTCTCTACGCAGATGATGTCCTTTTGACTCTGACGCAGCCCAGATCCTCTGTTCCGGCACTCCTGAAAGCCCTAGAGCTCTTTGGCCTATATTCTAACTATAAAGTCAACCTCCTCAAGACACAGGTAATCACTTTTTATATGCCAGGCCCAAATCGGCAAATGCGGCAGGCTTTTGGTGAAAAAGGGTCGACACTCGATAAAATAGTACCTAGGGATAAAAATTTATAGACAAATGGATAGAGTAGTCCCAGGGAATCATGGGCCGTTAATAACTGATCTTCAAAAACAGCTGTCACAATGGTCTAAGTTGGAGATATCGTGGATGGGCCGCATTAATACCCTGAAAGCCTATATCCTACCGAAACTTATATATTTGTTTCGTACGATACCCTACAAAGTCCCAGTTAAGATCCTCAGGGAATATGAGTTACTGTTTGCAAAGTTTGTATGGTCGGCGAGGAAGCCCCGCATTCCGAGCCAGACCATGAAGCGAGGTAGCCAATATGATGGTTTGGGGTACCCAGATATTCGTAAAACGTATGAGGCCTGTCAACTCGCACACATAGTTGCATGGAAAAATCAAAGGCATAATACACGTTGGTATACCCTGGAGAAGACAGTCTGTGACAACATTGACCTGGCCTTGCTGGTCTGGCTTCCCAGAGAGTTTTTTAAAAAGTTGGATCCTCCCCTCAAAGTAGTAGTTGATGTAATGTCCTCGCTTTATAAACTAAAGAGATCGTTGAAAATGATGGACAGGTTTTCAAAAGCAGCTCCTTTACAGGTGATCACTTTATGTATAGATAATATTAATTTACAGAGGTGGAGGGAAGCCGGGATCACCAAAGTGGGTGACCTCTACATAGATAATAACCTAAATCCCTTTGAGATATTGATTGAGAAATTTAATCTCCAAAACCTAGAACACTATAACTATCTGAGAATTAGATCTTTTCTTAGGGAAAACCCTCCTACGGACGTTACAGATTGGGACAGATATATAACCTCGGTAGGCAGCAGCAGAGTTATTTCAAAGTCCCGACGATTTCTCGACTCGGGGGTGACGGTCGAGAAGTCGTCGGCGATTAAACACTGGGAGACCGACCTGGGTAAATCATTTACTCTGCGGGAGTGGTTCGGGGCTTGGCAAGAGGTCAGGGCAGTTGTTTAAACTGTTCCACAGGTGGTACTGGGTCCCCAAAAGGCTGGCTAAATTCAATGTAGATGCCCATGATCTGTGTTGGCGCTGTCAGCGAGCAACTGGGTCCCAGTGCCATATGTGGTGGGGGTGTGATGAACTAGTACCGATAAGACAAAAGGCATCCTCACTTATAAATGGGGTGACACCGGGCCAAGGGCAATTGACCCCACAAACCTTTCTATTCCACCTCGATCTAGTAGAAACCAATAAAAATCGAAAAGCTCTCTGTATCCAAATCTTATCAGCTTTTAAGATATGTATGGCAAGATATTGGAGGAGAGAGGATATACCTCCTTGGACAGAAATTAAATCACAGATAAACTTGCAAGCAGCGGCGGAAAAATACTTCTCTATAAAGTCTATAAATAGACAAAATAGAGCTGCCTACGATGAAACATGGGCAAAATGGCAGGAAGTGTCGGGTTGATTCACTCTAGATTGTCATGCTGGACCTGTGCGGATTATTATAGCCCTAGCGGATGTAAACTGGCGTCTCCTGAGGCGGATGTGACTATACTACATTCTTCGTTTGTCCCGGGTTCTTACACTCCGATTCCAACACCCCCCCTCCCCTGACCACCCCCAGCGGCGATAGGCTGAGTGATGCTGCGTATGGTGACTGTATGGATCAGTACAGGGGCGGATAAATTAGACATCAAGGTATGGAGATGCAGACGGGGTCTCTCTAGCAGGCAGACAGAACGTTATGATGTAAAAATATGGTAATAGAAAATGCTTATATCTCTCCCGGTGGTAAACATACCATGAATTCTGGTTGCAATCACCGTTAGTAACAAGGAATATGTTTGATTATAGTATGTCCTGCAAGAAAACTTGTCTGTATAATTATAAGATATGCTATGCCCGCCCTGGTCTGTTGTTTAGGGCACTGTTTGTTTGTTCTGCATAATAATAAAATTACAAATATTAAAATAAAAAAAATAAAAAAAAAAATAGGCATGTGCCTCAGTGATTGTTTCACAGGGGTGTGGCCGTTGCCGTGGAGACACTGCTGAAGCAGCCTATGTGCTGTGCAGTCTGGGGGATCGTCTCTGCATGATGACAGGGGAACTCAGCTGTGTGGGCAAGGTATTGCGCTTGGATTGCATGCGCAGGGACCTCCGTCGGGGGCAAGGTAGTGCGGGCGGTCCTCTAGAGGTGCGGGCATAACACATACTTTCTCTCCTACTTGGAATAGAGGTGCAGGTCTACGATGTCGGTCTGCTTGGATTTTATGGTCTTGTTGTGCTTGAGAGACTCTTTAAGATGGAAAAACTATGTTGTAGAACTACATGTCCTGCTACAAGAGGGACACTTTGAATCTTGGGTAGATCTATGTGGAAGGAAGGGTTATACCCATAATTTGATTGGAAAGGAGACATTCCTATAGTTCTTTGGAGATGATTGTTGTAGGCGAACTCTGTCAGAGGTAGTAGCTGTAACCAGTTGTCTTGGAGATGAGTAACACAGGATCTTAAGTATTGCTCTAGAATTTGATTAAATCTCTTGGTTTGTCCATTTGTCTGAAAGGATGAAAGGAATCTGTCGATCTGTAGTCCCTTACAAACCGCTGACCAGAACCTAGAGGTGAATTGTACGCCCCTATCTGACAAGATAGAACAAGGTATACCATGGAGACAAACAATGGATTGCAGCGGTTTTGGCTGTGGTAGATGCGTGATGGGGACAAAGTGTGCCATTTTTGTATGGCGGTCAACTACCACCATAATGGTGTTATGTTTTTGAGAGAGTGGAAAGTCACCAATGAAATCCATGATAACGTCCTCCCATGGTTGGGTGGGAGCTAGAAGGCGTTTGTCGGGTTTGATCCGGGTTGGTAAGACAGGGAGCACAGAGCAGGGATCACCGCTGAAGGCGAAGGGCCACCAAACAGTACAGTCCAGAAAAAATGGTATCCGAGGAGTAGGCAAGAGAATAGTCGGGGACGTTCCAGAGGTCAGGGCAGGCAGAGAAGGGTCACAATCGATAGTCCAAGCCAGGGTCACAATCAGAGGAGAGGTATACAAAAAACAGGTGAGGTCCAGAAACAGGTCAATAGCCGGGAATTCAATAAGGAGGAGGAATCAGGAACTGTAGCAGGGATAGGAAAACTTCAGAGGGAACAATACGAAGTACTGCAGCTTGAAAACGAGCAAGCACTGAATGAACAGTGCCTGCCTGTTTTATAGCCTGCCAGTACCTAGCTCCTCCCACCTCTCTCCAGGTGAACACTAATTGCACCTGAGAAGCCTAGGGAGAGGGGTGGGACCTAGCTCCTGCCTATTATACACTCCTCCTTGTTCTGTCCAATGATGGTGCACTATCCGAGCGCAGGACACGCCCCCTTGATGGTAGTCCATACTCGTGCCCGTGAATCGCGGGGCGCGAGTTACTACAGGCCGGGGATGCGGCCTACCTCGCGCTCGCGCGGCCCTCCTGCTGGGCGCCTGGAGCTGGGAAGCGGCAGAGTCAGGTAGGGGATCCTGCGGAAGGGGCCGCGGCGGACCGTGGTCCCGACAGACCCCCCTCCCTACAAGCCACCTCCGGGGGCGATTAGGAGCAGGTTTATCAGGATAGTGTCTGTGGAAGGCACGGACCCGGATGGGAGCGTGTACATTGGATTCGGGTTCCCAGGATCTTTCTTCGGGACCATATCCCTTCCACTCGACCAGATATTCCAAACGTCCCAGCCGGACCCGAGAATCGAGTATACTATCCATTTCGAACTCGTCGGAATTGTCGATGTAGGTCGGGCAACTTGTAGACGGACGTCTTCCAATGGCAGTATCCGAATGCCATTTCTTTAGGAGGGACACATGGAAAGTCGGATGGAGACGCCAGGATGGAGGGAGTCGAAGGCGGACAGCATTAGGACCAGGGAGAGCGATGATTTCAAACGGTCCCAAATATTTGGGGTTCAACTTTTTCGCGGGAACCAATAGTTTGATGTGGGCAGAAGAAAGCCATACCTTCTCCCCGACTTGATACAAAGGTGCTGGGAGTCGTCTTCTATCAGCATATTTCTTATATTCCTGTTGAGATTTTAGCAGGGTATTCTTGAGAAGAGGGAAGTTCTGTTGGAGGACACGGATACGATCAGCAGCCGGTGGTACAGTTGTGGCTTTGGGTAGATCAATGTGAAAGATGGGGTAGAAACCGTAAGTGGCTTTAAAGGGTGACATCTGTATGGCACGTTGCCAGTGGTTGTTGTAAGTGAACTCTGCAATGGGTAGTAACTGGAACCAGTTGTCTTGTTGATGGGTGATATAACATCTTAGATACTGTTCCAGGATCTGATTCACTCGTTCCGTTTGCCCATTGGTTTGCGGGTGGTAAGCGGAGGAGAGCACCCTTCGGATTTGTAGACCCTGGCAGAAAGCTCTCCAGAATCGGGAGGTGAATTGCACTCCTCTATCAGATAAAATGGATCGGGGTACTCCATGCAATCGGAAGATGTGTTGAGTGAATAATTCTGCGGTCTCGGCTGCCGTAGGGACCTTGATAAAAGGGACGAAGTGTGCCATCTTGGTTAGCCGATCTACTACCACCATGATAGTGGTGTGGCGTTGGGAGTCGGGAAGATCGACTATAAAATCGACTGTGACATCCTCCCATGGTTGGGAAGGAATGGCGGGCTAGAGTCAGCGTCTTTCGAAGTCCCCCGTGACCTGCCATAGGATGGTCGTGAACGGAGTGGAGAACGGAGGGGCGAGCTTTGAGAGGCACAAAGATATGATTCTCTTTGTACAGAAGTCCGTTTTCGGTACGTAGAGTAGGTAGTAGATGAGTCGTGATATGTGTTTTACTGTATTCTTGGAGTTCCCCTAGCAGGGAAGTTCGGAGTGCGAGAAATTGACTTGGCTGGAGGATAGTATCTTGGGTATTGGAGACCTGGTGAAAAGGTTCGTATAATCGAGAAAGGGCGTCGGCCTTGACATTTCGGGCCCCTGGTCGGTAAGTTATATGTAATTGGAAGCGTGTGAAGAACAAAGCCCAGCGGGCTTGTCTAGGCCAAAGACATCCGGCGGAGCGGAGGTATTCGAGGTTGCGGTGATCGGTGAAGACAGTTATCGGGTGAGGAGCTCCTTCGAGAAGGTGGCGCCATTCTTGGAGTGCCATTTTAATGGCCAACAACTCTCGATCACTGACGCTGTAATTAGCTTCCGCTGGGCTGAGTCGTTGAGAAAAGAAAGATACAGGGTGTAAATCGTCTTTATCTCCGTGTCTTTGTGAAAGGACTGCTCCTGTAGCTGTCTCTGAAGCGTCTACTTCTAAGAAGAAAGCTTGGGTTGGGTCTGGTAATATAAGAATAGGAGCGGTTGTGAACCTCTCCTTGAGGTGTTCGAATGCTTGCTGGGCTTGGGTAGTCCAAACGAATGGTTGATCCTTTCGGGTAAGTCGAGTGATGGGTTGGATGATTCGTGAGAAACTGTTTATAAACCTCCGATAAAAATTAGCAAAGCCCACAAAGCGTTGTACTGCCTTAACGGAGTTGGGTGTTTGCCATTGGATGATGGCTGATACTTTTTTAGGGTTCATTTCGATGGCTCCAGGTTTGATGATATATCCCAGGAATTCTACTGTAGTGGTCTCGAAATGGCATTTTTCCAGCTTTGCATATAGGTGGTTGTCCTTTAATCTTTGGAGTACTTGCAACATGTGACGCCTATGCTCGGAGATGTTGGATGAGTAGACCAGGATGTCGTCCAGATAAACAATGACACAGGAGTCGAGAAGATCATGAAAGACATCGTTAAGAAAGTGTTGGAACGTAGCCGGGGAATTGCACAATCCAAAGGGCATAACCCGGTATTCATAATGCCCATATCTCGTACGAAAGGCCGTTTTCCACTCGTCCCCCTTGCGAATTCGGACCAAATTGTAGGCCCCGAGGAGATCAAGTTTGGAGTAGATGGTAGCTTCACGTAATCGATCCATGAGTTCGGGTATCAAAGGAAGCGGATACTTGTTCTTTATAGTGATGTTATTGAGCTCCCGATAGTCCACACAGGGTCTTACTCCACCATCCTTCTTTCCACCGAAGAAAATCCCCGCACCAGCAGGTGATGTGGAGGGTTGTATGAAACCCTTGCGAAGGTTATCTTCGATGTATTCCTTAAGGACTGTTAACTCTGGTCCTGAAAGAGGAAACATCCGACCAAAGGGAATTGGAGCTCCCGGGAGTAAATCGATGGGGCAGTCATAAGGCCGATGTGGTGGCAACTGCTCCGCCTCACGTTTATCGAAGACCTTCTTGAACCGAAGGTAGGGTTCGGGAATCATAGAGGAGGAATGAGTCTCTGGTGATGCCTCTTGGAGAAGACCCATGTGTAGAGGTGACAGACAGTGTAGTCGGCAGAAGTGGGATGCAAACGTGACCGCTCCGGTACTCCATTGTATGGAAGGGTCATGGTGGTGTAGCCATGAGAGCCCAAGAATAAGAGGAAACAGAGGGGAGTGAATTAGGTTAAAACAAATTGTCTCCTGGTGTCTTGTCCCTACAGTTAGGGTCACTGGGATGGTTTCTTTGGTAACGGGACTTGACTGTATGGGGTTACCATCCACTAGATGAACCGTTAGGGGTTGTTTCTTGTCTTGTGTGGGTATCCCAAGGTCTTGGGCCAAGGAGACATGGATAAAACTTTCGCTGGCCCCGGAGTCTAGAATGGCGGTCTGACGGATGTCTTTATCTTCCCACTGCAAGGAGATAGGAACGGATAGGTGAGGTGCCTGAGTACCCAGTAGACAGCGGGAAAGAGGAACGTGTAGCTTACCTCGGGAGGTTAGTGTGGGACAGTACTTTACGGTATGTCCCGCTCCACCACAATACAGACATAGGTTAGCCTCTCGGCGACGAGCCTTTTCGGTGGCAGAGAGGGGACCCCGTGCTACTCTGATCTGCATCGGTTCTTCTGGGGACGAGGTGGAAGGCCCTGCAGTGGTAGGAACCGGGGGGGTCAAGCGTATCGGCACCCCTGATGAAGAGGTTCGTTCTAGGCGACGTTCTCGAAGTCGTCGGTCTAATTGAGTCACCAAGTTGATGGGTTCCTCCAGAGTATCAGGTAACCCCACTCGGGCTATTTCATCTTTCAGGGTTTCGGAGAGACCTAATCTGAATTGGTGTAATAGAGCCGGTTCATTCCACTGCGTCTCTACGGCAAATCCACTGAACTCTGCAATGTACTCCTCTACCGGTCGGCGGCCCTGCTTCAAGGCCCGAATGGAGGATTCTGCTGTCGAGGTTCGATGAGGATCGTCGTATAGAGCCTCCATGGCTAAGCGGAATGCAGCCCACGTCTCGAGTGCTGGATGATCCACTTGTAATAGATGGTGTGCCCATGACATAGGGGCACCGGATAAAAGCGAGATTGCGGTTCTCACCTTAACAAACTCTGTGCCATATGTCCTGGGTTTAAGTACGAAGAGTATTTCACAAGCGGTCACAAAGGAACGGTACAAACGTCTGTCACCAGAGAAACGGTCAGGTAATTTCACTTGAGGTTCAGGTGCTGCCATGGCACCCTCCGGGGGTGGTACCACCGCAGGATGAGGGGGAATCACAGGAGCTGGAGGTAGATGTGGTGCATGTTGCAGAGCCTCTAACTGACCTTGGAGCATACGCTGGTGTTCCTGCATGTTTTGGACGGTTTGTGCCAATACCCCAAGTTGTTGGGGGCATGGATAGCTTCTGTTACCCCTGCAGGCTCCATAATGGCTTGCTCGTTCTGTCGGGTTTGATTCGGGTTGGTAAGATAGGGAGCGCAGGGATCACCGCTGAAGGCGAACGGCCACCAAACAGTACAGTCCAGAAAAAATGGTATCCGAGGAGTAGGCAAGAGAATAGTCGGGGACGTTCCAGAGGTCAGGGCAGGCAGAGAAGGGTCACAATCGATAGTCCAATCCGGGGTCACAATCAGAGGAGAGGTATACAAAAAACAGGTGAGGTCCAAAAACAGGTCAATAGCCGGGAATTCAATAAGGAGGAGGAATCAGGAACTGTAGCAGGGATAGGAAAACTTCAGAGGGAACAATACGAAGTACTGCAGCTTGAAAACGAGCAAGCACTGAATGAACAGTGCCTGCCTGTTTTATAGCCTGCCAGTACCTAGCTCCTCCCACCTCTCTCCAGGTGAACACTAATTGCACCTGAGAAGCCTAGGGAGAGGGGTGGGACCTAGCTCCTGCCTATTATACACTCCTCCTTGTTCTGTCCAATGATGGTGCACTATCCGAGCGCAGGACACGCCCCCTTGATGGTAGTCCAGTACTTGTGCCCGTGAATCGCGGGGCGCGAGTTACTACAGGCCGGGGATGCGGCCTACCTCGTGCTCGCGCAGCCCTCCTGCTGGGCGCCTGGAGCTGGGAAGCGGCAGAGTCAGGTAGGGGATCCTGCAGAAGGGGCCGTGGCGGGCCGTGGTCCCGACAGCGTTGTAGGAGTCCAGTGGGTTTGTTATGATTTCTTTTGGAATGAGCACAGACAATACCGGAACTAATAAGGTTGTGTATGTCTCTTCTCTATTCTGGCCACCAGAAGGACCTATGTGCTAGGTCTATAGTTTTTTTTCAAGCCATGTCCAGCTTGTTCTTATACCTTGCCTTTGAACCAAGGAGGTAGTCTCAGGATTGGGTTTGGAAGGAACACTATGTTTGCGAATCTCACTGGTCACGGATGTGTGAAGGGCCAAAAAATAGCTGGGCTGTAATATGGTATCTTTGGAGGAGAACTTGTCCAGGCTCGTAGAGTCGTGACAGTGCATCTGCTTTGGTGTTCTTGGAACCTAGACAGTAAGTGATGTGTAACTGGAATCTGGTGAAAAATAGGGCCCATCCCTAGACAGAGTCTTTTGGCCTGTCGTAAGTATTCCAAGTTACGATGGTTACAAAAATTCGTGGTCACTGACATTGTAGTTGGTTTAAGTAGGTGTCAAGCGATGGGAGAAGTAAGAGATGTAGTGCATCTTTCTCCTCTTGGCATTGAGATAAAATTGCACCAACCGCAAGATGCATCTACCTTGAGAAAATATAGTTTCTTGGTATCAGCGAGGATGAGAACAGGAGCAGTGGTGAATCTTTGTTTGAGTGTATCAAAGGCCTGTTGTGCCTGGGGAGATCAAACAAAACGTGTCTTCTTCTGAGTTAATTGTGTTATGGGTCTTTTGATCCGGAAAAAACTGCTGATGAACTTTTGATAGAAGTTAGCAAATCCCACAAATCTTTGTACTGCTTTTACTGAAGTGGGAGAAGGTCCCCCAGTCAGGATGGAAATGGCCTTGCGGACCTGAACAAAATCGGTTTCACAAGTTCTTGACTTTACTGCAAACAGCAACTCACAGACAGTAATGAAGGAGCGGTATTTTGTGCGGTCCCCATCGAATCATTCAGGTAGTTTCACCTGGGGTTCAGGGACAACCTCAACTCCTTCTGCTATTGGTTCCGCTGACGTCACTGGAGGGAGAACTGCGGGGGGAGGAAGAGAAGGAGGTCCTGCTTGAATGTCTGGTGTTATAGGTGGGCTTGTTGCTCTTGGACCCCTTGTACAGTATGGGCCAAGGTTGCAATCTGTTGGGTCATGGCTTGTAAGGCTTCAGCCATCCCTGCAAGCTTCATATGTGGCTTACTTGTTTTGTAGGGCTGGAGCAGAGGGAGCATAGCACAGGGTGCAAAAGACACTTGAAGTTGGTCCCAATGCTTTATTGGCTTCACAGCAGGAGGGAAAGGGCAAAAAGTGGTTATATAATGGTCCAGAGGGTTGAGGGAGGCTTCAAAGGTTCAAGGGCGATTAGGCAAATCCAAGTCAGGTAACAGAGATACCACAGCTCAACAAGTAAGTATGGTATAGAGGGCTTGCAGGGGATTTATAGAGCCATCCATCAAGGAACCCCTACCCTGTGCACCTGGGTTCCGCCCCATCACATACAGAGTGTAGAGAGGGGGAGTGGTAAAGATTGCACCCCCCTCTCCACCCACCGAGACTCCACCAATCACACAGCACTATCAATTCCGCATGAACCGTCACATTACCTGCGATCGGATTCCCTGCTGCTTGAGACTGGGGATGCGGCCTACCGCACAGCCGCACTACAGCACGATGGAGACGTGACCTGCACGCGGTGATGGAGACCCCCTGGACAAGGTAAGTGAGGAACCTGAGGTCTGACACCTTCCAAGCTGTGCTTTTCCTTTTAGAGGAAATGTGGGAGATGGAAATGAGAGTTCCTATCTCACACATAGGGTTTGGGGGGGGGGTTAATGTTTTTTAGTACAGTGAGAATTTTCTCAATTTTTTTTGTCTTGTTTGTTAGTATTATGTCATGTGAACGGGGTGACATCTAGAAGACCGAATAAAATATCCATGAAAAGATGATATGGGCACACTTAAATTCATGACTCTTAATGTACAAGGTCTAAATTTTCCCCAAAAGAGAATAGCCTTGTCAAAAATGTTATATAAAGAAAAGGTTGATGTATGTTGTATACTAGAGACACACACCATAGGGAAAAGATGCTCTCAGAATAACTAGTGAGAGATATCCCACGATAGAATATTATTCTTTACAGGAGAAAAAAAGTTCAATACGATTCATCATATAGAGGCCAGAGAGGTTCTTGGAGGATTAATAATACTCTTCTTATTCCCATGATGTAGCGCATTCAGAGAATATTACCTTGGAGGTCCTTTCCTTCAGCTTATTGTCTAGTGCCCTTAAATCATTTTTAAGGACCCCCCACCTACCATCAACTAGATCATTAGTACCAATGTCTACTAAGACTGCTGGATCATCCTCATTCCCTCCCAACAATTTGTCTACCCGGTTCGCAACATACCGAACAGAGCACCCGGGAGACAACATACAGTTCGCCATTCGGGGTTCTGGCGACAGATTACCTTATCTACCTTCCTAATAATAGAATCCCTACCACCACTACATATCTAGCCTTTCTAGTGTCCTGGCTCCCAACTGTGCTGGGAAGGCTACTCACCTGGCTGCTAGGAGAGTTAGCCTGCCCCAGAAATGCCTCTTCTGAGATTATCTCCCCAGCATCCTCACACAAGCTCGCAAACATGTTGGGGTGAACTATCCCAGAACAAGCCTCCCTAGTTCTCCGACCCCTTCTGCCCCTTACACAGCTAACCCAGCTCTCTTCCCTAGAAAACTCTTCTCCTCCTTCATCACCCTTCTCTACACTGGCCCCAGCCAATGCATGGTCTGTGAGCAGTAAACGCCGCTCCATGTTGCTTACATGGGCATCCGCAGAAATTTTTTCAGGGGGGGCATAATTTTACCGTCATCCTTTCTGCGCCACACCTCTTTTTGACAAGTTATCATGAAGTGGAGGAGCTTTGTCATTATCAGTGAAGGCATGCAAAGGGTTGATAAACCCTGCACCAGATACAGATCCACAGCATCAGATATAAACCAACCACACAAGATATAGCCTCACTGCACCAAATATAGATCTACTGTGCCAGATATAGACCCACAACACCAGATATTAACCCACGGTACCAGCTAAAAACCCATGACACAAGATATAAACCACAGCACCAGATAAATATCCAGAGCTCTAGCTGAAACTCCACAGCAACAGATAGAACAACATAGCAAAGATATAACCCCATAGCACCAGATACAACACTAGAGCAAACAATATAACCCAACAGCACCAGATACAACACTATAGCACAAATGTAACCCAACAGCACCAGACACAACACTATAGCACACAATATAACCCAACCAGGGCCGGCCTTAGGGGTGTGCGATCTCTGCGAGCGGTAGAGGCACTGGATTGGGGAGATCAAAAGATCCCCCTCACCAGCCCTCTGCTCGGCAAGCTCTGCTAGGTCCCACGAGGCGGCGGAGCTAACCGGCTGAGGGGTGCAGCTCCGCCCCCACCCTGTGAAGCAGAGCAACGTCTGCTTCAAGGGGAGCCGCGGGCAGCAAGAAAAAGTGCTGCTCTGCTCCCCATGCTTGCATTAAGCATGGGGAGCCGAGCAGCACTTTATCTTGTTGCCCGTGAAGCAGACGCTGCTCTGAGAGAGACACAGAACAGGGGGAGGGGGGAGAGAGAGAAAGAACAGGGGAAGAGAGAAACAAAACAGGGGGAGGGGGGAGAGAGACACAGAACAGGGGGAATGGGGAGAGAGAGAAAGAACAGAGGGAGAGAGAGAGAGAGAGAGAGAGAGAGAGAGAGAGAGAGACAGAACAGGGGGAGGGGGAGAGAGAGACAGAACAGGGGGAGGGGGAGAGAGACAGGGGGAGGGGGAGAGAGAGACAGAACAGGGGGAGGGGGAGAGAGAGACAGAACAGGGGGGGAGAGAGACAGAACAGAGGGGGGGAGAGAGACAGAACAGAGGGGGGAGAGAGACAGGGGAGGGGCGAGAGAGACAGAACAGAGGAGGGAGAGAGAGAAAAAACAGGTATGGGAGAGTTAGAGAGAGACAGACATGGCAAGGAAGAGGAAATGGACACATACATAGGGGGTGAAAGAGATGGGGGGTGAAAGACGTGGGGGGCGCCACAGAGCAAGCCCGCACAGGGCGCCAGGACACTTAAGGCTAATCCTAAACCCAACAGCACCAGACACAACACTACAGCACACACAATATAACCCCTCAGCACCAGATACAACACTATAGCACACAATATAACCTCTCAGCACCAGATACAACACTATATTACACAATATAAGCATACGGCACCAGATACAACACTATAGCACACCATATAAACACAAAGCAACAGATTCCCTAAACACCCAAATTCCTAAAACCATGACATTTCTTTATCTCTTTCCCCCTTTTTTATATGTTTATTCCTCCATGTTTGCCATCTCTTTCCCCATCATTTTATGTGTTTTATTCCTCCATGTCAGTGACCTCTTTTCAGCGACATTTTATCTTTTCTGCCCCATGTCCCAATTTTGTCTGTATTCTGCTCCAATCAATCACCTCTTTTCATCCTCTATTATCTTTTCTGCCACATGTCATCCCATTTTGTTTGCAATCTGCCTCCATCTATCACATCATTTTATCCTCCATTATCTTTTCTGCCCCATCCACTTGTCACCATGTTGATGTGAGCAGAGCCTGGTCAGAGGAGCTGCTCAGACTGGACAAATGGAGACCTCAGGGAAATGGGAGGGACCTCCTTGGATTTACCCCACTCTGCCATGTACCTTAAAGCTATTATTAGCTCTTCCTACCTGTTACAGAGGCTCAGCTATGGTCTCTGAGTATCTTCCCCTGCAGGATCTCTTCTGTCAGTCATGCTGCCACATGGAGGGCTGAGGGGCGGGGCTATAACTTCATATCCCCGGGCACCCCTGTCATTGGCTCTCCATGCAGTATGACTGACAGCTGCAGAGACCTGCACCAATGTGGATGGGAGACCAGTATTACAGCAAGCAGAGTTGCAGAGAGCAACAGCTTTGGGTGCCACCTCCTGCCCCAGCAACTGGTGTGCAGTCCCCTAGGAACAACTAGGGTCTACACACTGAATAAAAATAATAATAATAATAAAATAAATGTAAAAAAAAAAACATTTTTTTTTTTTAACCCCTTAACGACAGATGACGTGCCAGGCACGTCACGGCAAATCGAGGACTTACCGACAGGTGACGTGCCTGGCACGTCATGCACTAAACTGAGTAAAGAAAGCGACCAGCGGTCGCTTTCTTTACTCTAACGGTGTTGCTACAATGCCTCTAGGTAGAGGCATTGTGCAACACCCCCCAAATGTGCAGGGGCGCGCTACGATCACTCCACGGAGTGATCGTAGCAGCCATTTAAAAATGGCTGCGCCCACTGCACACATGTGCTTAGAAAGCGAACAATCGTTCGCTTTCTAAGCATCTGCGGTGTTTCTAAAGTGCCTCGCTAGCGAGGCACTTAGTAACACCTTGATGCTCCCCAGAGCCGATGGTGGTTGCTCTCCTGAGCGACCCCATCGGCTCAGTAGAAGGGAACGCTGCCTTCTAATGGCAAGAGCATCGGAAGTGAAAGTATTTCACTTCCGATGCTCTAGGGGGAGCCAATCAATGCCGGCACAACAGATCTATGTGATCTGTGTGCAGGCATGTATGGTAAGTGCTCTGATGAGCACTTATCATACTGTCAAAGGCAATATTAGAAAATATTGCCTTTGACAAGTATTGATCTGCCTCCCTCACCTTACTAGTTTTAGTAAGGGAGAGAGACAGATCAGATAAAGTAAAAAATAAAATAAAATAATAAAAAAAATATTTAATACAATTTTAAACACCAAGGGCTTTTATAAAAGCCATTTAACCCCTTCCCTGCCATTGATCGCTGTGTACGCAGTGATCATACACAGCAGCACATTTTTTGCTGTCTGTGCATTTTTTAGGGGTTAATTTTTTTTTTACTGTAATTCATTACAGTATAAAAAAAAGCTCTTTTAAGAGAGATTAACCCCTTTCTTGCTGTAGATCACTGCCTAAGCAGCGATCTGACGCAAATGCAGCAATCTTGCTGCAGAAGCATTTTTAATTTTTTTAAAACTTTTTTATTACACCCGTCACGTGTTAATTATACCCGCTAGGGGACTACGTTTAACGTAAAAAAAATTTTTTTAGCTGTCTGACCGCATGTATAGCGATCAGTAACAAGTGACAAAGGCGGGTTGGCGTTTGCTTAGATGAGCATCACCATTCGTCTGGTTAGATCAATATTTGTAAATATTTGATCTGACCCGTGTAGATCTGCCTCACTCTCACTTGAGTTTTAGTGAGGGAGGGAGACAGAGCTGTATAATGTAAGTTTTTAATTATAATATATTTAATTGAATTGAGACCCAAAGGCTTTTATAAAAGCCGTTTCCAGTATTTAACCCCTTCCCTGCAATTGATCGCTGTGTACGCAGTGATCTTACACAGCAGCACATTTTTTGCTGTCTGTGCATTTTTTTAGGGGTTATTTTTTTTTACTTTGATTTATTACAGTATATCAAAGGCTCTTTTAAGAGCTATTAACCCCTTCCTTGCCGTATATCACTTCCTAAGCAGCACATATGTTCACTGCCTAAGCAATGCATATGGTCACTGCCTAAGCAGCGCATATGGAGCAATCTAGTCGCAGAAGGATTTTTTTTTGCTATCAGCATTTTTTTTGTCAGACTCGCTAGGGGTTAGTTATACCCACTAGGGGATTACGTGTATTCCTTTTGAAGCTGTCTGAACGCGTGTATAGCGATCAGTAACAGCCGATCAGTGGCAAAGGTGGTTTGGTGATTTCTCAGATGAGCATCACCATTCGTCTGGTTCGTAAATATTGTTCTGACCCATATGGATCTGCCTCCCTCTCCTCACTTGAGTTTTAGTGAGGGAAAGAGACAGATCTAGAAAAATACTAGAAAAATGGTCAGAGCAGTGGCAACTGGCATTTAATGTGGACAAGTGCAAGATTATGCACCTTGGGCGTAAAAACCCAAAAGCAGAATATAGACTATTTGGTACAGTCCTAACCTCAACATCTAGGAGTAATAATTTCAGAGGACTTGAAGGTAGGTAGGCAATGCAATAGAGCAGCAGGAAATGCTAGCAGAATGCTTGGTTGCATAGGGAGAGGTATTAGCAGTAGGAAGAGGGAAGTGCTCATGCCATTGTACAGAGCACTGGTGAGACCTCACTTGGAGTATTGTACGCAGTACTGGAGACCTTATCTCCAGAAGGATATTGATACTTTGGAGAGAGTTCAGAGAAGGGCTACTAAACTGGTTCATGGGTTGAAGGATAAAACTTACCAGGAAAGGTTAAAGCATCTTAACATGTATAGCTTGGAGGAAAGACGTAACAGGGGGGATATGATAGAAACATTTAAATACATAAAGGGAATCAACACAGTAAAGGAAGAGAGTATATTTAAAAGAAGAAAAACTACCACAACTAGAGGACATAGTCTTAAATTAGAGGGGCAACGATTTAAAAGTAATATCAGGAAGTATTACTTTACTGAGAGGGTAGTGGATGTATGGAATAGCCTGCCAGCAGAAGTGGTAGAGGTAAACACAGTCAAGGATTTTAAGCATGCGTGGGATAGACACAAGGCTATCCTAGCTATAAGACCGGGAACGGGGGACTAATAAAAGTACTCAAAAAAAAAATAAAAAAATTGGGCAGACTAGATGGACCGAATGGTTCTTATCTGCCGACACATTCTATGTTTCTATGTTTCTATCTGTATAACATAATTTTTTAATTGCAATAAATTAAATAAAATGTTAAAAAATTGTGAGTCCCAAAGGCTTTTATAAAAGCCATACCCTTTGTATAGTGTAGTGTATTAACCCCTTCCCTGCCACTGATCACTGCACAGCAGAACATTTTTTCTTGTCTGTGCATTTTTAGGGGTTAATTTTTTTGTACAGTACTACAAAGGCTCTTATAAGAGCTATTAACCCCTTCCTTGCTCTACATGTTCAAATTCCAAGTTTGAAAATCAAAAAGCGCACCTCTCAAATGTAGCCTTTCAACACCCAACAAAGCTGACAAAGCTATGCATGGGTGGTATCCCTGTGCTCGGGAGATGTTGCTGAACATATATTGTGGTATTGTTTGTCAGTGACACATACCGAAATATGTGAATTTGTGTCTAAAGTACAATGTATGTGGGAAAAAATACACAATAAAATGACTACCACAAACTTTGACAAAGGCTGGTGGTAGAATTGGTGCATGGAAAGTGTTAAAATAACACCATTTAAAATAGCCTAGGGTGTATACTTTTACAAAATATATACTTTTTGGGGTAAAATACACTGTCCTACTTTAAAAAAAAGTCCCAAATGGAAGATGGGCTCAGGCTGGCTACACGTCAATATTCCAAGTTGAAAATGCGCACCTTCACAATGTGGCCCTTTTAGCCCCCAAACAACCCAACAAACCTATGCATGGGTGGTATCCCTGTACTCAGGAGATGTTGTTGAACACATATTGGGTTATTGTTTGGCAGTGACACATACCAAAATCTGTGAATTTATGTCTAAAATACAATATTTGTGAAAAAAAACCACACAAAAATTACTACCACAAACTTTGACAAAGGCTGGTGGTAGAATTAGTGCATGGAAAGTGTTAAAATACCACCATTTGAAATAGCGTAGGGTGTCTACTTTTAAAAAATATATGGGTTGATGGGGCAAAATACACTGGCTGTTTTCAAATATGTCCCAAATGGGACATGGGTGCAGGCGGTCTGCATGTCAAAATTTCAATTTGGAAAACCAAAAACGGCACCTACCAAATTTGGCCTTTTACCCCCCAAACAACCCAACAAACCTATGCATGGGTGGTATCCCTGTACTCAAGAGATGTTGCTGAACACTTATTGGGGTGTTATTTGGCAGTGACACATACCAAAATCTGTAAATTTATGTCTGAAGTACAAGGTTTGTGAAAAAAAAACACAAAAAAATTACTACCACAAACTTTGACAAAGGCTGGTGGTAGAATTAGTGCATGGAAAGTGTTAAAATACCACCATTTGAGATAGCCTAGGGTGTCTACTTTTAAAAAATATATGGGTTGATGGGGTAAAATACACTGGCTGGTTTCAAATATGTCCCAAATGGGACATGGGTGCAGGCTGTCAGCATGTAAAAATTTCAAGTTGGAAAACAAAAAACTGCACCTCACAAATTTGGCATTGTAGCCCCCAAACAACCCAACAAACCTATGCATGGGTGGTATCCCTGTACTCAGGAGAAATAGTAGAATCTATTTAGCATGTTTTTTCGTTCGCTTTTGTCGATGAGGAGAAGTTGTTTCAAATAAAAACAAAGAAATTTGTGTATTTTTTTTTTTTTACCATATTTTATTATTTTTTTTTAATAATATGATAAGATATGATCAAAAATATGGCATCCATAGAAAGCCCTTTTTGTCCCGATAAAAACAATATATAATATGTGTGGGTACAGCAAATGACGAAGAAGAAAATTACTGCTAAACACAAACAGCACAGAAATGTTAAAATAGCCATTGTCCAGAAAGGACAAAAATGTTTCAAAGGCTCTGTCCTTAAGGGGTTAAAAAGGGGAATTGCAAAAATCCAGGGGGGGACAAGCAGTGTGCCCCCCCCCCCCCCCCCCCCCCCCTGTGGACGCTCATGGTTGCTTATGTCCCTCAGTGTTGCCAGTTGCCTCTTTAAATATAGTATTATATTCTCCAAAGCAGCAACCTGCTCACATTTGCAGCAGCGGTATGAACCCTGGGGAACTTGCTCCAAGACAGCATATCCAACATGTTCTCTAATGTAAACTACACAATATGGATAGAATAAATACGGATGTATACTTTACCCTCCTTCTTGCCTTTTAACTCCTTATTTGCTTCTAACTCCAACACTTAAAGGGACATTAAAAGTTGTTTAAACCTTGCTTCCTTGAAGGAAGCAAGGGTTAAACAATACATGTCCCGGTAGAATTATGTAAACCCGACGTGTATCTTAATAGATACATGCAGGTTTACTAACTGCTGTGTCTCACATGCGAGACACGCCAGTTCATCCTCACACTAGGGACAACTAACTTTTCACTTGTGCTTCTCTATTAGAAGTGAAAAAAAAGTTTAGTGTCCCTTTAAGAAGCTTGATCACTTTAGAAGCTGCTCATCAGAATGCGCCTGGCTCAGTATTCGCCTGCTCCTTTCAGATAAATGGCCTTAAAAGTAAACAGACTGAATTCACCTGGCTCAGTATTCCCCTGCTCCTTTCAGATAAATGGCCTTCAGAGTAAACAGACTCACAGAGAAGGTTAATTAACTACCGTATTTGCTTGAATATAAGAAGACCCTGATTATAAGACAACCCCCCAAACCTTGGATATTCCTTTAGAAAAAAAACTAAAAGCCTGAATAGAAGACTACCTTATAGGAAAAAAGTTTAACTTGTATATATTCACATGTAAATTGCTTTTCAATATTTAATAAAAATGATGATATTAAAAAAATGCATTTCTTATTATAATTTCCTTTTATGTGCCAATGTTGCCTCTCTCGCCCTTCTCCAGCTTTGTCTCTCTCTCTCTCCCCCCTTTCCCCCAGCGTTGTCTCTCTCTCCCCCATTGTCATCTCTCTCCCCCTCCCTCCCACGTTGTTTCTCCCTCCCCCCAAACTTTTCTCTCTCTCTCCCCCCAAACTTTTCTCTCTCTCTTCCCCTCCCTCCCTCCTTTTCTCTCTCTTTCTCTCCCCCCTCCTCCTCACCTTGTCTCTCTATCCCCCTATCGTGCAGACATCCCCCAGCTGCCCAAATATCCCTCGTAGCTAGTGGGGGCAGCTAGGGGATGTCTGCGCGCAATGCGCAGACATCCACCGGCTGTTAGCGAGGGGGATCCAGGTCCCCTGCAGCTCTGTGGGCGACCTGGATCCCAGTCTTATAGTCTGACCTTGATTTGAGGTCAGATTATAAGACGACCTCGAATATAAGACGAGGGGTCTTTTTCAGAAAAAAACCTTGTCTTATATTAGAGCAAATACAGTAGTTGCAAACAGCCTTCCAAACCTTTTCCCTCCAAAACAGTTTTTTTTCCCAACAAATCTTTATCCAAAATACACACAAAATAAACAGTGCTTCCCTTGCAATGAAAATAAAAATACCCCTTTCCTTATTTGCTTTTAACTCCCTTAACACTTAAGAAGCTTGATCACATTAGAAGCGGCTCACCTGAATTCACCTGGCTCAGTGTTCGCCTGCTCCTTTCAGATAAATTGGCCTAATTACAATTTTCCTACTTCAAGTATTTTCTAGATTATTTGCATATACAGAAGTTTTATACAATTTACTTCAAACAAGAAATTTTTGTACTGATACAAGAAAATAGAAGAGATCAAATATGAACTTCAACGAGCAAGGGATACTGCCTTTAATGAGCTTTGGTATGCGGCAATGTGAAACAGGGGAGCAGATTTTGAATCACCAACAAATAAACAAAGTCATGGTTGTATAGGAAAATATTCATGTCACCAACTGTTGATAACATTAGTGTTCACACAGAAACAAGGTTTGCGGCTTCAAAGAAACTTGAGTATTTCCACCTTCTTTATGAGCAAAAGGATACCAGTTTCAAGATTTTTTTTTTCCAGACGGCCTAAAAGACATTTATGGAGCAATGTTCGACTATGTACAATTGAAGAATCTACTGTACTTTATTGTTCAGATGAGTTCTACAACAAATGCGTTCATGAGTTACTGCAGTTCTTAGTTGAAAATGATCTCCGCTCAGGCTTTTAAGACGTGTTCAGACTGCCAGAATTGATCATGAATATTCCAGCAACTACTGGTTCTGTTGAAAGATCGTTTTCAGCATTAAAGTGAATCCACTGTTGTCGCAGATCAACACCAGGCCAAGATCATCTCTGCAGTCTGAGCCTATAGTCGATTGAAAAGGAACTTTTGTGCAAGGTTAGATTTAAGAATACATTTTACAATGCAGTCACAGAGAAGTTTCTGCAAAAGGTTAAAAAAATGGATCTGATCTTCAATTGAAACCAGTAAGAGGAAAAATTTACTATTACTTTCAGCTCAATAACTATCATTGTGTAATTGAATATGGTAGTTTTTTCAGTTAAGAGGGGAAGGGAATAAGAGTACATTTTCAATCATTTTAAGAGAATACCTGTCTCGCATTACCAGGATATGCCCCTGCTCTCGATATGTCTACCTGGTTTTCTCCTTCTATGCCAATGTCATGTCTGTTTTTTTCTCTCTGGCTCTTTGTCTGTGGACTACTTTTTCCATTGTGACAGAAAGCAAAGAATTGTGGTGGATGTGGTGTTGTCCAAGGCGGACAGGCCTAAATTGAGACTGCAATGCCACAGTCCCGATTTTCATTCTCCTATGTCTGGAACACCCCAGAATGAATAATGCGCAATAGCACTAACAATCCTCCTTCCAAGCACATGAAGAAGTTGTGAGCTGTGCTACAATGATGGAAAATAGAGTTTAATCATGTGAAATGTAGCAACAGCTTGAGTGTTGAAGGTTCCCATTATTCTCATCCAGCCATGTGGAAATTCAACTGCAGTCTTTCCACTAGCAGTAATTGAGATTGTCCTTTCTGTGACATTGACCCCCATTGTCTGTCCCCTAGGTGGTATGTCTTCATCTGGCATGTCCAGCCCTGTCTTTCCATTTACATAATCAGGAAGTCACACATATATACAGCTGGCCTACCAGGATGCTAAGAAATTTCCCACTCGGCCACTTTTCTAGAATCTGGCTGATTGCTCCACTTTAATTACTCTGTACCAGAATTTGATCTCATGTTCTTTTTCTATGTCTCTTATCTATAAACAGTACATTTTTCATGTGCTTTAACGATGTATGGTTTTCCTTATTATGAACAATAAAATAATGGTGCAATGTTATGCATTTTTTTCCAGGGCTTGCTTTTCGTCTCTGATCAACCTTCATATAAGGTACTTTTTTTAGGGCATCAATATTGAGTATTCTCCTATATGCAATGTTGTCGCTCTCTCTCTGTCATATAGCTTTCTTCAAATATCATCAGACTGAGAGATGTGTATATATTTACATAAATGCCACTAAATGATAAATGTCTCCCAGCCCTTACATTTCTGTAAGCTAATAAAATCAGTGCAGGGTATTATTGTTTCTTTGCGAGGAATTATATCAATAAAAGGAGATGGAAAATAAGCTAGCTTTACAATAAATGGCTGTTTATTGTGATCGTTTGTGCACGCTAGAGAAACGGCGGCATAGAGGGGATATGATAATGCTATAAAAATATGTACAGGCAGGCCTACCATCAGGGGGTGATGGCAATACTGACGTCCCAGGCCCGGTCACGCCAGAAAAAAAAAATCCCTCTGTTTAGCCGGGCCGCGGCTGTGAGGGAAGCATTCTCCCCTCCACTCTGCGTGGCTTCAATAAAAACTTTTTTTTTTTTTTAAATGTGACCGGAGTTTCCCTCCTCCATGCAGGAGGGAAGACTGCACGGTAGAGACGACCGGGAGACAGAGGGGCCAGGAGGTAAGTACTGGGAAAGGGGGGAGGAGGGTGGCATAAAACGAGCATTACGCTGGTATATTGAGTGGCAAAATACGGACATATTAAATGGCAAAAGAATGGCATATTGAGGGGCAAAATACTGGCATATGGAGTGGCAAAATACTGGCATATTGAGTGGCTGAATACTGGCATATTGAGTGGCTAAATATTGGCATTCTGATTGTCAAAATACTGACTTATTGAGTGGCAAAATATTACTGTCATATTGAGTGGCTAAATATTACTGGCATATTGAGTGGCAAAATATTACTGGCATATTGAGTGGCAAATTACTACTGGCATATTGACCAACTGCTCCCAACCACCCTCCATATTACACTAGACACTGGATAACATGCTTGTGAGGGTAGGTGGGGCAAGTGGGAGATATTCTCGGGGGTGGGGGGGTTTGTAGGGGGCCCAGAAAAATATTTCAGTAAAGGGCCCTGATATTCATGGTGGCGGCCCTGTGTACAGGGCCCATACAAAGGGCTTTCTAAAGACCTGTTCATTACAACACAACAGTACAAAGATACCATTATATTCATCATTTCTTATAATTTACTACAAAAAAATAATATGATGAAAATTCTTATTTTGACGTAAAAATGGTCAAAAAGTCACTTAAAAATACCCCAACCTTAACTACACCTTCAGCCACTACCCCCAAACACAAAAGTTACCCTTTTTTAGAAATGTTGTGAGGTATGACACTATACTTCCAGACACACTCAGTCATGACCAAAATATTCCAATCACCATTCTTTATGTGGAAATAGTCAGCTGATATATTATTACGTTGATAGAGTTAACAATTCTAAAGTATATGGGGACTATTCCCTAAAACTGAACTAAAAATTATCTGCAAGTGAAAATCAGGCCTTAACAGCTGAGCTCTAAAAATTCTCCAGCATGCCTATCTTTCAAACTTGGCTATTAATGTCTGACTTTTGAAGTTCTCTTTTCATTTGCATTTAGTGAATAGCCCCTTAACTCTCTAGGTGAAAGTAAATGACCTAGAAGCAAGGGGTACCATTAAGAAAGCATATTAACATATTTCATGAGACAATATTGTATGTGACAAAGGTGAGAATATAGTTTTTATAGCGAGTGGCAAATTACCCATAGATATATATTAGTAGTTAGTGCACAATCAAATATCATTGAGCTATACCCCCAACTGTCCCGTTGTGCGTAGGACAGTCACGATTTTGGTGGTGTTTTCGACATAGAGGTTGATTTAGATGGGACAGCAGGATTCAGGACCGCAATACTGTCTGGGACACCAGAGAAGGCATACTGCAGAGGCAAAGAATTGTGGGCATGCACGGTAGCGCTGTCAGTTTGAGTTAATTTCAAGATTTTAAACACATACTTGTAGCCCCCAGACAAGGTCGGGAAGGGGCAGTCATGACAGGGTGCTGAGGGGACATGTCCAGCCTATAGTGGGAGTTAATGGGAAGTTATAAAAGTTAGGGAACAGGAAGTTGGGCAGCCATTTTAGAATAAAAGTTTCCCCTATTGTTGTGTCTGTCTCCCCTCTTCTTTTGCAGGACCATGGAAGCCAAAATTGACAGGATCCTTGTGGAGATGAGGGCTGCTGCGTTGCTGAAAGGGCCTGGATGGCTGCAGGGACACCTGGAGGGATCTGGGCCTTCATCGGGGGCGCCACCCCCGCATCTGGAAGGCCTTCCCGGACTGTGAGGCCTCCTCGTCGCCTGAGCCCTGGTGCTGTCGATTCACCGGGGCCCAGTGGTGTTACTGCAGCAGTTGGCAGCATCATTCCTCCCCCCAGGGCTGGGGCACGCGCTGCCCAAACAGGATCCTGCTCCGGGGACCACGAGGCACCAGCAAGACATCATGGAGGCTGCAACCAGAAGTCGGCGGCAGGACGCAAGGCCGCACCGGAAGTGGGGACAGAGATGGATGTGATTGAGCATCCGGAAGCTCCAGTGAGAGGGCCTGGCAGCCAGAAGACCTGGGTGCCTGGGATCCGTGGCCCTTGCACCTCCACAGCAGTGGTGGGAGTTGATGGACATGGTGGCCGGATCCGGAGTTCAGGACGGCTAGCGGGAGCGAGTGCTGCAGGATGGAATCAGGTGAGCAGGTCTGGTAAGGGGGGGGGGGCAATAGAGGCCCCGGATCCTTGCTCTGCCCCCCTGTGGCCCCCCTTCCCCCCACTTACCTCTTCCAGGCCTCAGAAAGCTTGTGCTGGACCTCCACAGGCCCCATCTAGGTGTTCCACACCTGATTCATCCCTGTCCTCTATTAGTCCAGGGGGCAGGGTGGTCACAGATTCCCCACCATGTTACCCCAGCACTAGGCTGGGACGGGGTAAGGCTCCCGCAAAATGCTGTCAGTCAGCACCTGGTGCGGGCACAGGTGGGTCCCCCTCGCCAGGCGTTCTGTCTCCCCACTTTCTCCGGGAAGAGTCGGGGTCCCCTGAGTTGTTTTCCATGCCCAGCTCCCCAGCTCTTTTGCCATCCGCGGTAATTCGGGGAGGGTCTCCCATAGAGGTTGACGAGGACTCCAGTGAGGGTGGTGGGCCGGTGCGTGGTGGTTATATCGGGGGCAGGCCATGGGTACATCCGAACAAACTAGGGTTGGATTTCTTCAACCTAGCGCTGCAGGAAGGGATAGAAAAGGCCACAGTTCTGTGAGGGGGAGCCCATCCTGGATGATGGGCTTATGGCAGAAGCTTGCAGAGTCATTTGGCAGCCACCTGGATACTTGTGCATGCTTGGTTGGTCTTTCTGATGTTATATGGAATGTTATATTTAGTCACTGTGTAATACTGGTATATGTTTCAAATGTATAAAATGTAATGTAATGACTATTTAAATAAAGTGCTGTGGCAGTGCTGTGGTTTTAAGTTATCAGTTATTTCTATTCAAATACATGTCCCCGATGATCGAAGCTACCATGTCATGTAGCCCCTTGCAAGGTCGGGGAGGGGCGGTCATGACAGGGTGCTGAGGGGACATGTCCAGCCTATAGTGGGAGTTAATGGGAGGAGTTGGGAAGTTATAAAAGTTATGGAACAGAAAGTTGGACAGCCATTTTTAAATTAAAGTTTCCCCTACCTGTTGTCCCACCCACCCTCCCTCTTTTTTTTTGGTTGTGTGTTTTTATCTTCATGTCACAGCGTTGGCGGAAGCTTGCAGAGTATCCAAGAGGGTTAATGGAGAAATGGAATGGGGGGAGTCAATCGAGACTCTGGTGGGAGGTTCAAAGGGAAAGTGGGACTTCGAACCTCAGGATATGTGGGGGCATAGGTATATGCCCAGAACATGGAGTCATTCGTCAGCCACCTGGATACTCGTGCGTGCTTGGTTGGTCTTTCTGATGTTATATGGAATGTTATGTTTAGTCATTGTGTAATACTGGTATATGTGTGGAATGTATAAAATGTAATCCAATGGCTATTTAAATAAAGTGCTGTGGCCGTTTTTTCTACCCCACAGTCTGGTTTTAAGTTATCAGTTATTTCTAGGCAAATACATGTCCCTGATGATCGAAGCTACCATGTCATGCATTTTCTGCTAAAGACAGGTTCTCATTTCTGAACAGTACAGCTTTGTAATAAAATTATACTAATATTCAAGAACCAGTATTTAACTACATTCTTTTCTCTTCCTAATCAAACCATTTTTATTTTTAAAAACAATCTCTAGAGGACACATTCCCTGAATGCATAAACAAAGCAAGGAAGGAAAATCTCCAATGAACAAGACCTATTCCTGGATACTTGTGCCAAAGGAGGGGGTACATGAAAATATTTAATGTTAAGTTACTAATCTGAATCAGAGGTGACCTGAGGAGAATGTTTGATCAGTCAAATAGAAATAATCTCTCATTTAATAGAGGTGATATTACTTACTCTTTGCTCCTTTACCCTTTAATTGTGATAACATGGAGGTGGATCAGAGAAACTTTCTGTGCTAGGAAAACTGCAAATACAGCAGTGAGATCCTGGGAAAATGTGCCATCCAAAAATGTTCCAGTCTTATATAAAGTAAAGTGATGTAACATAGAATTTGGCTGTTTGGCAATTGTACACATTTAAAATGATCAAAGAGGGGCATTTGGATTATGGGAAATTTTGTCAGGTGAAGGTCATCATGTCTCCCAACTGTCCTGATTTGCACGGGACAGTCCCAATTTGGGACACAGGAGAATGCACTATCCGCATGCGCAGTCGGGTATCAGTTGGCTACTTTTTTTTAACACCCTTCAGTGGGTGTGGTTTAAAAATTGCAATGAATAACAATAAATGTCTGTGGAGAGGATAACACAATTGTGAGGACAGGATTTCTAAAACTTAACCAGGCTATTCTTGATGACAAATTTACAACCATAAGGTATTTTTTTTTATAGAAACAGTGATTTCCTGAACATAACATTTTCCCTGCACGCAGTAACAATTTCAAACCACCTTTCTCTGACTCTTTTGAAGTTTTTTAATCGACTAGAATTTTTTACACTGAATTTTTAGTAGTGGACGAGTTACTTCAATTAGCTAACAAGTAAACAGGGAAAGGGTTTCATCATTATTGACTGTCACCCCTAGCTTACTGTTTATTATATAAAAAAAAACAACACGTCTAGGTTAATGAAAACTTATTTTCACTAAATCTTAAGTGCAATACGAGGTATTCTAACCCGAAAAATGCACATTATTTTATTTTGAATTTAAGAACTCCATCTAGAGTAATTAAAATGTGACACAACCCTCTTTGGGATCTTTTATTCACAAAGAAGATGTACAGAGACTGACAATAAATATTTGGACTGACTCTGCTCCAAAGTATATAGATTTTCCCTATTGCCTTTACTTTTTACAGTGTTTAATAGGGGAGAATATCTTTAGAACTGTGCACAATTAGGGCACCATTCAAATTACACAAAATGGGGGGGGGGGGGGGAAAGAGTTTACTCACAATTTAAGTGGTATTAGGGTCTATTTTCCTACAGATGTTTCTTCCCTCCAAAGGTGCCTCAGCATGCAGGTTAATGCTGACTTATATATACAACCCCTCCATAAATTCTAACTCAGCGACCCCAGTGGAGTATTTATTTATATGTATGTATAAAAATAAATACTTGAATATAAATGACCCTGATTATAAGATGACCCCCCCCAAACTGTGGCTATTCCTTTAGGAAAAAAACTAAAAGCCTGAATATAAGACTAGCCTATAGAAAAAAAAAGTTGAACTTGTATATATTCACATGTAGATAGCTGTCTCTCCCCCCTCCCTCCCCTATTGCTGGCTCTCTCCCCCCAACACTGGCTTTCTCCACCCTCCCTCCCTCCAACGCTGGCTCTCTTCCCCCACCCTCCCTCCAACGCTGGCTCTGTCCCCCCATGCTGGCCCTCTCCCCCCAACGTTGCCTCTCTCTCCCCACCAAAGTTGCCTCTCTCTCCCCCCCCCCCCTCCCCCCAACGTTGCCTCCCTCTCATCTCTCTCTCCCTCCCATCTCTCTCTCCCCCCTCGTATTCTGCATTCAGAGAAACATCTCTCTTAAAAATGACACTGTTCCATGGTTTCAGAATGTTTCTTTAAAATTCAGTTAAAGGTTTCTCATACGAAGCAAATCCCATTTGTCTTTAGATTGTAAGCTTGCGAACAGGGTTCTCTACCTCATGTACAGTCTGTTTCTAGTTTATCTAACTTAGTATGTAGTTCCCTTCTATGTTCTGTACCTAGCGTTACGTAAATTGTTGACGCTATATAAATATATAGTAATGTAATGGTAATGTAATAAAATAGTCCAGGTTTGTAAGACCTATGATCACCTTTTAAAATACTATAGGGTTTCTCCTTGGTTCTCTTTCCTATAGACAATCTCTTCACCAAAATAGTTTTACCTTGGGCCCTTTGACATGTTGTCTGTGGTATGTAAAAGCTTTACATGGTTGTCGCTTGTATTGACAACTACAGTTTTTTTCTGAAAATTCAATAAGTCTGTATTGGCCTGTTCCCATAGTATTTTTAGGTGAATTAGAAAAATAAATTGGGCATTTACCTAGCAAACCAACCTACCATTCAATCATACGGAAACATTGATTATAGTGCTGTGAACACATGATTATTGTATATGGGAAATGAAGGCAGCATTGTGATTACCTTGATTTGGATAACATGGACTAAAAAACAACACATTTTAGATAGGAAGAAGATATATTCACAAAAGAGAACCTTCATTGGCCATAAAGTATATACAGACAAAGAAACCCTACATCTCTATGGATACAATAATACTGCTTTATGCACAAGCAGCGCTATATAGATATACAATTTGTAGCAACACCCCTCCCCCAGCAGCTGATGGCTAAAATCTCCCCTTATGCTCTTCCAGCAAAGAGACAGGCAGGGGAATATAGGATATGTAGTCCTCAAACAGTTGGAGGGCTGCAGTATGACACTCAGGGCCGTCTTTAATAGTGATTGGACCCTGGGCAAGCATTTGCTTGGGCCCCCTGGACCCTGCCCCCTCCCCTGCATGCAATCCCGCCATCCATCGCAATGTTACCCCCCCCCCCCCCACACACACATATGCCATAATTGTTGTGCCATTCAGATGCCAGTAATATTGTAACTTTCGGATGCCAGTAATATTGTGCCAGTCAGAGCCCAGTAATATTGTGCCAGTCAGAGCCTAGTAATATTGTGCCAGTCAGATGCCTGCAATATTGTGCCAGTCAGAGCCCAGTAATAATGTGCCAGTCAGATACCAGTAATATTGTGCCAGTCAGATACCAATAATATTGTGCCAGTCAGATACCAGGAATATTGTGCCTGTCAGAGCCCAGGAATATTGTGCCTGTCAGAGCCCAGGAATATGGTGCCTGTCAGAGCCCAGGAATATGGTGCCTGTCAGATGCCTGTAATATTATGCCAGTCAGATGCCTGTAATAGTGTGCAGACAGAGGCCAGGAATATTGTGCCAGTCAGATGTCTGTAATATTGTGCCAGTCAGATGCCTGTAATATTATGCCAGTCAGATGCTTGTAATAGTGTGCCAGTCAGAGGCCAGGAATATTGTGCCAGTCAGATGCCTGTAATATTGTGCCAGTCAGATGCCTGTAATATTATGCCAGTCAGATGCCTGTAATATTGTGCCAGTCAGAGCCCAGTAATATTGTGCCAGCCAGATGCCCAGTAATATAGTGCCAGTCAGATGCCTGTAATATAATGCCAGTCAGGTGCTTGTAATATTATGCCAGTCAGATGCCTGTAATAGTGTGCAGTCAGATGCCTGTAATATTGTGCCAGTCAGATGCCTGTAATATTGTGCCAGTCAGATGCCTGTAATATTATGCCAGTCAGATGCCTGTAATATTGTGCCAGTCAGAGCCCAGTATTATTGTGCCAGTCAGAGCCCAGTAATATTGTGCCAGCCAGAGCCCAGTAATATTGTGCCAGCCAGATGCCCAGTAATATAGTGCCAGCCAGATGCTTTTAATATTGTGCCAGCCAGATGCCCAGTAATATAGTGCCAGCCAGATGCCTGTCCTATTATGCCAGTCAGAGCCCAGTAATATAGTGCCAGCCAGATGCCTGTAATATTGTGCCAGCCAGATGCCCAGTAATATAGTGCCAGCCAGATGCCCAGTAATATAGTGCCAGCCAGATGCCTTTAATATTGTGCCAGCCAGATGCCCAGTAATATAGTGCCAGCCAGATGCCTGTCCTATTATGCCAGTCAGAGCCCAGTAATATAGTGCCAGCCAGATGCCTGTAATATTGTGCCAGCCAGATGCCCAGTAATATAGTGCCAGCCAGATGCCTGTAATATTATGCCAGCCAGATGCCCAGTAATATAGTGCCAGCCAGATGCCCAGTAATATAGTGCCAGTCAGATGCCCAGTATTATTGTGCCAGTCAGATGCCCAGTATTATTGTGCCAGCCAGATGCCCAGTAATATAGTGCCAGTTAGATGCCCAGTATTATTGTGCCAGTCAGATGCCCAGTATTATTGTGCCAGCCAGATGCCCAGTAATATAGTGCCAGTCAGATGCCCAGTAATATAGTGCCAATCAGATGCCAAGTAATATAGTGCCAATCAGATACCCAGTAATATAGTGCCAATCAGATGCCCAGTAATATAGTGCCAGTCAGATGCCAAGTAATATAGTGCCAATCAGATACCCAGTAATATAGTGCCAATCAGATGCCCAGTAATATAGTGCCAATCAGATGCCAAGTAATATAGTGCCAATCAGATACCCAGTAATATAGTGCCAATCAGATGCCCAGTAATATAGTGGCAATCAGATGCCAAGTAATATAGTGCCAGTCAGATACCCAGTAATATAGTGCCAATCAGATGCCCAGTAATATTGTGCCAATCAGATGCCAAGTAATATAGTGCCAATCAGATACCCAGTAATATAGTGCCAATCAGATGCCAAGTAATATAGTGCCAATCAGATGCCAAGTAATATAGTGCCAGTCAGATACCCAGTAATATAGTGCCAATCAGATGCCCAGTAATATAGTGCCAGTCAGATGCCAAGTAATATAGTGCCAATCAGATACCCAGTAATATAGTGCCAATCAGATACCCAGTAATATAGTGCCAATCAGATGCCCAGTAATATAGTGCCAATCAGATACCCAGTAATATAGTGCCAATCAGATGCCAAGTAATATAGTGCCAGTCAGATACCCAGTAATATAGTGCCAGTCAGATACCCAGTAATATAGTGCCAATCAGATGCCCAGTAATATAGTGCCAATCAGATGCCCAGTAATATTGTGCCAATCAGATACCCAGTAATATAGTGCCAATCAGATGCCCAGTAATATTGTGCCAATCAGATGCCCAGTAATATTGTGCCAATCAGATACCCAGTAATATAGTGCCAGTCAGATACCAGGAATATTGTGCCAGCCAGCCCCCCCCCCCGTACTTACATGAAGCTGCTCCGTGTCCCCCGCCGGATGTCTCCTCCGTGCAGTCTTCCCTCTTGCACGGAGGAGGGAAACAGACACCGGATGTGACGCGACGTCACATCCGGCGTCAGTTTTTTTTTTTTTTTCGGCCGTCGCATCCATTGGATGCGGCTTGCCTGAAAAAAGCGTTCACAAGCGCAATGCGCTGTGAACGCGGCAGCAGGGGCTGGGGGCCCACGGGACAGCTGCCTTGGGGCCCCCCAGGAGTAAATGGGCCCAGGTCAGCTGCCCCGTTTGCCCCGCGTTAAAGACGGCCCTGATGACACTCCTGATATGTCCCATAATAATTAAGAGATAATTATAGCAAGAAATGAACTTTATTTTATTGAAATTTTGCATCAAAGTTAGACTTTTTAAATAGAAATGCTTTAAAGGGACAGTCTAGTCCTCAAACTCACTTTGGTGCAAGATGAAGATCACTGCTTGTATTATGCACAGGCTTTTATCCCTGCGTGATTTGATGCAGGCATTCTGTATAGATCACATTTTTAATATTTGAATCAAGCTCTGCCCAGTGATACTCTGCTTGTTTACTGCAGGTGCGGCAGCACTGATTCTATAGACACTGAGGATATAAAGTTTTGTTTCATATAGTCACTTCCTATCCTCCTCAAATTGAGTCTATTGAGTGGCCTATGAGTGACCTTGCTCTTGTACACAGTAGGATCTCTTAACAGTGCAACACATTGTCTGATGACATCACTAGAGAGACAGGATATTCCATTCATTTGTTTTTTTTTTAAATAATGTTTATTATAAACATACAAAAAATAAGTCGGCATATTATCATACAAGCATAAAAAGATACGTACATACTTTATCAGGTAAATCTAATTGTTGGTCTAGAAATCCTCCATAGGCATTTACGAACAATTATATAACTAGAAGACTTAAGTTTGCCATATAAGCAAGTCATCATATTCTAAAAAATATATTAGGGGACTTCCAAACTGTTTATACAATTATATACAAGCAGACAAACACAATCAGTACCTTACACATACACATATATATATGTATATATATACATACACATACTTATAATTGGCGTGGAGAATGGTGGGAAACGGCCTGGGGTCTGGGGGAATATTTCAGGGGAGAGCAGTTTCAGTGATGTTAAGTGCGCTGTAATTCGATGTCCAGTGAGCCTAAGATTTTTAATTGGATTTAAAGATAAACTGCCATTTTCCCAATATTTTATTATAGTCGGATAATCCCACATTATCGTAGAAGAGTGCTTTCGCCATGGTGGCCTAGTAGTTTACTTGGGTCATAATTTCATTTAGGTTGGGTATTGTAGTTTCTCCAGTGTCTCTATAGTCATAAATTTGTCGCCATAATGATATGAATTAGTAATATCATCTGGGGTTTAGAAAGCTCTGGATAATCAAGATTATTTTTTGCCAGCGAGAGATCGCCAATATCCAATCCCAATTTTGTGACAAGATATAAAACTAAAATTTGTTTTGAGTTTATTCAGTAGCTTACAATCCCACCATATATGTAACAAATAACCGGGATTTGAACAACATCGCCAGCACAAATTCAAGGTATGTCTCTGAAATTTATTGGAAACATATACCATCTATATTGGTTTGAATGGCGTTATTCTCATTGGTTCCTGCAGCAAAAAAAAAAAAAAAGGAAATTACTTTCACTCATCTAGTGTGGGCAGTACTTGTTTCTTGCAAACTGCTGTAATTTCACCATTTCTTCTAAGTATTTAATATTTTAAGCAATGCAAAATGTAAGACATGCATTTTAAAGTACTTGAAAGCACATTAATATGCATTAATATTTGGAAGATGCATTTTGGGCACTAGACAGTCCCTTTAATGACTTTTTTAAAATTTAAAATGTTTGATTTTTTTCCATTTTAACATAAGTTCATTGTTGCCTACAGTTGTCATTAATGGCTTCTTACAATTTATTTTCTTCAGTAGCATTATATAAGCATAGTGCCAAGACTTTATATAATCATGTAAAGGTTTTTCCCCGTTTTCCTTGATACTTAGCCTCTAGGCCAGGGGTGTTCAACATGTGTCCTACAGGCCAAATGTGGACCGTTTGATAGCAAACTGCGGAATTGGAATACAACACTTATATCTAGTTCATTATAATAGCAGGCCATATTCATTACACACAATAATCATAGTTCAGGCAAACTTAAAAAAAAAAAATCTGTACTCTCTCTGGTCCTTACAAAGATAAGATATAGCTGGAATAATGGACAATGTGAAGGTGAATAAGGAACGGTTACCATTCTTAGCAGCCAAATGTTACATAATCATCTTGATATCAGACAATCTCTCTTATCATATGGTTCCTGGAAGCTGAAATGGAAATCTTTTCTGGTCAGATGGTTTTTATTGGTAGAAATGTTAAGGGGTGTAGAATGGGAAGGTAGTCACATCATTATAAATGAGATTACCTGCCTTATACTTTCCACTGAGAGAGCTATACAGCAACATGAAGTGGGTGGTGTTTACCTTTATCTGCCTCCAGCTGGCAGAAGGGCTTGTGAGGTAAGTATCAGTTATGGGTTTTCATCTCTATACAGCAGACAAGAATCACCAGGCCTACCTGGTCTGCCTTATGATAACTGATAGTAACATTTAATATTTTATCATTGTTGAGGTTTTATAATTAAAACATGAATTCCTTCAATACTAGCATTATGCAGGGTGATGTTAATGATCCTCTTCAATAATAATGGCAGCAGTCATAGGAGGGCTGGTGACTCTTTGCCCAGGGAGCAAAAACAATAATCTTTGGCCCCTTTTGCAATTTCATCAGCCCATCCGTTATCATCATCGTAGGCACAAATACAGGTAGGACATATATGTTGAGATACAGAGACATATAGACAGACACAAATAGACAAACACAGACAGGCGGGCAGGGCAGATATATTGATAGATAAGGTACAGAGATTGATAGACAGACACTTGGGCATTTAGAGGTGAAAAGTGGTGCAGCCCTGCCCATTGAGCTAGGGTAGAGGGCAGTCCAGGGGGGCAACTGCATTTCAGCCCCCCTTGTCAGCCATCTTCTGATAACAGCTAAAAAAAAAAAACACGTTGTGCCTGCACAGTTCACATTAACATAACCATAAAAGAGGGGAAAATGGGTACTGACTATGAGGGTCGACTCACTATAGACTGATTTGGGTTAACATCCAAGCTACCTGAGTCGACCGTATAATGTGCCAGTAAATCAAAATATCTTTTATATCTTAAAGGCCAAATCTCCCTGTTTAAAATTGTTGAATGGTACTTCCATAAACTATTATTCAATAGATATCCCATAGTTTTTATTCAAAAGATAAAATAATTGCGTGATGCTCCTGCTCAGTTGCACTTAGTTGTGTGTCATACATTTAAGCTGTAAGGAAGGAAAGTGTTGTGAATGGAATGGGAATGCAAATGACAATGCTATTAATAAGGGGAGGAGTCAGAACCCCAGAGAAGTTGCACTTAAATAGAAGACGGATCACAGAACATGCTATAGATTTATCGGTATATTACTTATCCAAGGCATGTTCAGCACATTACACCAGAAAAAGATTTCACCCTTTGACACTGAATATTTTTAAGGTGTATACCCTCTACACAGGGCCGGCCTTAAGTGTCCCAGCGCCCTGTGCGGGCTTCCCCCGTGGCGCCCCCCGTCCCCCCCCCCCCTATGTATGTGTCCCTTCCCTCTTCCTTGCCACGTCTGTCTCGCTCTAACTCCCCCATACCTGTTTTCTCTCTCTCCCTCTGTTCTGTCTCTCTCCCCCCTCCCCCTGTTCTGTCTCTCCTCCCCCTGTTCTGTCCCCCCCGTTGTCTCTCCCCCCCAGACACCCGTGTTCTGTCTCTCCCCCCCCAGACACCCGTGTTCTGTCTCTCTCTCCCCCCGTTCTGTCTCTCTCCCCCTGTTCTGTCTCTCTCTCCCCCTCCTCCTGTTCTGTCTCTCTCTCCCCCTGTTCTGTCTGTCTCTCTCTCCCCCTGTTCTGTCTGTCTCTCTCTCCCCTTGTTCTGTCTATCTCTCTCTCCCCCTGTTCTGTCTCTCTCTCTCTCTCTCCCCTTGTTCTGTCTGTCTCTCTCTCTCCCCCTGTTCTGTCTCTCACTCCCCCCATTCTGTCTCTCTCTCCCCCCATTCTGTCTCTCTCTTTCTCTCTCCCCCCCTTTTCTGTCTCTCTCTCCCCCTCCCCTTGTTCTGTCTGACTCTCTCTCTCCTTGTTCTGTCTCTCTATCCCCCTCCCCCTGTTCTGTCTGTCTCTCTCTCCCCTTGTTCAGTCTGCCTCTCCCCCCCCCCCTCCCCTTGCCTGCAAATGTTGATCAGGGAGGGGGCGGAGCTAACCAGCTGAGCGATGTAGCTCCGCCCCCACCCTGTGAAACAGAGCAGCCTCTGCTTCACGTGGAGCTGTGGGCAGCAAAAGAAAGTGCTGCTCGGCTCCCCATGCTTAATGCAGGCATGGGGAGCCGAGCAGCACTTTCTTTTGCTGCCTGCAGCTCCCCGTGATGCAGGAGCTTCTCTGCTTCACAGGGTGGGGGCGGAGCTACACCGCTCAGCCGGTTAGCTCCGCCCCCTCCCCGACACAGCAGAGCATGCCGAGCAGAGGGCTGGTGAGGGGGGATCTTTTGATCTCCCCCACCCAGTGCCTCTACCGGCTTTTTTTTTAATTTTTTTAACTTTTTTTTATTTTTAGCTGGCGGGCGGCGCCCCCTGGGGTGTTGCGCCCTGTGCGCTCGCAGAGGTCGCACACCCCTAAGGCCGGCCCTGCCTCTACATATATATATATATAATATATAAATAATATAAAATAAATATACATACAAGTCTTTCCCCAGTAATCATTGTCCAATCCTCATGAGATCCTTAGAACACAAACTTGTCAACTTAAACATTGGTTATACTGTGAATGTAGAGAATAAAAAAATAATGAAAAATTATATATACATTTTATGTTAGCAAAATTGCAAGCAAATAGATAAAATAAGGGAAATATATGTGCTCTAAATGTGTCTGTGGTGCCTCCTACTTATGACACCACCTTGTGGCTTGATATGCAAATTACATATTTCCTGTTGACAAGTAATTAATTTGCATATCAAGCTACACGTAGGGTTGCCACCTTTTCTTCAAAAAAATATCGACCTTGGTATGGTCTCCATAGACTTAACATTGGCCTGATGCCAATTTTTTACCGGCCTGTCGGTAAAATACTGGCCCGGTGGCAACCCTAGCTACACGTGCTGTCATAAACAGAGCACTCCACAGATATGTTGAAAAAAAAATTTCCTCTTATTTTATGCCTTATTTGATCCTCTGGAATGTCTTCCAAAGATACCTCATTCCAGTTTTGTTTACTTGCAAAAGAATCAGTGCAGATGAACTGGATCCTCTTGGACTGATCATGTGCAGTAACAACTTCATTCAGACCCTGGTAACTACCTTCCTGTTTTTTACAGCAGTGATTGGAGGGGCAATCACTGACGGGTATGTTTTGAAAGTAAAGGTGGTAACCCTACATCACACAATATTTATGAAGCAAAACATGTAAACAATAAAAATGCAGGAAGCAATTACTTTCTTACTGTATTCACAGTAGACTTACTGATGTCACTGCTCTTGCAGTTTATCTGTGTGTATGTTTCCTTATCCCTGGAATTGCATGAGATACACTAATATCAAGACCAAGCTATTTTATAGTGACCTTAAAATACATATCTTATTAAAAGATACCAGTGCCCTAATTTGACACCATGTGTGACTCTCTAAGCCTTAACATTGTTGCTAGGAAACATTTTTACTTTTTAACCACTTTTTGCAAAAACGTCAAACTGTTGCTTCCTCCAACGGGTGTGCTTCAGCTTCAAAATATTAACACTGTAAATGGTAGGCTATAAAATGAAAGTACTTCCATCTCTTGAACCAAATAGTGCGTTCACAAAATTAAGAAGTTTAAAGTGCTTAGTTCTTGGTTGAAAAATAGTTTATGTCTCTCTGCTTTCTCTTTTCTCTGACATTTTTTCCTTATATCTCAGAGTCCCTCTAAAGAGATACAAGTCTGCCAGGGAAAACATGCGTGAAAAGGGAGTCCTGAATGAATTTATGAAGACTCACAAGAGAGATCCAGCCTTGAAATACAACTTCAACCACAAATATGATTTTGCCGTAGCCTATGAACCCATGTACATGGATGTGGGTAATGCATGAGAATTTCCCCACAGATGTAAATATCATAATGAATCTGTTACTAACCTGTGTTATTATTTTCTAGACATATTACTATGGTGAAATCAGCATTGGAACACCCCCTCAGAATTTCCTGGTTCTTTTTGACACAGGATCTTCTAACTTGTGGGTACCATCATCATCCTGTCAAAGTGGGGCCTGTGGTGAGTATTTCTCCAGATAGCTTTAATCTTTAAACCATGTGCTCACTTACAAAGTTTTATAAACTAATGGTGGCCTTGTCATCCAACACTGTAGTATATGTATTACCTTTTTAGTTTGTGTTGTGTGTGATGAATTTTTGGAGCAGTAGTGAGGAGCGGACGGTTAAATCACTACTAAGGTGGTGGTATATTCCTTCTAAGATACTCTGATCAGCTTAGTGGTTTTACCAAGACACCCTACCACTTCCTGCTGGTAACATGGACTGAGAAATTCAAATCTGAATTAGTTAGTAGGTACTATATTTTATGACAAAATGTCCATGTATCAACAAAATTAAGTTCCCCATTGAGAGCGCATTATCATGATTTTATTTTTTATATCCTAATCTTTTTGAAGGTAAATTAATGTTATCAACCATTTAATGGTAAAAATAAAAAAATAAAAAAACTTTTTTTTTTATTATAGTAGTGTCTCGAAAACTACAGATGTGATCATTATTATAATTTAGGTTTTTAGCAATGTATTGACTCATACCTTCTGGAGTAATACAACTGGGAAGCCAGTTTGAGTTTGGCTTCTTATTTGAGTCACATTGAAGTCAGTGTGGGGAAAGGTGAACCTATACAGTGAACATTGAATCCATTAAAGGGACATTCCAACTTGTTTAACCATTGCTGTTCTCAGTTGACGCTTGCTGACAAACGTCAGCATGCGAACAGCAAATTAGAGCGGGGCTCACCCTGCTCTGACAGCCGAATGCGAGGCTCTCTCGCTGCTAGCATGGGATAAGCAGGGGGGGCCTAGTTAAAAAAACATTTAGTGTCCCTTTAAGCACCATGACCTGACAAGTTAGAGAAGCGTATATATGCAAGATACAGCTGACTACCAAAGCACCAAACGTTACTATTTCTATTAGGTTATAAATCACCAACATTATGTGTTATCAATTACTTTATCCATTATTCTTTATATGGAGTTTATTAAAATTAAAACCCTTCCCAAAAAACTTTGATCTATTTAAGTTTGGATGAAAGGATCATTGTAAAAAGACTATTACTTTTATTGGGAATTTCAGTGATTTGTGGATGATTTTTCAAACAATTTGTTTTTTCCCATGCAGGCAATCACAACCGATTTAACCCTAGTCAGTCTTCCACATACACATCCAATGGGCAGCAGTTCACCATGTCCTATGGTAGTGGCAGTGTCACTGGTGTTTTTGGCTATGACACTGTGTCGGTATGTAGCTTTACTGTTGACATGTTTTAAAATTCTTGCTGAATAAGTCTACTATGAATACAGTGAGACAGTAGTTTCTTCCTGCATTATTAAGGTTTGCATAGTTTGCTTCAAAAATACTGTGGGCATATCATCCATAAAATATTAGTCATACTTTTAACAATGATGGCAATCCAATTTTGTGCTGGCCTGTTGGTAAAATACAGACTTAGTGGCAACCCTATTACCAAGTCACTTTTCTAAGCCACTTACATCTCCACTAAATGAGGATTATGGAACTCACAGCTAAAAACTTTATTTAATTTACTATTGGAAAAGACACCCAGTTGGCCCCTTTATTTGGATTTGAACTTGATTAGACGTTGGCAGAATATATTTTCCATGTGATCCCAGAACCTAAAATTGTCACAAGTAACAATGTAGTAAGTAGGATCCACGCTGGTTAGCAAGTCATGTTTGAAAATTAATAACTTGGTAGTGGAATTGACGTGTGGTAAATAACTCAAATAACTCTTTAATAATTTATATAACCAACCATTTACAAGGAGGTAAGACAAACAGATTGAAGTTTGAGTGCAGATTGAGTGCAGGAGTCTCCTCACTGAAATGCTAACTTTAGTGATACATTTAAATACTGGTTAGTGTCTCATAATTCATTAACTATTTGCAAGGTTTTTTTCTTTGTCTTTTAACAAACAAAATGTGTTTATTTTTAAATTGTTTTTTTTTTTTCACTTCAAATGTAAATTGGAACATACTTTAGAGAGTTTCCTTCTGTACCATACAGGTCCAGGGACTCACCTTGACTAATCAAGAGTTTGGTCTGACCTACTCAGAGAGTGGCAGCAGTTTCTACTACTCAAAATTTGATGGAATCTTTGGGATGGCCTATCCTGCCATGTCAGCAGGAGGCGCAACCACAGCCATGCAAGGAATGCTGCAACAAAACCTACTTAACTATCCCATCTTCAGTGTATACATGGGCAGGTAAACCTCATCTGTCTCATATGAAGGAAGAAATATGAAAGTGGGCAACTGCACCCCCAGACTGCTCTCTAATCTGACTTCAACACTTTTAATTTCTAATTGCCTCAATATGTAGACTATCTATCCAACTGACTTGGAGAGTTTGTCAATCTCTGTAACTTATATGTCTTTTTGTGTCTATATCTGATGATGATCGGTAGGAGCATGTATGTTTTTGCATACCATATCAGGAAATTCCGATCATAGTTTAATTTATATAGAAACACATCTCTTTAAATGAATATTATTGATTGTAAAATTGGCCAAAAGGGTTATAACTTAATTTTTTTCTTATTTGTGTTTAGCCAATCAGGAGAGGTGATCTTTGGTGGTGTTGATAATAGTCTGTATTCAGGACAAATACAGTGGGCTCCAGTCACTCAGGAGGTATACTGGCAGATTGGAATTGATGCGTAAGTTAACCACACCCCTGGTATACCAAACCACATAAATTACCAGGACACAATCCTCTTGAGAATTTCCAGAACTCGCACAGAATGCCTTATCCAGGAATATATGTTTCTTTAAACCAAAAAAATCTAAACTCCTTCAGGGCCATACTCCCATAAAAGTTTGTGATTTCTCAAAATAACATGTTGTAGACCAATCCTTTTAATAAGTAGCTAAGAAAAATTTTCTTTTATATTGAAACGTCTGTTTATCTCTGGTCTTCAAGGACTGGATTTAAATCTCTATTGTGCCAAATGTGGTATATGTCAAACAAAGATACCTAAATCCCATTTTCTTAGTGCTGGTATAAACCAAAGTTTTCTGAAATCCACAATTCATAAGAGCACAAGCACTGTAGCCATAGGAAGCCGGTTCCCCTCAAATCCCTCATACTAATAAGCTACCTTTATGCAGGTTTTCCATAAATGGCCAGGCAACAGGATGGTGTAGCCAAGGATGCCAAGCCATTGTAGATACTGGAACCTCTCCTCTCACTGTCCCTCAGCAGTACATGGGAAATCTGTTGCAGTACCTAGGAGCACAGCAGGGCCAGAATGGAGAGGTGAGTGGATATTGTAAAATTCTGAATAGGTATGGTTCACACACACAGGATAAAACCAATATAATTACACTAATTACACTAGGAAAAAGGATCCTTCCTAGATTTTTTTTCTATTATCTATATTAATGACTTCTACTGGATGGCATTGACTGTGGATGGCCTTATCTATTCCGGGGTGTACCATTCTGTAGTTTTGTATCACAAATAATGCATGCTGAAAACGTATTAGAAAGATGTCTTTAAAAGCAGAGTGGTATCCAAAAAGTCAGTGATCTATTAAATCTTTTAAAGGTGTCATATCATTTATGCTATCCACCAGCATTTAATCACATAGCTCAATGTGTTTACTAAATGTGTCAAGAGGAGAACAGGTTGCATATCAGATACACATTAACAGGCCTACATATATTATTAAGATGATTATATTTGACAGGTTGTATTATTGACAGTAGGTATATTTTGTAATATTGGTAATCATATAATTTAACCTGGTGCAAGAATAGCATAATTCAACAGATACAAAAAAATAATTATCCACTAGGGCTAATGATATGTATCTTACAAATATCTGTAAATAATGTGTAAACTATGTACCGTTAATTAAGTTAATTACATTTTTCTGTGCTGGCTAGTTCCTGGTAAACTGCAACAATGTTCAGAACCTGCCTTCTATCAGTTTCACTATCAACGGTGTTCAATTCCACATCCCACCCTCTGAATACATCCTTCAGGTACTCCTGTTTTCCCTTTATGTTATCCTAGCTAACGTGAGAGCGGTGTTTTCTGATATATGGAACAAGATTTTTGTGTTAGTTATGAGAGTTATGGAAAAAGTGTCAGGAACTTAAAAAATAGGCACAATTGCCATTTGTTATGTATTACAGGAATTGCAACTTTTTAAACACCCGGATAGTGCACAGACAGTTTAGTATGCGAGATTCGAACCTAAACCAGAAACTGGCTAAAACGTAGCAATATATGCATCTATTCACTAAACAGTTAACTGTGTTAAACTGTTATGGGAATATGAACAATTCATAAAAAGTTGGAAAGATAGGCAAGCTGGAGATTTTTTCCAACAGCTAGGACAACTAAACTTTTTTTTCCACTTGTGCGTCTAACATAGAAGCACAAGGGAAAAAATCATTACCCTACTATGAGGATATAAAGGATAGATTATATGTGAATGCTGAGAAATTAACAGAGGAATTTTTGTATATACTAAGGGGGATTTCATATCTGTTTGTAGTTTTACGTCAGATTGCACTTTTTTTTATTAAAAAAAGTATCTGTTTTGTTTTCAAATTGTTTGTATCTGTTATGACAGTAGTGATGGCCATCTATTTCATGTCTATGACAGTATACACATATAACTTGAGGTTTGTTTTATGGAACTAAGCATTTAGAGGGGCAACATGTTATTAACAAGCCAGAATAGAACTTGTTAATATAACTTTATGTAACCTGTGACTCCCAAAAACTTGTGGCACTGATCCTGTTTACTTTAATTTCAGAACAATGGCTATTGCACAGTGGGTGTTGAGGAAACTTACCTCCCATCACAAAATGGACAGCCCCTTTGGATTCTGGGAGATGTTTTCCTTCGGCAATATTATTCTGTCTATGACATGAGAAATAACAGGGTGGGCTTTGCTCAGTCAGCTTAAAGACTCCCTGTTCTATACTGCAAACAACAGCCACAAAAATACATTTGCTTATTCCAGCATATAAGTATAAATATTATTCAACCAATAAATCATGGATTTTACTGACAAAAGTATGTGTGCGTTTGTACACCATAGTTGCCAACATTAGGAAAAAATTTCCAGGGACACTTTTGCAGCTCAGCTTACAATTACTTACTGCAAGATTGACCACACCTACTGCGCAATGCTCCGCCCACTCGACATAATTAGCATAATGTAACTCCACGTTATTGTCACAGTTAAGATTATATCACCAAGTTCCCACCAGCATTACCAGCATCCTTGGTATACAACAGATACATTCACAGCACAACATCTACATCAGGCAGGTGCATTACATGAAATATAGTAAGACCTGGTGCAGATGTGCTTCAGTCAGAGAGCTGTGTGTACACCCTAAAACATACTTTAGTATAAAACTACCACTTCTGCTGCAAGGCCATTCCATGTATCCACTACCCTCTCAGTAAAGTAATACTTTCATTAGTCCCTGGCCTTATCTTATATCTAGGATAGCCTTATACCTATCCCATGCATGCTTAAACTCCTTCACTGTATTAACCTATACCACTTCTACTGGAAGATTATTCCATGCATCCACTACCCTCTCAGTAAAGTATTACTTTCATTAGTCTCTGGCCTTATTTTATATCTAGGATAGCCTTATACCTATCCAAATGATACATTAAATGCACATTTAAATGCATGCTTAAACTCGTTTACTGTATTAACCTCTACCACTTCTGCTGGAAGACTATTTCCTGCATCCACTACCCTCTCAGTAAAGTATTACTTTCATTAGTCTCTGGCCTTATTTTATATCTAGGATAGCCTTATACCTATCCAAATGATACATTAAATGCACATTTAAATGCATGCTTAAACTCGTTTACTGTATTAACCTCTACCACTTCTGCTGGAAGACTATTTCCTGCATCCACTACCCTCTCAGTAAAGTAATACTTTCATTAGTCCCTGGCCTTGTCTTATATCTAGGGCAGCTTTATGCTTCTCCCATGCATGCTTAAAGTCCTTCACTGTATTAACCTATACCACTTCTACTGGAAGATTATTCCATGCATCCACTACCCTCTCAGTAAAGTATTACTTTCATTAGTCTCTGGCCTTATTTTATATCTAGGATAGCCTTATACCTATCCAAATGATACATTAAATGCACATTTAAATGCATGCTTAAACTCGTTTACTGTATTAACCTCTACCACTTCTGCTGGAAGACTATTTCCTGCATCCACTACCCTCTCAGTAAAGTATTACTTTCATTAGTCTCTGGCCTTATTTTATATCTAGGATAGCCTTATACCTATCCAAATGATACATTAAATGCACATTTAAATGCATGCTTAAACTCGTTTACTGTATTAACCTCTACCACTTCTGCTGGAAGACTATTTCCTGCATCCACTACCCTCTCAGTAAAGTAATACTTTCATTAGTCCCTGGCCTTGTCTTATATCTAGGGCAGCTTTATGCTTCTCCCATGCATGCTTAAAGTCCTTCACTGTATTAACCTATACCACTTCTACTGGAAGATTATTCCATGCATCCACTACCCTCTCAGTAAAGTATTACTTTCATTAGTCTCTGGCCTTATTTTATATCTAGGATAGCCTTATACCTATCCAAATGATACATTAAATGCACATTTAAATGCATGCTTAAACTCGTTTACTGTATTAACCTCTACCACTTCTGCTGGAAGACTATTTCCTGCATCCACTACCCTCTCAGTAAAGTAATACTTTCATTAGTCCCTGGCCTTGTCTTATATCTAGGGCAGCTTTATGCTTCTCCCATGCATGCTTAAAGTCCTTCACTGTGTTTACCACTACTGCTGGAAGGTTATTCCATGCACCCACTACCCTCTCAGTAAACTAATACTAAGTTTCTGACCTCCACTGTATTAACCTCTACCATTTCTGCTGGAAGGCTATTCCATGCATCCACTACCCTCTCAGAAAGTAATACCTCCATTAATCCCTGGCTTGATCTTATATCTAAAATAGCCTTATGCTTTTACTCCTTTACTGTATTAACCTCTACCACTTCTACTGGAAGACTATTCCATGCACCCACCACCCTCTCAGCAAACAAATATTAAGTCTCTGACCACAAAAAAAACTGTAAAATATTAAATATTACCAGCTAGTTGCACCAGGGCTTCACAAACTTAACTGATTTTTAGGAGCCAGCAAAAAAATCTAGCAGCCAGACAACAGCACATACACACAATCACATGCAGTCATATACAGACACACATACGTCACATACACACTCATAAATACAGTCTCATAGACACATACACTCATACATAGTCTGTCACATACACTTATACATACATACACACATGCATACAGTCTGTCACATACACTCATACATACACACATACAAGTGAGCATGTTTTTAATCTTAAAAACAAAACAAAAAAAATGTAGATCAACATGTCCCCCTTCCCTGCTGCTATATATCATTTTCAAGGCTGATGTCATAGAGCAGATGACTGCTAGTAGTACACTTGGTGAAAGGACATCATGTACACCAATAGCATCACAAGGTCACCCAACTGGACGTGAAATGAGCTTCAGAATCAGTGGAAGTATGAAATCTTGCTTGAGGCTTTCTATAAACCGAAATAGAGTCCCCCATTCAATTGACCTATTCGTATGAATGGGGACTCTATTTCGGTTTATAGAATAGCAATAGCATTACATGTATTCCATAAACTGAAAGTCTATAAACCGAATGTCTTTCGGTTTATAGACTTTCGGTTTATGGAATACATGTAATGCTATTGGCTTTCTATAAACCGAAATAGAGTCCCCATTCATAAAAAATTCTTATGAATGGGGACTCTATTTCGGTTTATAGAATATTACATTAAGTTACATTAACATTTATTTTATAATCAGTTCTATTTTTGGAGAGGTTAAGTTTCAGGTAGCGATCAGACATCCAAGCGGAGATGGCTGACAGACACTCAGCTACACGTGACACTAGTGAGGGAGTGAGGTCAGGGGAGGAGAGGTAGAGCTGAGTATCATCTGCGTACAAGTGGTAGTGAAAGCCAAAAGAGCGGATGAGTTCTCCCAGAGATGTAGTGTAGAGGGAAAACAACAGTGGGCCAAGGGTCTAAAGCCAGATTTTAGATATAAATTTCAGTAGAGTGTAAGGGTCTAAAGCCAGATTTTAAAGGATCAAGTAGGTCATTGTGAGTCAGAAAGTCTGTCAGTCGCGAGTGCACTGTTTTCTCCAGCAACTTGGACGCGAAGGGGAGAAGGGATATAGGACGGTAATTAGATTGAACAGTAGGGTCGAGGGAAGATTTTTTCAATACAGGTACAATTTGGGCTTGCTTGAAGGTTGACGGTGCTATTCCAGAGGACAGGGAGAGGTTGATGAGATGGGTTAGAGTTGGACAAAGTAGAGGGGAAAGAGAGGATACAAGGTGAGACGGAATGAGATCAAGCGCACAAGTAGTAGATTTCGAGCAGGAGAGCAGATCGTCAACCACTTTCTCAGCTACAGGGGAGAAGATATTCAGAGTGGGTTTGGGGGATGGGAACGAGGCAGGAGGTAGTTGAAGCAAGTCACGGGAGGTGAAGTTACACATGATAGCGTTGATTTTGTTTTTGAAATGAGAGGCAAGGTCTTGGGCCGTAAGAGCGGAGCAGGGCGGAGGAGCAGGAGGGAAGAGGAGAGCATTAAATGTTGAGAATAGACGTTTGGGATTCAATGAGTGGGTGGATATCAAGGTAGAGAAGTAGTGTTGCTTGGACTGAGCGAGAGCAGAGTTGTAGGAACACAGCATTATTTGTAATGAAGGAAATCCTCCTTGCAACGTGATTTCCTAAAATGCCGCTCAGACGTGCGAGTACATTTTTGGAGGTATCGTGTTTGCTTAGTGTGCCATGGTTGTTGGTTGGGTCTGCGGGCACGCTTGGCAACAACAGGGGCAATGTTGTCAAGGGCTGAGGTGAGGATACTGTTTTAAGAGTTAGCTGCTTTCTCTGGACATGAGGTGGATTCCAAAGAGAGGAGGGAGGTTTGAAGAGCAGTGGTAAGTAGTGGGAGGGTGGAGTTAGATAGCAGTCTTTTGAATTCGGCAGGGGGGAGACGTGCAGTAGTTGACTGACGTATAGTGGGATAGAAGGTAAGAAGGTGGTGATCAGATAGGGGGAAAGTTGAATGGGAAAAGTTAGAGATGGCACATGATTTAGTGAATACTAGGGCTAGTGAGTGACCGACAGTGTGGGTTGGAAAGTTGGTCCACTGGGAGAGGCCAAAGGTAGAGGTGAGAGAAAGGAGTTTTGAAGTAGCAGGAGAGTTGGTTAGGTCAAGTAGAATGTTAAAATCTCCCAGGATGAGACATGGTACATCAGTGGCAAGAAAGTTGGGGAGCCATGCAGAGAAGTTGTCAAAAAACTGGGAAGCAGGCCCCTGGGGCCGATAGACAACAGCAACACGAAGGGATAAAGGGGAGAAAAGACGAATAGCGTGCACTTAGAATGATGAAAATGAAAGGGAAGGGGCTGAGGGTAATGGCTGGAAGGAGCAGTTTGCAGATAGGAGGATGCCAACACCTCCGCCCTTTTTGTCCCCAGGTCTTGGGGTGTGGCTGAAGCGTAGGTCACCATAAGAGAGAGCAGCAGGAGAGACCGTGTCAGATGAGGTAAGCCAGGTTTCAGTAAGTGCAAGGAGTTTAAAGGAGTGAGAAATAAATAGATTGTGTATAGCTGTAAGCTTGTTGCATAAAGAGCGTGCATTTAGCAGGGCACAACTGAAGAGTGGGTGATTATAGCAGGGGATATAGATATAAGGTTGTCAGTATTGCATTTGGTGTTGGTAGTACGAAGCAGGCGGGATCTGTGCAAATGCTGATTTTGTTTCTTGCCAGGGTTAGGAGAGGTGTCATGAATGAAGAAGTAAAAGGCTGAAGAGAGGAGGAGCTGGTAATGACACTAGGACACGAGAGTCCAACGTGTGGCCTGCGGGCCAAATGCGGCTCGCCAGCCAAAGAGGTGCAGCCCGCTTGAGAGTGGCAGCGGTAGCCGCACCTCTGAGCCACTAAAAATAAGTGCGCACCGGGATGTCACTGACACCCGGTGCTCCAACATGGGCAGAGCGGGAGGGGGCTGAGCTTTCTCCGTTCACGTTTGGGAGAAAGCTCCTCCCCCTCGGAATCTGACCCTGTTGGAGTACCTATGTCAGTGACATCCCAGTGCATTGGCGGACCACAGATGGGACAATCCCCCTCCCTGCAGTTACAAGTGTGTGTGTAAGTGTGACTGTGGGTGTGAGTGTGACTGTGGGTGTGAGTGTGACTGTGTGAGTAAGTGTGACTCTGTGTGTTAATGGGAGCAGACCACAGAACAATCCCCCTCCCTGCAGATACAAGGTAAATGTGCAGGGAGTGGGAACAAACAAAACTAGAAAAGTTACAATTTCTGGGGAAATTGTGTGAAGTGTTCTTGCCTCCACCTGTAGTCTACAACTGGAGTGGGCGGAGTAACTGTTATCATTTACATAGCACATTTAATTGCAACGTTGTTGCACAGTTACATTAAACCATACATTTATAAAAACATTAGCAGGTGTTCAAAAGGCCCTGTCTATGACATCACTTGCTGCTGCAGCTTGACACAGGTCAGAGTATTTTGGCGGTTGCCATATTCAAACGGTCGTATTTTAAAAACTATCAATCCTACAGCGAAGAGCTTTATATTGTGAGAATCACAAGACCCAGACCTACATTTTGATGCATAGTATGTCTCTGAAGTATTAAAAATGAAGGCACAGCCGCAGTTTAGAAATTTCACTTCAAATTTGAGCTTTGCAGAGTGAAGTTTCAATGAATGTCAATGGACGGCGTTGGTTGCAAACAAATGGTCATATTGTGAAAACTATCAGGACTACGGCTTAGCCGTTTACATGTTTAGTGTCACCAGGGATAGCTGAACGTTTTGATATAAGATTTGTGTAGGTGGGCTTGAAAATGAGGGAGTGGTGGCAGTTTAGAAATCATGTCCTGATTTTTCAGCTTTTGGCAGCTCCCACTCTAGCTTTGCCATTCATTCCTATGGGACAAATTGCGCCACAAAAACGACGATATTCCGTGAACCATTCGGCGAAACGTTCCACAAAGTAATAGCAATCCGATCGGGAACAATCTGCAAGTTTTGGTAAATTTTTGTCTATGTAGTGTAAAAACTGTGGGAGGAGTTAGGGTGGCAAATTTTGCTATAATAATAATAATAACTAGAAAAGTTACAATTTCTGGGGAAATTGTGTGAAGTGTTCTTGCCTCCACCTGTAGTCACAACTGGAGTGGGCGGAGTAACTGTTATCATTTACATAGCACATTTAATTGCAACGTTGTTGCACAGTTACATTAAACCATACATTTATAAAAACATTAGCAGGTGTTCAAAAGGCCCTGTCTATGACATCACTTGCTGCTGCAGCTTGACACAGGTCAGAGTATTTTGGCGGTTGCCATATTCAAACGGTCGTATTTTAAAAACTATCAATCCTACAGCGAAGAGCTTTATATTGTGAGAATCACAAGACCCAGACCTACATTTTGATGCATAGTATGTCTCTGAAGTATTAAAAATGAAGGCACAGCCGCAGTTTAGAAATTTCACTTCAAATTTGAGCTTTGCAGAGTGAAGTTTCAATGAATGTCAATGGACGGCGTTGGTTGCAAACAAATGGTCATATTGTGAAAACTATCAGGACTACGGCTTAGCCGTTTACATGTTTAGTGGCACCAGGGATAGCTGAACGTTTTGATATAAGATTTGTGTAGGTGGGCTTGAAAATGAGGGAGTGGTGGCAGTTTAGAAATCATGTCCTGATTTTTCAGCTTTTGGCAGCTCCCACTCTAGCTTTGCCATTCATTCCTATGGGACAAATTGCGCCACATAAACGACGATATTCCGTGAACCATTCGGCGAAACGTTCCACAAAGTAATAGCAATCCGATCGGGAACAATCTGCACGTTTTGGTAAATTTTTGTCTATGTAGTGTAAAAACTGTGGGAGGAGTTAGGGTGGCAAATTTTGCTATAATAATAATAATATATATGTGAGATAACATTAAGTGGTCTTGCTATGCAAGAACACTTAATAATATATATGTGAGATAACATTAAGTGGTCTTGCTATGCAAGAACACTTAATAACGTGTTTTTTCGTTTGTTCTTAAAAAAAAAAGGCTCTGTGTCATAGTTGTCAACATTGCCCATGTTTCCAGGGACACTTATGTGTTCCACATGCTGCAGACAGAGTATGCAAAGTGCTGCCCGGCAGTATGTAGGATGGTTATACACACAGACACAATCCAAGTAATTAATCATGGTAGGTCCTGTGAGATCTCCACCCTGATTAATTAATTGGATTGTGTCTGTGCGTTTATCTATCCTACATACTGCCGGCCTGCACTTTGCATGCTCTGTCTGCAACATGTGGAACACATAAGTGTCCCTGGAAACATGGCCAATGTTGGCAACTATGCTGTGTGTGTGTGCAAGTGGGGCTCACAAAAGAAGCTGGGGTGGTTTAACCCCTTCGCGACCTTATGATGAGTTAACTCGTCATAAGAGCCGCAGCATTAGCGACCTTATGACGAGTTAACTCGTCATGCAGTCTAGCCGGCGGTGCGCTCCGTGTGCACCGCCAGCTAGTCTGCAACGGGTCCAGGACTAAGCCTCGCACCCGATCGGTGGATTTCCGGGCATGTGATCGTGGAGAATGAGTGATCACCGCGATAACATGCAAATTAGATGCAAAGTCAGTGTGTTCACACACTGACTTTGCCTCTAATTCACTCTCTGTGCTTCACGTTCTTATAGTGAAGCACAAAGAGTGACCTGTAAATAAAAAGAAATAAATAACATACACAGAGGTAAAAAAAAATATTTAAAAAAATTAACCCTTTCATTGCTGATCACAGTTTTTAACTGTGATCAGCTTCCTTCCACTTTATGGCCCTCGTTTAGTTTTTTTTAACACATTTTTTTATTTTTACAATTTATAAAGTTTTTTTTAATAAATAAAGGTAATTTTAATATATTTATTTAATAAAATGTAACCCCTGCATGCCTGTTGCATGATTTTTACGGATCTGACATCGCACTCTTCAGAGTTTTTTTTCTGTCTTTTTTGTTTAGGGGGGTTTGGGAACCAATATTTTTCTTTTTTATTAGTTAGTTAATTAGGGGGGATAAGTGGGTTAGTGTTGCACTAGTTGTGTAGCTTATTATTGGGAAAATAATGGGGATAAAACTTTTTTTTCCTCAAAAATTTCCTCTTTTATATGTATTTTTTAATACTAAAATGTAAATCATTTTTATGTATAGGGTATCAAAAGAAAGCTCTAATTGTCCTTTAAAAAACAACATATAACTTGTATGGGTACGTTAAATGAGAGAGAGGAAAATTATGTTTCAAAAACCGCATATTAAAAATTGAAAAACGCTCTGGTCCTTGGCCCAGGAAAATCCCTGGTCCTTAAAGGGTTAAGACACCTACAGCTTAGATAGCCAGTGTGTTTAATATAGGTTTTATTATGAAAGAATTGATTAGTAAATTGGAACTAACAAAATAACTCTAGGTGTTATCAGTGTATTGTGTTTTGTAGTGAAGTAATTCTCAGGTTGTATTAGTAGCTGATAATTAGAAACTGTGTGTGGGTGTGGCAACTACTAGGTAGAGTAGAATCATGTGTCTGGTGCAATCTAATTTAATAGCTTGGCTGCTCTTCTAAGAGCTGCTTTTCAAAGAGTATATTTAAGAGATATTCTGGAGACAGACTTGATTTTTGAACTTGCTGAGATCTTCTTTTCTACTGATACAAGTAAGATTCATTTAGTCAAGTTATTGTGTGGTGGTTTGTACTGATTTCCTGCTTCAAATTGCTAAGGAATTTGAATTGAATACTTAGGTGTTTGTCATTGTTTGGTTCTAATTAGCATAGGCTCACTCAGGTGTTAAAACCTTCCTTGGTGCTTGTAGGTGTGTGCTGTGGGTGTATATAAGGCATAGTAGAAATTAGCTTGGCTAATTTAATAGCTTGGCTGCTCTTGTAAGAGCTGCTTTTCAAAGAGTATATTTAAGAGATATTCTGGAGATACTCGGGAGGTAGTCTGAGGTATACAAGAGGTGAGAAAAACTAAAAGATCTTTTTGATTTAAATTCTTAAAATGGCAGATTTGGTTTACTGTGATAATTGTTCTGCATTTGTTTCACATTCCATTTTTTGGAGGTTTGGAGGCTGTCTAATCTGTAGACAGTTCTCAAGATTGCAGCAGGAGATTGCATTTTTAAAGTCCGAGATTTGTAATTTATCTGTAAAACAAACTCGGGCTGAGACTGTTGCGAAGTCACTGCCACAGAGGCCATTGCCGCAGAGGCTTCCTAGGAATGGCAGGTGGATTACTGTTGGATCTGGTAGGCTTAGAGTTGTGGATAAAAGGCATGTCCCACAGTCTGTGGCTGTCCAGAATTCATTTTCAGCACTTGCAGAGTGCAGTGGTGTTGTGGAGGCAGGCTCAGACGCAGAGTTTGAGGAACCACTCTCCTATGTGGCTAAGGTGTGCAAGGAGAAGGTGATGCCTGATAGAAAGCAGTTGTTGTTGGGCGATTCTATCATAAGAGGTGCGGAGATGGACAGTATTGGCTTAGTGAGATGTCTTCCTGGAGCTACTGCTCGCAGAGACAGGAGGCGTATTTCTAATATTGTTAAGCAAGCAAATCAGGAAGGAGAATTGGATGTACTGGTTCATCTAGGGACAAATGATTTGGCTTGCAATGAGGTTTCAGAGGTGAAGGAAGCTTTTCGTGTTCTTGCCAATGATATACGGCAGGTTGTGTCCACACTGTCCTTTTCTGAAGTTATGCCTGTGCACAACATTCAGAATGATAGACGGATGCGTATTAGGAACTTCAACTTGTGGCTTGGAGAATGGTGTCGGGAGCAAGGATTTAGCTTTGTTTCTCATGGAAGTTCACTATGGGATAGAAAGGAACTGTACAAAAAAGATGGTTTGCATCTTTCTCAAAAGGGAACGAATGTTCTCAGTGAGCAGTTCAGAGGTTTTGCTAGGAGGTTTTTAAACTAAAAGAGGGGGGCAAAATGGCGATAAAACATCAATCCAATTGCCCCCCAAAAAAGGTACAGAAGTTACCTGTAGTCAGTGTGCTAAAAAATGATAAGCTTAGGGTCATGTCTACAAATGCTCGCAGTTTAGGGAATAAGATCCATGAACTTGTGACAATATTGGCAACTGAGAATGTAGATTTAGTGGCTGTTACTGAGACATGGTATAATGAAAAACATGACTGGGACATTTCAATACCAGGGTACTCTTTATATAGAAAAGACAGAGAAGGTAAAAAAGGGGGAGGGGTGGCCCTGTATGTGAGGGATAGCTTAAAATGTAACGTAATACAAGTTAGTGAGGCGAACATAGTCAGTTTGGGTTACATTAGAATTTGGTAATCATATGGTAACTCGGGTAGGTGTGATTTATAGGCCCCCTGGACAAATAGAGGAGTTAGATAATCTACTAGTTGAGGAAATAGCTAAAATGACAATGAAGGGAGAAGTGATCATCATGGGTGACTTCAATCTTCCTGATGTGAACTGGAAATACAAAACAGCTACTTGCGCCAGGAGTACGCATATCCTAAACTCCCTACTGGGATTATCTCTAAAACAAGTAGTGGAGGAGCCAACTCGAAAGCAGGCCATACTAGACTTAGTGTTCACAAATGGAGATTTGTTATCAGATATTACTGTAGGTGAAAGTTTAGGATCTAGTGATCACCAGACAGTGTGGTTTAATATAAGAACAGTGACGCAGTCACACCACACAAAAACAAAAGTTTTAGAAAAACAGACTTTTCTAAAATTAGATTAGATGTGAAGGAGTCATTATCAGACTGGAGCAATTTAAATGGAGTCCAGGAGAAATGGGATTATCTAAAAGTTGCACTACTGAAGGCAACAGAAAATTGCATAAGGCTTGTCAGTAAGAGCAAAAAATTGAAGAAACCACTGTGGTACTCTGCAGAGGTGGCTAAAATAGTAAAAAATAAAAAGCTAGCATTTAGTAATTATAAAAATACTCAGAGTGAGGAAGATAGAAAGATCTATAAGAGTAGGCAGAAAGAGGCAAAGCAAGCTGTAAGAGCTTCCAAAGCACACACAGAACAGACTATAGCCCAGTCAGTGAAAAGGGGGGATAAAACATTTTTTAGATACATTAATGAGAAAAGGAAAGTAAAACAAGGATTAGTTAGATTAAAAACAAAAGAAGGATGCTATGTAGAAGAGGATAAAGGCTTAGCAGACTGCCTTAATGAATATTTTTGTTCAGTTTTTACAAATGAAAATGAGGGTAAGGGACCTCATTTAGGGAAAAAGACTAATGAGTCTTTTGATGCATGTAAGTTTACAGAGGAAGAGGTTTTACTTCAGCTGTCTAAAGTAAAGACAAATAAGTCGATGGGACCTGATGGGATACATCCAAAGTTATTAAAAGAACTTAGTGGTGTACTAGCAAAACCGTTAACAGATTTATTTAACCAATCATTGTTAACGGGAGTAGTTCCAGAAGATTGGAAATTAGCTAATGTTCTGCCCATTCACAAGAAAGGTAGTAAGGAGGAGGCGGGCAACTATAGACCAGTAAGTCTTACTTCAGTAGTGGGGAAAATAATGGAAACCTTGTTAAAGAATAGGATTGTTGAACATCTAAAGTCATTTGGATTTCAAGATCAGAGACAGCATGGGTTTACTTCAGGGAGATCATGCCAAACTAATCTTATTGATTTTTTTTGATTGGGTAACTAAAATAATAGATCAGGGTGGTGCAGTAGACATTGCTTACCTAGATTTCAGTAAGGCTTTTGACACTGTCGCACATAGAAGGCTTATCAATAAACTGAAATCTTTGAGTTTGGATTTCAATATTGTTGAATGGATTAGACAATGGCTCAGTGACAGGCAACAGAGGGTTGTAGTCAATGGGGTATATTCGATGCAAGGTCTTGTTACTAGTGGGGTACCTCAGGGATCTGTTCTTGGACCCATTCTCTTTAATATTTTTATTAGCGATATTGCAGAAGGTCTTGTTGGCAAAGTATGTCTTTTTGCTGATGATACAAAGATTTGCAGCAGGGTTGATATTCATGGAGGGATAAGCCAAATGGCAAATGATTTAGCTAAACTAGAAAAATGGTCAGAGCAGTGGCAACTGGCATTTAATGTGGACAAGTGCAAGATTATGCACCTTGGGCGTAAAAACCCAAAAGCAGAATATAGACTATTTGGTACAGTCCTAACCTCAACATCTGAGGAAAGGGATTTAGGAGTAATAATTTCAGAGGACTTGAAGGTAGGTAGGCAATGCAATAGAGCAGCAGGAAATGCTAGCAGAATGCTTGGTTGCATAGGGAGAGGTATTAGCAGTAGGAAGAGGGAAGTGCTCATGCCATTGTACAGAGCACTGGTGAGACCTCACTTGGAGTATTGTACGCAGTACTGGAGACCGTATCTCCAGAAGGATATTGATACTTTGGAGAGAGTTCAGAGAAGGGCTACTAAACTGGTACATGGGTTGAAGGATAAAACTTACCAGGAAAGGTTAAAGCATCTTAACATGTATAGCTTGGAGGAAAGACGTAACAGGGGGGATATGATAGAAACATTTAAATACATAAAGGGAATCAACACAGTAAAGGAAGAGAGTATATTTAAAAGAAGAAAAACTACCACAACTAGAGGACATAGTCTTAAATTAGAGGGGCAACGATTTAAAAGTAATATCAGGAAGTATTACTTTACTGAGAGGGTAGTGGATGTATGGAATAGCCTGCCAGCAGAAGTGGTAGAGGTAAATACAGTCAAGGATTTTAAGCATGCGTGGGATAGACACATGGCTATCCTAGCTATAAGACCGGGAACGGGGGACTAATAAAAGTACTAAAAAAAAAAAAAAAAATTGGGCAGACTAGATGGACCGAATGGTTCTTATCTGCCGACACATTCTATGTTTCTATGTTTCTATCTATAAAGGAAGGGGGTGAGTGGGAAGCAATACAGCCTTGGTTACTTGTTAGTGAGATATGTAGGGGGGAAAGCAGGTCTGTGAGGCTTTTGCAGTATTAGAGAGAATGCAATACAGCCTTGGTTACTTGAAGTGAGATGTGTAGAGGAAAAAGCAGGTCTGTGAGGATTTTGCAGTATTAGAGGGAATGCAATACAGCCTTGGTTACTTAAAGTGAGATGTGTAGAATAGCAATAGCATTACATGTATTCCATAAACCGAAAGTCTATAAACCGAATGTTTTAACCGAATGGTTTATGGAATACATGTAATGCTATTGCTATTCTATAAACCAAAATAGAGTCCCTATTTTTATGAATGGGGACTCTATTTCGGTTAATAGAAAGCCCATAGCATTACATACAATGTAATCGCCGAACCCCGAACTCCAACCCGAACATACAGTGAAATGTTCGGGTCCGGGGTCCAAAAACCGTAATGTCTGGTACGAACCCGAACAGTGCGGTTCGGGTTCACTCAACACTAAAGATAATGTACTCCAAGCATTTATGGATACAAAAAAGTTCATTGTTAGCAAGGACTTTCTATAATACAAATATATAAAATATATATAACGTGAATCACCATGTCTGTGTGGTATCAATATGGATTGAGAAAACATGGTCCAGGCAACAGCAGCCAACAGAGTAAAGGAACACCCACATGATCAGGGGAAAGTGTCTCACACCATATACTTTACTAACTAACAAACAAATGACTATAGTTTATGCAGTGAATAAACTAATGAAAAAACAACTGTCATACCCCAGGAATGTATGTCAGGCACTGTCAGGATCTGTGCAGGGAGTAACGTGGTGTCAGTCTGCTCATCACAATGCATACTATGGTAGGCGGGTATGGTGAATCAGGTCTGGTAACTGGGATATGACTGGGTAGGTGCCTGTTCGATGACTGCACTGGGTAGGTGCCTGCTCGATGACTGCACTGGGTAGGTGCCTGCTCGATGACTGCACTGGGTAGGTGCCTGTTTGATGACTGCACTGGGTAGGTGCCTGTTTGCTCATTATACTAGATGGAAAAAGTCATGCTAGAATAAAAGAACAAAAACCTAGGAGACAATCATCTTCTATGCAGTGAGGAACGAGGGATCAAACATCACATCTCAATACAAACTGGGGTAGGCAAGTTTGCAAGTTAACTGAGACATGAATGGGCCAGAATCTGCTCACAGACATGACTAGGGTATAGTCAATTATTGGGATAATGTCCCCTTGATACCCCCCAATAAAGACAGACACCGAATTTGGAAAAATAACTATGGCCACACAGAGGCATCACTAGGGTCTGTGTCACCCAGTGCGGTAACTCATGGTGTCACCCCCCCCCCCCCTGGATTTCCTCCAATACCATGCAAAACAGATTCCTTAGTATCGCCAGTCAGATGGCCCATTAAATATGCCACATACAGGAGCCCCACAAATTATGTCACACACAATAATAATATGCCAGTATTATTTTGCTGTTAATAAGCCAGACAATTTGCCTAATATGCCAGTAATAATTGTGCCATTCAGATGCCAGCAATGTTGTGCCATTCAGATGCCAGCAATGTTGTGCCATTAAGATGCCAGTAATATTGTGCCATTAAGATGCCCCATCCAATTTACCCATCAATATGCCAGTAATATTGTGAAATTCAGATTCCATAATTATTTTGCCATTCAGATGCCTGTATTATTGTGCCATTTAGATGCCATAATTATTGTGCCATTTAGATGCCATAATTATTGTGCCATTCAGATGCCAGTAATATTGTGCCATTAAGATGCCAGTAATATTATGCCATTCAAATGCCAGTAATATTGTGCCATTAAGATGCCAGAAATATTGTTCCATTCTGATGCCTGTATTATTGTGCCATTCAGATACCAGTAATATTGTGCCATTCAGGTGCCATAATTATTGTGCCATTCAGGTGCCATAATTATTGTGCCATTCAGATACCAGTAATATTGTGCCATTCAAATACCAGTAACATTGTGCCATTCAGATGCCAGTAATATTGTGCCATTCAGATACCAGTAATATTGTGCCATTCAAATGCCAGTAATATTGTGCCATTCAAATGCCAGTAATATTGTGCCATTCAGATGCCTGTATTGTGCCATTCAGATGCCTGTATTATTGTGCCATTCAGATGCCTGTAGTATTGTGCCATTTAAATGCCAGTAGTATTGTGCCATTCAGATGCCTGTATTATTGTGCCATTCAGATACCAGTAATTTTGTGCCATTCAAATGCCTGTATTATTGTGCCATTCAGATGCCTGTATTATTGTGCCATTCAGATGCCATAATTATTTTGACATTGCGCAGACAAACGGGAGCAATGCGCGCAGACATCCTCCGCTGCTGCCCGGCACATCCGTCAGGACTTCTATGATGAAGCCGGGACCTTCCGCCAAACAAAGACAACAGGGGGGGGCAGACAAAGACAACGTTGGGGGGACGGATATAATGCCCTTAAGGTGACATAAGCAGAAAATAAAAAATAAGTGAATGTCTCGAAAAAAGTGCAAGTAATATACAGATGACGTTGTTATAAATGCATGTGTTATTACAATGAATATGCAGATAAAAAAAAACAAGAAAAAAATGTGAAAAAATATTATAATGAATAATTATCTTGTGATATACAATAACGTAAGAAAAAATTATAGTGATATTCACAATGTTGAATAACGCATAAGTGTGGTTAATGCACCAATTCCTTGTGGTAATAAATATTTGATAATACTTAGCACATGTGAATCCTTCTTGTGCTCTGTAGTTCTGAAACAAATAATAACAATATATACTGATGAACTCACAAACACAGCTCCTAGTCCGAGTAGCTTGGAAAAATCGCTTCTGAGGCAGTACTACTAGCTCCCACTTCCTGAGGATATATGGATAGTGGGAGGATACAAACTGCAGCACCCGGTCACTTCATTAGAAATCCATGTGTTTATTACTATCAGCTTGCTGTGCGGTTCGGGGCTGATTGGGACTTCCACGTGTGTGAACACTATGAGTATGGTGGCTTGCAGAGTTTAAAATTCGCCCAACACGTTTCGTCCCACATAGGACTTCATCAGGGAGGTGTTTGAAAGACGAATCTTCATTGCTTATATACCTTCCTTCAGAATCTGTTTCAATAATGAATTCGGATAAATTCGTCTAACTATAAATGTATACAGTTTGTATAGCTTTAAAACCGAAATAGTCTCAATGCCGAATTCGGTTTAACACATCCACTTAAGAATAAATGGAAATTCGTATAGCTTCAACAAACAGTCTTATTAGATAGTCTTTGAATGTCGAATTTGGTTTTAATTCGTCTAAGACCATAAGATGTAATGACAGTATTTTGCATGGTTATTAAATTATTAAATGTTTATATAGTGTTATTAATGTTTATATAGTGTTATTAAATGTTTATATAGTCCAAAATAGCACCATGGATATAAAGCATACTAAAATAAATCCATTTTTATTAAATAAACATAACATAAGCATAAATAGTATTGCACAATGACGTAAGTATACATTTTATTAAAAACATTTATATTTAAAATCTAGACACATTAATAAGAAGACCTATCTGGAAAAAACTATAAAAATCTATATAAATATAATAAAAAAATGTTAGAACTTACTCTATAAAACGGCATTTAAAAGGTCTTCCCAATAAAAAACCCCTGTGCTAAAGGAAGGCTTTTAGCTCAAAATCAAAGTTAATACCATTAGGATTTAATGTATGAAGGTTATAGAGCCAGAATGTCTCTCTCTAGAGAAGCCTCCTGGATCTATCCCCTCTTTTCCATGTTGCAGGGACAGATTTTATCCCCATAAACTTGAGCTCTACATACTGTGCGCCAAACCCACACTTCACGAGGTAAATTACATATGTGGTGTTGCAGTTTATAAAGCTTTTTACTTTGTCATTTTTTCCTGTACTATTGGATGTGAATTCTTTTTTTTTACATTTACTTTACCATTTTTAAGCCAACTTGACCCACTTTCTGTTTGTGCTAGTTTAATTACACTTGGGGCCAGGTCGGATTTAAGATTTGGGCCTTTTTAAAAATAATAGTGTTTTTTTTGCGACAATGGGTGCAAGGATTTCATCTCCCAACACTACATTCCAGTGTTTATTTAAAATTTTCTTTATTTGTGGGGCTGCTATATTGTATTCGGAAATAAATGATGTACCAAAATCATATTTTTTATGCTAGGTTTTAAGATGTAACTTCTATTCATCTCTTCTATTTCTTTTTCTGCCTCTTCTAATTGTCCTAGCTCATAGTTTTTCTGGCTGAATCTATTCTTCAACACAGTGGTCTGTTCTTTAAAAACCTTGATGTCACTACCATTTTTTCTAATTCTTAGAAACTGGCCCTTGGGTATATTTTTGAGCCAATTGGGATGGTGGCAGCTTTTTTTTTTTTTTTAAATCAATGTAGTTATCTACTTTTTTTTAAAGTTTTTGATTCATTCAGAACCGCCTAATCTTACCCTGTTTAAAACTAAACTTTATTTTTTATTTTGGATGGATTGGTTGAAAACCTCCTTAGATAAGAAAAAGAGAACAAAGACATTTTTCACTACTTGATAATCTTATATTGGGATTTTGGATAATAGCATCCATTCAGCAATTAAAACAGCTTTTGAATATACGTCACTAGTGAACGGTATGTTCAGGGAGGGAACTTTTAATATATTTCCTATAAGCAGATGAAGGATGTAAATTTTGTACATTTAAAGTAGAGACGGTGAAAAACTAGGACGGTACTTGGTGGGGTGGGTGGGGGGATGTTAGATGTTTTATTATTTTTGCTATAAGTTTTGAGTATTTTGAAGATGTCTGTATGTTTTCTAGCCCTTCCGTGTTTTTGAACTGCTGCATAATGAAAGGAGGAGTTTTGTAAAGATCTCTATGGACGCTTCCCGTTGCTATAAATGATCACCAGGGAAACAAAACGAGGAGGATCCTTTATAACCGACACCTCTCCGGATGGTAAGTCACTGTTTTTGAAGAAGCCGATAGGGCAAAACGCGTCAACTGTCTGTGACGTCCATTTGGTAACTCCTGCATACGCGGAAGCAGCTTTTTTTCTCACCAACCCCGCCTCCATCGCTGCCAGCTGACAGAAAGTGCACGCCGTCCGATCTGCAGTGCTTGCTGAAACCGGAGGATCGGTGAAGTGTTTCTGTTTTTAATTGATGTCGAATTGCTTTTAACTTTAAGCCCATCCTGTGTCCTTGGGGCTAATAAATTTCAACGTAAACACTGAAGTGTATTCTATGTTGACATCTCTTGGATAATCAACTGAGAAGCTGTCTCGATTGGGGAGTTATACCTAATGAGTGATAGGACTTTTAGTCCACAAGTGTGATATCCTCAGAGCCAGTACACAAGGCTCTGTACTCTGTGAGTGCATTTCTTTTGGGGGGAGCTATACCCATATTTGTATAGTACAATACCACACATTGTATATATTTGTTTTCTATCTTTTTCATATAAAGCACCACGAGATTCACTTCATCTCTAAGCAATTGTTGCTTATTTTCTTTATATTTCAATCTTTATTCAATTTTACATTAATTTCTTTCCAATAATCTAAACAAACACGTAAATATACATAGAAGTAATTCGACGGGTCAAGATACGCATTCGTTAGCAAAAACAAAAATATTTTAGCATCAAGGTTGCTCCAGTACATTTTCCAGTTTTAACACTTATAGGAGGGGCAAGAGGATGGGAGGGAGAAGGAAAAGAACTAGACACGAAAAGGAAAACTTAACCTCGGCTCCCCTGCCACCTAAAGTAGCCCCCAAAATGCTCTCTCATATGCACCACATCATCCACATTCGCATCCTCATTCGTCCAACAACCAACCTCTTGGGGTCTTGATCTTGGCGGGGGGGGGGGGAGGGGGCAGATAGTGCTCTATACTTAGCTAAAACCTGCGGGGGGGCGATGGCCGAATAGTGAGACAGAGGCGTCGAGAAGTCTCCTCACAGGGGGTAAATAACCCCAGCAGAAGCCAGGGAACGGAGATACGCCCCCGACCAGTGATAGAGATCAGTTTGATAGCTCCAACCATTTTGACCAAATTCCCTCATAGGTTTCTTTACTAACTTTATTTTTATTTTTGGCCCTCAAGAGGAAATGTTTTTCGGCCTCGGCCTGGAAGTTTATCTGCAACTTAATTTCGGGCCAGGACGGTATTTCTGACCTCCTCCAGTATCTTGATAGACATATTTTAAAAGCTGCGAGAATGTTGATACAGAGGGCCTTCCGGTTTTTATCAGTTTACCGTAAGTCTAAATGGAACAAAAAGGCTTGTGGAGTAAGTTGCCCTTGATTAGGGGTCACCCCTTCTATTAAAGCAGATGCCTTCTGTCTTATCGCTAATAACTCGTTGCAATCCCACCATATATGGCGGTGCGATCCGATTGCCTGGTGGCAACGCCAACATAAATCGTTTGCGTTTGCGTCAAATTTAGCCAGTCTTTTAGGAACTAGATACCATCTATGAGTAAGTTTATAAAATTGCTCATGAATGTTGATACAGTGATTTGCTCCCCTAACTTCTTGCCAAACCTTGAACCACTCTTGGGGGGCAAATGACTTATCCAGATCGATCTCCCATTGCGTAATCGCCGACGACTTCCCAACCGTCACCCCCGTGTCAAGAAATCGTCGGGATTTTGCTATTACATTACTGGTCCCCACCATAGTCAAGAAATTCTCCCAGTCCGACACATCCGTGGGAGGATGTTCCCCAAGAAAGGATCTAAGTCTAAGATAGTTATAAACTTCAATGCCTGGGAGGTTATAATTTTTAGTTAGTATCTCAAAGGAGGTCAAGTTGTCATTTGTATATAAATCGCCCAATATGTTGATCCCAGCGTCCCTCCATTTCTGTAATTTGATATCCCGTATACATAGCGAGACTATCTGCAAAGGGGCAGCTTTTGATAATGTGTCTCTTATATTATGTGATCTCTTTAATTTATAAAATGAGTTCATTCCGTCTGTTATTGTCCTAAGCGGACAGTCCATATTTCGATAAAACTCGCGGGGTAACCAAAGGAGTAAGTTGGGGTCGTTATTTTCACATGCCATCTTTTCTAACCTGTACCAACCTGGGCCATATCTTTGGTTCTTCCAAGCTAATACATGTGACAATTGACACGCCTCGTATGTTCTACGCAGGTCTGGGTATCCCAGTCCGTCATATTGCAAGGCACGTTTAAGTGTCTGACTGGGAATGCGTGGCTTTTTAGAAGCCCAAGCGAATTTTGAAAACATTAAGTCATATTCTCTCAAAATCTTAGTCGGAACTTTGTATGGTATGGTTCGCAATAGATATATAAGCTTCGGGAGGATGTAGGCTTTCAGTATGTTAATACGGCCTAACCAAGATGTTTCCAATTTTGCCCAGTGTGAGATCTGTTTTTTTAGGTCTATAAGTAACAACTTATGGTTCACTGGGACAATTCTATCTAATTGCCTCAAAATTTTGATCCCTAGGTAATCTATTGTCTTACATACCACCCCTTCCCCGCCAAAAAGCCGCCTTATCTGACAGTTGGATATTGGGAGATAGAGGGAGATAGACTGTGTTTTAAGAAGGTTGACCTTGTAGTTAGAATAGGAGCCATACAGCTCAAGGGCTTCAAGGAGTGCTGGTATCGAGGTTAGGGGATTCGACAAGGTCAGCAAGACGTCGTCTGCATAAAGTGTAATAAGATGTTCATCCGAACCAATCGGGATCCCTTCCACGTCTTGTGAGTTTCTCAAATATTGGGCCAAGGGTTCAATGGTAAGTGCGTATAAAAGGGGCGCTAGCGGACAACCCTGTCTAGTTCCGTTGCGGATATCGAAAAACTCCGAAGCCAGGAAAGGACCCCTAATCCTGGCCCGTGGATCTGCATATAGTGACATTGTTGCGTTGTAAAACGAGCCCATAAATCCGAAAGCCAGGAGAGTTTCCGACAAAAATCTCCAATCCACTCTGTCAAAGGCCTTCTCCGCATCAAGAGCAACAATGACAGAGGGTATTTTCCTTTGATGTATACTATCGATAATGTCGAAAACCCTCCTAGTATTCTCAGAACCCTCCCTACCCGGCATAAAGCCGGCTTGGTCAGGATGAATCAAGTTATGGATCACCAGCTTTAAACGATTAGCCAGGATCTTGGAGAATATCTTAATGTCGGTATTTATTAGTGATATGGGCCTATAATTACTCACCATCTCCGGGTCCTTACCTGGCTTCGGAATAGGGGAAATAGAGGCCTCCAGCATCTCCTGTGGGAATCCCTGTCCTCTAGTAACTGAATTATACAATCTGACTAGTATAGGAGAAATCACTGGCTCGAGTATCTGATAGAAGGAAGCTGGGAACCCGTCTGGGCCTGGGGATTTGCCCTTCTTCATCTCCCTGATCGTTTTAGATACTTCCACTAAAGTGATCTGTGTATTAATAGATTCAATCTGGTCATTCGACAAGCGCGGCAAGCCGAGAGATCCAAGAAACCTGGTCAAGTCGAAGCTGGATGTCTCCGGTTGTGGCAGATTATATAGTCTCTCATAATATGCTTTAAAAGCTGCGGCAATTTGTTCTGGGGCAATGCAAGTCTTGCCCTCATTTACTATCTTATTTATTCTTGAACGTGCATTTTGGGTTTTAAGTTTTTTTGTCAATTCTTTCCCCACTCTGTTATTGCTGTAATACCACTTGCTTTTTAAGCGAGTCATTGCGGTTTCAGCTCTAATCCGGAGAGCCCTCTTAACCCGCTCCTGAACATCCTGGATCTCTCTGCTTGTCCGCTCGGAAGGATCCGCCTTATTCCTGGCCTCAAGGGTTGCCACTACAGCATACAGCTCCGCCAGGTCCTTACCCCTTTTTTTCTTTAATCAGGCGCCCTTTTTAATCAAGTAACCTCGCGTAACACACTTTAAGGTACACCATAGATTCTGATCTGACGTTTCCGCATTATCATTAGTTTCGACAAACGATTTAACCTGTTCGATCAATTCCTGGGCCCTCTCTTCTGGCTCTATCAGCTGCTCATTTAACCTCCAGCTGTTACGGGTTTGATAGTTAGGGTTGTCTTTAATGTCCAAATATATTGGGGCGTGGTCTGACCATGTGATGTTACCCACACTGGATTTGGAACATCTTTGAAGCATAGGGCCCGTTACCAAAAAGAAATCAATTCTTGAATAAGTCATATGAACCCTAGAGAGGAAGGAATAATCCCTTTCCTCCGGGTGATGCACCCTCCATACATCATAGAGGTTTTGCCTAAACAGACAGGCTGAAAAGGCGTCTGCTCTTGCCCTTATACTAGCCTCCTGCTTCCTCGCATCAGCTGTCAGTCTATCAAGATCGAAATTAGTTATCGCATTGAGATCGCCTCCAATAATCAAAAAGCCTTGAGCAACCCTCTCAATACGATCCATTGATGAATTTACAAATCCTATGGTGCCCTCCGAGGGGGCATAAAGATTGGCTAATGTGTAAAGTATATCATTAATTTTGCAGACCAGTATGATTCTCCGAGCTTCCGGATCTGTTTCTAGATAGATGAGTTTGAATTTAATTTTGGCAGTCACTATAATTGCCACTCCCCTCTTTTTTTTCAGTGCCATTGCAGAGGAATATACATGGGGGTATTTAGAATATTTCCACTGAATTCTCTCATCCTGCCTCCAATGAGTTTCCTGAACAAATACGATGTCGATGTTGCCCTTTAACAATGAGTCATACAGATACGATCTCTTATGAGGGGAATTTAAGCCCTGTGAGTTTATCGACATTAATTTAATAGCCATCCCTCACACAATCGACCATCAGATCCCCCCCAGCCAAGTTCCCACGCCCCTCGCCCAGCCCCCCAGACCCCATCAACTATCCATTCACACACAAGCACACCACGTATCATCATACCCTTCAGAGACATCATCTCTGATATGTATGCGTCAAAAATTCCCTGAAACCACCAGGGAAGATAGGGAGAGTGAATATCCGCCGGAGGAGAGAAAGGAGGGATAAAAAGGAGAAAGAAAAAAAAAAAAAGAGGAAAGGGGGAAAACTCGGGCCAGCCTGTCTCTGGATTATGATACCATTCTGTACTACTCCTCCGGTTGAAGACTAATTATCAGTGCTAGAGAACTGGAAGTCAAAAGCATTCTTCAATTATCAAGGGAGACCCAGCGGTGAAAAGGGAGCCGGGGGGGGAGGGGGGAGGGAAGAGAGGAGAGAAGCGGAGAAAAAATAAATAGGTAAATAAGATCGCAAAAAACCCTGCCAGTAAGACCCTTCTCCTCTTGGTATCAATATTCGAAAAGCAGTCTCCAGGAAAGGAAAGGTGAGAGAGGAGGGAAAAAAAAAAAAAGAGAATCTGTGTATATATATATGTGTTATACATATAATATAACAATGCATTCCGTGAATCACAAGGAGTTCGTGTTATACAATAGTGCCACTTCAATCCTAAAAAAAAAAATAAAAAAAAAACATTATTTCTCAATATCTAGTCCCTCCTACTTTTATTTTGCTTTAGAAGAGTAAGAACCAGTGTCCCACAAACACCCAAGCAAAAAATTCATATACATATAGAATAACAATATATTCCTACAGTCGCCAGAAAATCATATTGTGCAATATTGCCACTTCAATCGTCAAGCGAATTAGTACAGTGAATTATACATATAATATAACAATGCATTGCGTGAATCACAAGGAGTTCGTGTTATACAATGGTGCCACTTCAATCCTCAAAAAAAAAAAAAAAAAAAAAAAAAAACAAACAAACAACGTTATGCATATAAAATAATTCATATTGTGCAGTGATGCCGCTTCAAATAGAAAAAAAAAAAAAAAATATAACATTGTTTCTCAATATCTAGTCCCTCCTACTTTTCTTTTGCTTTAGAAGAGTAAGAACCAGTGTCCAACAAACACCCAAGCAAAAAATTCATATACATATAGAATAACAATATATTCCTACAGTCGCCAGAAAATCATATTGTGCAATATTGCCACTTCAATCGTCAAGCGAATTAATACAGTGAATAAGTTAGGGTAAAAAAAAAAAAAAAATGAATCCATAGATATAAATAACAATACATTCCTGAGGTCCCAATTATTTCATATTATACCACGGTGCCCCTTCCGTGTCAAAAAATCTGTGCCGTGAATAAATTAAAGAAAAAGAAGAGAAAAAAAAAAAAATAAAAAACACACATACCCAGTTTTCTCTCTTTTTTTTTTTTCTCTTCCTCCATTAACAGAATAATTACCAATGTCCCAAAGACAACAAAAAAAAACTCATATACATATATAGTAACAATATATTCCTACAGTCGCAAAAAATTCATATTGTACAATAACTCCACTTCAATCCTCAAGCAAATTAATACAGTAAGTGTAATAACGTAGGGAGGGGAAAAAAAAAAAAAATGATCTCTCAATAACTCCCCCACCCTCCAACCCCCCCCGAGAAACAATTATATCTTCAGAAGTCCCCACAGAGACAATTTATCTTTGGCCTGTTGGACGTCAAGACATATATGGGTTTTATCTCTGTGTAGTATACGTAACTTAGTCGGAAAACCCCAAGAGTAAGGAATATTTTGTTCTCTCAAAATAGTAGTTATATCAACAAATTTTCTCCTGGTCAGTCTTGTTGACAGAGACAGATCCGCATAGAGGGCCAGGTGTGCGAACTTCGATGATTTCGCTGGATTTTTTCTAAATTCTTTAACCAGATCATCTTTGGTTTTACAGCTGCTGAAACAGGCAATTACGTCTCGGGATATGTTGCTTTGAGTCCAGTTAGTAGGCTTTGGTAGGCGATGTATCCTTTCGAAGGGGGTCGGCCCTAGGTTTTTTGGATCTATATAAACGGATAACATTTCAAGTAGGAAGGTCTCGAGATCACCAATATCATCTGGAATCCCTCTTATTTTCAAATTTGATCTTCTCGAGCGATCTTCTAGGTCGGCCACCTTGAGGTCCAACCTATCGATGGTCAGGTTGGCTGCTGCATTCTGTGCTTGAAGGTCATGAATCTTCAGGTGTAATGTCTCAATTTCCACGGACTGGGTCTTTATAGCCGCCTTTATCTGAGCAAATTCATCTCTATTATCACTTAGCATTTTATCTAAATCAGATTTAATTTTCATGTAGAGGGCATCCAGTGCTGCTGTGAGATTAAGCTGGGTGATACGTTCAGTGATGTCAGGGGGAGAGAGATCTAAAGCTCGGTCAGGCGAGGTTTTGTCCACGGCCACTGAGATGTTTAAGTGACTTTTCGGAGAATAATAAGACTCAATAGGCACTGGTTTACCAGATTTGCTTGTAATTTTATGTTTGTCGCCCTTCTCCTATTTGTCAGTTTTAGGTGCCATGGTTGGCGATCAAGTAGTCGAATTTCCTTAATGACCTTTAATAATATCTCTGCCAAATAGAAATACAATACAGGTAAGGGTTTGTCGGTTTACTTCAGTTTCTATAAGATGGAGTACTATCTCAAATAGTAGGACAGGCCCCAAAGATTATAGGGGTTCACCCACTAATAAGTGTACCTTGCTGGAGGCTCCTACAGAAATAGTAACTGCGGGAAGCTGGATTTGCACTACCAGCGATATGTCCAGGATGCTCCTGAAGTTAGTCCCTCTCCCAGCCTGTCGGAATAGCCCGGGTCAGTGTACTCATCCACTTAAGCCGGGGGGGACGAATTTACTAGCCAGGCTGCTACACTTGCTGTCAAGTACTTTGGCTAGGTACAGAGATAACCTCTAGGTCCGCAGTGGAGGAAGCCTGGGTTCTAGCCATGCAAGTCTAAGCTAAGCCTGTACAGGGCTATCAAGCTCTGCTCCCACCTGACGCTCTTTGTAGAGAGTATGACCTGGGTGATAAAACCATAGTCGGGTCTCTGCCTCTGAACCCAGCCTCCGAACATAAAATCCAGTCCTGTATAATCAATTCAGTCCAGACTAGCACCAGTAGTGCACAAACTCTTTGGCTCTCAGGGGCGTAAAGCAATTTGTCAAAAATCCACCCGAGTAAGCCCTACAAAGCCAACCCAAAAAGCCTGGGAGCGGCGTCTTACCGCGTTTCGGACACAGTTCAGTTGAACCACGCTGTTATCGTCCGGGGCGTTATAAACAGGCAGCCAACTTATCCACAAGAAAGAGCTCCGTCGTCGCTGTGCTGTTTCGGCAGAGGAGACATTTAAATATACGCATGGATCAGCATCGGCATGTCCCGAGTCTCCCTCCTCTCTCTTCCTTCGGCGGACCACTCCCCCACACGCCACCCGCTACGTAGCTCTTCCTACGTCATGACACTCCCCTCGTCGCAGTGAATTGTTGCTTATTTTCTTTGATAAGTATTGTTTATGATTTTGATTTCACATTTACTCACTTATTTAATTATTTTTTTTTTTTTTTGCGCAACACTTTTTTATTTTCATAACTATATCTTGTGCCCTCTTGGGGGAACTGCTCTAGTGTTTTGCAGCACTATTTTTGTTTTTCATTTTTTTTTAATACAAGCGCCTGTCACTTTGTATATTTGTGTTTATGTTTGGGGGAGTTTCTCTTGGGTTCAGTCTCATAGTTTCCGACATTGGTCAGCCTTTTTCTAAAAAATCATTTTGATCTGTTGTATCTCTAGGTCTTCTGTGTATCGTGGGTTTGTCTCCAAAGGGGCTTTTCTGTTGCCTTCTAGCCCTCGGTAGTAATTGGATCTATATTCTGGGCTTTTAGCATATTTTATATATGGTGATTGTTCCCATCTCTTTTTGGGCCAATCTTTATTTATGTATCTTGGTTCCCTACTATGATAATAGTCAGTCATATCTATAATTGTATCTATGACCTCTGATTTGTGGAATGTGTCCATTAGCTCTTTCCTGCTTATATTTGTGATCTTCTCTTTTTTGGTCTTCCTGTGGGTTATAGTATGAGCTGTCTCTAGGTTTCTTTTTCCATTCTATTTGCAACCCCTTTTTATAAACCTCATTGTCTCTAATAAACTTCTGTTTTTTTGTTTATCAGCGTTTTACCCTCTAAATCATCTAGTGTTCTCTGTAGATCAGAGTCTAATTTCTCAAACTCATTAGATTCTTGAAATGGAATAGATTGTTTTTTATATCCTCCATTTTATCTTTCAGGGCTATCATATCTTTTTCGTGATCCAGACTATTACGCGTCTCTTTATAATATACAAAACCAACATGAGAATAGGCACCTAGTGAGAAAATACCTTAAGGACTCCAAGCTCCCCAAAATATCGAAAGATGTAAGAGAGAGCCTGGAAACTCCATTTCAGGAAACTGAAGTTATCATGAAGCTCAAACCGAATAAAGCTCCAGGCCCAGACGGTTTCTCCGGTCTGTTCTATAAGAAACTGACAGAGATACTATCTTCGCAGCTCACTGAAGTCTTTAATGTTATTCAAACCACCAGAATCTTTCCTGCAGAAATGCTTCAGGCGCTGATAAGACCTATATTAAAATCGGGTAAGGATGCGACTAGAGTCACCAACTATAGACCCATCTCCCTCATAAACCTCGATACCAAAATGTATTCAGCAATTATTGCACAAAGAATAAAGACGGTTATTCCTACAATAATAAATCAAGAGCAGATTGGATTTGTGGTGGTGAGACAACCAAATTCCAATACTCGTAAAATAATAGACTTGCTGGAGTATGTCAACTTCCAGCCCCAACCTGTGGTCGCATTAGCCTTTGATAGGGTCGACTGGCTCTTCCTCAGGGAGACTCTTGAGGAGTTTGGGTTTGGGGAGGAGCTGGTCGGCTCTGTCATGGCCTTATATACTATAACTTCTGCAAGGATGATTGGACAAGGCTTCTGTTCGGAATGGTTTGGGGTTCATAATGGCACCCGACAAGGGTGCCCTTTGGCACCCATGCTATATATAATGACAATTGAACCTCTGGCCAACAGCATACACCTAAACCAGGAGATTAACCCCCTTATTGTGTTGTTAGCAGACTTCCAATGATTATGGAAAGATATATATGGTCAGGAAAGAAACCGAGGATCTCAAATAAATTGTTATATAGAGATAAGTAGAACGGAGGAATAGGCCTCCCAAATATCTCCCTATACTTACAGGCTAGTCAATTAACACATGTGCATCAAATACAAATATATAATTCTAGAAAGGAATTTTGGTACACATTAGAAGCCAAGGCAATGGGGATTGAAAATCTAGATTGTACGTTGTGGATGGAACAACATATAATCCCAAAGGCATTGAATGAATCATACTCAGAGGTCTTAAAGAGTATAATCCCAGTCTTGTTAAAATGTAAAAGGAATTACCAATTTAAAGATAAAATCTTCCCATCTACCCCTTTGCGGGCTATGGAATATAATATGCATAACATCAAGCTAAGAGATTGGGGGAATAGGGACCGGTTAAGAGTAAGCGATATATTGAATAATAAACAAATCAAGTCAATACAAGAATTAAGAGTAAAGTTTGGCCTTCCTCCTGAAGATATCGTCACGATACATAGATTGAGGACCTATGTTAGATCCCATATGCCCAGAGAGGGGCAAGTTGAACATATTATAAAACTGTTTGATTATAATCCCAGGAGAGGAGATACTGGAAAATTTAGGCTATCGATTGGAACGTTATCAAGATATTCGGCACCAGCTCTGAGTAGTTGGGCCAGAGAATTGAAAACTCCAATAAATGAGGAAATATGTAATAGCAACTGGGCACGGATTGGCAGAATACTGCACTGTGTAACTTTACAAGAATTGTTTTTTAAATTGCTACATAGAAGGTATATGGTCCCATACAAACGCCATAAATGTAATCATAGTAGTCCAGATGTATGCTGGAGGTGCAACGAGCCTGGGGGAACTTTCGAACATATATGGTGGTCATGTGAAAAGCTAAGGTATACTTGGATAGACATCTTTCGTAATGTTTCTACAATCACAAAAATCATAATAGTCCCTGCACCTGAAAAAGCCCTACTGCATCTGGGACTGGAGCAGCTGACCTTCTATAATCTATCTTTGGTCACACATGCCTTAATGGCAATGAAAGCTAGAATAGCCAGGAAATGGAGGAATGGCAAATCTGTAGATTGGCCCCAAGTGTGCAATCAAATTCAATATCACTGCTTAAAGGAGAGGGGATATGCCGTTGCCAATCATAAGGTGGACAAGTGTCACAGAGTATGGAACCCTTGGATAAATTCCCCTTACGGGAAAACCTAAGCTGTCTGTTATCGACCTTTAGGATATAATAATACGTATTAATACTGTGAGCATAAGGGGAGAGGAGAGGAGGGGGAGAGTTGAGGAGAGGAGATGGGGAGAAGGAGTCAGCTATGAGGGGGCAGGTTAGGAAGAAATAAGAGTGGACTGGAAGAGGATACGTCACCAGGTGTCGCTTCGGATGTAGATGTATGTGTATATTTTGTCTTGTGTTGTAATATTTTATCTGCCTTAATTTGACTATAATGTGACATGTCTGATTCTAAGGCCTTGTTTTTTGTATTGTTGATTTAGAAGTATATGAAGAGTTTATTCAATGCACTTAAATAATGTAAATTGTCATTTTTTATATTTGGTAATAAAAATAAAAAAAATAAAAATAAATAAAAAGAAGCATGTAAGCATTTATTGGATAAGGATACAAATATATCTCCCGGTCAAGTGGCTACAATCTTAACACTTCTAGAATTTGTATTAATAAAAAACTATATCTGGTACAAAAATAAGATCTATCACCAGATTACCGGAACCGCGATGGGCACAAGTTGTGCCCCCACGTATGCTAATTTGTTCCTGGGAAAATGGGAGAATGATCTACGACAATCTGATCAATTTCAATCATTTCTCAAATACATCCACACCTGGAAAAGATATATTGATGATATTCTATTGATAGGGACAGGACCAGAGGATCTCTTTAGAGAATTTGTGTGCACCCTTAATGTGAATAACATTGGTCTTCATTTGACCTATGAGATTCAAACTCATACACAACTTTTTGGATTTAAACCCCTTAGTGACAAGACATTTTCACCTTGACTTTCCCTTGGTGACAATGGCTGTTTTGACATTTCTAGGGTGTTTGTGTTTAGCTGTAATTTTTTTCTTTCTCACATACAGTACCCACACAGATTATATGTTGTTTTTATCGTCATAAGAAGGGCTTTCATTAGATACCATTATGTTCATCATATCTTATAATTTACTACAAAAAAAATCATAAAATATGATGAAAAATTTTAAAAAACCCACTTTTTCTAACTTTGACCTAAAATATCATTTACACAAATAAAATCATTAAAAAAGACCCCATCTAAATAGTTTCTAAATGTTCTCCCGAGTTCAAAATGATGCATGTTTCCATATTTTTCGGTATTTTTTTGCGAGTTATGTGGCAAAAACCAAAAATAGTGTTTTTTGTTTTTTCCTATATTGATCTTTTGACCCCAACCCGAACCCAAAATTTAACCCTAACACTAAATTTAACCCCAACTCTAATCCTTATTATATCCCTTAATATTTTTTAACTTTAATTTAATTTTAACCCTATCCCTTATGCTAAAAAATATTTAATTTTAACCCTATAGGCCAATATAGCTAAATAACCTGTTTTTAATTAATTACCGTATTTATCGGCGTATAACACGGGCCGGCGTATAACACGCACTTCATTTTAAGAAGGAAATTTCAGGAAAAAAACCTTAAATTTCAAATAAAGAACTTTGAAGCCCAATATGCCATTTTAATATGCCAGGATATTGCCCCCAATATGCCATTTTAATATGCCAGGATATTGCCCCCAATATGCCATTTAATATGCCAGGATATTGCCCCCAATATGCCATTTAATATGCCAGGATTTTGCCCCCAATATGCCATTTAATATGCCAGGATATTGCCCCCAATATGCCATTTAATATGCCAGGGTATTGCCCCTAATATGCCAGGATATTGCCCCCAATATGCCATTTTAATATGCCAGGATATTGCCCCCAATATGCCATTTTAATATGCCAGGATATCGCCCCCAATATGCCAGGACATTGCCCCCAATATGCCATTATTATATGCCAGGATATTGCCCCCAATATGCCATTTTAATATGCCAGGATATTTCCCCCAATATGCCATTTTAATTTGCCTGGATATTGCCCCCAATATGCCATTTTAATTTGCCTGGATATTGCCCCCAATATGCCATTTAATATGCCATGATATTGCCCCCAATATGCCAGGATATTGCCCCTTAGCATGCTCGTTATGCCACCCACCTCCCCCCCTTCCCCAGACCCCGGTACTTACCTCGTTCCTGCTCTGTCCCCCGGTGCTCTGAAGCTGCGTGGCTGTGAGGGAAGCGTTGTGAGCTTCCCTCCAGCCGTGCGGAACAATAAAGTTTGTTTAAAAAAAACACACTTTGTTGACCGCGCGGCTGGAGGGGAGCTCACAACGCTACCCTCGCAGCCACGCAGCTTCAGAGCACCAGGGGACAGAGCAGGAACGAGGTAAGTTTGAGATTTTTTTTTTACATTATATCGGCGTATAACACACAGACATCCTTTTCCCCCTATTTTCAGGGAGAAAAGGTGCGTGTTATACGCCGATAAATACGGTAAATATGTATTTTAAATATTTTCCATTGCAATGCTACTAAACTACCACTAGGGGCAGTCAAGTAGCATATTCAGAGCGACGGAAGTGAAGTTACTTTCACTTCCGAAGCTCAGACCGGCAGAGAGCTTAGCCATATTGACGGAGCGGCATGCTCCGTCAATATGGCTCCCCACGATCGCTCCGTGGGGCGATCGTTGGAGTCCCAAAATAGAAATTTCGGTGCTGGCTATTGCCTCGATGTCGAGGAAATAGACCAGCACTGTTAAAGCGGTTTTCGCGATTGTTGATCGCGAAAGCCGCTTCATTCACTGCAGGACGTGCCAGGCACGTCCTTTGTCGTTAAGGGAGTTTCTCCCAGGACGTGCCTGGCACGTCCTTTGTCGTCAAGGGGTTAAGTATAACCTTATAAACTGACCAGTACAGTTTATCGAAAACCAACATCTACTAATAATCTCCTTAGATGGGATAGTTATCACCCCACTTCCCTTAAAAGAGGTATACTTACTGGACAATACCTGAGGCTGAGGAGAAATTGTTCTAACGGTGATGAATTTACATTTATATTCACCCTCTGACTGGCCCACAGCATCACATAATTTAGTTTAAGTCTAGCCCTATATCCAGCCCTTATATTCATGTATATATATTTTTCTTCGGTTTATTCCCCATTTCTTTTAAATAGCCACTGCTCCACCAATAACAACTAGGCTATGCTTATATATATGTTTATTTTTATGTGCTCTTTCCTCTTTTGACTGGTTCTTTCAAATTTAAGATAGTTTTGGCTGCACAATAGTTTAACTTGCTCATGCTCATGTGATCTGCCCATACCATCATATAATGTCACCTATAATTAGATCAAATAAGCTAGATTTGTATTTGTAATTACTGCCAATGCATTTCCTGACATCCTCTGGAGCAGTGGTGTATCTTGATTTTGTGCTGCCCTAGGCAGACAAAATCCGGGCACCCCCCTACCCAAGCTGAACACCCACGTTACACACCTAAGACATGCCCCATCACCTCCATTTCATGACCCCACATCACACATAACATTCAGACTCACATCAAGCTCATACTCCCATCACACACACTCCTACTCCCATCACACTCAGTCACACACTCCTACTCCCATCACACTCAGTCACACACTCCTACTCCCATCACACTCAGTCACACACACTGACTCCCATCACAAACACTGTCTCCCATCACACACACTCTGACTCCCATCAGCACTTACCTTTCCCTGGTGGCTAGTGGCAGGCAGCATGGTCCCTCCATGCTGCCTGTTCGGCTCCCCAGCGATTGTGCCGACAGGTCACGTGACCGGGCGCGCGTATGACGTCAGCGCGCCCGTCACGTGACTGTCGACACTTCCGTGTCACACTGCATGGGGAGCCGAACAGGCAGCACGGAGGTTTCTCTCTGCTGCCTGTTCGGCTCCCCGTGCAGCCTGGCAGGCAGAGCGATGGTGAGGGGGGATCTTCCGATCCCCTCTCACCTCCGTCTCTGCCTGCAAGCGCTGTGTTTTTATTTTTTTAAAGGGCCGGGGTTTTTTTATTTTTTAATTTATTTATTTTTTTATTTATTTTTTTCCGTGCTGGGCCGCCTCCCAAAATTTGCCGCCCTAGGCATTCGCCTAGGATGCCTCGCGGTAAATACAGCACTGCTCTGGAGCCTCTTTTGTTATCTATTATTTTTTTTACTTTTCAAGTTCAACTCCCAGTACAATCAGGACATACACGTTCTCAGGGAAGCAGCCCAGTGATGAACTACACACAAAGCGATCATAGCTGCCTCCGTGTCTTTAGTTTCATTTCGAACTGAGCTCTAAACACGCCCCCTAGGGGCGTAGTCTTGTATTGCATCATGGCTACTGACCAATCAGAGCCGTTTCTGCATACACTCCCACCATGCTTCAACCATTTAAATACTTTCCGTCTCAAATGGGAATTTACCCCTTGACGAAGCGTCGGGTAAGGGCCCTTTGGTCCTCTTATAGCCACCTGCCTTTTCTAGTTGTTTTTTTTCACTGGTGAATGTGGTGCCAGTAGCTCCCTATATATATATTTCATTAAGTATAAAAGCTATCAAGCCTCAATTGACTATTATCTGAAGAGCAGACCTGGCTGCCCGTTGATCTCTATTACTGACATACACTTCACTCTTATACCAACTGAATATTTATACCATCTATCTACGCACAAATACTTACCTGGACAGGCTGTATTCTAAACATCTATTGCAAGCTGCAGTATATAGATTTAACCAATTCAATATTTAACCACAGTAAAACTGGTTTCAGCTGTCTAAAGCTGTAATTTAGTATCACATTGTATTTATTAAACGTGTGCTGCTACAACAGATACTTCTATACAATTTATTTCATCATACAATGTTGCACAGGTGGCAAATAAGGACCATGGAACCCTTTCAGTAATTGGTCTCCTCACAATATTAACCCCGAGTATATACTGATATTGATAATAATCTTTACTTTTTCTGGGGTAAAAATTGTACCTTTACTGACCTTGCACCCCATGCCACTCTCTGGATTATTAATCCCAAACATATATATTCCGAATCTAAAATTAGGGGTTTGCAAGATTTATTTTAATTCACTTTTTTTCCACTTACCTTGTTTGTTATATGTGTATGATTTTAACTTGTTACCAATAAAAGTTATGCCTTAATTGGAAACGCTTCAACATACATTTATCAGATCCTCTGGAGCTGCAGCCCATAAACGTAACAGGTCCCTCTGCATTTGAAATAACAATTCCCTCTGAGGGATCAAACCTAGGTCATTACCCCTTGTGTGAATTAGTACAATATCAGGGACCCTCCCTTGCACTATTCTCTGAAAAATCTCAAACCAAATGTTGCTCTATCCATATCCCTGGAAGCCGAACCAGTTGATGGACAGGATGTGTTCAGGACAGCTCAGCTGTCTACCGGCCATCTAAACTGCATCTCTCCTTTCCGCCCAGAATACATATGAGTGGCTGACGATCCAAGCGACAAGACCTGCAAAAGAAACTAAAAACAGTAACCAGGAACCCAAACTTTAAACCACCAGTCCAGCCGGACGCAAATAAGAACGGAATCTCTCAGATTCCCACCTCCCAATTTTTTTAATGATGTAATCTTTGAAACCCACCCTGGCCGCCTTGGTACCAGCACCGATCCGGAAAGAATGAGTACCAAATTGAGTGGCATCACAGCCCAACCTCGCCAAACCTTTCTTAAAAATCTGCTGTAACTGGAAACAGGAGAGCGAGCTGCCATCCCCATGAACCAATAGGGAACCCCCCATGTCCAAGGTAGGTCGAATGGCCAAAAATCGAGAAACCCACTGAACAGGGCAACAACCGTGCCCTGGTAAAGCATGAAGGGTGATATTGCAACCCTTCCCAAAGATATCAGTTTTGGACCTCCGTAACCTAAGAAGCACTTTACACGACTCCACCTGGGTATCCGATACTTGTATCCCACCAGCCGTACATTTGTTCACACTTACCAGTTCCCCAACTCTGAAAGCCATGAAGAAAGCTAAAACATAAGCAGTTGAAAATAAAACCTCCTCATAGGCATCATTACAGATAGCATGCAATGCGTCTAATAAACCATCCAAAATGGCCACCAATACCGGCCTACACTGGTCAGGTGCCTTTCCTCCTTTTTTTAAACCCCCTCAATACCAACTTAATCAAAAAGTTTTTTGTAAACTCCGGCCACCCCTTAAATTTAAAAAGGCAGCCATAGCTCTCTCCAGCACTGCCGGTGAAACCCCTTTCAACATCAAATGAAAAATGAACCACAATAAGCTATTCAATCTGAACCACGGAAGAACCTTCAGAACCTACCTGACCCTATATATCTTCCCATTCCCCCAAGTTTTACTATAAGCCTTCCAAGTCAATGGGGCACTCACCCAATGTGCAAGCACGATTTTCCCAGCCTCCACATCTCCGGGCATCTCATCCCCACCTCCTCCTCCTCGTGTGGAAGATGCTGACCTGCGCCCACTGGACCTAGCCACTGGGAAACCAACCGAAATAGTGAAAACTGAAACTGAGAGAGAGAATCAGCTACGACATTCAAGTACCCTGGAACATAATTCTCATGGAAGGCTATAATGAGCTACATGCAAAACAACACCAATCACCTGAGGAGCCGGATCACCAGCATGGAAGAGACTGAAACCCCATTAATCGCCTCCACCACCGCCTGATTGTCGGAGTAGAAGACGACTCTCCTATCTTTTAGCCGAACCTCCCATAAAGCTAGCGCAACCACCACTGGGAACATTTGAAGGAATGCTAAATTCCTGATCAACGAGCTAGACCTCTATTCCTCGGGCCATTTCTCAGCGCACCATGCACCCCCAAAATAAGCTCCAAAACTTATGCTGCCAGATGCGTCAGTGAAAAGGTTTAGATCCTGCGATCAGAAACACCCACCGTGGCCTGTGAAAAGCTCCGGCTGAACAAAAATATTTAAAAAAATATATACCAGTAAAATAAGTTAGCAAAATTGGAAGCCAAAGATCACAAAGCAGGCAGAATATCTATGGTATGGCAAAATATATCCTTATGTTTAATACCAGTGGACTGTCAGCACATATTTGGAAACCTGGCACCTTATACTGTGAATATACAGAATACAAATACAGTGAAAAATGATCTATAAATTAAATTTGCAAATTTGAAAGCAAACACAAAAATTTACACAAACATGTTAAGCCATATGCAACAAGCAACTAAGGGTGTTGGTTTCAACTTTAAAACATCACCAGGTATATCCAATACAGATTAAAATCATAGCAACTCATTGAATGTGACCTTATTAACTCCTTAAACCATATGAACGTATATATATATATATATATACACCGTATTTGCTCGAATATAAGACAAGGTTTTTTCAGAGAAAATGCTGGTCAGACTATAACACCGGGATCCAGGATCCAGAATGCGCACAGACATCCTCCCCTGCCGCCCGGTACTTCTGGCTTCATCATAGAAGTCCCGGGCAGCAGCAGAGGATGTCTGCGCGTATCGTGCAGACATCCTCCGGCTGCCCCCGCTAGCCACCAGGGACATTCGGGCAGCAGGGGGATGTCTGCACGATACATGCAGACATCCTACATGCTGCCCGACACTTCCGTCTATTATGACGGACCAGCTAACCGTCATAATAGATGGAAGTGTCGGGCAACCCCCCGGCTGCCCCCACTAGCCACCAGGGAGAGACAAGGTGAGGGGAGGGGAGGGGGGGACAGAGAGAAACAAGGGGAGAGAGGGGGGGAGAGACAGAGACAAGGGGAGGGAAGGGTGGAAGAGACAGACAAGGGGAGGGGGGAGACACAAAGGGAGGGAGGGGAGAGAGAGAGAGATACAAAGGGGGAGAGAGAGAAAGTTGAGGGAAGGGGAGAGAGATAACGCTGGGGGGAGAGACAGACAACACTAAGGGGGGGGAGAAAGACAAAGCTGGGGGAGGGGAAAGAGAGAGGCAGCATTGGCACATAAAAGGAAATAAAAACAAGAAATGCATTTTTTGATATCATAACTTTTATTAAAAAGCAATTTACATGTGAATATATACAAGTTGAACTTTTTTCCTATAGGGTAGTCTTATATTCAGGCTTTTAGTTTTTTTCCTAAAGGAATATCCAAAGTTTGGGGGGTCGTCTTATAATCGAGCAAATACGGTATATAAATAAATAAGCATGAACCTTGAGGACCATGTGGATGTATATCTATGTCCTGTGTTTAAATGTAACGTGCCTCCCTCACCTCTGTCTGTTCACCCCTGTGAGTATAAAGTCTCCAATAAGCATATTCTTACCTCCACAGATTCTCATCACTTTAAGACATACTGTATTTAACAAGCAACTAATGGTGTTCTTACCCCTGCCATTTTCTCATGTGTGTGTGAAATAATTATCTCCAGCTACACACTGGTGTTATCAATCAACCAGTATCTGCCTAATAGAGTTGAGCGGACACACGGATGTTCGGGTTCGGCAGGTTCGACCGAACTTCGAAAAAATGCTCCGTACTCGAGCTTGACCTTGAACCCCATTGAAGTCAATGGGGACACGAACTTTTGGCCACTAAAATGCCTCTAAAAAAGTCATGGAAAGGGCTAGAGGGCTGTAAAAGGAAGTAGAATGTGGGTAAGAGTAGGACAAGTGCCCTGCAAGCAAATGTGGATAGGGAAATAACTTAAAATAACATAAAATACATACAAATTACAAATACAGCTGAGCCATAAAATAGCACTAGATGGAATCTTTGATTTTAGCTTTGGAAGAACATAAATCTAAATCTAAAGCATGGCTGCCAGGAGGATCAACAGAATTATCCATTTGAGAGAGGGTTGGAGTGCCGGGTAATCTCTTTCAGTTTATACTAAGTGACCCATAGGTTGAGGAGGCAGTGACCGTGGCGGTGTAGGTGGAAGCGGAGGAGGAGGAGGTAGTCAACACTGTTTTTTATTTGTTTTTGTTTTTTTAAATTGGGGTAGCCCCCAAAATATTGGGACATATAACAACAGAAAACAAAGAATAAGTGCACTTGAGTATAACAATGACTGGGTGAGGCTGGTAAAAATGTCTATTCTGCACAAGGTACAGACAAGTCTGGTGGGATCCATGCCTGGTTCATCTTAATAAACGTGAGCTTGTCCACGTTGGCTGTGGACAGGCGGCTGCGCTTGTCTGTGATAACGCCCCCTGCCGTGCTAAACACACGTTCAGACAATACACTGGCTGCAGGGCAGGCCAGCACCTCCAAGGCATAAAGGGCAAGCTCAGGCCATGTGACCAATTTGAAGACCCAGAAGTTGAATGGGGCAGACCCATCAGTCAGTACGTGTAGGCGTGTGCACGCGTACTGTTCCACCATGTTGCCTCCTGCTAAGACGTTGCATATCAGATGGTGGTGCTTCTTGTGGGATGCTGACAAAGCTTTTCCACATTTCGGCCATGCTAACCCTGCCTTCTGAGGTGCTGGCGGTGCCCCAGCTGCGTTGGCGACCTCTTCCTCCTCCTCATCATCCTCAAAAACTGTGCCCTGGTTTGACAGTTGTGTACCTTGCTTATACTGGTGCAGGAAACCACCCTCCAAGCCACTTGTGAATGACTGGCCTGATAACCGTGGAGATGACCCCTCTTCTTCCTCCTCCTCTTCCTCCTGTGCCACATCCTCTTCCATCATCGCCCTAAGCATTTTTTCAAGGAGACATACAAGCGGGATAGTAAGGAGAACGGCGACATTGGCACTGGCCATGTTGGTGGAGTACTTGAAACAGTGCAAACCGCCATCAGGTTTTTAAAACTGTCTGTCTCCAACAGACGGAATGACAGCATTTCAAAGGCCAGGAATTTGGAAATGCTGGCATTCAGGGCCAGTGTTCGTGGGTGGGTAGGGCCATACTTCCTCTTTCTCTCCAGTGTTTGGGAGATGGACAGCTGAACACTTCCATGGGACAGTGTGGAGATGCTTGGGGACGGTGGCGGACGTGGTGGCGTTGCTGCCACTTCCTCTATTTGCTCGGTGGCAGGTGCCACTGTGACTCCAGAGCTGGAGGAAGAGGCCAAGACAGCAGCAGAAAAGGAAGCAGGAGGAGCCTGAGACCTTTCTTGGGTTTTGAGATGCTTACTCCACTGCAGCTCGTGCTTTGCATGTAGATGCCTGGTCATGCAGGTTGTGCTCAGGTTTAGCACGTTTTTGCCTCGCTTCAGGTTCTGACTGCACAGCTTGCAAACCACTCCTGTCTTGTCGTCAGCATATTGTTAGCACATTGTCTAAAGAACTGCCATGCCAGGGAACTCCTTGGAGATGGCTTTGGTGTGCTCGGCCCCTGGGTGCGGTGGGCAGTAGCAGGCGTACTGTCTAGGGGACGGCCGCTACGGTTTTGCACCCTGCTCCCTCTTATGCTGCGCTGGTGCCTCTGCGACCACCGCCTCTTCCTCCAAACTGGACACGTCACTCGCATGACCTTGATTCCATGTGGGGTCTAGGACCTCATCATCCTCCACATCATCTTCCACCCACTCCTCAACCCTGCCCTCCTTGCCGGGCTGCACACTGCCGAAAGCCACAGCAGTTGGCACCTGTGTTTTGTCATCATCAAAAACGTGCTGCGGTGGTCCTCGCATGTCCACATCCTGACACATAAGTGGTTGTGCATCAGTGCACTCAATCTCTTCCACTTCTGGGGCAAGGCTAGGTTTGATGACCCCGCCAGCAGAGTCATCAAAAAGCAAAAGAGACTGCTGCATGACTAGTGGCTCAGACTGCTTGGCTGATTTGCACGGGGGTGAGGTGAAAGACAGATGGCCATGGGCTGCAGGTGTCAACTCTGAGCTTTCAGCAGGGGACCGGGTGGGAGACAATGTGAAGGAACTGGAGGCACTGTCAGCCACCCAATCTACTATCACCAGTCCTCACCATTCTAAAAGCGGCATTCGGGCCTACCAAATAACGCTGAAGGTTCTGTCGCGTACTAGCACCTGAGGAAGGTGTTTCACTTGTGCGTGTAGCTGGCACAGATCGACCACATCCCTTACTTGCAACAGGAGCTCCACCAACACCAGAAGCACCACGACCAGGGCCACGTCCCTTATTTGACGCTCTCCTCATTCTTTGCGGTCACCCACCAAAGTAACAGATGGTTTATGTCAGGCGACAATGTAACCGCCAATAGTCAACAATTTTTGTTTGTATTTTTTTTTGTTTTTTGTTTATTGGACTGCAAGAAATGCACCGCAAGATGTAAATGTACTATTTACCACCCAAAACAATTAAATTTTTTTTAAAGAGCACTGTAAGCACAGTATTTCACTTTTCTATTTGACTCTCAGATATGAAGTGCACCGCAAGACGCAAATGTACTATTTAGCACCCAAAACAATTAGAATTTTTCAAAGTGCGCTGTAAGCACAGTATTGGACTGTTCTATTTGACTCTCAGATATGAAGTGCACTGCAAGACGCAAATGTACTATTTAGCACCCAAAACAATTCGAATTTTTCAAAGTGCACTATAACCACAGTATTTCACTGTTCTATTTGACTCTCAGACAAATTGCAGTATTTAAAAATGCCTAGATGTTGCCGACTAAGCTAACAGAACAGGATTAAAGTCATGTGCCTGGCACACATGCAGTTGCAAGTGCACTGCACTCTCTGTGGCATTGGGCTCAGGGCAGGGTACAAATATGTAATATAGCACCCACTAAAATAATCACTGTAATTTGAATAATCTTTGTAATTTGAATAATCACTGTAGTTTGCCGATTCAACACCAGAATTTTGTTTAATCTGTCCCTCACAGCTGCAGCATCCTCTCCCTACACTAAGAAGAGCTCATGTGATGTGCGTGTACGTGACTCCAGCTTATATATAGAGAATGGGTCACATGCTGCATTGGCCAATCACAGCCATGCCATTAGTAGGCATGGCTGTGATGGCTTCTAAGGGCAAACGAGTCAAACACTTGTTGATTGGCTGCCCTGTAGCCTTTCAAAATGCGCCATTAAATCGCTGAACCCCGAACTCCAACACAAACATACAGTGGAATGTCCGTGTTCGGGTCCGGGGTCCAAAAACCGCAATGTTCGGTACGAACTCGAACAGTGTGGTTCGGGTTCGCTCAACACTACTGCCTAATAAAGGCAGATTTGTAAATTATCTGTCAGTAAATATAAGTTATAATTTATTAAAGATAATATAATCAGTAAGTACTGCATGTTTATGTTCATTCTTCTTCTTACCCTGGCAAATGACACTGAATCCAACCAAGGCCACATTCAGTAAGGGGCTCTCTTGTGTCCACTTGAACATACACAACCTTCGACCATAATTAGATGGAACTCAGAGTGTGATGTCAGGAAAACAAACCCTGTGTGTGCTGCTCACGCTCCCCATGCTTAGTGATAATGCAGGGTATTGGAAATCCGATACACTGCATTATCACTGTGTGTGGGGAGGGCGAGCAGTACTTTCTCATGCTGCCTGCGGCTCCCTGTGAAGCAGATGTCGTCATGCTACACAGGGGGGGAGGGAGAACAGAGGAGAGGGGAGGAGAGAACAGAGGAAGGGGGGGGGGAGAGAACAGAGGAAGGAAGGGGAGAGAGAACAGAGGAAGGAAGGGGGAGAGAGAGAACAGATGAAGGAAGGGGAAGAGAGAGAGAACAGAGGAAGGGGAGAGAGAGAAAAGAGGAAGGGGGAGAGAGAGAGAGAGAACAGAGGAAGGGGGAGAGGGAGAAGAGAACAGGAGGGGGACAGTAGAGAACGGAGGAGGGGGGAGAGAATAAACAGAGGGGGGAGAACAGAGTAAGGAGGGGGGAGGGAGAGAGAACAGAGTAAGGAGGGGGGAGAGAGAACAGAGGAAGGGGGAGAGAGAAAACAGAAGAAAGGGGGGAGAGAGAACAGAGGAAGGGGGAAGAGAAAACAGAGGGAGAAGAGAACAGGAGGGGAGAGAAAAGAACAGGAGGGGGGAGTAGAAAACATAGGAGGGGGAGACGAGAGGAGGGGGGAGTTAAGAAAATGGAGGGGGGGAGAGAGAACAGATATGGGGGTGTTGGAGAGAGACAGACATGGCAAGGAAGAGGAAAGGGACAAAAACATTGGAAGGGAGAGACACATACATGGAGAGAGCGGAAAGTGATGAGGAGCGTATTGTTCTCTTGAGTGACAGGCATGCCGCCAGCACGCCTGTCACTCGGAGGCACGACGTCTTTCTGTATTTCTCCTGAAATACACGAGTTACATCCGAAAGGTGACGCCAGGTACGAATTCGCCAAAAATTTGTATACTGTTAGTGCTTGTCAAATTGGCAACAGAGTGAGTGACTCTGTTGCTGAATTCATAGCTGGTGTCACCTTTTGGATGTATTTCTGGGGTTTGTGTGCTCTTTGTTCGGAGCCCACAAACCCCATAAATACACAACGCGGGTGCTCCGTGCTAGATGTGCAGCGCACACCTAGCACATATGGAGCATCCGCCACTGAAAGAGACAGGCATGGTGGAGGGGGTGGACACGGGGGAGGCCCGCACAGGGTGCCGGAACAATTAAGGCTGGCCCTGATCATAGGTTTTCACTGAAAACTCAGAGCAGCAGCTGTCTAAGTTTATGTTCATTCTTCTTCTTACCCTGGCAAAAGACACTGAATCCAACCAAGGCCACATTCAGTAAGGTGCTCTCTTGTGTCCATTGCAACATACACAACCTTCGACCAAAATTTGATGGAACTCAGAGTGTGATGTCGGGAGAACAAACCAAAAATTCTTGTCATCACTGAATCTTGGTTAAGCCCTAGAAACTCAGACTCTGCACTCAAAATACAGGGATATGTCTACTCCAGAAAAGACTGAAATAAGAAAGGTGGAGGTATTGTTATTTATAAATATATATATACGGGAGTCACTATATTTCACAGACCTAGTTATCAAGCCTCCTCTACTTTGAAATTTATAGCACCTTCTCAAAGCTTGTAGTCCTTATATTATACCTCCTCTACTTTTAAATTTACAGCACGGGGTGATCGTAGGGTGCCATATTGCCAGAGCAGCATGCTCTGGCAATATGGCTGTGACCTCTTGTGGTCAGAGCTTCGGAAGTGAAAAAAAATTCACTTCCATCACTCTGAATATGAGACTTAATTAGCTTAAATCTAGGATTAGGGTTAGAATAGCTGTTAGGGTTAAATTAAATTAGGGTTACCATAAGGGATAGGGTTACAATTAAATTAAAATATATTAAGGGTTAGAGTTGGCGTTAAATTTAGGGTTTGGGTCAAAAGGTCAATATAGGAAAAAAACACTATTTTTGGTTTATGCCACATAACTCGCAAAAAACATGGAAACAAGCATTTTTCTGAAATCGGGACAACATTTAGACGGGGTCTTTTTTTGATTTTGTGTATCTTTTTTGTCCTCACAGTAAATAATCCCTCCTTTGCCATTGATGAAAACTGTGCTCCTTCAGTCTCTCTGGATGACATCTTGTTCTTTGTACATTTCTGTTGCTGAATAGGCTCCTTATATTGGCCCTGCACGTATTTATATAATGTTATCATATCCACTCTGAGACACCTTTTTCTACCGTATATAAATGCAACTTTTTTTAGTCTTGTAGCAGAAAAAAGCAGAGACGGCACTCAGAAAGCCAGTTGGCGGTGAAAGGGTGTTCATTGTAGTATACGGAAATACAAATCTACAGCAGCAGTCAGTGCAAATCAGATAGATGAAAAAGCTTGAAGCGTTTCACGCACCTGGTGCTTAATCATAAGCTAAATTTTCAGTGAGTGAACAACACTTAAATAGTATAAAAAATTGTGACATCATGAAACAGAATGGCCAATCCGCTTCATGTAACACCCCTCAGCAGATGTAAAGAATTTGTTACTGATTTGAAACAATCCGGGGGTGTAGCACATAGGCAGTAGTGAGAGTGAAAAGAAAAAAATAAAGTTTCCAATATTTAAAAGTGATGCTTCAAAATCTTCATAAATTCCTCCAATCCCCTTATTAATTTTGTAGCCCTCCTTTGCTCTTTTTCTAGTTCCATGGTAGCCTTTTTAAGGGCTGGTGCCCATAATTGTACTGATTATTGAAGGTGAGGTCTTACCATTAACTTGTAAAGAGGCAAGATGATATCTCCCTCACGTGAATCAATACTCCATTTTTTAGATGCCAATATGTCAGTGGCCTTTGCAGCTGCTGACTGGCATTGAGCACTGTTGCTAAGACAGTAATCTACAATTATTCCTAACCCCTTTTCATTAGTAGTTTTTCCCAGGGAGATACCATTTAAAAGTATATGTTGCTTTGTTATTATTTTTCCCATAATGCATAACTTTACATTTGCCTATACCCCTTTTCATTAGTAGTTCTTCCCAGGGAGATACCATTTAAAGTATATGTTGCTTTGTTATTATTTTTCCCATAATGCATATATTTACATTTGCCTATACTGAACTTCCTTTGCAACTTGATTGCCCAGTCCCCTACTGTGTCCAAATCTTCCTGTAAAGAATAAACATCAAGGTTAGTCTGTATTACATTCCCTAATTTTGTGTCATCAGCAAACACTGAGACATGGCTCTCAACAGAACTTGGGAGACCATAAATAAACAAATTAAAAAGAAGAGGACATAAAACAGACCCCTACGGTACTCCACTTAATACCCTGGTCCAGTTTGAGGATTTTCCATTTACAACAACTCTCTGCATTCTATCTTTTAGCCAATTTCAGTCCAAATACATACATTTGCCCCAAGCCTATTTCTCACAATTTGTGTAGAGTAACCTTTTGTGTAAAATTCTAAATAGATCACATCAACTGACACACCTAGATCTTTATTTTTACTGACTTTTTTTATAGAATGCTATTACGTATGTTTGGCCAGACTTGTCTCACAAAACCATGCTGACGTCTGCTAATTATATTCTGATTCAAAATATATTCTTGAGTGTATACATTAAGACATCCTTCAAATAATTTTGCCACTACAGAAGTCAAGCTCACTGGCCTATTATTGCCCTGCTGAGATATTGATGCCTTTTTAAATATTGGCATGACATTCGCATTTCACCAGTTTGTTGGCACAGTACCTGAACTGAAAGAATCCCTAAAGATCAAAATGAATGGTCTGGTCAGAATTGTGCTAAGCTCTCTAAGTATCCTTCTTTGTATACCATCTGGCCCTGGGGCCTTGTCAGGGTCAGCCCAAGAAAAACAAAATGCCGCCACCCCTCGCCCCCAAAAATGCCCATAGTCATGATAATTCAAACTAAAACGAAAGTTATCAGGAAGTGATAATTTAAAGGGACAGTCTAGTCACCCTTTTAACTTTCGCGCAACTTGTAGGCAGCACACTTTAGAAGAGACTGTCAGTTTCCGTTTTTTTTTTTTTAGTTCTCTGTAAAAAAGAGATTATACTTAGCTTTGAAAGAGTGCCCACTAGTGGACGTTTTCGGGTACTACATCAATCACTGGGCTGTCTGAAGGATTTCCCAGCATCCCCCAGGCCTCCTCTAATCTCCTGCTCACAGACGCTCGTGCACAAGCGTCTCCATGGAAACAGGCTGGTTTGTTTACTTTATGTTTCCTGTAGAGTGAGCAGGAGGGGGGAAGGGATCACAGTGGAGCACAATAAATCATGGTTTGTCAGCAAGGCAGTAAGTATTATATTGTATTTACTGCCTTGATAAAGCTGACAACAAGCCTGTGATTTATTCTGCTAGTCATGGAGAATGAGTCCTTTTTGTGATAATAAAAGTTCCTTTCTGTTTACTCCCCTGGGTGTCCTGCTCACTCTGTTCATATCATGAAGTGGGGCATGAGGAAGAACATTGGACTGGGGTTACATGAAGTATAATATTAATATAAATAAATAAGCACCAGTATCTACATTTAATAATTCAATTCCAATCACACTATAACTATAATTCCTATCATATTCACACAGGCTCTAAACTTACCATCATAATCATTTTGGTATTAAATAAACGGTAACTCCCATAATACTAATAAGCACTATATAAAATGTATTTTTGTGCATATTTTTTATATAAAATTATATATATACAAAAATATATTTTATATAGTGCTCAACTGTCTAAAACAATCTAAAACTCTCTGTCTAAAACAAGACAGAGAGACAGAGAGTGAGTGACAGAGAGAGTGAGAGAGAGATACAGAGAGATAGAGACCGAGAGAGACAGACACACAGAGACAGACACAGAGAGAGAAAGAAGCAGAGGAGAGTGGAGGTGAATAGCGCTGAATACAACAACATTTCTTCCTTGCTGCTTGTCAGTCAAAACCCCTATTGGCTGTGTTGAATGGGTATGCGAAGCTTGGTGATGTCATTGATGACCTCACACACATCGGGAGCGTGCAAGGCCTTCACTGAGAGCAAGGGGGTGCTTGGGAGATCTCAGTGACAGGGAGCATGCTCAGTATTCATCCCCATTCACTTGAACGGGAATGGATCTGACTGGCTGAAGCAGAGAAAGAGAGAAAAATCGTCAGGCTTTTGGAATGAGGAGGTGGGAGTGGCTGATTGCTTCAAAAGCCTCAAGAAATGCTAACTACTTTTAAATGTAAGTTTATCAGTTTTTAAGTTATGGAAATTACAAGATATGCATATTAAAGCGCTATTTCAGTACTTTAATATGCATAACATTTGGAAAATGCCTTTTGGGCACTAGAAAGTCCCTTTAATGCAAGAACACCTTTCTATATGCAAAATTATATGGCGTGAGTATTGGCAGGCCATGATTAAAATGTGTACCCTAAATGTTTGAGCATTTAAACTTAATGTACAATATTTGAGTCATGTTATAGGTCAGTGGCCACATATTATGTTTTGGGAAATTGCACAGCCTATTTTTATAATAATGTTTGTTTTACCATTTCTTTCTTTTCACCTCGTGGGTGAGCTCTTAGAAAAAAATATTTAATTTTTATATGCCCACTAAAGCACTTCTTATATACATAATAAAATAATTTAGAGCTCACCCACAAGGTTAAAAGAGAGTCATGGTAAAACATTATTATGATAATAGGCTGTGCAATTCTTTAAAACATAATGTGAACAGTGACCTATAACAAAATCCACATAGATATAGTCAGTGTCAGAGGAGTTAACCACTTGGGTGGCTAGACAGATATAGGTAGTGTCAGTGGAGTTAATCCCTTGGGTGGCTAGACAGAAAGAGGCAGTGTCAGAGGAGTTAACCCCTTGGGTGGCTAGACAGATAGAGGCAGTGTCAGAGGAGTTAACCCCTTGGGTGGCTAGACAGATATAGGCAGTGTCCACACACTCACTTACAGCGACAGTCTGTCACTCACACATACTGACATAAACATACACACACACTCACTCACACTGACACACACTGTCGGTAACTTACCTGGTCCAGGCATCTCTGTGCTTTGAGCTCCTCGTGTGGCTTCTGAACTCTTAGCCAATCAGAAGTTGAGAAGTTGATTGGCCAAGACCTCCTTCTATCAAGCCCCCCGGACACAGAAAAAAAAAAAGGCCACTGCATGGAGCAGCAAAGTGCCACCTGGGGCAGTCTACCCCATTAAAGGACCGGCCTTGGGCCTTGTCTATCTTAACAGAGTTTTATTGCTTAACCACGTTTTCCTGTTACAGCCAATCCTATGTGAACCAATGAACACTGTTTCATTAAATTAATGAGATTTCCTGTCTCTCTCTAGTGATGTCATCAGACAATGTGTTGCACTGTTGAGAGATCCTACTGTGTACAAGAGTAAGTTTATTACATTCCACACAATGCATTGTATTCCAGCATCACAGGTAGTAACTAAATGAAAGAAAACATTATATTTGCAGTGTCTCTATAATCAGTGCTGCAGCACCTGTAGTATCCATGCAGAGTAATCACTTGGGGAGGGCTTGAGTAAAATATTTAAAATGTGATTTATGCAGAATGCCTGCATCAAATCACAATGGAAAAAAAGCCTGTGCGCTATACAAGCAGTAGCCTTTAACTTGATTGGTTATCTGGCTTTTGCACCTCTGTCCTTAGCTGAATTAAAGCAGGGGTCCTCAAACCTTTTATTTTTTTATTTTATTATAAACATATAAAAAATACATGGTTTGTTCTGATATAATATATGTAAGATATATATCTGAGAAGCATAACAAAGTTAATAATAAATATGTGTCTCTTATAAATTCATAGTTCTATTGTCGGAGCTAAACAACAAATTGCAATACATTTCACTCATATACAATACATAAAAAAAAAAAAAAAAAAAAAAGAATGGCAATGGAGAGGGTCTCTAGGAGGGGTGATTGAGGAGCTTTGTTACTAAGCATGGCCAAGGGGGGGTAGGGGGGGGGGTTTCGATGTTATTATATTATTCGTGTCAATGCTCGGGGTGAAACCTGTTAGTTGTCAAAGATTTGTGGTTTTCAAACCATATGTCCCAAATATTTTTATAAGTTTGGAGATGATCATCATTGAAAAATTATGCCTTTTCCATTAATCCCTGGTAGTTTATCTGCTCTATTATTTTGTTTCAGGTTGGAGGGTTTTCGCTCTTCCAGTGTCTGGATATGCATATTTTAACTGCCATGAGTATATGTGGTTTTGAAATTTTTGGAAGGTCCATTTGGAAGAGAAAACCAACAGGGGTTAAATTGGTTATATTAACCCCTTGCCGACAAAGGACGTGCGAGGCACGTCCTGGGAGAAACTCCCTTAACGACAAAGGACGTGCCTGGCACGTCCTGCATTGAATGAAGCTTTAACAGTGCTGGTCTATTGCCTCGACATCGAGGCAATAGCCAGCACCGAAATTTCTATTTCGGGACCCCCACGATCACCCCACGGAGCGATCGTGGGGAGCCATATTGACGGAGCATGCTGCTCCGTCAATATGGCTAAGTCCTCTGCCGGTCTGAGCTTCAGAAGTGAAAGTAACTTCACTTCCGTCGCTCTGAATATGCTACTTGACTACCCCTAGTGGTAGTTTAGTAGCATTGCAATGGGAAATATTTAAAATAAATATTTAATTAATTAAAAACAGGTTATTTAGCTATATTAGCCTATAGGGTTAAAATTAAATATTTTTTAGCATAGGGGATAGGGTTAAAATTAAATGAAAGTAAAAATTTTTTAAGGGATATAATAAGGATTAGAGTTGGGGTTAAATTTAGTGTTAGGGTTAAATTTTGGGTTCGGGTTGGGGTCAAAAGATCAATATAGGAAAAAAACAAAAAACACTATTTTGGGTTTTTGCGCCATAACTCGCAAAAAAATACCGAAAAATATGGAAACATGCATATTTTTGAACTCGGGAGAACATTTAGAAACTATTTAGACGGGGTCTTTTTTAATGATTTTATTTGTGTAAATTATATTTTAGGTCAAAGTTAGAAAAAGTGTGTTTTTTTAAATTTTTCATCATATTTTATGATTTTTTTTGTAGTAAATTATAAGATATGATGAACATAATGGTATCTAATGAAAGCCCTTCTTATGACGATAAAAACAACATATAATTTGTGTGGGTACTGTATGGGAGAAAGAAAAAAATTACAGCTAAACACAAACACCCTAGAGATGTCAAAACAGCCATTGTCACCAAGGGAAAGTCAAGGTGAAAATGTCTTGTCACTAAGGGGTTAATCTTTAGACTCCCTAATATCTTTAAAATGGCTTTTTTCAAAAAAAGATGTTGTTTCCTGGAATTTTCAAAGTCTTACTGGGACCATATACCATCTATGGAGAAGTTTTAAAAAGGTCTCCTGGATATTTATACAGTGGATATATTTCCTCAATATCTTAAATGTTTTTTGCCAGTTAGTCATTGGGAATTCAATTTCAAGAGCTTCTTCCCATTGTATAATGGTAGACAATTTCTCTTCCTCTCTAAAGTTATTTAACCCCTTAAGGACAGAGCCTTTGAAACATTTTTGTCCATTCTGGACAATGGCTATTTTAACATTTCTGTGCGGTTTGTGTTTAGCTGTAATTTTCTTCTTTGTCATTTGCTGTACCCACACATATTATATATTGTTTTTATTGGGACAAGAAGGGCTTTCTTTGGATGCCATCATTTTGATCATATCTTATAATATCTTATATAAAAAATTATAAAATATGGTAAAAAAAACAAAAACACACAAATTTCCTGACTTTTATTTGAAACATCTTCTTCTCATCGACAAAAGGGAATGAAAAAAACCTGCTAAATAGATTCTACTATTTCTCCTGAGTACAGGGATACCACCCATGCATAGGCTTGTTTGGTTGTTAGGGGGCTAAAAGGCCAAATTTGGGAGGTGCAGTTTTTGGTTTCCAACTGGAAATTTTTACATGCAGACAGCCTGCACCCATGTCCCATTTGGGACATATTTGAAGCCAGCCAGTGTATTTTACCCCATTAGTCCATATATTTTTTTAAAGTAGACACCCTAGGCCAGTGGTGGCGAACGTTTTTGGTCCCAAGTGGCCAATTTTTAACCGAGACAAATTTGCAGACCACCAAGTGCCAACACCGCATACTCACACACGCTTATACTCATACACACACACGTTCATACACACTTATACTCATACTCACACACACACACTTATACTCATGCGCACAAATTTATACTCACACACACACTCATACTTATACTCACACACACTCATACTTATACTCACACACACTCATACTTATACTCACACACACTCATTCATATACTCACACACACTCATATACCCAAACACACACACACTCATACACACACACACACACTTGTACACACACACTTATACTCATACTCGCACACACTTATACTCATACAGACACTCATACACACACACACACACTTATACTCATACACACACTTATACTCATACACACACACACACTTATACTCACACACACACTTATACTCACAAACGCACACACACATACAGGTTCAGCTCTCACCGGTAATCTGCTCCGTTGTCCTGGAGGTGCAGACATCAGTGTAATAGACGGGCGCTGCCGGTCACCTGCTTCTTCTCCAGATTATTGGCGCATGTGCGTTATGTGAAGAAGCGTTCAAGTTGGAAAGCAAACAGTTAATTGCTTTCCGACTTGAACGCTTCTTCACAGAACGCGCATGCGCCAATCATCTGGAGAAGAAGCAGATGACCGGCGGCGCCCGTCTATTACACTGATGTCTGCACCTCCAGGGCAACGGAGCAGATAAGCGGTGAGAGCTGAACCTGGCCACGTGCCACAGCTGAGGGCTCGGCGTGCCAGTAGTGGCACGCGTGCCATAAGTTCGCCACCGCTGCCCTAGGCTATTTCAAATGGTGGTATTTTAACACTTTCCATGCACTAATTCTACCACCAGCCTTTGTCAAAGTTTGTGGTAATCTTTTTTGTGTGTTTTAAATCAAAAAAAGAATAATAAAACCATCGAGCAGGGAGACAGGTACAAAACAGAAACGACACACGCTTGACGCGTTTCGCACCAACTGGCGCTTTGTCAAAAGCAGTCTGAAGTATCATGGTAAAACACACAATATATATACATAAATACACAAATAAAAAGTAATTAGTATAGTACCTGCAGCTGGTGTCAGTGAGGAGCAGCGTCCACCATGCTCAGAATGATCAAAGATTAGAGGTGGGGGCCGTTGCAAGGAGCAAGAGACACGCCCCCCCTCCCTGTCAGCAGCTGAGGATTACACAGAGTGAATGGAGCACAATCTGGACACAAGTACAATGTCTTCATAAGGAACAGCAGCACAGTGAACATTGAGCACAGCAGCCGGTGTCATTGAGGAGGGGAGTCCACCATGCTCAGAATGATCAAAGAACATGCATACTAGAGTCAGGGAGCTGGGGGGGGGCGCTGCAAGGAACGAGAGTAAAAAGTAAAGAGAGGGGTACAGAAAAAAGGAGGGGAAAAAAAAGGAACGAATAGAAACCCTAACTTCTAGCCAATGAAACAAGATACGTCACATTTGGCATTAAGGCCCTGTGGGGTACGGGTTTTAAGTTGGAATATCCAGAAAACCTCTCACTGATTCAATATACCGTATTTGCTCGATTATAAGACGACCCTGATTATAAGACGACCCCCCAAACTTTGGATATTCCATTAGGAAAAAAACTAAAAGCCTAAATATAAGACTACCCTATAGGAAAAAAGTTCAACTTGTATATATTCATATGTTAATTGCTTTTTTAATAAAGAATTATGATATCAAAAAATGTATTTCTAGTTTTTATTTCTTTTTATGTGCCAATGCTGCCTTTCTCTTTCCCTTGCCCCCATTTTTCTCTCTCTCCCCCCTCCCCTTGTCTGTCTCTTAACCCCCTCACTCCCCTTGTCTCTGTCTCTTAACCCCTTCCATCCCCTTGTCTCTGTCTCTTAACCCCCTCACTCCCCTTGTCTCTGTCTCTTAACCCCTTCCCTCCCCTTGTCTCTGTCTCTTAACCCCCTCACTCCCCTTGTCTCTGTCTCTTAACCCCTTCCCTCCCCTTGTCTCTGTCTCTTAACCCCCTCACTCCCCTTGTCTCTGTCTCTTAACCCCTTCCCTCCCCTTGTCTCTGTCTCTTAACCCCCTCCCTCCCCTTGACTCTGTCTCTGCCCCCCTCCCTCCCCCGTCTCTCTGTCCCCCTCCCTCCCTGCCCCCCCTCCCTCCCTTCCCCTTACCTTGATCCCTGGTGGCTAGTGGGGGCAGCCAGGGGATGTCTGCACGATACTTGCAGACATCCTCCATGCTGCCCGACACGGCAGTCTATTATGACAGACAGCTGTCCGTCATAATAGTCTGCCGTGTCGGGCAGCATGGAGGATATCTGCACGTATAGTGCAGACATCCCCCAGCTGCCCGATTGTCCCTGGTGCCTAGTGGGGCAGCAGAGGAAGTCTGCGCGATGAGCGCAGACCTCCCCTGCTGCCGCCCGGCACGCTCGCCGGGACTTCTGTGACGAAAGCGGAAGTACCCGGCTTCTTCACAGAAGCCCCGGCGGTCGTGCCGGGCGGAAGCAGTGGAGTCTGCACTCGTTGCGCAGACATCCCCTGCTGCTAGAGAGAGGGATCCAGGTCCCCTGCAGCTCTGCTGGGGACCTGGATCCATGTCTTATAATCTGACCTCAATTTGAGGTCAGATTATAAGAGACCTCGATTATAAGACGAGGGGTAGTTTTCAGATTTTTTTTTCTGAAAAAAACCTCGTCTTATAATCGAGCAAATACGGTAGTATTTAAATTCCCTCCTCTAAGAGGAGTGTGAATTTTTTCAATGTCGCAAAATTTTGAAAAACTAGAACACCCATTACTGCAGGACAAAAAATGTTTCCCTATAGGTGACTGATTCTCAATTCCACACTAGACAAATGTTCCCTTATGTGAGCCTTTAGTTGGCGTGTGATCTGGCCTATATATTGAATGCCACAGTTAGTACATGTAATGAGATATATGACATATTCGCTGCAGCAATTAATGTAATCTTTAATACGGAAAATATCTCTCTTTACTTTTTACTCTTTATTCTGTATTTCTGCTTCCCTTCAGCCAAATGAGACTACTATACTCTGTTATTTGGGATTCAGATCACTGTAAATCACTCATTTTTACATTCAGCACTCACTACCATCACTTTTTTTTTCTTCTTCTTCTCTTTTGCACTCACACTTTTATTTTTTCTCCTTATTTTTGTTTTCGCTCTTTCACTGTATATACAATCACTATTGACTCACTGTTTCACATAATAATGTTCCACTCATTATATTATATTTCTTTAGTTCATTCCATTTTTGTCTGATATGTTTGTTTCATGCTTATTGCTTTTCACCTTTACCTTTTAATACTTATATATGTATCCATTTATATCTATTTATTCTTTTTAATTATGGTATTTCTTAATGTTTTAATCATTTATACTGTGTGTATATCCAATAATACTATTACTGACTATAACCTTCTATCGCTAAGTCATTCATTCATATCTGATACATTTTTTATTTCAATTTATACCTTGCCCTATATATGATATGCACTATTGCTATTTATTATGCTAAATCCTGTTTCTCTCTCTCTTCCATAGTGTTCAATAAGCACTGTGCTGCTGTTCAGGGCCGTCTTTAATAGTGATTGGACCCTGGGCAAGCATTTGCTTGGGCCCCCTGGACCCTGCCCCCTCCCCTGCATGCAATCCTTCCATCGCAATGTTACCCCCCCCCCCCCCCACACACACATATGCCATAATTGTTGTGCCATTCAGATGCCAGTAATATTGTAACTTTCGGATGCCAGTAATATTGTGCCAGTCAGAGCCCAGTAATATTGTGCCAGTCAGAGCCTAGTAATATTGTGCCAGTCAGATGCCTGCAATATTGTGCCAGTCAGATGCCTGCAATATTGTGCCAGTCAGAGCCCAGTAATAATGTGCCAGTCAGATACCAGTAATATTGTGCCAGTCAGATACCAATAATATTGTGCCAGTCAGATACCAATAATATTGTGCCAGTCAGATACCAGGAATATTGTGCCTGTCAGAGCCCAGGAATATGGTGCCTGTCAGATGCCTGTAATATTATGCCAGTCAGATGCCTGTAATAGTGTGCAGTCAGAGGCCAGGAATATTGTGCCAGTCAGATGCCTGTAATATTGTGCCAGTCAGATGCCTGTAATATTATGCCAGTCAGATGCCTGTAATAGTGTGCCAGTCAGAGCCCAGGAATATTGTGCCAGTCAGAGCCCAGGAATATGGTGCCTGTCAGATGCCTGTAATATTATGCCAGTCAGATGCCTGTAATAGTGTGCAGTCAGAGGCCAGTAATATTGTGCCAGCCAGATGCCCAGTAATATTGTACCAGCCAGATGCCCAGTAATATTGTGCCAGCCAGATGCCCAGTAATATAGTGCCAGCCAGATGCCTGTAATATAATGCCAGTCAGATGCCTGTAATATTATGTCAGTCAGATGCCTGTAATAGTGTGCAGTCAGAGGCCAGGAATATTGTGCCAGTCAGATGCCTGTAATATTGTGCCAGTCAGATGCCTGTAATATTATGCCAGTCAGATGCCTGTAATATTGTGCCAGCCAGAGCCCAGTATTGTGCCAGTCAGAGCCCAGTAATATTGTGCCAGCCAGAGCCCAGTAATATTGTGCCAGCCAGAGCCCAGTAATATTGTGCCAGTCAGATGCTCAGTAATATAGTGCCAATCAGATGCCAAGTAATATAGTGCCAGTCAGATACCCAGTAATATAGTGCCAATCAGATGCCCAGTAATATTGTGCCAATCAGATGCCAAGTAATATAGTGCCAGTCAGATACCCAGTAATATAGTGCCAATCAGATGCCAAGTAATATAGTGCCAGTCAGATACCCAGTAATATAGTGCCAATCAGATACCCAGTAATATAGTGCCAATCAGATACACAGTAATATAGTGCCAGTCAGATACCCAGTAATATTGTGCCAATCAGATACCCAGTAATATAGTGCCAATCAGATGCCAAGTAATATAGTGCCAGTCAGATACCCAGTAATATAGTGCCAATCAGATACCCAGTAATATAGTGCCAATCATATGCCCAGTAATATAGTGCCAATCAGATGCCAAGTAATATAGTGCCAGTCAGATACCCAGTAATATAGTGCCAATCAGATGCCAAGTAATATAGTGCCAGTCAGATACCCAGTAATATAGTGCCAATCAGATGCCCAGTAATATAGTGCCAGTCAGATACCCAGTAATATAGTGCCAATCAGATGCCCAGTAATATAGTGCCAGTCAGATACCCAGTAATATAGTGCCAATCAGATACCCAGTAATATAGTGCCAATCAGATGCCCAGTAATATAGTGCCAGTCAGATGCCCAGTAATATAGTGCCAATCAGATACCCAGTAATATAGTGCCAATCAGATACCCAGTAATATAGTGCCAATCAGATGCCAAGTAATATAGTGCCAATCAGATACCCAGTAATATAGTGCCAATCAGATACCCAGTAATATAGTGCCAATCAGATGCCCAGTAATATAGTGCCAGTCAGATACCCAGTAATATAGTGCCAGTCAGATGCCCAGTAATATAGTGCCAATCAGATACCCAGTAATATAGTGCCAATCAGATGCCCAGTAATATAGTGCCAATCAGATACCCAGTAATATAGTGCCAATCAGATGCCCAGTAATATAGTGCCAATCAGATACCCAGTAATATAGTGTCAGTCAGATGCCCAGTAATATAGTGCCAATCAGATACCCAGTAATATAGTGCCAATCAGATGCCCAGTAATATAGTGCCAGTCAGATGCCCAGTAATATAGTGCCAATCAGATACCCAGTAATATAGTGCCAATCAGATACCCAGTAATATAGTGCCAATCAGATGCCAAGTAATATAGTGCCAATCAGATACCCAGTAATATAGTGCCAATCAGATACCCAGTAATATAGTGCCAATCAGATGCCCAGTAATATAGTGCCAGTCAGATACCCAGTAATATAGTGCCAGTCAGATGCCCAGTAATATAGTGCCAATCAGATGCCCAGTAATATAGTGCCAATCAGATACCCAGTAATATAGTGCCAATCAGATACCCAGTAATATAGTGCCAATCAGATACCCAGTAATATAGTGTCAGTCAGATGCCCAGTAATATAGTGCCAATCAGATACCCAGTAATATAGTGTCAGTCAGATGCCCAGTAATATAGTGCCAATCAGATACCCAGTAATATAGTGCCAATCAGATACCCAGTAATATAGTGTCAGTCAGATGCCCAGTAATATAGTGCCAGTCAGATACCCAGTAATATAGTGCCAATCAGATGCCCAGTAATATAGTGCCAGTCAGATACCCAGTAATATAGTGCCAATCAGATGCCCAGTAATATAGTGCCAGTCAGATACCCAGTAATATAGTGCCAATCAGATGCCCAGTAATATAGTGCCAGTCAGATACCCAGTAATATAGTGCCAATCAGATACCCAGTAATATAGTGCCAATCAGATGCCCAGTAATATAGTGCCAATCAGATACCCAGTAATATAGTGCCAATCAGATGCCAAGTAATATAGTGCCAATCAGATACCCAGTAATATAGTGCCAATCAGATGCCCAGTAATATAGTGCCAGTCAGATGCCCAGTAATATAGTGCCAGTCAGATGCCCAGTAATATAGTGCCAGTCAGATGCCCAGTAATATAGTGCCAATCAGATACCCAGTAATATAGTGCCAGTCAGATGCCCAGTAATATAGTGCCAATCAGATACCCAGTAATATAGTGCCAATCAGATGCCCAGTAATATAGTGCCAATCAGATACCCAGTAATATAGTGCCAATCAGATGCCCAGTAATATAGTGCCAATCAGATACCCAGTAATATAGTGCCAATCAGATGCCAAGTAATATAGTGCCAGTCAGATGCCCAGTAATATAGTGCCAGTCAGATACCCAGTAATATAGTGCCAATCAGATGCCCAGTAATATAGTGCCAATCAGATACCCAGTAATATAGTGCCAATCAGATGCCCAGTAATATAGTGCCAGTCAGATGCCCAGTAATATAGTGCCAGTCAGATGCCCAGTATTATAGTGCCAGTCAGATACCCAGTAATATAGTGCCAATCAGATGCCCAGTAATATAGTGCCAGTCAGATGCCCAGTAATATAGTGCCAGTCAGATGCCCAGTAATATAGTGCCAATCAGATACCCAGTAATATAGTGCCAGTCAGATACCCAGTAATATAGTGCCAATCAGATACCCAGTAATATAGTGCCAATCAGATGCCCAGTAATATTGTGCCAATCAGATACCCAGTAATATAGTGCCAGTCAGATGCCCAGTAATATAGTGCCAATCAGATGCCAAGTAATATAGTGCCAATCAGATACCCAGTAATATAGTGTCAATCAGATGCCCAGTAATATTGTGCCAATCAGATACCCAGTAATATAGTGTCAATCAGATACCCAATAATATTGTGCCAATCAGATACCCAGTAATATAGTGCCAGTCAGATACCCAGTAATATAGTGCCAATCTGATGCCCAGTAATATTGTGCCAATCAGATACCCAGTAATATAGTGCCAATCAGATGCCCAGTAATATTGTGCCAATCAGATACCCAGTAATATAGTGCCAATCAGATGCCCAGTAATATAGTGCCAATCAGATACCCAGTAATATAGTGCCAGTCAGATACCCAGTAATATAGTGCCAATCAGATACCCAGTAATATAGTGCCAATCAGATGCCAAGTAATATAGTGCCAATCAGATACCCAGTAATATAGTGCCAGTCAGATACCAGGAATATTGTGCCAGCCAGCCCCCCCCCCCCCGTACTTACATGAAGCTGCTCCGTGTCCCCCGCCGGATGTCTCCTCCGTGCAGTCTTCCCTCTTGCACGGAGGAGGGAAACAGAAACCGGATGTGACGCGACGTCACATCCGGCGTCAGTTTTTTTTTTTCCGGCCGTCGCATCCATCGGATGCGGCTTGCCGGAAAAAAGCGTTCACAAGCGCAATGCGCTGTGAACGCGGCAGCAGGGGCTGGGGGCCCACGGGACAGCTGCCTTGGGGCCCCCCAGGAGTAAATGGGCCCAGGGCAGCTGCCCCGTTTGCCCCGCGTTAAAGACGGCCCTGCTGCTGTTGCTTATGAAGACATTGTACTTGTGTCCAGATTGTGCTCCATTCACTCTGTGTAATCCTCAGCTGCTGACAGGGAGGGGGGAGTGTCTCTCGTTCCTTGCAGCGGCCCCCACCTTTGGGGGGGGGGGCGTGTCTAGCTCCCTGACTCTAGTATGCATGTTCTTTGATCATTCTGAGCATGGTGGACGCCCCTCCTCACTGACACCAGCTGCAGGTACTATACTAATTACTTTTTAATTGTGTATTTATGTATATATATTGTGTGTTGTACCATGATACTTCAGACTGCTTTTGACAAAGCGCCAGTTGGTGCGAAACGCGTCAAGCGTGTGTCGTTTCTGTTTTGTACCTGTCTCCCTGCTCGATGGTTTTATTATTCTTTTTTTGATTTAATAAAGTTACTTTTTACAAACCAACTATGGATTGATGCTGTCTACCTTCCGGATGATTTCAGCTGGCACTACCTCTGTTTGTTCCTGTTGTCTGCCTGGGGTGTGAGTAGACCCCTTTTCTGTGCTACAGCACCTGGAAGTTAATCTCACTCACTCCACTGTTACTTGGGGCTTGAGCTGGTCAGAATCTGCTTGGAATTACTGCCAAATAACACCCCAATAACTGTTCAGCCACATCTCCTGAGTACAGGGATACCACCCATGTATAGGTTTGTCTGCTTGTTTTGGGGTTAAATGGCCACATTTGAGAGGTGCGCTTTTTGGTTTTTCAACTTGGAAGAGTAAACCAACAGGGGTTAAATTGGTTATATTAATCTTTAGACTCCCTAATATCTTTAAAACAGCATATACATTATACGTTATATTATACAGATCTGTCTCTTTCCCTCACTAAAACTCAAGTAATGAGAGGGAGGCAGATCTACACGGGTCAGATCAAATATTGACAAATGTTGATCTAACTAGGCGAATGGCGATGCTTATCTGATCAGCTGTTACTGATCGCTATACATGCACTCAGACAGCGAAAAAAATAATGTTTACGTTAAATGTAATCCCCTAGCGGGTATAATTAACCCGTAACGGGTATAATAAAAAAGTAAAAATGCTTCTGCAGCAAGATTGCTGCATTTGCGTCAGATCGCTGCTTAGGCAGTGATCTACAGCAAGCAAGGGGTTAATAGCTCTTAAAAGAGCCTTTTTTATACTGTAATGAATTACAGTAAAAAAAAAATAACCCCTAAAAAAATGAACAGACAGCAAAAAATGTGCTGCTGTGTATGATCACTGCAGACACAGCGATCAATGGCAGGGAAGGGGTTAAACACTTGAAATGGCTTTTATAAAAGCCCTTGGTTTCTATAATTTTATTAAATATTTAATTTTATAAAAAATATTTTTTTTTTACATTATCTGATCTGTCTCTCTCCCTTACTAAAACTAGTGAGGAGAGGGAGGCAGATCAATACTTGTCAAAGGCAATATTTACAAATATTATCACTTATCATACATGCCTGCACACAGATCACACTTGGCGCCCCTAGAGCAACAGAAGTTAAATAAATTCACTTCCGATGCTCTTGCCAGTAGAAGGGAAGCGCTGTCTATGCAGGCAGCGTTCCCTTCTGCTGAGGCCGATGGGGAGCGACCACCATCGGATCTGGGGGAGCCTGAAGGTGTTGCTAAGTGCCTCGCTAGTGAGGCACTTTAGCAACACCGGAGATGCTTAGGAAGATAATGATAGTTCGCTTCCTAAGCACATGTGTGCAGGCGGCGCCGCCATCTTTAAATGGCAGCTACGATCACTCCGTGGAGTGATCGTAGCGCGTCCCTGCACTTTTTTTTAGTGTTGCACAATGCCTCTACATAGAGCCATTGTAGCAACACTGATAGAGTAAAGAAAGCGACCGTTGATCGCTTTCTTTACTCTATTTAGTGCATGACGTGCCAGGCACATCACCTGTCGGCAAGTCCTCAATTTGCTGTGACGTGCCTGGCACGTCATCTGTCGTTAAGGGGTTAAGATATTTCTAATCTTAAAGAAGGTATACAGATTCCAAGGAACCCAAGTAAGTCTATTGAAATTAATATTCTTCCTTTAATAAAACAATTGAACAAACAGTTACTAGACTTGAGAAATTCTGAGATCTCATGGCTAGGCAGGTTAAATGTGATACATACATGATTCCCAAAATAAGTTACATACTACTTATGCTCCCTCTGAATATACCAATATCTTGGCTATCTTTAAGTCAAAGATCCTGTGGGGGTTCCAGACCCCGTTTCACACCAAGTCGGGGTCCCTTACCTGCACCCACTCCCATTGCTGCCCGACGGAGGGGAAGGCCGCATCCCTAGACTCTAGTAACTCGCGTTCCGCGAGTTGCTGGTGCTTCTATTATCCGGATGGCGGGGCCTAACGTGCGATGGTGCCATTCCATTGGTGGAGGCAGCGGGGGTGTGTAAAGAGGACTTCCCTAATTGGAGGAGGCGGGGAGGTTCACCTGGCAGCCCTTTAATACCAAGCACTGACTTCAATCAGTGCTTGTGTATTGAGCTGCTAAGTGGTGTATACCCTTGGTTACTTTTCAGAGTCCTTTCTCCCTATGATTCCTCCTATACCTATTTGACCTCCCGGATTTTTGACCTTGGCTTCCCTCCTGGACATTCTGATTTCTCCTGTCCATTGATCCTGGCCTGAACTGTTTATTCCCTGGTGATTCTACCTTTTATTTCTCTGACCGCTGCTCCCCTGTGGCCCCTCGCTACCGTCCTGCAATAGGCTCCCAGCCACAAAACTGACAGATCCTTTGACAAATTCTTGTGGCAGAAGAAAAAACCAAGAATAAATAAAAAAACTATAAATTTAAAAACAAAAAAGGGAGGGGTGGGCATGCATAATATTAGGGAACTACACAAGATATGCAGATTAGCGCATCTATGCGTAAGTTTAAAGATAAACAGAACTGGGGAATCCTGGGCGAATATAAAGGCACATTTGACAGTGTCTAAAGATCTCCTGACTTTTTTCTGGAGCTCCCAAAATAAAAAGAAAACAGATCCAGTCTTGGTCCTCAAAAATTTACTACCCGTTTGGAATAGATGGAAAAAATTTCTCGGGATCGAGGACAGGCTTTTAGGATATCTCCCTCTAACAATAATAGAAAACAACGTAGCGGACCTTAACCTGAAGAGATGGACAAATAAGGGAATAGAGAAAATAGAACATATAGTACAAAATAATAAGGTAAAATCATTTGAACAGATTAAACAGGAATTCAATCTATCCCTTAGGGAGTTATTCCCATATTTGAGAATAAAAAGTTTTCTAACTAAAAAAATAGAGGTGGAGCAAACAGAAGGACTGAAAGCCTTTAATAAAATAATAAACACCATAAACAATAAAAATATGTTTCCTCAGTGTGCTAAGCTATTTGAAATATCCAAAACAATTCCTCCTATTCCAGCAATAACGTCCTGGGAAAAAGATTTGCAAATTAACATTACAAGAGAGGAATGGATAAGTACCATTAATGCAGTAGCATCAGCAACACACTGCCTAAGCCTAGTTGAAAGCCACTATAAGGTTATCAATAGATGGCACTATGTCCCTTCTAAGCTATCATCGATGTACCCTACAGTTTCTCCCGTATGTTGGAGATGTGGTGCTAATAAAGCAGATTATGTTCATATCTGGTGGTCATGTCCAATCCTTACGGAGATATGGGGGAAGATAGAGAAATTTTGCCAGGAAGAAATAGGGGTAAGGCTAAACTATACTTGCCCGGTATATGTATAGCATATGGGATGTCCAAATATGCCTAAAGACAAAAAAGATCTAATTATACATATACTGGTGGCAGCCAAACTGGCAATAGCTAAACATTGGAAATTAGCTACCGTCCCGACATGGCCAATGGTAAAAAAAACAGGTTACAATGCAATGTAAGATGGAGGCGGGAATTTTAAGACAAGAGAACTATACAAGTCCAAGAATTGTCATATGGGAGAACTGGGCACTTAGGATCAAGAATGAAGGGTATCTTGACAAGGTCAGAAGATGTTAAGAGGGGGGGGGGGATCTCCAGTGCTTCCTTTATTTTATTTTATTTTTTTCTCTCTCTCTTCGGTTCTATCAAATAATATTAATATGTTAAAGGATTGTAACCGATAGGCCAATAAGAGGGCAGGGACCGGAGGGAAGGAAAGAGGAAGGTAGGAGAGATAGAGAGTATGGGCATTATACAGAAGGAAAAATAAGTTAAGCAACCAGAACATCCATAAACCCGACCGATCAGACTATACTATATAGCAATCTGTTATAGGAAAATTTGTTATTATGTTTGTGCTAGCTTGTCCTTTCTCTTTTTCTATGTTTTTATTCTATTTTCGTTTATGAAGAGGAAAAGAAGAGAAAGAGAAGGGAAAGGAAGAAGGGGGAAGGGAAATAATTGCACTTTATGTTAAATGTCTATGTCTATTTATGTTTTCAATGTTGTAAGTTTCACTTTTTGTATGCTAAACAAGCCAAATAAAGAAGATTTAAATAAAAAAAGGAGAAAAAAAAAAGATATTTCTAATCTTTGCAGTTATTTTTAGTTGGCAGCCGTTTAATAAACCATCCATCTTTCCTTCTTTTATGACTGTTTTCTTCGCCAAAAGCAATTTCAATCGAGTATATGTATATATATCTGAATCTCTAAGTCTGTATTTTATTTGTAATTAATTAAATGGACTTATCTTATCCCTAACATAGAGATTTTGAATGTTATTTATTCCCGCTTTTAACCAAGGTTGTAAATCTAAATCTCTTACCATAAATTTCAGGGCAGGTAAAGGGGTATTCCAAGTTATAGTATTGGTTGGATATAGTTCTTTTTTAATCAGGTTTATAAATTTATAAACTTGATTTATTATATTATTAATGCAGTTTAGCTTTTTAAAATCCTTTTTATCAAGCCAAAAAATGAATAGTGTTTCAATATTTCCAATATCCTGTTTCTCTTGGATATACCAGGATTTCTGTTTTGCATTTGGGTTGCCCCAACGAATACTGTGAGAAAATTGGGCTGTATCATGTAGTCGAAACACATTGGGAAAGGAGAGACCTCCGTCTGACAGACATGGTTTTTAGGGCTATTCGAGGCTTTTTGCCTCCCCACACGTATGAGGAAAAAAGTTTATGAAAAGAATATAGAATCTTATATAGAACACGGAGAGGGATCTTGTGAAACAGATAATCTAACTTTGGAATAATATAAGCTCTAATAATATTTATTTTCCCCATCCAAGAGACAAAAAGTTTATTCCAATTTATCAAATCCTTTAATTATTGTAACAATCTAATATAATTTATTTGAACCCTCATCCTTAAATCTCCACATATATCGTTACCCAGATAAGAAATAGTATTTTTTATCCAATTAAAGGTATAATTCTCTCTTAGGATTTTCATTTGGGGTTGAGAACCACTTGTGTTTTTACTAGATTAATTTTGTAGTTTGAATATAAACTATATTCATTAATGATTTTGAAAGTTGCTGGGATTGAATCTATGGGATTCGACAATTTGAACAAGATATCATCTGCAAATAAAGTGATCTTCTGTTCACATGATCCCATAATAATTCCTGAGATTTCTGAAGTTTTTCTGATATACGCAGCAAATGATTCAATAGAAAGGATATAAAGCAGGGGTGCCAAAGGGCAGCCCTGCTTTGTTCCGTTTCTGATACAAACCCCGTCCGAACACAAGCCTGATCCCTGTACCCTCGCCATAGGGTCCGAGTACAAGGCCATGGCTAAATCTTTAAACAGTCCCCCATCCCAAAATCCTAGCATATTGAGTGGCACAATCCTGGGATACTGAGTGGCACAATCCTGGCATATTGGAGGGGCAAAATCCTAGCATATTGAGTGGCACGATCCTGGCATATTGGAGGGGCAAAATCCGGGCATATTGAGTGGCACACTCCTGGCATATTGGAGGGGCAAAATCCCAGCATATTGAGTGGCACAATCCTGGCATATTGGAGGGGCAAAATCCCAGCATATTGAGTGGCACAATCCTGGGATACAGAATGGCACAGTCCTGGCATATTGGAGGGGCAAAATCCAGGCATATTGAGTGGCACGATCATGGCATATTGGAGGGGCAAAATCCGGGCATATTGAGTCGCACACTCCTGGGATACTGAGTGGCACAATCCTGGCATATTGGAGGGGCAAAATCCTAGCATATTGAGTGGCACAATCCTGGCATATTGGAGGGGCAAAATCCGTGCATATTGAGTGGCACACTCCTGGAATATTGGAGGGGCAAAATCCGGGCATATTGAGTGGCACAATCCTGGCATATTGGAGGGGCAAAATCCCAGCATATTGAGTGGCACAATCCTGGGATACTGAGTGGCACAGTCCTGGCATATTGGAGGGGCACAATCCGGGCATATTGAGTGGCACAATCCAGGCATATTGGAGGGGCAAAATCCGGGCATATTGAGTGGCACAATCCTGGGATACAGAGTGGCACAGTCCTGGCATATTGGAAGGGCAAAATCCAGGCATATTGAGTGGCACAATCCGGGCATATTGGAGGGGCAAAATCCGGGCATATTGAGTGGCCCAATCCGGGCCTATTGGAGGGGCACAATCCTGGGATATTGAGTGGCACAATCCGGGCCTATTGGAGGGGCAAAATCCTGGCATATTGAGGGTTAAAATCCTGGCATATTGGAGGGGCAAAATCCTGGCATATTAAATGGAATATTGGAGGGGCAAGATAATGGAATATTAAATGGCATATTGAGGGGCAACATCCTGGCATATTGAGGGGCAAAATCCTGGCATATTGAGGGGCAAAATCCTGGAATATTAAATGGCATATTGGAGGGGCAAAATCCTGGGACATTAAATGGCATATTGAGGGGCAACATCCTGGCACATTGAGTGGCAAAATCCTGGCATATTAAATGGCATATTGGAGGGGGGACATCCTGGGATATTAAATGGCATATTGAGTGCCAAAATCCTGGCATATTAAATGGCATATTGAGGGGCAAAATGCTGGCATATTAAATGGCATATTGGAGGGGCAAAATACTGGCATGTTAAATGGCATATTGGAGGGGCAAAATCCTGGCATATTGAGGGGTAAAATATTGGCATATTAAATGGCAAAATTCTGGCATATTGAGGGTAAAATACTGGCATATTAAATGGCATATTGAGGGGCAAAATACTGGCATATTGAGTGGCAAAATAGTGTGTCTCAGGTTATGTGTGAATTGGTGTAACTGTGTGTGTGTAAGTGGTAAGGGTGTGTTTAAGTGTGTCACTTTCTGTGTAAGGGTGTGTGTGTAAGTGTGTCACTGTGCCTGTGTAAGGATGTGTGTGTGTGTCACTGTATCTGTGTAAGGGTGTCACTGTGTCTGTGAAAAGGGTTTGTGTGTGTAAGTGTGTCACTGTGTCTGTGTAAGGGTGTGTGTAATTGTTTCACTGTGTATATGTAAGGGTGTGTATAAGTTTGTCACTGTGTCTGTGTAAGGGTGTGTGTGTAAGTGGTAAGTGTGTCTCTGTGTGTGACTGCAAGGGTGTTTCTGTGTTTAAGGGTTTCAATGTGTGACACAGAGCATGCGAATTGAATATTTAGATGTATTTATTTTCTACACTATACATTATACTTATATATATATATATATATAAAATGTAAGGAGGCTTAATGGTGTGGGAGGCGTGGCAGATCAGAGCAGGGGGGGCACCAAAATGCACCTTCGCCTGTGTAGACGAAAATCCTTGCACCGGCCCTGGTCATATCCAGTGGCACTGATTTCTTTTTTACTTTTGTACCACCGACCCCCCCAACCGGCGCGTTTTTTGGAGACCCCTGATTTAAAGGCTGTCCTGTACAGTGTGCATATGATCCAAGGGGTTTGGATATAGAGGCAGAAGATGATCAGTGTTGATGGACTTGCATTTGCCTACCTAGAACCCCTATGCGGTGATGGTAGCACTTCTGATTTCTATGGGAAAAGCAGGTCTTCTGGCTTGTTTGTTTGATAGTGCCTCTGCTACCTACTGAATTGCAGGTGCAAGGGTTTTTCCATTACCTTTACTCCACCAATAGAAAGGGTTGTTTCTACATTTTCCATTTTTGAGAAGCAGTTCTGCATTTACTTTCAGTTCTGCTCACAGACTGCAACAATCATCTTTTAACCTCTGCATCACAAACAACGTTTACGCGACCTACTACCAGTACAATTCGTCGGTGAAAACCTATAATATACGCTGGAGGTTCGTAAGTCAACTAATCATTAGAGTATGTCAGGCAGCGTTTAATACGTATGCTGTGCCCTGGTCACTGCTGCGCGCAAACCAGGTCAGACTGTGAGGGTACATGTTTCTGCGTAGTTTGATAAAGCTATAATTGCCATTAATGGCACACATTTTCGCATTCGCTGAACAAGCTAAAATAAATGAGAAAATTTACATCTGCACAAGATAAAATAGTCTTCCGTCACTGCCCCAAACAAAGATGGCTTTTTCTGGCTTCTAGGGATTTTTTTCCCCCATCAACCATCGAAAAAGGGAACTCTATCTCCCAACCTCTCAGCGGCTCTCCTGCTCCCCCTACTGGTGACTATATTATTACATTTCGGCGGTGACAGGACCCGGTGACAGGGGGCGGGATCCGTGGCCGTGACGGTGAAGACAGCGGGATCCGTGACTTGTAACTGGCCGAAGGAGCAGAGCCAATAACGGGGTGCTAGAGCGGGCAACAAACTGGTACACAAGAGCAGGTAACTTCACCGAGTTCGGGATGACCTTCAGCCCCTCAAGGGGCAGCACTACGTAAAGGAAACCAAAAGGAGGGCACGAGTAGGGGACAAGCTCGGGTACCGAGAAAAAAAATTGGGATGACTGCAACCGTTCTGCAGAAAAGGCACCGGAGAAGTAACGGGGAGTGCCCCAGGGGAGGAGCTCCGGTGACACCTGTCACTGACCGAATAGAGGCACATCCGGGGCTGGGAAGAGGTTATTTAGGTCACAACTGTCCGGTAGGGGTTTTGATAACAACAGGTTGTTTAGTTGCAGTGCGTCCCGTTGTAAATATGTGAGAGCTTATCAGTGGTTCTGCTGTGCATCAAGAACGAATTATTGTTACTAACGTCCAAATACATTTTTATGTTCAGGTCGAGCATGCTGTCTTTTGTTGCTGATGTATGTATGGTTCACTATTTATTCTTAGTAATAGGACTAATGACTTTGAAAACTTTTATTCCAAGTTATTTTTTGTTTATCGTACACGTTTATACAGAAAATATTAAGACAATCAAGTTGGCTATTACCCACCAATTGGTCTGTATAATTTAAAACTTTTTTTTGTTTTTGTGAATATGTTACCATAAATAACTGACAGTGTAATGTACAGCTTCAAAACATAATTAGTGGTGTTGAACTGATTAAAAAGTTGTTAACATTTCCTTTCAATAGTTAACAATACCCCCCCCCCCCCCATGTTCGTGTGTTTACATTTTGTTGGTAGCTTTACCCTCCTGTCCAGTTTTAACTGCTCTTAGTCTCCCTTTTTATAACTCCATGTTAAATTTCTCTTTTGTGTAAATGCTAGATGTTAATAACCTTTAATAGTGGGTTAATTCTGCAGTTGTTATTATTAGAATACTAAATGGGTTCCAATGTAGTGTTTAAGTAGCTGTTTTTATGGTATTATTTCCTATCCCAACCATTTTTACCAATTTCCTGTAGTAACTGCATTTTATAAATTCATAAATCTTCATTTTTAATTTGTCTCCCTAGTACACTGCATCCAATATTCAGCCCATTGGGCCAAATGTGGCCCATCTGCCTGCAAAGTGCGGCCTATCTGACTTTGCTACACATATTCTCATCCACAATTTTAAATGTATAGTTTTGTTTGATTGAAATTGATTTAAAGGACAACTAAACTTTTATTTTCATTTTATTGTGCTTCTACTTTAGAAGCACAAGTAAAATGCTTAGAGCAACTAGTATCAAGATCAGTTGGCATGTACGTTTGATAGTACATGCCATTAAGTTCTCTGGGAAGCCAGCATCCTGGTCCTGTCAGCGACTGTCTCCCTCTTCTAGTGCAGAGAGAGACCTCAGTTTTACATGGGAGCAATGGTGAGGGCATAAATACACAGCTGAGGCAGAGCAATCAGAATAAGGGCTTGTCCCCACTTGTCTGCTCGCAGTCCGTACTAGCAGAGAGATCCCAGCTATGTGCAGATCTCAATCAGACAAGCAGGACCAAGTTCCTGTTCTCATAGGCTGTACATGTACTTTTACATGGGATCAGTAGAGGGGAACACTGCTCTGTGCAGACCCCGATCAGACCAGTGGGGATGAACTCCCACTTTGACTCTGCATGCACTGACGCTGTCAGCACACGCCAGGCTCCTGACCGGCACTGCCTCAGCTCTGATGCGGAGCCGAGCATAAACATCCGTGTATCTTTAAAGATACATGTTGGGTTCAAAAAAAAACTTTAGTCCTTTTACTGTTTTTGAACAGTTTTTGTATGTTTCAGCTTTATTATTAACATTTTGTTTAATGCATCACTATGTACAGATGTATTTCTGATAAAGTGGCTCCCTGCAGAAACACTTGAACTCCCTTGATCTCAGTGTTCAACTGAGGCCCTTCAGTTGTCCCTGGACTACAACCATCATTATGTCATTCATACAGGCTATTAGTGGATTTGTTGTTCACCAGCAACTGAATGGTCACATTTTCACACCCAGGCTCTATAGAATTAAGAATGTAATCAAGGGTGTCATAGTGCAGTAGAGTTTGGTAAATGAGGCATCACCAGGCTACACTTTATCCTGGTTTGTATAAGTGAATCATTTGAACTGTGCTTATGTCAGTTCTAATTACACACTTGTATTACTATTTAAATCAATGCAACTATATGTTTAGTTAATTTTAAGATGATTTGTCTATAAGTAATTTGCAGAAAACCAAAATTTGGGGTGTTTGGCTTTCTGTTTAGAGGTCATTATTTTTTATTTTCAGTGTTTAAATCACAGATATTGAGTAAAAAACAAACAAAACTAAGTTCTACTTTCTAAATGTATCTATGGTTGGGGTATAGCTGTTGTGTCTCGTGCTACTGTGTGCACATTGTTCTGTACAAAAAGGAACAAATTTGGCCTGTTTATGAAGACGTGAGAAACATTTGCAGAACAGCAGAGCGTTGTGCAATCTGTGAGCCATGGATTGCGACAGAGCTGGAATTATCCTGCCTGATTTAAATGCATGTGTGGAGGGATCCCTGTATAATAAAATGTATTGACAGTCATTTAATCATTTCAATGTAAACTCACTCCAGTAAAGTATATTATGAGGACAGTGAAACATTTAAGAGCAACATTTTGAGTATCATGTTATTCAAATTTTTAGATCACAGTTGAAGGTGGTTTTTCCACTGCAGTGATCACCACATGTTCATCTTGTGGCAACATTGAACTATAAATACAGGCAGCCATTTTTCGACTACAATATAAACTAGAAAAAAAAGAGTAAGACATTTCTGTTTTTTTTTTTTTTTTACTTTTGAAACAGGACCTCAGACCTTTCTCCTTCTGTCTTGCTCCTGGTTAGGTGTTTTAGAAAGCGAGTCCACAACATTATTTTCTTGTTTTTGTACCTGAAACTTCGTGCTCTTCCCCTTCTAATAGAATTAGATTGCAAGCATTACTTGCAGGCACACGGTTGAACTTTGAATAGAAGATCATGTTAAGATATGGCCATTAAAGCTCCTTTGTTTTCTGCTACATTATTTTCTTTTAATGTTCAAACAGCAACAATTTCTAGTGGACAGAATGAGTATTGCTAGTTAGTAGTCTGAGTTTAAATAATGAAACATTGTCTAGTTTACAGCAATGCACAGGGGTGAATGGGTCACACAGATCATTATGAACTCACACTGTATGTTGGTGTTCTGAAAACTGTACAGAATATAAATTTATAAACCTGCCAAAACTGAAAAATGTGAATATGCCTAAATATTATCTGACTGTGCTTTTAATTTCTATTTTAAATTAACACACATTATATTATGGTTTTTTTTATTTTTTGATCCCCATAGTGCAGGGTTTTTTTTCTGTGGTGGGCCACTTTACCAAAAATGCATTTTTTTGCATTCAGTAATGGGCACACGTGTGTAGCACAGACTCCACAGCAATAGAACACACACACACGCACACACACACAAAAAAAGAACAACACTTCACATTAAATACACACACAATCACATGTACACAAATACACACACAGCCACTCAGACACAGTCACACTTACAAAGACAGACACTTAAACACACACTTACATACAGTTACACTTACACAAACATACACTTACATACAGTTACACTTGCACAAATACACACTTACATACTGTCACACTTACACAAATACACACTTGCATACACACCGACAGTACGTGCCCAAACACACAGTTTTTCATTGGGAGAGACATACCTGTGTATGTTGATTTCCATATATCCATATACAGACAGACATGCTTCCACACATTTCAAATGATAAATGCAGTTCCGTCCATCAAGTGTCACTAACTCCTGCCATTTTTGGATTTCACAGCTAGTACTGTATAGATCGTTACAGCGATATTATTGTATGCCACACAAGAAGTTTAAGACACTTAGGGCTGCTCAGAAAAGGATACCCAACAAGACGAGGCTGTGAATACAAAAAAAACCAAGTTCCATATTTCATTAGTCAGTCATGAGACTCAGAATACCAATGTTCTTCTTGTGGAATCATTCTGTTCGTCCATAGGATGAGATGCAATATCTTAAATTTAATTTTACATCTGATCATGCAATAATTATACATACAGATTCCATAATTCAAAATTGCTGACTAGGAATGTGCGATGGCTACTTTATTGTTTAATATAATAGTTATGACAGGGCTTGACAAATTTAATTTGATTCTAGGAGCCAGCAAAAAATTTTAGGAGCCAGACAATCACGCAAACATATACGCAATTCATAAACACACACACACACACACCAACCCACTCCACACACACACACACACACACTTCACATACACACACACACACACACCAACCCACTTCACATATACACACCAACCCACTTCACATATACACACCAACCCACTTCACATATACACACACTTCACATATACACACACACACACTTCACATATACACACACACACACACACACACACACTTCACATATATACACACACACACACACACTTCACATATATACACACACACACACTTCACATATATACACACACACACACACTTCACATATATACACACACACACACACACTTCACATATACACACACACACACACACTTCACATATACACACACACACACACACTTCACATATACACACACACTTCACATATACACACACACACACTTCACATATACACACACACCAACCCACTTCACATATACACACACACCAACCCACTTCACATATACACACACACACCAACCCACTTCACATATATATACACACACACACACACCCCAACCCACTTCACATATATACACACACACACACACACACACACACACACACACTTCACATATACACACACACACACACACACACACACACACTTCACATATACACACACACACACCAACCCACTTCACACACACACACACACACACACACACACATCAACCCCCTTCACATATACACACACACACCAACCCACTTCACATATACACACACACACCAACCCACTTCACTTATACACACACACACACACACCAACCCACTTCACTTATACACACACACACACACACACACACCAACCCACTTCACATATACACACACACACACCAACCCACTTCACATATACACACACACACACACACACACACACCAACCCACTTCACATATACACACACACACACACACACCAACCCACTTCACATATACACACACACACACACACCAACCCACTTCACATATACACACACACACACACACACACCAACCCACTTCACATATACACACACACACACACACACACCCACACCAACCCACTTCACATATGCACACACACACACCAACCCACTTCACATATGCACACACACACACACACACACACACACCAACCCACTTCACATATGCACACACACACACACACACACACACACCAACCCACTTCACATATGCACACACACACACACACACACACACACCAACCCACTTCACATATGCACACACACACACACACACACACCAACCCACTTCACATATGCACACACACACACACACCAACCCACTTCACATATGCACACACACACACACCAACCCACTTCACATATGCACACACACACACACACACACCCACACCAACCCACTTCACATATGCACACACACCAACCCACTTCACATATGCACACACACACCAACCCACTTCACATATGCACACACACACACACACACACACACACACACACACACACACACACACACCAACCCACTTCACATATGCACACACACACACACACACACACACCAACCCACTTCACATATGCACACACACACACACACACACACACCAACCCACTTCACATATGCACACACACACACACACACACACACACACCAACCCACTTCACATATGCACACACACACACACACACACCAACCCACTTCACATATGCACACACACACACACACACCAACCCACTTCACATATGCACACACACACACACACACCAACCCACTTCACATATGCACACACACACACACACACACACCAACCCACTTCACATATGCACACACACACACACACACACCAACCCACTTCACATATGCACACACACACACACACACACACCAACCCACTTCACATATGCACACACACACACACACACACACCAACCCACTTCACATATGCACACACACACACACACACACACCAACCCACTTCACATATGCACACACACACACCAACCCACTTCACATATGCACACACACACACACACCAACCCACTTCACATATGCACACACACACACCAACCCACTTCACATATGCACACACACACACACACACACCAACCCACTTCACATATACACACACACACACCAACCCACTTCACATATACACACACACACACCAACCCACTTCACATATATACACACACACACACCAACCCACTTCACATATATACACACACACACACCAACCCACTTCACATATATACACACACACACACACACCAACCCACTTCACATACACACACACACACACACCAACCCACTTCACATTTACACACACACACACACACACACCAACCCACTTCACATTTACACACACACACACACACCAACCCACTTCACATATACACACACACACACACACACACCCACACCAACCCACTTCACATATGCACACACACCAACCCACTTCACATATGCACACACACACCAACCCACTTCACATATGCACACACACACACACACACACACACACCAACCCACTTCACATATGCACACACACACACACACACACACCAACCCACTTCACATATGCACACACACACACACACACACACACCAACCCACTTCACACACACACACACACACACACACACACACACACACACACCAACCCACTTCACATATACACACACACACACACCAACCCACTTCACATATATACACACACACACACCAACCCACTTCACATATATACACACACACACACCAACCCACTTCACATATATACACACACACACACACACCAACCCACTTCACATATACACACACACACACACACCAACCCACTTCACATTTACACACACACACACACACACACCAACCCACTTCACATTTACACACACACACCAACCCACTTCACATTTACACACACACACCAACCCACTTCACATATACACACACACACACACACCAACCCACTTCACATATACACACACACACACACACACCAACCCACTTCACATATACACACACACACACACCAACCCACTTCACATATACACACACACACACCAACCCACTTCACATATACACACACACACACACACCAACCCACTTCACATATACACACACACACACACACACACACACACACACACCAACCCACTTCACATTTACACACACACACCAACCCACTTCACATTTACACACACACCAACCCACTTCACATTTACACACACACACCAACCCACTTCACATTTACACACACACACACCAACCCACTTCACATATACACACACACCAACCCACTTCACATATACACACACACACACACACACCCACACCAACCCACTTCACATATGCACACACACACCAACCCACTTCACATATGCACACACACACCAACCCACTTCACATATATACACACACACACACACACACACCAACCCACTTCACATATGCACACACACACCAACCCACTTCACATATGCACACACACACCAACCCACTTCACATATGCACACACACACACACACACACACACACACACACACACACACCAACCCACTTCACATATGCACACACACACACACCAACCCACTTCACATATGCACACACACACACACCAACCCACTTCACATATGCACACACACACACACACACACACCAACCCACTTCACATATGCACACACACACACACACACACACCAACCCACTTCACATATGCACACACACACACACACACACACACACCAACCCACTTCACACACACACACACACACACACACACACCAACCCACTTCACATATATACACACACACACACCAACCCACTTCACATATATACACACACACACACACACCAACCCACTTCACATATACACACACACACACACACCAACCCACTTCACATTTACACACACACACACACACACACCAACCCACTTCACATTTACACACACACACCAACCCACTTCACATTTACACACACACACCAACCCACTTCACATATACACACACACACACACACCAACCCACTTCACATATACACACACACACACACACCAACCCACTTCACATATACACACACACACACACCAACCCACTTCACATATACACACACACACACACACCAACCCACTTCACATATACACACACACACACACACACACTCACACACACCAACCCACTTCACATTTACACACACACACCAACCCACTTCACATTTACACACACACCAACCCACTTCACATTTACACACACACACCAACCCACTTCACATTTACACACACACACACCAACCCACTTCACATATACACACACACCAACCCACTTCACATATACACACACACACACACACACCCACACCAACCCACTTCACATATGCACACACACACCAACCCACTTCACATATGCACACACACACCAACCCACTTCACATATATACACACACACACACACACACACCAACCCACTTCACATATGCACACACACACCAACCCACTTCACATATGCACACACACACCAACCCACTTCACATATGCACACACACACACACACACACACACACACACACACCAACCCACTTCACATATGCACACACACACACACCAACCCACTTCACATATGCACACACACACACACCAACCCACTTCACATATGCACACACACACACACCAACCCACTTCACATATGCACACACACACACACACACACACACACACCAACCCACTTCACATATGCACACACACACACACACACACACCAACCCACTTCACATATGCACACACACACACACACACACACACCAACCCACTTCACATATGCACACACACACACACACCAACCCACTTCACATATGCACACACACACACACACACACACACACCAACCCACTTCACATATGCACACACCCACACCAACCCACTTCACATATGCACACACACACCAACCCACTTCACATATGCACACACACACCAACCCACTTCACATATGCACACACACACACACACACCAACCCACTTCACATATGCACACACACACACACACACACACACACACACACCAACCCACTTCACATATGCACACACACACACACACACACACCAACCCACTTCACATATGCACACACACACACACACACACACCAACCCACTTCACATATGCACACACACACACACACACACACACACACACACACACACCAACCCACTTCACATATGCACACACACACACACACACACACACCAACCCACTTCACATATGCACACACACACACACACACACACCAACCCACTTCACATATGCACACACACACACACACACACACACACCAACCCACTTCACATATGCACACACACACACACACACACACACACCAACCCACTTCACATATGCACACACCCACACCAACCCACTTCACATATGCACACAC